>JAJHSJ010000015.1:19999195-20126594 GCA_021015155.1 Magnolia officinalis
GGCTCCTTGAGATAGTCTTCAAGGTCTGATCTAGGCGTCTGCATTTGAGTCCCTTTCTGCTGTGCCACATAAGACATGAAATGATCTATCGTTTCTTCTTGCGGTTCATCAACAGCAGAACTAGAACCCACATGAGGAGATTTTTCTTTTGCGGCGCACACATATAAATTGTACAATTCACTGACTGCATCACAAATCTTATCGACCTCAGCGACACTCATCGCACCATACAACTTATTATATATGAATTCAACCATCATCATCTTGTATCGGGGATCAAGAACAACCGCAACAGCCATTACCAGACTACACTCAGACCAATACTTATTAAACTTTACCTGCATACCCATGGTTATTAAGTGTAAAAAGTCTAGTACACTATTGCTTTTGCAAAAGTTATCTTTTACCTTCCAAAGTTCTGGCAAAAATATATTTGTTGTTAGATACTTGCTTGTTGAGGGTCAAATATTGCATATTGGACCCCATTTATTACTTGGTTTTATGAACATGATAATGCTTAATATTCTATTTTAATCATGTTTGTGTTGTAAGGTGAATATAAGAGCTTGGATTAAAAAGGATGCTAAAAGCATGGATTTAACGCTCAAGAATCACCAAAGCCAAGGATGGATCTTATGAAACCAAAAATGAAGAATTCACATGCCAAAGATCCAAGAAAACTAAGTTAGGAATGAAAAGAATCAAAGTTTTGAAGTGAATTTATGTGATCCTCGACTAGTCCTGGCTCCTACTCGACTAGTCGAGGCTCCTGCTCAACTAGTCCTAGCTCCTGCTCGACTAGTCTTGGCTTTGCTTCGACTAGTCGAGGCTCCTGCTCGACTAGTCAAAGAATCCTCAACTCGAACTTCAGTAACATGAACTTTTAAATTTTCGTCACCCTCGATGTCACCATTGACTAGTCGAAGGTGACCCTCGACTAGTCGAAGGCTGTCCTCGACCAGTCAAGGGTTACGCAGATGTTGCGCAGACTATGTAAATTTAAGGTGGTTTCTGAAATTTTTCACTCAATGCGAAAGGAGGTGATGCAAAACTATAAATAGGGGTTCGTTGGATGTTCCTAGGCATCTTCTACGGTTTGAGGAGTGGAGCAAAAGCATGGAGAAGCCATGGCCAAGAGTTTTTCTTCCTTTTCCTTAGTTGTTTTTATGCTTTTCTTAAGAGATTTTAGTTCAATCATGTCTACGGTTGGCTAAACCTCTTAGCTAGGGCTAAGAGGTGAAGCTTGTAGCGTGATGGGATATTTTCTATTACCTTGATTCATGTTTAAGTTGAACTATCTTTGATTCTAGTTTGATATTTAAGAAATACTTTTAGTTTTTAATGGTTTGTTGTGACTCAAATTACAATAGATCTGCGATAGCTTTGAGTATGTTCTTTTTGTGTATTGAGATTGTGAAATTAGGAAATTTCGTTGTTCACCATCGTCCCATTGGCATGGTTGGGTAATGAAATCCTACCTAATCTTCTCAATTCTCTTATGATTAGTTGTGGGATTGGTAAATCCTGTTATTTGCCTTGTCTCCTGGGCATGGTTTTGTGATGGAATCACTTCCGGTTCTTACACCTCTCATCCATTGAAAATTAGGTAAAAGGAAGTTCAAATTTGGTTTTACTGAGATATCTTCTAATTAGATAAGATGAAACTCTGATTCCAGTTGTGTCCTTAAATCAAGCATAGATCTCCTTGATCTCTACAAGTGGATCCTTGGAAACCCTAGTTCCCACCTTTAAATTCACTAGTTTTAATTACTTTAATCACAATTACTCTCTCAAATATTTCAGATTTAGGTTTACATTTTATTCTAGTTCTAATTATAGTTACTTTCAGAAGACACACAAGTTCAGTACCTATGGATTCGACTTCGGTCTCACTGAGATTATTACTACATAGCGACCCTACATAAGGGGTTGTGAACATTGCTTCCCAAAAATTTCTTCATACTGTTGTAAAAAACTGAAAGGAACTTGCGAACCGATTCAACTCTTGACCAATTATCTTCAGAAGGCAACCAAATATACGCACTATCACGCTTCGGATAGTGAGAGAATGCAGGTCTTAAATCTATCGCTAAATCCAATATTTCAAAAGTTGAATTCCAGCGTGTCGTGACGTCCAGCTTCATTGTTCTCTGAGTTGACAAATTCAACCACTTCACGATCTCATTCCATGTATGTAATCGTGAAGGTGACCCCCATATGTACTTCACACTCTCTCTTATGTTCTCAATTGGGGGATAATTGTTTTAAAGCCATCTTGTACAATCAAGTTTAGGATGTGGGCACAACACCTAACATGAAATATCTTTCCACCAAAATACAGGTCACCGGTGGCCCTAAACTGGTTATGCAAATTCGTTATCACGCTATCATTTGCAGAGGCATCGTCTAGAGTTATTGATGAGATCTTCTTAATTCCCTACTCCACAAGACATCTGTATATGCAGTCTGAAATCATCAAGTCACTATAAGGAGGCGTAAGATAACGAAAGTTTATGATTCTCTTGCAAAGCCTCCATTCGGCATCAACGTAGTGAGAAGTTAGTGACATATACCCCTTTCATTGATTGGATGCCATCCACAAATCTAATGTTAGGCTAATTCGGGAAATCGTTTTCAACTCTCCTTTCAACTTGAGCTTCTCGCTTTCATACATCTTTATGCACACTCTCTTTATTGTTGTATGAGAGACCTTCTTGTATCTGGGGTTAAGGCATCTGACTAATTCGACAAAAGTAGGACCCTTTACAATCTGAAATGATCTTTTATCGGTAATAATTAACTTGACCGTCAACTCATTCACCAGCTATTTGTTATACTTGTAGATTGACAATGTACCCTCCGACAGACCCACTGCAGATTGCGTAAATGAAAGTGTTTGCTGCCCTACCTGAATTCTCACTTTTTTATAATACTTCGAAATATGTTTATTTAGAGTTGTGGTCAAACCATCTGCTTGCTTAACATATTGAGTCTTGCAATACTTGCATTGTATCTTCACGGTGCCGTTCTTAAGGATTACTTCTTCAAGATTGTCCCATACTACCAATCTCTTTTTCACTTTTCCCACAATATGTGATTGTGTGGTACTATTATCAATGAGCACCTCTTCAGGTTTAAGACCTAATCCTTCATCTTCAAAGATCATCAGCGATGTAATTGACCGACCGCCCGGGGTATTAGAAAGACCCTCACTTTTCATCTGATAGTTAAAATATACTAAATCATATTAACATCAACAATCTAATGTTAACAGAGTTATATTAAATCTTAAATTAGTTATCCATCCAAGGTTGGATAGATTGTAATACTTTCATATTCTCATTTAAACGTCCACACCGAAAATCTGGCAGTATCTCCTTATGTCTCTCCAGATAAGTTGATCTTCTGTTCCATTCCGATGCCAAATATCTAACCAATGTGAAAATATTTGACATTGAAAATGAAATAGAAGAAATATATCCAGAGAGAAATGAGGAGATGGGCTACGGATCAGGCATGAACATTTAAATAGATTATATAAAAGCATACTATCCATTTAACCTTGAACTGTCCAAAATGGGACAATTTGAGCGATTTCTATGCCACAAAAAACACACTATATCTATGTATGGCTACATAGAAATCCTCAAATAGGTAACTAATTATCTAACTTACAAGTAACAATTAAACCCTAAATTAGTTACTCATTCAAGGTTGGATAGATTGTAATACTTTCATATTTCCATTTAAACATCCACACCGAAAATTCGGCAGCATCTCCCCATACCTCTCTAGATAAGTTAATCTTTTGTTACATTCCGATGCCAAATATCTAAGTAATGTGAAGATATTTAGCAATGGAAACGAAACGGAAGAAACATATCCAGAGAGAAATGAGGAGATGGACCATGGATCAGGGATGAATATTTAAATAAATTATATGAAAGCATATTATCCATCTAACCTTGAACTGTCCAAAATGGGACAATTTGAGCAATTTCTATGCCACCAAAAACACGCTATATCTATGTATGGTCACATAGAAATCCTCAAATGGGTAACTAATTATCTAACTCACAAATCACAATCACAAGTCACAAGTCACAACTCATAATTCACAATAATAATCTAAGCAAAAAAAGCAATATAATACATATTAAGCTAACTATATAATGCACAATAATAAGATAAGTAAAGAAACGATGTAATACAATTAGTTAATTATACAAACATATTAAGCAGTAAGCAAGCAATAACCAATAACCAATAAGCCAATAAGCAAAGCAATAAGCAATAAACAATGTATAGTTTAATTCAAAATTTTAAATAAATTAAACACTTTTGCAATTTAGGAATTAGGGTTTAGGGTTTAGGGATTAGGGTTAGGGTTTGGAGTTTAGGCTTTAGGGTTTAGGATTTAAGTTTAGGATTATGATTTAACTTTAGGGTTAAGGTTTAGGGACTAGAGTTAAGGTTTAGGGTTTAGGGTTAGGTTTAAGGTTTAGGGACTAGGGTTAAGGTTAGGGTTTGGGTTAGGATTTAGGTTTAGGATTAGGGGTTAAGGGTTAGGGTTAAGGTTTAGGTATTAGGTTTAGGGTTTAGGTTAGGGGTTAAGGGTTAGGGTTACAAACTTAGGGTTAGGGTTAGGGTTTAGAATTAGGGTAGGGTTAGGTATCAGGTTTAGGGTTTAGGTTAGGGGTTAAGGGTTAGGGTTAGGGTGTAGGATTAGGGTAGGGTTTAGGGTTAGGATTTAGGATTAGGGTAGGGTTTAAGATTAGGGTATGGTTTAAGGTTCGACCGGACCACCAGCGGGCCAAGGCCGAACCACCAACGAGCCAGGCCAACAGGGCTGAGCCAACGAGTGGGGCAGCAGGGCAGGACCAACAGGGTTCGGCCGGACCACCAGCAAGCAGGGCTGATCCAGTGAGCCACGACAGCAGGGCTGAGCCAGCGAGCGGGGTCTCGACCTCTGCCGGACCACCGACGAGCCAGTGCGGTCCACTAGCGAGCCACTGGCTCGAAAATACATTGAAATAAACAAATTAACATAAAAAATGAACCTACCAGATCGAGATTGGACGGTCGGACGGGTTGTTGGTGGGTTCAGAGTTTGGATCGAGCCCTGTTAGGCTATTAGAAAAGAGGAGATTGGTTAGGGTTTGGATTCGTTCGGTTAGGGTAAAAGATAATAAACAATAAATCAATACGATACCTACCAGATGTGAAGAAGATAGGGATGGCCGGACGGGTTATCGGGCTGTGCGATGGTGGTGGTGGTGGACTGGTGGGTTCGGATCGAGATCTGGTAGAGAGAGGGCTTAGGGTTCGTTCGGTTTTGGGACGAGTAGGGTAGAAAGAGTGGTAGTAAAATATAAAAAGTAAAACAAAAAATGGTAAAAAACTATATATAGGACCCGACCGGATCGGGTCAGATCGGATCGGATCAGATCCATTTGGATTGGATTTTGGATCGGATCAGTCCGGATTAACCACAATTCGAACTTGATCCAATGTACGATCGGATCTGATTGATCTTAATCGAACCGTACCAATCCAGGCGATCGGTTCGGATCGGGTCGAATCCGCCGGATCGGGTCGGATACACCGGATCGGGTCAGTTTCTGCCCAGCTCTATTGCTAATATTCCGGTGTATACTGGTCCATTTATCTTCACGTCTTCATCCTGCATTCCAGTGCAAATTGGTCCCTTTTACTTTCTCGCAAGCATCCTGCATTCCAGTCTGCACTGGTCCACTTTACTTTCCCATTCCAGTCTACCCTGGTCCACTTTACTAACTTGCCTACATCCAACATTCCAGTTGTTACTGGTCCATTTACTTTCTTGCAATCCGGTTCACACTAGTTGTTTTACCTTTCTGTTAATTTAGTGTGCACTGGCCATTTTGTATTTTCCTGACATTTACGTTCTACTGTACGTTTGCCTTTAAAAAATAATAATATAACAACACAAAAAAAATCAAAAAAAGAAAAAAGACAAAAAAAGAGAAAAAGAAAATATAAAAAAAGGTGATCACAAGGTATACCCATTGTGAGGAAGTAGTCGGCCATTCTGCAACCATTGCTCCCAGAAATCAGTTACGGGTTCGCCGCCCTGCACAATCATCGTGTACCTACCAAAGCATCATCCAAACCCATGCACAAGCAGCAATGTCAGTTCAAGGTGACAATTCTCCAACTCTTTCAGAATCACCAATACCATAAGCCTCTCAACCGGCCGCATCTACTCCCTCGACAACTGATCTCACCCGCGACTTAAACAGGTTAGAGAACATTATGAACCGTATTCATGCGAAAATTGCACCACTCATTCATAACATGCATCCACCAAGCATCCATGTAAGTCTATTAGACCTAACTGTCAATCACTTTCAACCCATTCCACTTAACGGAAATTAGGTTCACTTTCAAAACCTACCAATCACAATAATTCAAACTCCAGCACATCCTACCCCTGATGGGAGTCAATCAACGCATTCTAGTTAATCGTAGTCTAGTCAATTCTAACAACCTTCTCCTAGAGGGAATTTATTTCAATTTCCACTCAGTCAACCACATCAAATACCTACTATTCATGGATATCCATCCATCCAAGCTCGCCCTCTCGGCAGGACCACATTTCAATTCCCTCACCACACCATGCACTTAATCCCTCTGACCGAGGAACACAAGAACATTGAAGAAGTCGACCATTATGAAGAAGAGGCTAACCGAATGCCAGAAGGAGCACGGCGTCCTTTGTCCCAACCAAATGAATTCAATCGACTTTGGGAACACTTCGAGAACCAGCTATGGGCTATGAAAAATGAACTTCAGAAACAACATGGGGTAGAACTCCCGTCCACAAAATTCAGGGATATTTGCCCATTCTCCGAGGTTAAGGTACCTACAAACTTCGAGGTGCCCAAATTTCAACAATACGACGACACGGGTTGCCCAACTGCACATTTAAAGGCTTTTTGTGGTAAACTTGATGCCATGGCAGAAGATGACGGGGCATTGATCCGTCTATTTCAAAAATCCCTAAGGGGTGATGCATTAGATTGGTACATGTCTCTAGACTATCACAAGATTAGAACATGGGAACAATTGTCCCAAGCCTTTATAGATCGTTTCACGTACAATCTAAATGCGGAACCTCGAAGGCTAGACTTGGAAGCCCTTAGGCAAAGGAACGACGAAACATTGTCTACATATGTGGGATGATGGAGAGCCATGGCCGCACGAATGAAAACACCAATTGACGAAGAAGAACAGATCTCTATGATCGTCCATTCGGCCAATCCAAACATTTCGGGATATTTGATTTCATACCCGTATGCCAATTTTACTCAGCTAATCCCTGTAGGGGAACATGTGGAGGCTGGAATAAGAACTAGCACAATTGCACCTTGGCCCCACCAGTCTACCTTGGTACAAAAAGTGAAACTTAAAGAAAAGACAGGCAAATACGGAGTAAGAAACAGAGATATGGCCGTTCCTCGCCCAGCGGAAACTAACGATGTTGTTGCCTCCGCACAAGGAATGTCAAGAGCTCCTCTGTAGGAACAACAACACCAACCTTAGCAGCAGTAACCTAGGTGGAATCTGCGATACACAAACCATAACAAGTAAACGGGTGTGGCACATGTGTCTAGGCAATTTACACCATTGGTCCAGTCATACACAAACATTCTGGCCACATTCATCCAAAGGCAGCTCTTGACACCTCTCCAGCCTAGACCACCACCAAACCCATTGCCTCCAAATTACAAATAAAATGAGTATTGCGCATTCCTTCAAGGGCGGGGTCATGCCACAGAACATTATTTCTCCTTGAAACATGCAGTCCAAAATTTGATCGATCAGAACCAGATCACGGTCACGCCCCCTGAAACAGCTGTTGCTGGTAGTAATAACATAGTCCAAAATCCTCTGTCACAACATCAATCATGCCTTAATAGTTCCATCACCCCACCATCAATGCCATACAGGGAAAATATTTCCCCCATTTTTCCAAGCATTTTCAGCCAAAAGCTATAACATGGAGATTCCTCCACTCATTCTGAAAGGGGCATTACCCCCTCCTCCGTTAGTCCTTCAAGGGAAGGCCCTTGAACCTTATCCCAGTCCTCCTCATCACATGGAACAAATATGGGATCAACCATTGGTCCTACAAGGAAGAGCCCCTATGTCGACACAAGCCAACAACCCCCATCAGTTAGGAGGCCACCAACCTATTGTCATTATGGGGAAGGCTCCATCGTCCATGCCCAGTCATGTCTCATACCATCTACCCATTGTTGCACAAGAATGACGTCCTCCCCCATTCTACATGCCACACGAACTCGCTAGATCTGTCCGGACAATCCAGGAAGGCTCTCCTTCACAACCTCTAGTACTCCTGGGGCACCATTGGCTTCTCAATTGAACCACACATCTATTATCGCTAACCCTCTACCTCTGCTAAAATCTTCACCTCCTCTGGCTCTTCAAGGAAGGATGGAACTGGTCTTAGACAACAAGGCAGTCCCCTGGCATTACCCAGAATGCTCTGAGGTGGGAAACATGCATCCTAATGGGAGATGCTTTCGAAAAGAAGGACTCAGAGGAGATCCCAAGGGACCTTTGGTCGGAACGACACACAAGGTGATATAACGGCCCAACTTAAAACCATCCCGACCCAAATATTCATTCGGGAACTCCATACATCGTAAGCACACCGGGAGATTTTTGTTAAAACTCTAAACGATGCGCATATCGCCCGAGAAGTTGCACTTGAAATGGTCATGCACATGATAGGGCAACTCCTTGTGCCCCGAGCCATAACTTTCTCAGATGATGAGTTGCCACCAGAAGGCCGCGACCATGCAAGGTCATTAAATGTAATCGTCCGTCATAAGGAAAATAACATCCCATTTGTACTGATTGATAACAGTTCAAGTTTGAATGTTTGCCCACTTCGGACTGCCTTGTATTTGAGACTAAATCCATATATGTTCAGGCCAAGCAATATAAATGTGAGAGCATTTGACAATTCCTGTCACGCCCCAAACTCAGAAATCAAGCTCACAAAATTTTCGATCGCCGAATCCGGCGTCGACAGCCTCTGTAGTACCCCATTCTCGGCTCCCAGCACCCATATAACAGGTTCTGATCATGGGATCCTACAAGGAGGATTTTTCAGCATAAATTTATTCTGTAGCAAGCATAACCATAAGCATAATCCACAAACATTAACCAAGACACCATCACAAAATCTATTATGATAAAAAACTTTAAGGTACAATGCTCATAAAGGAAAATACAATGATAACAATAATGGAAACTCCTGAAGCTCGACTGCACGCTCCTGCTCCTGCTCCTACTAAGCTACGGCTGCGTCCTGGCGTCACCTGCATGCATCAATCGTGCATAAGCTTGTAGAAAGCTTAGAGGGTGGTGAGAGTGTGTGCGCAATATAAGCGTGCTCAGAATGTAATATCAGAGTAATGTTGAATATACTGGTAAGTCCATGAATGCTATCAGCCGTACCAAGCTATGCGATGTAAAACATGAATGCTATCGGCCACATCAAGGCCATGCGATGTAAGGCATGAATACTATCGGCCACGTCAAGGCCATGCGATGCAAGACATGAATGATGTCGGCCATACCAAGGCCATGCGATGCGAGATGCAACTCAAGCATACCAGACATCATCTGAATCCACATATTAATGCAGCTTATCATTAGAGCATCAAATATCAGTACAGTTCTCACTTTCGATAATCACCAGGGTTTAGTACACTCCAAATGGCATTGTCCCTTCCTCAGCCACGCAGTCCAAGTGAGCTTAAGAAACCTCATTATCCGCCTGACCAATAGCCTGCCAATACCTATTCGGCACGTCGATAGTGGACCCATTTACGAGCTGGTCATACTCAGCCTAGCAATTGCCCCTACCCTCGGGCGGGTAAGGTCACACCCCTTCCAACCAACCACAACACAGTGGGAGACACGGCCTCCATGTATTCGGCCTTCGTGTGCTCATGTATATACTCAGTCTCGACGTTGGAGTCATCCTCTGGTACCATCGGGTTTAGGGATTTTCATCCAGGGATATTTATGACGCCCCGATGCTAATAACGGTATTTTCGGTATCTAATCTGACCATCCACGATGTGCCTGTGGAGGCCACGACCCTGATGTCGTTAGGGCGTATAGTAACCACATTACACAATGCAAGATGCGTGAGTCATACAATCCAGTCATGCATCAATCTTGTGCGTACCATGCGCTCATGAGGGACAACACCACCTATCAGGGAGTCCCATAAACAACTTGCCAGAAGGCATATTTAATGGTCAACCACATCTCATCGCAAGCATGCAGGTGATGTGTATGGGCATGTATCATGATACTATGCTAAGTATGCTCGTAATCGGTATCGATTACCGACCTATTGACAGGGTGGGGTCCATAGATAGACTCCAAGATTAAAACAATCCTGCTAGCAACCAATGGGGTCCTAACATTATGGGTTATCTCGATATGAATAGATGGGTCATGCACATATCAATGGGGCCCAATGATTTGGGTTGACCCAGAATAATGAGAATGGGCCTAACGAAGGCCTAAGGGAAGGTCACGATGTGGACATTTAACCAATATTACTCCCAAGAAGTGGCCCACATAGAGCCAAACGTATCGTGGGCCCATGGCCTCACACAAGGACCTAATATACATCACCATGGGCCTCACTTAAGGGCCTAATACACATCACGATGGGCCTCACTCATGGGCCACATACGCATCACATTAGGCCTCACTCATGGGCCTATATACATCGTATAGGCCACATCCCATGGGCCTCAAATATATCACAATGGGTCACGTCCCATGGGCCTCGAATACATCACAATGAGACACATACATGGGCCTCTCATACATCACATCGGGCCTCACTCATGGGCCTCATATACATCATATTGGGCCTCAACATATGGGCCAATATATACATCAAGTCGGGCCTACAGTTCTAGGTGAACTATCTGCACTATGCATCTATATTTAGAGATCATTTTAGAACATTATCCAAAAATGAATCATATCGGAAGATCATCTGGACCATACCACAAATAGCAGTGGAGATAATGATTTTCACTGTTAACACATCACAGGCCCACCGAAACATTTATTTTCCAATCTGTTCATAAGGTCACAAATACCTGAATTAACAGGAAAAACAAATTTCATACGGATCCAAAGCTTCCGAGATCCCAAATGGGTTCAATGGTGGACGTTCAATCCTCCACTAATTTTGCAGTGTGGTCCACCTGATAGGTAGATTTGCCTTAATTCCCGTCCCAAGCCTTAAGACAAGCTCAGAAAGTGGATGGACGGTTTGGATCTAACACAAACCTCGTGATCAGGCCACAAACAGCAACTATATATCTGGTGTGGCCTACTGGCCCACCATCTAGATGGACGGTTAGATATAATACATACCTCAAGATCAAACCCACATCGCTGCTAACGTGATACAACAACTATATAGCTAGATGGACGGTTTGGATATAACACATGCCTCATGTGGGGCTCACAGAACTTGATGATGTCATATGGCAGCCATGCTGCTGGACTGCTGGGCCAGCAGCCCAACGTCCAGCAGATGGACGGTTTGAGATCAGACTGTGAATACAACGGCCATATAGTTGGTGCGAGGTACACCAGCCAACACGATTCCACATCAGGTGGGTCCCACCTGTGGCCACCAGATATGTAATATATATTATTATATATATATATTTTATTTACTTTGTTTTTTTTTTTTTGAAATTAAGCAGCGTCTAGCCCCTGGACGGCGGCCTGGATGCAAAATACATCGAGGTGGGCTTCCACCATCAGATGATGAATGGCGTGGATAATATCATGCATCAAGGTGGGCCACTAGATGGGAAAGATATATATATATATATATATATATATATATATATATAGAGAGAGAGAGAGAGAGAGAGAGAGAGAGAGAGAGAGAGAGAGAGAGAGAGAGAGAGAGAGAGAGAGAGAGAGATGCATGTGATGGGAGGGACCTCGGCATATGGGCCCTCCCTTCCATACATTACAAAACATACATCAAGTGAGTCCCATTACATGTGGGCCTAACAATAAAAAAATCAATGGTGGAGATCCCTTTCCACCATAAAATGCAAGGTCTGGATGGCCATTTCATACTAGGAAAATAAACATCATGATGGGGTCCATGGAGAATGGCCCCATCATGGAATGAACATATGAATTATAGTGGGCCATCGGCCACACCTAGGGTCCAAAGTGAGATCCATACCATCCATCGGTAGGCCTCACTTGGTCCATCATAAAAAATACAAATCTAATCCTATAAACACTCACCGATGGTCTTCTTCTTTAGCTCCTTGGACTCCTTGGCTCATAAGCTAACTCTTTAAGGGTGAATGATGAAGTTTGAAGGGTTGGATGGTGAGATGAGGGGGTAGGAAGTGGGCCTTGATCTTTTCTCTCCATAGAGCTTTTCTCTCATAGAAGCTTGGGAAATGGTGGAGAGAATGAGAGAGGAGAGGGTGTTGTAAAAGAGATGGATGGGAGGAATGGATGTTGTAAGAAAATGACATGGAGGGTATGGGCTTGGTTGAATTTTGGATGAGAGAGGGTGGGTGGAGAGAGAGAGAGTTGACTTTGGGTAAGGCTTGTGTAAGAGAGGGATGGGTTGTGTACTTGACTTATGATTGATTGATTGAGGTGATGGGTTGTAGAGATTCTTTCGAAATTCACAACGCGTGGCATTTTCCTCGAAATAGACGCGAGCCCACAACTCCTGGCCTGAGTATCGCATCGGCGCGCTAGATGCGGTGTTGGAACTGCGACGATGGCTCGGTCGCTAGGGTACAAGTTTCGAGTCGAGCCGATTCAGGTTGACAAGGCGTGACTCAGGGTCACGCGTGTTGAGAAGTGGAACCACATCTGGGGCCGTGTACGACCGGTTGTGGCCCCTACTCGACCGTTCGTGACCAGTCGTGGACTGACTCGACTCAAAGTCGAGCGAGCATAAGAATTTTGGTTCCGAGGTGCTCGACTGGTCGTGACCCATTCTCGACCTGTCGTGGGGTCCTCTCGACCGGTCGTGCAGTCTGCTCGAACAGTCAAGGTTACGCAGATTGGTTTCCAAATTTGATACGGACTGCGGATTTTGGTATCGCCTTTCGTAAGGGTGCGAAAGGGAAGTTACCTAAACTGTAAATAGGAGTCCCTAGGGCTTTTCTAGGGTTAAGGAAAATATTGAAAAATACTTCTAAGGTGTGGGCAAGGAATTTTCTCTGTACTTCTAAGGGAGAGGTTAGTATATTGCCTTGTAATCTTTGTTCTTTATAGTGGAAGTTTGCATCCGTGGTTTTTTTTTTTTTTTTTACCCTAGTTTGGGGTTTTTCCACGTATATCTTGTCTTGTGGTTTGTTTTGAATTGCTTTGATTTATTTCTAGTTTATATTTCATTCTATTTATCGTTTGTGGGTGAGGCCTGAGATTGGATCTAGGCTCACTGCGTTGTTGGCGTGCTGCGCAACAACTAGTATCAAAGCTATTGGTTTAGTTCTATTGGGAGCGATGGGGGAAGAAGGAAAAACTAGAATTAAGAAGTTTGATGGTTCAAACTTTACCTTCTGGAAGATGCAGATGAAGGATTATCTGTATCAGAAGGACCTTTATATTCCTTTAGTAGGAAAAGAGAAGAAACCAGAAAAGATGACAGATGATGAATGATTTTTACTGGATAGGAAGGCTTTAGGAACGATACGACTCTCTTTGTGTAAGAGTGTCGCCTTCAATATATCCAAGGTGAAAAATATAAAAGAATTAATAGAAGCCCTAACCACCATGTATGAAAAGCCCTTAACATCCAATAAGGTTCATCTTATGAAACAACTATTCAACATGAAGATGTCAGATGGTGGGAGCATGGCTGAACATCTAAACGAGTTCAATACAGTCACGTGCCAGTTGAAATTCATTGGCATTGTTTTTGAGGATGAGGTTAGGGTGTTATTGATCTTATCCATTTTGTCAGACAGTTGAGATGGTTTGGTGATTGCTGTGAGCAATTCTTCAGGGTCGACAAAGCTGAAATTTGATGATGTGGCCGGTCTAATTCTCAGCGAAGAATCTAAAAGAAAAGCATCAGGAGTTTCAGGGGATTCAGGGAATGCTCTAAACGTTGAAGGAAGAGGAAGATCGCTGAACAAATGAGGAAATAAACATGGGCGTTCTAAGTTAAGGAAGAAGTCCAAGGGATCAAAAGATAAAGACGGGTGTTGGCATTGCGGCAAGAAGGAGCACATGAAAGGTGATTGCAGGGTGCTTAAGAAACAAGAAGGAAGCTCTCAAGGAGGGAAGGATTCAGTGAATCTATTTAAGGAGAGTGACACAGAGGCATTGATCTCGATGCGAGGAATGAGTCTTGGGTTATAGACTCGAGTGCTTCGTTTCATGCCACCTCATATAAGGAAGTTCTGCGTGATTATGTGTCAGGTGACTTTGGGAGAGTCTACCTGGGTGATGATGAGCCGTGTAGTATTATTGGAAAGGGGGACGTTCATGTCAATCAGAAAGACGTAACGATTTTAAAATTGAAGGATGTCAGACATGTACCAAGTTTGAAATGTAACTTGATCTCAGTGGGACAGTTGGCCGATACCGGTTATATGACGACATTCACTAGTGATTCCTGGAAGATCACAAAAGGTGCCTTGGTGATATCTCGAGGTAAAAAAGAAGGTACTTTGTACGTGACTTCAAGATCCTATAGTTCACTCGCAGTTGCATCAACTGGAGTGAATGGACAGTTATGACATCAGAGGTTGGGACATATGAGTGAGAAAGGGATGAAAGTGCTATTGTCAAAAGAAGCTACTAGGGTTGAAGTCTATTGACTTGAAATTTTACGAGGACTGCGTGTATGGCAAGCAGAAGAGGGTAAGCTTCAAGAAGACGGGACGCGCTCCAAAGACGCATCTGTTGGAGCTTGTACACACTGATGTGTGGGGACCGGCACAGGTATTATCACTTGGTGGCTCACGTTATTTTGTTTCCTTTATTGATGATGCTAGTAGAAAACGGCGGGTCTATTTCTTAAAACATAAATCTGATGTATTTGATGTATTTAAGAAGTGGAAAGTTATGGTAGAAACGAGACAAGTAAAACAATAAAATGTCTCAGATCTGATAATGAGGGAGAGTACTGTGATAAAAGATTTGTGGAGTATTGTGCAGTAAATGGAATCAAACATCAGAAAATGATTCCAGGAACATCGCAGTAGAATGGTATGACTAAGCGCATTAACATGACCATCCTTGAGCGCGTTAGGAGCATAAGGTTACATGCAAGGTTGCCCAAGATCTTTTAGGCAGATGTTGTAAATACTGCCGCATATCTCATCAATAAAAGTCCCTTAGCACCATTGGATGGTGGGCTACCAGAAGAAACGTGGACTGGGAAAGAAGTGAACCTTGCACATCTCAGAGTGTTTGGTTGCACTTCATATGTTCACATTGATGCAGAGCACAGAAACAAGCTGGATGCGAAGTCTAGGAGGTGCACGTTTATAGGCTATGGGCAGTATGATTTTGGCTATAGGTTTTAGGATACAGAAAATAGGAAAATAATCAGAAGCAAGGACGCAGTCTTCAATAAAAAAATGATGCATAAAGATAGTGTGCAGGAAAATAAGGCTGAGGAGAAAGAATTTGTAGAGATGAAAGAGTTACCAGACACGGGTGTTACAATGCCACAGGATGATCATGCACAAGAGCATTATGAGGCAGAGCCACATACATCGGTTGTGAGGAGGTCTACTCGAGAGAGGAGACCTACGGTCCGATATTCACCCTCCTTATATTATCTACTGCCGACAGATAATGGTGAGCCAGAGTGTTTCGAAGAGGCGTTATAGTCAGATACACGGGTTAAGTGGGAGCAGGCCATGGATGAGGAGATGGACTCTCTTGAGTCTAATCGTACATGGGAGCTAGTCACTCTACCCAAGGGTAAGAAAGCTCTTCATAACAAGTGGGTTTAAAGACTAAAGGAGGAGCACGATGGTTCGAAACGGTACAAGGCCAGATTGGTTGTGAAAGGGTTTCAACAAAAGGCAGGTATCGATTTCACTGAAATATTTTCACCTGTGGTTAAAATGTCTACGATTCGCATGATCTTGAGTATAGTGGCTATAGAGGACTTACATCTATAGTAGCTAGATGTTAAGACAACCTTTCTTCATGGGGACCTTGAAGAGGAGATATATATGCATAAGCCGACAGGATACGTGGCACCAGGAAAGGAGAACAAGGTGTGCAGACTGAAGAAGAGTCTATATGGCCTGAAGCAGGCCCTGAGCCAGTAGTACAAGAAGTTCGACAGTTTCATGTCGGGAAACGGTTACAGGAGATGTCATGCTAACCACTATTGTTATTTGAAGAAGTTTGATACGTCGTATATCATCCTTCTTCTGTACGTTGATGATATGCTTGTGGCCAGTTTAAGCATGAAGGGCATCTCAGATCTCAAAAGATAACTGTCTAGAGAATTTGCTATAAAGGATTTAGGAGTTGCAAAACAAATCTTAGGCATGAGGATAAAGCGTGACAGGGAAAACAAGAAACTAGTTTTGTCACAAGCAGAGTACATAGCAAAGGTATTTGATCGATTCAATATGGGAGGTACTAAGCCGGTTAACACTCCATTAGCCAACCACTTCAAGCTATCTAAGGAGCAAGGTGCAAAGACGCAGGAGGAACATGACTACATGGCCAAAGTCCCATACGCATCAGCTATAGGGAGTCTCATGTATGCTATGGTAAGCATGAGACCAGACATTGCTCAAGCAGTGGGAGTTGCTAGCAAGTTCATGAACAACCTCGGGAAGGAACATTGGGAAGCTGTGAAGTGGATTCTTAGATACCTGGTAGGTACTAAGGATGTAGGGCTGTGTTGTGGTGGATTGAAAATCAAGTTGCAAGGCTACGTGGATTCAGATTTGACAGGAGATATCGATAGCAGAAGAAGCACTACAGGTTATGTCTTTACTCTGGGTAGTGCTGCAGTCAGTTGGGTCTCTCAGTTATAGAAGATAGTATCTATCAGTACGACGGAAGTAGAATATGTTGCGGTTATAGAAGCATGCAAGGAGATGGTGTGGATGCAAGGTTTTATGGAGGAGTTGGGTAAGAAGCAAGCAGATTGCAAGCTGTACACTGACAGTTAGAGTGCAATACAATTGACTAAGAATTCAGCCTTTCATTCAAGGACCAAGCATATTACCATCAGATATTACTTCATACGTTCGTTACTGGAAGATGGATCGATTGCTCTAGAGAAGATTCATATAAGTGAGAATCTTGCGAATATACTGACCAAGGCGGTCACACGGGAGAAGTTGAAGCTCTGTTCAGCTTTGATTGGTCTTCAGGCTTGAAAATGGGGAGGTGGTGCACTCCGGATGAAGAAGACAAAGGTTTATGGCGATGTGTCTCCAAGTGAAAAATTGTTGAGAAGTGGAGCCACATCTGGGGCCGCGCACGACTGGTCGTGGCCCCTGCTCGACCGGTCGTGGAGCCCACTCAACCGGTCGTGTACTGGCTCGACTCAAAGTCCAGCGAGCATAAGAATTTTGGTTCCGAGGTGCTTGACCGGTCGTGGCCTATTCTTGACCGGTCGTGGGGTCCTCTTAACCTGTCGTGCAGTCTGCTCGACCAGTCGAGGTTACGCAGATTGGTTTCTGAATTTGATACGGACTGCAGATTTTAGTGTCGCCTTTCGCAAGGGTGCGAAAGGAAAGTTGCCTAAACTATAAATAGGAGTCCCTAGGGCTTTTCTAGGGTTAAGGAAAATATTGGAAAATACTTCTAAGGTGTGGGCAAGGGATTTTCTTTGTACTTCCAAGGGAGAGGTTAGTATATTGCCTTGTAATCTTTGTTCTTCATAGTGGAAGTTTACATCCATGGTTTTTTTTATCCTAGATTGGGGTTTTTCCACGTATATCTTATCTTGTGGTTTGTTTTGGATTGCTTTGATCTGTTTTTAGTTTATATTTCTTTCTGTTTATCATTTGTGTGTGAGGGCTGAGATTGGATCTAGGCTTACTGCGTTGTTGGCGTGCTGCGCAACAATGCGCAAATGCTATCTACGCGTCGCTGGTTGCTGGAATACGACCGGGAGGACCGCAGGATCCTAAGGAACGGTGCGGACTATGATATGGGCTTTACAATTCCAGAAGACAAGCATAAGGAGTGGTTGATCTTGAATTTCAAATTGGCCCAGATACATCCATCATCTCTTTTCAGGTGTTTGACATCCCTTCATCATTTAATCTTCTCCTTGGTTGACCTTGGCTTCACGAAGTTGGGGCTCTACTGTCAACTCTCCACTAAAGGGTCAAGTACATTCATGAGAATAATGTGCTCTGCATTCTGGCAGATCCTGAACCACTTTTTACCACTAAAACAAATCTTCACAGGGAGCCTAACATCCCAGTTATTAATGCATGAAAACCAGATAAAGACAAACCATATTACAACTTCCAATTTGAAGTAGTGGATAACGTCCCAACAGTATGTCCTTTAAAATCGAACTATATTTTCATTCCAGCTAAGCGTCAAATCCTGAACTACCGTCTTGAACACCAAGATACCACCAAGGTAATTAAGGTTTAAGAAATAGTAGGAAAGGCAAGACTAGGATATGAGTCTCCTTCACCAGAAGAACCAGAGGAGGCAGATACCGAGAGGAGACGGAAAGGCCAAGAGATGAGCCATCCCTCCCATTTCACACCAATCCAATTCGTTCGCACCGGAGTCATCCATCCAAGTCAAAATCCAGGGTCTGACCCACCAGGTCATGACAATAGTCTCACCCTCACTGAGTTGCCCAAGCAACAACTGGGTAAGGGGTCTGAGCTACCCTCTTTTAATTGGACCACAACGATGGTCCCACCAGAGCTATAATAACCTGAAGAGCTCCATGACACAGGGTGTAAGACCCGTTTCCTAACCTGTACTATTCCGTCGACTCCCGCGATCATTCCCGTTGAATTCCGGCAACCTGCGACCTATGATCGACGTTTGCGCACGACCCTAAATCGTATCCTGTAGATTTGAGTCGGCTTAATCTGAGACATGTACCAGTGGGACCGCACCGCCGCTGCGACTCGCGCACCGACCCGATATCCAGGTCAAAAGATATGGGCCCGCGTTTATTTCGAGAAAAATATCGCACGTTTGCAATCCCAAGAGAATCTCTATGACATGTCCCATCAATCAATCACTCAAATCAATCAATCAATCACCTCATGTCAAGTACACCCACCCATGCTTCCTTTCTCCATAAGTCAAGCAACTACCAAGTCAACCAACCTCTCACCTCACCCATCACTCACCTCACATCCATCACTTACCTCACATCACCCATCTCTCTCTCTCCTTACAACCCTCTCTTTCTCTCATTTCTCAACACAAATTCCAAGCTAAGGAAGTGGTGGACGTTCAAGCCATTTTAAGAGAGAAAAGTGAGTTTGTGTGGCCCACTTTCCCATCCTAAATCCTTCATCCTAGCCATTTACTTCTCATCTTCCACCATCAAAGTGAAACCCAAGGAGCTTGGCATTCCATCGGATCAAGAAGATCGAACGGTGGATGCTTCTATAGGCTAGTTTTCATGTTTTTATGATGGGCCAAGTGAG
The DNA here is from genome assembly GCA_021015155.1 of Magnolia officinalis. Classification (NCBI taxonomy): domain Eukaryota; kingdom Viridiplantae; phylum Streptophyta; class Magnoliopsida; order Magnoliales; family Magnoliaceae; genus Magnolia; species Magnolia officinalis. The sequence goes on from JAJHSJ010000015.1 coordinate 20,018,938, forward strand.
GCCTACCGATCGATGGTATAGATCTCACTTTAGACCCTAAGATATGGCCGATGGCCCACCTTGATCTTTATGATCATTCCATGATGGGGCCATTCTCCATGGACCCCATCATGATGTTTACCTTCTAGTTTGGAAAGGGGTCATCTAGACCTTTCATTTTGGTGGAGAATGGATCTCCACCGTTGATTTTGATCGGTGGGCCCATATGAAATGGGACCCACTTGATATACGTTCTAAATTATGTAATGGAGGGCCCATAGTGTCGGGGTTCCTCCATCACACTTGTGTCTCTCTTACTCTCTCTCTCTCTCTCTCTCTCTCTCTCTCTCTCTCTCTCTCTCTCTCTTTCTTTTATGTGATGATATGGCCATATGGCCCACCCGGATGGACCCCACCATGAAGCATGTATTTGATCCCAAGCCAGTTGTAGGTGGGGCCCACTTTATATGTATTGTATTCAAACCATCCACCATTTGGTGGCCCCCCTTGAGCAGGGCCCACCTTAAAGTATGTGTTATGCCAAACCGTCCAGCGTCCAGGGATGCTGGACTTGTAATGGAAACAAAAATATTAGCTTGATTTTATGCTTTTTGGGTGGGCCGCTCATACAAGCCCCACCTTGATGTATGCATTTAATCCACGCTGTCTATTCCTTTCCCTAGCTCATTTTAGGCGTTGAGCCGAAAAATGGAGCCAATTCGAGGTTCTGGCAGGCTATAACATAGCAAATGGTGGTTTTCACTGTTAAAACTCACCCTGATGTTTCGATACGCCAAAACACCTCGAATATTGGGCTTGTTTGGCTTGTCTTGAGCCATAACGAGCAATGGTTAGGTCGGATTCCCCTGATGCGGGTCCCACCACAGAAAAACCTTAGAAAAACTATTTTTTTTTTTTTTAAAAGTGTAGCACCTGCTGCCGCTGACAGAGCAGCAGGCGCTGCTGTGCCATGGACGGACAGGCTGGGACCTGGGGTCCCAGCCGTGGGCCCCACCATGTTGTGTGTTGAACATTAACACCGGGCATTTGATGGGTCCCCTTTGTATATGGGGCGTCCCCGAAAATCAGCCGTATACACAGCTCAGGTGGCCCACATCATGGGAAACAGTGAGATTGAACGGCTGCCTTTGAAACCTTTTATGGGCCACAGAAGTTTTGGATTAAGATGAAATTTGTTTTTCCCTTTCCTCCAAGTCCATGTTACCTTATTAATGGACTGGATGGCATATAAACATTATGGTGGGCCCCACGTGGGACCCACTTATAAGTGGATTGGCTGGCGTACGCACACAGTAGCGTAATAGCTGCTGTATTGACGTCCCCTAGCCTCCCAGGCCATGTGGGCCCCATGCACAAGGTATGTGCTATATCTACGCCATCCATCCTGTTGGGACCCACCATGATGCAAGTGTTGCATCCAAAACCGTCCATCCATTAGAGAGTTCATTTTATGGCATGAGCTAAAAATGTGTCAGATCCACCTATCTGGTGGAACCCACCATGATTTAGGTGTTCTATCCACACCGTCAACACTGGACGGTGGGACCTACCCCCCCACGTGTGGGACAGCAGTGTGTGTGTGTGTGTGTGTGTGTGTGTGTGTGTGTGTGTTATATTGTATATATTATATAGATTATATATTATATTATATATAATATATACATGATGGTAGGCCTTCATGTGGACCCCCACCATGATACATGTGTTGCATCCAATCTGTCCAACCATTTTGAAAGTTTGTTTTAGGGCTTGAGGCTAAAAATAAGACAGACCTATAGTTCAAGTGGACCCCACCTTAGTATATGTATGTGGCCCATCTTGATTTATTTGTGGCCGTCCATTGAGGCCCACCTTGGTACATGTTTGAGGCCCATTTTGATTTATTTGTGACCGTCCATTGAGGCCACCTTGGTATATATATAAGGCCCAAGTGATTAGGCCCATCTTATCATATTGATTACCCGTTGTTGAGGCCCACCTTGACATATATGGGGCCCATTTGATGAGGCCCGATGTAGTGTATTTGGGGCCCATGGGTTGAGGCCCATTGTAATGTTTTAGGGCCTGTGGGTTGAGGCCCATTGTGATGTATTTGAGGCCCATGGGTCGAGACCCAATGGGATGTATACAACGGCTATTGCATCGTGTGATTCCACCATGGTTTATGTAATGATATTTATGGCGGACCGTGCCTTGAGAGCAATGATGGTTTGATGTCCACATTGTAAGAATAATGTTAGTTAAATGTTCGCATTATAACTCTCCTTAGGGCCCATTGATAGGCCCATACTTGTTGAGTATAGGCCGTCTAGGCCCATCTGCATTATAAGGATTGTTCATTACTTTATAATATGCTTGGTATAATTCTATGACTTATGTCATGCACATCATATGTATGCTTGATATGAGTAGTGACTGATTATTGCATACGCCATTAGGAAGACTATTTACGAGACTCCTTATGGGACTGAGTCCCCACATTATCACGTCGTACGCACAGGATTGCTGCATGACTGGATAGTGTGACTCATGCATCTCGCATATATATGACTTGATCATTGTATGCCCTAGCGACATCAAGGCCGTGACCTCCACAGGCACATCGTGAATGGCTAAATGGGACACCAAAAATACTTGGTTCTAGCACTGTGGGTACTTAGGATGTCCTTGGGTGAAAATTCCAGAACCTCCGAGGCCAGGAGTAGCCCCAACGTCTAGACTGAGTGGAACATGAGTGCCCGAGTGCCGAATACCAGTAGGCCGCGTCTCTCACTGTAACAACCCGACTTTTCAGGACCCGAGTATATGACTCATTTCCCAAAAACCCAAGTGTTAACCTTAAAGGATGGTCAAATTCGAGTGTACATTTTTTTTTTCTTCATCAGAGTAAGCAAATGAGCGTAGTGTGGACAAATTGACATAAAGGATAATTTCATTATCATTCAAATATTTAAGAAGCTGACCATAATGACTTATACAAACCAATGTCTCTGAATTTAACAAGTACAAGATTTACAAGAATTTAATACATGAAGAATAGCAGAAAACATATAAATATAAGCCGCAAGATCACGCAGCTCCTCCAGGCGAATACAGTCATGCATTCCTGGCGATTGTACCATGCTCCTCCTCAAGTCTGAACATACATATTACTAAAGCCACCTGTACTACCTGTACGGTTATATATTTGATGGATGAGTGGCCAACTCAGTGTGAATTCCCCTCAAGATTACACACTGCCGCATTAGGTAAGCATAGTTATAAAACATCCAGACAACCAAAACAAAGTAAATGCAGTCTTATTAAATGCATGGATGTATGGAATGCGTTCACACCCCGGGGATGCTCATCCGTGTGGACAGGGCCGCCGCCCATGCAATGCGTTCACGCCCCGAGGATGCCCACCCGTGCGGACAGGGCCGCCGCCCATGCAATCATCGAACCTGGGAAACATCATCCAGTCGGAACAGGGGTCGATAGTCGGTGGTCTAGGAGCTAGCGAAATGATACCCTAACAACTTTAGGGCACGTGCTACAGCATCCAGAATAGCCACCCGTCATCGCTAATATGCTATGAATGCATGATTAGCCAAACCATTATTAATCCAATTACACTCAGCCATTTTAAATAAGCTCACGGTCACTATGGGGAGCACATGGCCCAGCGTAGGCCGACAGCTCGGGCATAATATCCCATGACTACCATCCCCGGCTCATGAGGCTACCATCTTAGGATGTTTAATGGAATCCTATCGACTAGTGGCCAATCATATTACAGCAAATGGGGCTTACCATCGCATGGTTGCACTATATAAAACATCGAACCCATTTAGGGCAAGTATCAAAACAAAACCACGTAGGGTGAGTATTAAAATATGCCACATAGGGCCGATATCAAAGCCATACGATAAATACCATCCTTAAAACCATTGGGCGCAACAACCCTGGATGGTAGGCTCACATCAATGATCCATCTAGACCACCACTCAATAACCACCAAGTCGAAGGTCCATTACGACCACAACTAGTCAAGTTACATCCCAAGTATGGGTGTATATTCATATGTGAGAATTTTTCACTAATGTACTAGTTTAAGTTCCATAAGCAATCCACAAAAAAAAAATCCACAAGCATGAACAATAATCATAAAGCATGTAATATAACAATTCAATTTCCACCAGCTAACACATGTGATTATAAGGGAGATATCAATTACGAATTTAAATGAAAACTATAACTTAAGCTAATGAGAAGATGGAAAGCTCAAGGGGAAGAATCATCACCTTATGTTTAGGATCACCTACTAGTGTTGTTTAGAGAATGCATGATTCCTTAGAGCCAACCCTACCATCAATTGTAAAGTTACATCGTTAGATTCAAGCTTTATACGATATTCTTGGTCAAGGTCTTAACCTAAGGTTTAGATTACCTTAGTTTTAGGGTTTCGATGTAGAACTAGGTTTTCATTCATGAGTTTAGGTCTAGGATAAGTGTTTAGGATTTGGATTGTAGTTGGCGTATGATAATTTACAATATTAATTTGAAAAGTAATTATTAGCATTAGTGTTATAATTATCATTTGCCAACTTAGTAATAATACCCATTATGATGTCAATGATACTATAATTTATTATTAACGATTGTGCCTAAGAATAATAATTAATGATTAATATTTAATAACGGTACTTTGTGTGGACTTACTACCATTAGCATGGACAATCTACTAGAGGTTAGTTGTGTTTAATAACCGTAATTATTATCGTAATACGAATGATAATAGTGATAGTTATCAAGTATAGTAGTGAATTTAATCATGATAATAGATACCATAATCGGCCATTAAAGCATTCATAATCATTTGTTGGGCCCACCAAGTTGTGGTTCACCAATCTAACCCATCCATCATGTGTGTCCCACTAGGTTAAGGGGTCAAACCAAGTTTCAGGTGCACCCAAATCTCATATGGACCCCAGCAAGTGCTTTTATATGATTTAACATGTCTTCACCAGATTGTAAATGGTGTGGGCCACCTGATCTCTATGTATGGCTGATTTTTGGGGGCACCCCATATATAAAGGGAACCCATCAAATGGACGGTGTCGATGTTCAACACACATCATGGTAGAGCCTGTGGTGGGGGCCATGGTTCTAGCCAAAATTAAACAAAGGAGGCAGTGTCCTCTGGACGTTTACGTGCATGCTTCTTATATTATTTATTTTTGTTTTGTTTTGATAGATGGCGCCCGCCTAAAGAGGATCTACTCCGTTGATTGGGTTCCAGGGCTCAGGAAAGCTCCAATGTCCAATTTTGGATATGTCTTGACGCACCGAAATATCACAAAGTGCCCTAATGATCTACCCCTATTAAATTAGTATTTATGATGGTGTGGCCTATCAGAGAGTTGGGTTGACTTCACTTTTTGGGTCAACGCATAAAATGAGGTAGGAAATAGGATGGACGGTGGAAGCATAACATACATCCAGGTGGGGTCCTACTTCAAGTAAAATTGATGAACAGTGTTGAATAACACATACCTCAGTAAGACCCACGTAACTTGGTAACGTCAATACAGCAACCATCCGGCTGGTATCATTTACGGACAGCCTGGGTGATCCATGTCACCAAGGTGGGGTCCACACATGTGGGCCATCAACCGTGTAGAGTCAGGCCCACCTGCTGACGCAGGGTGCGGCCCATCAACACTTGTACAGAGCCCGAAACTAGGGAAGTTCTCTGATTTTTAAGTGAGGCCCACTTGCATTTGTGTAGGCCCACCAGTATTTTGGTGAAGCCCAAAACTGTTTAAGCACCTCTGCTGCCAACGGTCCAGCCAAGGGCCTTCTTCCCTGCTGCAAGTGGGCTGAAGTCTCAGCCGTTCCAAGCTACAGTCTCCAGCCATCTTTCCACTGCTGCCATGAGTACAAGTTTATTCATTTCTAGGCTTGCCATTTGGCTGATTTCCAATCGTTTTTACTGAATACACGACTGTTCACAGTCACATTTTTAGCCTGGCTTCATGCTAGGAACCAACTGTTATCAGGTTGGGTTATCAGCCATAAACAGAGCCTTTTTTTTTAGAAGGCTGCTCGGAGCATGAGCAAGGTGTGATGGGGTTATGGTTTGAGCTCATTTTAGAGTTCCAAACAGAGTGCAAGGAAGGTTTCAACCTGCTTCAAAACAGGGTCCACCGTTCACTATGTGCATATTTTCTGCTGATCGGGTGTTTTTATACATGTGTGGTGAGGTGTCAGCTTTAGCATGAGTTTATTTTAGAGTCTCCTAAGGAAGAAAATAATGGAGAGAGAGGTCTTACCTTCCATGGTTGGTTCCGACCCAAACTTGGGTGGTCACGCACGTACCAACTTCTCCTTCTTCCTCTCTTCTCTTCCTCTGTTTACTCTCCCTCTCTGTTTTCTCTCTTTCTTCTCTCTCCGACTCTTTCCTCTCTCGACTCTCTTTCTACGTGAAGTCTGAGGGGCTGATCTCCCCATTTATAGCAAGGAGATGGAGATTCAAGGGCTGGGATTGGTTCTGCCCATCCCCAAGCGACGGCCTGGCTACCTTTGTTTTTCTCAACGAATAAATACGGATTGTAATTCCTCCCAGTTTGGCTATTTTTGGTTTGAGAGAGAGAACGTCAGAACTCCAACCGATGCGGCTCTCCGCATAACTCCAACCGACGCGGCTCTTCTTATTCATGATAGAACGGACGGTCATGTATTGATTCCCTTTCGTTTATTTTCGGGGCCCACTAGTATGGTTTTAAGAAAATCCATTCCTTCCATCGGTTTTGTCATGTGATGTTAGGCTAGCAGCCAAAATATGGGGTGAATCCGAGTTTTGGATGAGCCACACCACAAGTCAACTTATGGTGATAATTACGTCACTTACCCATTTTACGTCCCCTGTACAGACGGTTCCTTTTCTATCTTGTTATTCAAAATAAATGGGGTTTCACCTGTGATGACCTTCCAGAAGATCCACTCCATTCACCGTCTTTGACACGTCGTGCAAACCCATGGTCCAAAATTTGAAGTAGATCCGAACTTCAGGTGGGCCGCATGATCTACTAATGTATTGAATCGTATCCAACGTTAAAACGTTAATCCTCTTACGTCAACAGTGCCATGCATGTGGTTGTTAACATATTTACAATTTTACCCCTTTTTCTTAAAAAAAACTTCTGAAGTCTGTAACTCATAAGTCTACCGTCTAAATGTGATAAAATTTGACAGGTGGTATTTATCTTTCACGCTCTTTCCATCGCCTAAATTTGAGCTATGATCTCTCCATGATGACTAAGATTCTCATTTAATGGTTAATATATTTTAAAATTCTAAAATACTGTTTGTACTCCTCTTATTAACAAATTACCGGGCAGTTTGGACTTAAACCCAAAGATTTTCGTAATGACCGATTTATCCTAATATTCGGATGGCCCACTCGGCAGATCCAATCAGGATGAGTGGTCAGATGACTTGTTAAAAATATGGAAACTTGATGGTATGCGCTCAGGCCATGTACGAGGATTGATGTACGGTTAGTTTCGTAAACGGATGAACATAAAATAGGTTTCTGGAGTGATTAGGGGTAGGGATTATATAACGTTAGATTCAAGTGATTTTTTTTATACGTGAAAGTTTCTCAGATTCTGATTCTAATGGTGGATTAAGTATATTCATATAGTCTGAACAAGGTGGACGGATCAGAATCTTGATCTGATAAATGTACGAACGGATGTAGAGGTCAAGTAGCTGATTTACTATGATCCAAGAGTTGAAATTCGAGGTGTGCGGTTAACTTGTGATAATTAGGCATGATATAAAATTTCACATGAAACGGACCATGGGAATCATGTGATCCAGTGTTCACGGGTCTAGGCTAGTGGCAATTTCGTAATTACTGTCGATCTATGAGTTTTGGGAAATCTAATGGCTCCACACGGTTATAGATATGTTTCTAGGCAATTCTTACAAAAGAACGTATATCTAAATCATTATAGATAAGGAATTATTCATCACGTCATCTAAGGGAAAGTACTTATGTTAAATCATGTGATGGATGGGCTTGTCTTGAAATTCAACGATCAGATGGCTTAATTTATGAATGAAGATCATTTCTAAAGGTTAAGTTAGTGTTGGGGCAAGGATGTAAGGTTAGAATAGTTGGATTGGTATCGTACACATGTATATGTCACGTTGAATTTTATGGTAACGCTCGAGGACTTTCGATACCCGAGCATCGAAAAGTTTGGGGCGTTACACTCACTGTGTCGTGGTCGGTTGGGAGGGGGTGTGGCCTTATTCGCCAGAGTGAGGGGGCTATAAGCTAGGCTGAGTATGACCAACTCGTAAATGGGTCCGCTATCGACGAGCCGAGTAGGTATTGGCAGACTGCTAGCTAGGCGGATAGTGAGGTCTCTTCCACTCGCTGGGCTGTGCAGCTAGGGAGAAGGCAGTCGGAGTGGAGTGTAATAGACCCCGGTGATTTCTCCAGAGAGCAACCGTACTGATATGTGGACTTATTGAGCAGGAATTGCATATCCATTCATTCATTCATTCACTATCCACTCGGGCTGGTGGTGCATAAATATTTGTTATGTGTACCTTCGTATGGCCAGGATTTCGATTGGACGCGCGACTAACCTGAGATCAGGAGTTTACCACATTGAGTCGGACTATCCAGATTTACGTATGGGACTGGTTTGGATAGAAGTCCCTTGTGGTGGACCCCGCAGCCTGCGATACTACGTACTATCATCCCGACCTCACGTTCCTGCATGGTCATTTCATTCGCACCGCACATTACATTGCATCCACAGTACTTAGCATTTTGGGTTACTATGTTTTTGCACTTATATGGCCTAGATGAGGTTTATGGTATTCGTGGCTCGTCAAGATTTGCATATTGCATTGCATCCTCAACATCTGTTATTATCTTATTATGTTTTGCATCGCATGACCTTGGTATGGCCGATAGCATTCATGCCTTGCATCACATAGTTTTGGTACAACTGATAGCATTCATGGACTTACTAGTATACTTCTGTTTACTCTGATGTCGTATGATTCATGATCTTATCAGTGTTTCTGCTTATCTCGATGATGTATGATTTATGGGCTTTATTGTATACTTGACACTTACCTTACACACACTTTCACCAACCTCTAAGCTTTCTATAAGCTTATGCACGATAGATGCGTGCAGGTGGCATTAGGTTATAGCAGCGTTGAGCTCGGAGCATGTAGCTGTCTTCTGGAGCTTTGATTTTGACATATGTATTTCCTTTTCAGCACTGTATTCAAATGATTATATTAGTGAATATGTGATGATGATGTTGCCTTTGTGATTTGGGTAAACTTGTGGTTATGCTCCATTAAAAAAAATTCATTCTGAAAATCCTCCTTGTAGGATGCCAGGGTCGGAATCTGGCATATGATTGTCGGGAGCCGAGAATGAGGCACTACGGAGGCTGTCGGCACCGGATTCGGCGATCGAGAATTTTGTGAGCCCGTTTTCTGAGTTTGGGGCGTGACATAGGGAATGAAGGAAGGTCTGATGAATCTGATACCAAGTCAGAACCTAGCCCTCGCTACATCATGGCACAATAGAGAAAATCAGCCCACTACATCCCAAAACCTTGCCTCTCGAGGGCAGAGAGCACAGGGCTCAAATAGTTCACCACCCCTATGACGTTTGAATCGGCCGGTCAATCTTCTCAGAGTGTCGGTTTGAAAAAAACGTCATTGTAAATAGACATTTTCACCCCGGGCAAGACCAGCATAGACACTGGTTCGAAACTCTTGCTTGTTCGGTGTTCGATAAAATTAAAACACCAAAAAATCTGAAAAGCCTTTAAAAATAAAAAATAATAAAAAATCCTAAAAAAACAAAAATAATAGAAAACCCTCAAAACCCAAAAATAATAGAAAATCGTAAAAAATAAAAAAGAATAGAAAATCCACAAAACCCAGAAACAGAAGAAAATTTACAAAAACCAAAACCAAAAAATAAATAAATCAAGATACCAAAAAATCATAAAACTTTTTAAATACCACAAGCAATAAAGTGCCAGACTCATCTGAAGAATTGCATGAAGCTAAAGTTGACATCTATGACTTTGACATTGAGCTGGACTTCGAACTCATGGGTTTAGAGGAGATCAAGAACAAGGGAAATGATGATCTGAATCCCAAACTTGAGGATCTCTATAAGTGCTATATTGTATAAAGCATACCTCTATTTGTCAAATTTCGTTTAGATAAAACAACTTATGAAGTGGTCCGTCTAATGTGGATAAAGATGGAAAGTTCAAGTCAAGTACTTGATCAAGATGGAAAGTTCGAGTCAAGCACTGGATCAAGGTGGAAAGTTCAAGTCAAGTAGTGGATTGAGATGGAAAGTTCAATAAGTTCAAGATGATTGAGTTCAAGTTCTACTAAAGATCTAGTAGAAGATCAAGCTCCATCTTCAACTACAAGCTTTATTGATAAATCAAGTAAAAGAACAAGTTCCATGAAGTTCAAGTATCCCATCTACTTCAAAGTTCATTCTTTTCAGGTATAACAGACCCTAGAAAGACCTTAGGCTTAAGTTCTTTCAAAACATAAACTTGCATGGGTTTCTATACTTAGTTTAGGCTAAGGTTCGGCTAGTCTAAGTTGTGGCTCGACCAGTCTAAGGAAGCTTCGACCAGTCCTAGTTTAAATTACAGAAAAATGGATTTTTCCGTTACTTCTTCGACCAGTCGAGCAGACTGCTTAAACAGTCGAAGAGGAGCCTTCGACCAGTCGATGATTGCTCGACTCGAAGTCCAACAACTGAATTTTGGCACCCTCGACCAGTCGAAGACCATGCTCGACTAGTCGAAGTTCTGTTTTATCCAATCGCGCTCAAATTTGAAAATTTATTGGAATGGAATCCGGTTCTTAGATGAGTCGAAGCAACAACTTTTCTACCTATAAATAGAAGCCTTCTCTCAATCTGAAAATACAATTCAAGTACATCAAATTCATCATCAAGAGAGATAGAAGCCCCTATTATACTCAAGCTATTGCACGGTATTTATAGATTTATAAATAACTTATTTATTTTAATTCCTAGATCTCTTATTCTTTGAATTTCATTTTATAAAGAGAGTAGATACTCTTCTTTGAGATCTTGAGGAGTTCAAACAAGTAACCTTTGGTTTGAATCTATTTAAAATCAATCTAGAACCTTGAACCCTTGTTTATAGGACTGAACATTGAACAATCTACGACAAGAGAAGCGATTTTACAGCTATATCGAATGATACATCTTCAAACGTGAAGATAAGTATATTCTGTCTTTTGTATTTTGATTTTACTGAGATAACCAGAAAATCTCATTTGTTGGTTTGTCTGAGATAGCCAGAAAATTCTCAGAAAGGGTTTTTCTTGTTTGTGATAGCCCTTTAAAATCACAACTGTATCAGGTTTTAAGGTGACCCTGAGAAAACCTTATTTATAGTGAAAGCCAATATCATGTGGATAGTGATTATTGGGAGTGGAGTAGGTGTGGTTGTTTGAGAACAGTTAGTGTACACATCGAACCAGTATAACTCTTTGTGTTGTGGTGAATGTCTACTTTTTGCATTTGTGGAGAATGTCTGTAATTTCATTTATATAAAAGTGGTGAATGTTTGTAATAGATAGCTTTATTTTCTCTTGCTTGGTTTGAGATCTTGATTCTTACAAACGTTCATGAAATAAGGTTGTCCTACCTAAACTTTGTTTTGGGTGTAGGTTGTCCTACGAATTAGTTTGAATCAATTTTTCAATATTAGTGCAATTGAGATTTCTGATTTATTTATTATTTCAGCACTTTAATTTTTATTTGACATAGTCCTATTCACCCCCCCTCTAGGACTTTTTAAGCTCGCCTTTTTAAGTGGTATCAAAGCCAAGTTGCTCATTTTTTTGGATTAAATTCATTGAGTTAAAAGATCTAGAGCTTTTATAATGTCAAATTTCGATAGCTTGTCTATTACCAGGCCACCACTTTTTTATGGCTCTAATTATGCATATTGGAAAGCCAGAATGATGATTTTTCTAAAATCCTTAGATGAGAGTGTGTGGCAAGCCATTGTAACCAAATGGAAACCTCCTATGACTGAGGTAGTAGCCGAAGATGGAATTGAGTCCATGAGAGAAATTACTTTCTATTTGTGGACTAGAACTCAGGAAAGTGAAAGCAGTGCTAATGCTAAGTCCTTAAATGCTATAACTTGTGCTCTATCGCCTAATGAATTTAAAAGAATTATTTAATGCGATACAACTAAATAAGCTTGAGATATTCTTGAAATGACACATGAAGGAACTACTATAGTTAAGAAATCAAAACTTCAACTCTTAACTACTAAATTTAAGGAGATTCGTATGGAAGAAAATGAAACCTTCATGGACTTCTATATGAAACTAAATGATATAGTAAATTCCGTGTGGGGTCTAGGAGATGGAATCCTAGAAAGCAAGGTCTGTGCTAAGATACTGCAATCTTTTCCTGATAGATTCAACTATAAGGTTACTGTCATTCACGAGTTAAGAGATACTGATAATATGAAGGTTGAGGATTTAGTTGGCTCTCTCCAAACATATGACCAGTTAAATTTTAAAGCTCTTAAAGGTAAGTCCATTGCTCTTAAATCGTCTAAATCTGTTTCAAAAGAAAATTGTGTTAATTCTGATTTTGAAGACACAGAAGATGATATGACATTACTTGCTAAGAAATTTTATAGAATTTTTAAAAACAAGAAAAGATCGGATTTTCAAAAACCATCTGACAAAAGAAAAGGAAAATCTAAATCTTGGAAATCCGTAAAGGACAGTCAATGTTTCAACTGTCATGAATACGGGCACTTAACAAATAAATGTCCTAAAAGGGAGACCCAAAACTGGAAAAATTGTTAACCTCATCAAGAAAATGTAGTGACAAATCAAGTCTGGGCTTTATAAAAAATGATTCTCACAAAAATAAGAATTCATCTCTTATATTTGTAAAAGGAGAATCCTCAAACTCTAAAGGTAAGAATTTGAGAAATTTTGGTCAAAATAATTTTAAAAATTCAAAACCTCTTTAAGTTCCTTAAAATGACTCAAATGCCATCAACAATAGAAATTAAATATATAATAAATCACTTTTAGCTAAAAAAAAATCGTGGACTTACTCTAAGAGCTTCTAAAATCCAACTTAGATGGAATCAGAGTTAATAGAATGCAGAAAAATTCCAACTTGCAAAATTAGAGAAAATCTAATGGAACTCCTAAACCCAGAACCATAATAAAATGGGTTCCAAAGGTTACACGTCTTTTTACCCACACAGCCTTCAAAGCCTTTAGCCATTCAAAATGGTACCTAGATAGTGGATGTTCAAGACATATGACAGGTGACAAAGTGATATTCATCAACTTCAAATAAGTAAACGACGGATCACTTACTTTCAGAGATGGAAGCAACTGCAGAATCATAGGCCAATGTACTGTTCAACTCTCTAATCTTCCTCCCTTTGAGAATGTACTGTATGTTAAAAGTCTAAAACATAAACTCCTAAGCATATCTCAAATCTTCGATAGCAAACATAGTGTAAAATTTACAAATCATGGATGTGAGATTACAAATGAGAAGGGAAGTGTGATATTAAATGGTCGCAGGACCTTTGAAAATTGCTACATTATTAATGACACATGCTTTTCTATCTTTTCATGTTACATGGTCCAAACAACCGAAATAGAACTATGGCATAAACGTCTTCGACATGTTAACTTTAAAGATCTTTATAGATTGAGCAAGAGAGATCATATTCGTGGCTTACCCAAATTAAAAAAGGTAGATAAAATTTGTGGCGCATGTCAGATTGGCAAGCAAATTAGGAGTAGTCACAAGAAAGTGAACTCGTTAGCCATAGCCAAACCTCTTTAACTACTTCATATGGACTTGGTGGGACCAACGAGAACGGAGAGTAGAGGTGGAACGAAGTATTTTCTGGTTATTGTAGATGATTTTACCAGATATACTTGGGTAGCCTTCTTGAGAGAGAAATCAGAGACTCTCGATGAAGTCAGAAAAATTCTAAAATAAATTCAGACCGAAAAAGAAGTACATGTGATCGAAATCAGAAGTGATCATGGTAATGAGTTTGAAAATAACAATTTTGAGAAGTATTGTACAGACCAATGTATATCACATGAGTTCTCTGCTCCTAAAACACCTCAACAGAATGGGGTTGTTGAAAGAAAGAACAGATTGTTACAGAAAATGGCCAATGTAATGCTAAATAGCATGAACTTTTCGAAAAACTTATAGGCTGAAGCTGTTAATACTGCTTGCTACATTATAAATTATGTGTACGTTAGAAAAGCAAAAGATAAAATAGCCTGTGTTATGGTTTAATAAGAAGTCGATCGTCAAATACTTTCGGAAGTAAATGTTTCATTTTACGTGATTGAAAAAATTTAGGAAAGTTCGAAGCCAAGAGTGATAAGGGAATATTCTTGGGTTATGCTCTAAATAGTCGAGCATATCGTGTTCTTAACAAAAGAACAGGGGTGATTTAGAACTCTATTGATGTAGTAATTGACGATCACCTGATCATATTCGCACCAAGTCAAGATGATGATGAGGTCAATGAAAAGGCCGAGCTAAGAGTCCTAGAGGGGGGGGGGGGGTGAATAGGACTATGTCAAATTAAAAATTAAATACAGAATTTAAACAAATATAAATAAAGATAGCATTAAACAATCCCACAAAGCAGAAATGAATAACAACCTCAAATGTACAAGTATTGAGAGGTTGATACAAATATTGTTCTAAGGACAACCTTACACCAAAAACCAATGGTTTATGGTAGGACAACCTGATTCCTAGAAAGGTCTGTGCATCAAATTCTCAAACTGATACAGAGGAATAAATAAATAAATAGCAAAGAAAATAAACTAAGCTATTGCAACATTCTTACACTTGCATAAAAAGATTACGACATTCTTCCACAAATGCTTAAAAGGAAATTACAACATTCACAGAAAGCCACAATCAATCAATCACCACAAGACCAGAAATTATAGTAGTTCGCTTGTGTGTACACCAATTGTTTAGAAAAATAGCCACACAACTACTCCACTCCCAATATCCTCACACAGTGGATATTAGCGTTCACTATGCAATAGGTTTTTCAAGGTTCACCTAAAACCTTCACAATTGTGTCTTTCAAGTGGGCTTACACAATTCAAAAACTCCACGCTCTGAGTTTTTTGGATCACCTCAGACAAACCAAAAAGAAAGAGATTTTTCCTGACACAATCTCAATAAAACTAAAAACAGAAATTGTAAAATACTTATCTGGATATTCTCCTTTGATGAAGCCTGGAAGAACCAATTCGAAGTAAATGTTCATCGTAGATGTTCAATGTCTACACTCACTTATGAAAAGGTTCTAAGTTCTAATTGATTTTTAAATTAAATCACCTTGGGCTTGCTTAATTTGATTTTGATTTCAAGAAAGGGGAAAACTAAAATCCCTTCTTCAAATAAGATTGGAATGTAGAATCTCAAAATCAAATGCAAAAAGCTAATTAAAGAGAATACTAAATGAGCGCTAAATAGCTTAAGAATATCACAAACTTATCTCTCAGGGTGGTGTCTTGATTTTGCTTGAATTGAGTAAAAAAACTTTGAAAATCGTGCTCTCATTATAAGTGCAAAAACTGTTCACTCGATTGGTGCAGGGGACAGCTCGACTGGTCAAAGGACCAATAAATTTTGAAATTTCGGGCGTGATAAGATAAAACCGTTCCACGACTGGTTGAGTGACTTGCTCTACTGGTCGAGTGGCCTGCACGACCGGTCGAACCCTGCACTCGACTGGTCGTGTAAGACCCAATTTAGTTGCTGGACTTTGAGTCGAGCCTGCTCGACTGGTCGAGCCTGCTCGACTGGTCGAGCACTGTTTACTCGACTGGTCAAGCAGTCTCTAGGACTGGTCGAAGATCCAACAAAAAATCCTGAAAATTAGTAACAAACCTTGGACTGGTCGAGCCAGTACTAGGACTAGTCGAACATAAGCTAAGACCAGTCGAGAAACAGCCTAGAGAAGTATATAGTGACCCAATTTAAGTATGCAATCAATATGACCTAACCTATGGTCAATCTAGGGTCTTACATACCTTATAAGTGATATTTGAACATTGAATCATCATTTGCTTCGGTTGATAGTTGATCTTAAAGTACTTGAAGCTTGACATCTTGAAGTTCATCTTGAAGTTCTTTGAAGCTTGAACTTGAAGTACTTTGAAGTTTGAAACCTTGAACTATCACTTGATGTTGTACTTGAACTTGTGAATCTCTTGTCCTTGCATTTGAAGTTCTTGAGGTAAAGACCTTTGTTCTTGTACATGAATTACATGATCTTGAATATGTAGATGAGCTACACAAGATACAGATTCCAAGAGGTTTTGGCACTACAAAATTTGACAATCATAGGAGCTAGAAAACATAGCAGTTACAATCTCTCCCTTAGCAGTTACAGTTAACATTATAGATAAACCTGACTCTTCATCTAAATCAGATAATACTGAATTAGATCAGTCAAGGACCATCCGACTGATCAGATATTGGGTAACCCTCGTACTGGTGTTCAAACAAGAATACAGTTAGAAAATATATGTAATTACGTCTGCTTAACTTCTCAAATTGAACCGACAAATGTAAAAGAAGCACTTGCCGATGAAAGTTAGATATTGGCTATGCAAGAAGAGTTAAATCAATTCGTCAGAAATGATGTTTGGTACTTGGTTCCTAGACCTTCTGATAAATATATAATCAGAACCAAATGAATTTTTAAGAACAACTCTGATGAAATGAGAAATATCATTAGAAACAAGGCACGATTGGTTATACAAGGCAACACTTAGATAAAAGGAATTGGTTATGATGAAACCTTTACACCAGTTGCGCGCTTTGAATCCATTAGATTATTTATTTCAATTACTTGCTACAAGAAATTCAAAATATATCAAATGAATGTTAAAAATGCATTTCTAAATGGTGATCTACATGAAGAAGTATATGTTGAACAACCTAAGGGCTTTGAGGACCCTAAACTTTCAGATCATGTGTACCGTTTAAAAAAAAAACACTTTATGGTTTGAAACAAGCTCCTAGAGCTTGGTACGAAAAGTTGACTAAATTCTTACTTAGTCACAACTTTATCATGGGAAGTGTTGCTAAAACCTTATTCGTCAAAAAATATAATGAACATATATTGATAGTACAGATCTAAGTTGACGATATTATTTACGGATCTACATGCACTAACTTGTCAATTGAGTTTGCAGATCTGATGAAATCCAAGTTTGAAATGAGTATGGTTGGAGAATTGAATTACTTTCTTGGATTACAAGTAAAACAACAGGAAGATGGAATATTCATCTCACAAACCAAGTATACCTTGAATCTTGTAAAGAAATTTGGGTTCGAGAATGGGAAAAAGTTTGATACTCCTATGAGTACAACTCTCAAACTCTCTTAAGGATGAAACAGGTAAAAGTATAGACCCCCATTTATATCAAAGTATGATTGCCTGTCTTCTATACTTAACTGATAGTAGAACTGATATTGCTTTTAGTGTTGGAATATGTGCTAGATATCAATCTGATCCTAAGGAATCATATCTAATTGCTGTTGAACGGATAATTAGACATGTCGCAAGTACTGCTAACTTAGGTCTATGGTATCCGTATGATACAACTGTACAACTTGTCGGATATACCAATGCAGATTGGGCATGAAACATTGACGATAAAAAATCTACCAGTGGTGGATGTTTCTACGTAGGGAATTATTTAGTTTCCTAGCTCAGCAAGAAACAGAATTATGTATCACTCTCAACAGCTGAAGATGAATATATTGCAGTTGGCAATGCTAACACCTATCTATCTTCTTTAATATTCTCTTTCGTAATCTCTAAATGGAGCATCGTACTAAGAGGAAGGCTACTCGCAAGGGCCTTAGCGGCTCCTCCTCCAGGTCGACTCCAATTAGGGTGAGAACCCTAAAACCTTCCGAAGAAAATTCGGAGCATGTTAGGGATTTCCACAATAGGAAAATTATCATTGAAAGGACTGTGAATGCAAGCCACATTACACCATTCCATCTTTTTCCTATCTTTACTGCTATTGGTTGGAAAAATATTCTCGGTCGGGGCAGAACAGCTTACCGCTCCATAACACAAGGCATGAATGCTTCTATAGGTGACTTGTCCTTTGAAAATATGACATTTTCTGTTAATTTTCGAGAAGGGACAGTCCCTATTGATCGCCACCTGATTTCAGGTTTGCTTCACATAAACGTTAATGATGATGGCATTCCCATTGCCAC
Source organism: Magnolia officinalis (assembly GCA_021015155.1). Classification (NCBI taxonomy): domain Eukaryota; kingdom Viridiplantae; phylum Streptophyta; class Magnoliopsida; order Magnoliales; family Magnoliaceae; genus Magnolia; species Magnolia officinalis. The sequence goes on from JAJHSJ010000015.1 coordinate 20,037,329, forward strand.
TCATAAATTATGTAGCTTTAACGCTAAATGGAGTTCTGGCAATGCCCTCCGTGCTAACCAGATGCTTCCTAAATTTAGAGTCTTACATTGCATTTTCACGTCCAATGTGTATCACTCCCTTCATTGTCCTTCACTCTGTTGTGTCTGATATGCCTATTTGTCTTTCCTCCTTGATGTGTTATTTGAGTATCCAATTCCGTATCCATCCTGGTCATGGGTCGATACCTTTTGCCTATCTCATGACATGCCTTGCTCTTTATTGCAACGTTGTCATTTCATCGACCGAGGTAGCGGAGTCGGCTTTACCATTTGATAATACAAATATACATAAAATGAACCTGACATTCCTTCCCGGCTAACGCGATGATGGAGAAGAAGACGAAGCTGCTCCTATACAAGAGGACGCATCCATGGATGACATCTTTGCCGAGCTTGATGAATCGGATGATGAAGCTGATCCAAACTATCAACCTTCCCAGGTTGATGATCGGCTCAAGTCATTGGAAGAGAAAGTTGTTGAGTTGAAGGTATCCCAAGATAATCTGGCAAAAAGTCATAAAGCATCTATGAAATAAATGCGAAAATATTTTCATCGCATTACCAAGGGACTTCACCAGATTGATCTTTCCATACCTCCTCCATCTTTCTTTGGATCCGATTAGGCTGATTTACATTTATTTTTGGGTTGTATAACTTTAACTTTTTGTACGCTTGCTAATCACTCTTAAACTCTACTCTCTTATTGCTTCTTGATGACTTTTTGATAACTTCTTTAAATGACATGTTTATATGCATTTTCTTCCTATTATTCTAGTGGTTCTGCTGTGGTTAATTGCTTATAATCACATGAATGATCTTCCCGTTGTCATTTTGTGCCAAAAATGGGGAGAGGATTGATAATTACTAACTGAGTAGAATGAATGAATGTTGAAGAACATTATATGAATGTTGATATATGCTTGGAGTTTTGCATTGGAATAGAAAATGTATATGTCATAATACAAGGGAAAGCTCACATTGAGGGGGAGTAGTAAAGTTTTTTTGCACATTCATTAAAGCTGCACCAAATCTTCTACAACATGGAATTCAAGATGACATTCTAGTGGTTGTAATAAGTGTTTTGTCACGAATTTGACAAAGGGGGAGATTGTAAGTGTTATATTATACAAATCACACCTCTGTTTGTCAAATTTCGTTTAGATAAAACAACTTATGAAGTGGTCCGTCTAATGTGGATTAAGATGGAAAGTTCAAGTCAAGTACTGGATCAAGATGGAAAGTTTAAGTCAAGTAGCGAATCAAGATGGAAAGTTCGATAAGTTCAAGATGATTGAGTTCAAGTTCTATTAAAGATCTAGTAGAAAATCAAGCTCCATTTTCAACTACAAGCACTATTGAAAAATCAAGTAGAAGAACAAGTTCCATGAAGTTCAAGCATCCCATCCACTTCAAAGTTCAGTCTTTTCAGGTATAACAGACCCTAGAAAGACCTTAGGCTGAAGTTCTTTCAAAACATAAAGTTAAATGAGTTTCTATACTTATGTTAGGCTAAAGTTCGACTAGTCTAAGCTGTGGCTCGACTAGTCTAAAGAATCTTCCACCAATCCTAGTTTAAATTACAGAAAAATGGATTTTTCCATTACTTGTTCGACCAGTCGAGCAGATTGCTCGACCAGTCGCAGAGGATCCTTCGACCCTCGAAGTCCAACAACTGAATTTTGGTACCCTCGACCAGTCGAAGACCATGCTCGGCCAGTCAAACAATGCCCTTGACCAGTCGAGCAGGGCTTTCGACCAGTCGAAGTTCTGTTTTATTTGATCGCGCTCAAATTTGAAAATTTGTTGGAACGGAATCCGATTCTTAGACGAGTCGAAGAATGTCTTAGACTAGTCGAAGCAACAACTTTTTTGCCTATAAATAGAAGCCTTCTCTCAATCCGAAAATACAATTCAAGTACATCAAATTCATCATTAAGAGTAGGGGTGTATGTAAAGTGTACATACATCACGCCAGTACAATTCAACACACGTGTGGCCCACCGAAAATGGATGGTCTGGACCTTTTATCCAAATGATCTTCATGGTGGGGTCCACCTTATTCACCTGCTCGGATGTCATACTCACGTTGGCATGCACTGCAACTAAATTACTCTTGTGTAAACTATAGTTCTAATTGCTTTCTCTGTAAAAACTATTACAGACATGCAACTACTCATGTAAATATAGTTTTTTCAGCAATTTTCAAGTATCGAAAAAGATAGTTGGAATGCAAATCTCTGATTAAATAAATTAGATTGCCCAAATCAAATCACAATTAGCTCCACTTGTAGTACCACTGTAATGTAGGATAAATTCAAGGAGAATCTCATGAACGACTAGGATGGAAAGAAAAGTGGTCAAGATTCTCAATCCATCCAACCTGTTGATAAGGTCAAAACGACATGGATGAAGGGACCACACAAATATCAGCTTGATCCAAAACTTCTGTGGCCCACAACAAAGTTTTTAAATGGTCAATAAATAATGTTTCCTGTAGTGTGGTCCACCTGAGATTTGTATCTGCTTCAATTTTTGGATATTGCTATGAAATGATCTTTTAAAATGGATATACAGCGTGGATGTAAGGCATATACATCAAGGTGGTCCCCAAAGTCAGAGATCCACCGCAGCCCCTTTGTCTGTACTACTATATGGTCTCTACTTGACATGATTATATGAGTTATTTGGGATTGGGATTTGTCCTTACGTATAGAGGGTGCAAAGTGTATGTAATGTTGTGCTAATGCACCATTACTAACAAGCGGTAGCCTGGGTCAGATAAATTTACCCTGACTCACCTACTTGCCGAAGCAATAAAATAACCGATGAATTGGAGCTTTTGATGGGCAGGATCCGATAACTTGGTAAGCCATAAAGCACGTACTCAATTTGATTAGGTGATAATAATGTATGTAACATAATGTTAAAGCACCATCGCTGCCAAAGTGGTAGCCCGGGTCTGATAAATCTACCCTAACTCACCTACTTATCGAAGAAGTAGGATAACTGGTCAACTCAAGCTTTTGATGGGCAGGATCAAATAACTTGGCAAGCCACATAGCATAATTTGAGCAGACTGGGTGAAAATGCTATGTATGAGATGTAATGCAGATGGATGTGACAAGCAGGGGGGTTAAGAAAGGAATGGATATTGCCCAATGCTAATGCAATATGGTTAAAGTTAGGATTGGACGGAAGGATGAACGGTTTTGTCGTAAGGGTCAGATTGAGTGGCTTGGATTGAAATTCTTGAATGTTCAGGTGGCTAAGGGTTGTGCAAGACTGGGTTGACCTGGGCTGGACTCCTCTTCTTATACTTTTTCTTCTCCTTGGTAGAGGGATGAGATGGGAAGGCTTGGATAAAGGGTATTGGGTGCTTAAGAACTCTTTTGAATTTTTAGAAGTTAAGGGATGATTTAAAATTGGGGGAGGGGGGGGGGTGTTATTTATAGCCCTTTAGGCTGATTATTAGGTAATTGTTGGGAACTCTATAGTTGCAAAGAGGTTAATGGTTAGGATTTGCGATTGTCACGTGGCACGATTTAGACGGTTGGATTGGTTGGTAAGATTGTAATTCGTGTTAAAGGGGTGAGCAATGGAGTCATTTCTCTTCTTTAAATGCTTGTTTATGGATTTAGAACAACCTCACATGATTTACACTCTTTTTCTAGGAGAGTTGCCACATGGCAGGGTACTCCCTACCTTCGCAAGGGGGTTTCTAGAATGATGTGCATCCTTCTGGCTCTCTTGGGTTTGCTTTGTGGGGGTTTTAAAGGCCAATGGACTAGGGTTTGGGCTTGATTTTGGACTGAAATGGGATATGATTTTAGGTAGATTTTTGGGTTTAGATTGGCTGGGTTTGAGGCTAGGTTGATTGGGTGAGTTAGTTGGGTTTGACCGCGTCTGATCCGATTAGCTTGTCGGCCTTTGGTGGGGTGTCTACAACATCTTAATCAAGCTCAGAATGCAATCTATTCCACATATCGCAGCATACTATTTGTCATCTTATGTTAGTCGCTTTATATTCATTTACTTATCTATCTTATTTGCTCGCTTGGGGTCACTTAATTCCACGTAGTAAACTAGAAACTAATTTTTTTGCCTACCCGATCCTCTTATAGGGTTACATGATGGATGACTAGACGTTTAACATAATTGTAGATTAAAAAATTCATTTGAAAGTCGCACACCTTATAAAGTAGAGATCGCACGAAGTGCGGTAAGGAGAGGGTGCCTAACCCATTCCTCTTTTGTAACTGAGACCCTTATCCAAACTTTTGTGGTTGCAAGCCAGTCACAAGTGTTTTTATTTAGGATAAGGGATTTCACAGTCCCTTGACCTCATGGTAAATCCATGGACTCTAGTCGACCATGGACATAAACAAGCCTAATCGATTAGTGGTGACTCCAAACATTCAAATATACTTGTTTTTACCCTCCTTAAAAATGTTTGCACCAAGGAAATAAAAATCACAAGATCAATTAAGATTATTTTACACCACACCAAAGAGGGATGAGCATGTGTGTCTCCTCCCCCCACTCCTCACAACAGACTATGTCAAAACAGGGGTTGAACCCGCGGGTGGCATTCACAGCCTTTAATCTAACTTCTTTTTGGGCTCATGCCCTAACATGATTTGTCATAATAAATGAACAACATGGATAAAACATATACATCATAGTGGGCTCCATAGAACCCTTGACAGAATCGCCCGTCTCTAACTAGGAGACCATGTCCTGGTGGGAATAGTACCCACTCTACGTCAATATTTAAGATGCATGGGTTACCTAATCAAAGATTAGTATTACATATTTGTAGGATGTATATAAGACATGCACATATGAATCAAGTCTACTTGGGCTGGCTAGGCCAAGTCAAGTTAAAATGATTCAAACCCAGGCACAGTTCGAAAATTGACCCTGACATGGTAGGCCAACCTCAACACATGGACCTATTAGGCCCTATCTAATAGGTCCAAGCCCAATCTAAAGTTAGGTCAGGCTCACAAGGCCAAGCTTATCAACCATCCCTTTGTCATCCTCATCAAAAATATAATTTCATAAACAGGTGGGGAAGCAACCTCCATGAAATCATCTCCATCGTCCCTTATTTGCCTTGATTCAAAAATAAAATTAGATGCGGATTGCATCCTACCCTCGTCTCTGGCCATGAATGGGCAGTTCTGTGGGCGGGCCCACCATGATGTATCTGTTTATTCATGTCATCCATCCATTTTCTCGTATCATTTTAAGGTATGAGTACAAAAATGAGGTAGATGTAGCGCTCAAGCACTTGACCACAAAACAGATGACTCTTGCATTTAATGCTTTATACATTTAATGCAACTAAGCTTATTATTTGGTGTGGTTCACTTGAGTGCTTGAGATGCCTCATTTTTAATTTTGTACTTATATATTAAAATGATATGAGAAAAGGGATCAATGGCATGGATAAACAGATACATCACGGTGGGCCCATCCACATAACTGCCCATTAGTGGCTAGAGAAAGGCACAGGTAGGACGCAATCCACGCCCCACAAAATAATACCTAAAAAAAAAATCTCAAATTCATGCTTTAAGGGCCATATGAATTTCGGAATACTATGCTTTTATCTGTACGAGACATCAAATGAATGGATTTGATGGCATATTAAGATTGCGATGGGCCCTGTACAAACTAATGGTGGGTCCCACCCTAAAATTTCCCTTGGGCGTAGTATCTTGAGTTCTGGATGGTCATGATTTTTACTTACTGCCGTATAGAGTTAGGCAATCCTGACCCGATCCGACCAGATCTGACTCGATCCGACAGCCTGGATCGGTGCGAATCGAGTAGGTTGGGCTAGATCCGAAAGCTTTTCGGGTCGAGTTAGGATCCATGCCTACCCGGACCGATCCGACCCAGAATCCGATTCGATTGGATTCGATTCGATCCGAACCGACCCGATCCGGATGTATGTGTTTCATTCATTCCGTTCATTCATTTTTAAAGTTCATGTTATGTCCTGGTACCAAAAATGAGAGGAATATAGATCTCAGGTGGACCACACCACATGAAAACAATAGCGGTTGGATATCCACCATTAAAATCCTCCTAAGGCCTACTATACTGTTTATTTGACATCTAAGGCCTACTATACTGTTTATTTGACATCCAATCCGTTGATTAGGTCATACAGTCCCAGATGAAGAGAAAAAACAAAGATCAGCTTGATCCAAAACTTTTATGGCCCTCAAAATGTTTTTAATGGTCGACTCTCATTCAACACTGTTTCCTGTAATGTGGTCCACTTGAGAATTGGATATACCTCATTTTTTAACTCATATTGAAAAATGATCTGTAAAAATATATAGACGACATGGATGAAACACATACATCATGGTGGGGCCCACATAGTACCGACGTCAAGGGGAGTAGCCAGTTCGTTTCCCTCTCCATACGCCCACATGATGTCTATCTGACATCCACTCCAGTCTCCAGCTGCTATATAGGTACGTGTCGTGAGAAGACGAGCACTGACGCTCCTCGAGCTCCGAGTTTTACGAACGGTTCAAAGGATATCAAAGTTACATGGCCCACCGTGATGTATTTATTATATCTACACCGTTCATATATTTTTAGATATCATTATAGAGCATTATCCAAAAAATAAATAATATCCAAAGATCATCTGGACCACACCACAAATAGTAGCAGAGATTGATTTTCACTATTAAACAATTCGTGTGGTCCCCACGATAGTTAGATCTATCTTATTTTTTGTCTCAAGCCTTAAGACGAGCTCGCCAAATGGATGGACAATTTGGATATAACACATACCCCATTATCAGCAAGTGACATGCTTATATACAGCAAGTGACGTGCTTATAACATAGAACTTATATACAGCTGACGTGCTTGCGTGAAAAGGACGGCATTGCACTTGCGTGCAGTGCACGTCAACATTGTAATACATCTGGGGAAAGCATGGATACAGTGTTTTCAGAGTTATGTGGGGCCCACCTTGCTGTATATGTTTATCTAAGCCGTTCATCCATTTTGGCATATCATTTTAGGCATTGAGCAAAAAAATGTGGTATATCACCACATGAAACAATTGAATTAAATTCAAACGACCCGAATCGTTACAAACCCGATCCGACTTGGTTTCCCTAACCGAGTCGGACTCGGTTCGGGTCAGGCCAACCATGCATCGGATCGGTCCGAGTCAGGTGACTCGAACTCGGTCCCGGATCGGATCGAGTTCGGATCAGGCCATAGAGATTTCGGATCGGATCGGATTATACCCAATCCAATCCAATCCGGACCGATGCCCAGCTCTACTGTCGTAACGGCTTGTCATGATCAATTTCTCTGGGGTCGAAAATTTTAGGAGATTTTAAAGGATTTTTTAAGAATATGATTATGAAATATTGCAGAAAATAAAAATATTTAAAAATGTTAAGCTAAATTCTTAAGTAAATATAAAAGTTAAATATGTATTGTTGGGGAAAAATGAGACAAGTCTGGGGGTTCGACAATGGAATGGACCAACTCTACTGACACTGCCCGGAATCCCGAGGCAATAAGCCCGACCGAGGCAAGCATACCAAATGCTTAAAAAGGAGAGACTTAGCTCGGACTATGAGGAACAAATCCCAATCGAGGCTTACGAAGTCCAAAGCCATAAGGCAGAATTTATGAGACGCATAAAGTTGACTCGAAAAATGAGGCAGCAACGTCCAAAAAGGCCGATTAAGGCCCAAAACTCAAAAACCACTTGACCGACCATAAAGCCGACCCATCTTTAGGTCAATTATAGAGTCGGCTATCGGATTAAGAAAGTACACTGATTATGAATCAGTATCATCTCATCCGACAAAAGGCAAGTAACTCTACCCTTACAGCCGGCCGAGACTCCCCCACCAGTAGAGTCGGCCGAGCCCAATCCGAGCAAGGTAGAGACGGTGTAAGGTAAAATACCTTATCAAAATACCGTCTCAAAAATCTAGTAAAAGGATCCTCGATCCCGAAGATCTCAGAATCGGCTGGAGTCCTAAAACGGATCGATGTCAAATCCTCAATATATCGGACGAGAATCCTGACACGATGGGATCCTCCCCTTCCTATAAATACAAGAGATTTTCAAGGTAAAAGGTATGCAAAAACTCTCCTTAGAAACCCTCTTACATGATCCTGTCCTTGACTTTAGCATCGGAGGGTCCCCATCTCTAGCTAGGGTCTCCTTTGTCTCCTTCTTGTGTAGGTGAAAGGCAGGAGGGGAGCATACCAGATTTTTGCATCAACAATTTGACATCGTTTGTGGGAAACGATACGAAAAGTCATTTTTCGAGCTCTATCGAAAAGCTTCAAATAAGTCTTCAATGGCAAGAACAAGGAGAATCATCTAAAACAAGCCTAATGAGGTTGTTGTCACTGGACCTCCGGCAATAGAAGGCCCGCCGGGTACAAACGGAGCTCAAGGGATCCAGAACCGACTCGATAATCGACAAGGTTTTGCAGTCCGTTCGGCAACCTCCGTTTCAACCAGGCATACTCAGCGGAATTGAGGGAACGGGTGGTTAGACAAGGAGGTCTAGAAACTTAGGACCGACATGAACTACATGAAGCAAATGCTGGAAAAGATCCATCGCCAGCAAGTTCCACCTCAACATGATGGCGGTCCGACGAATGCCTCGCAACAATTCGCCGATCCCCAGCCTATTGCTCCGTGATCTGTCCCTCAGCAAAGTCGGCATCAGGGTTCGGCCAAACCTGCGCCCTCTCATTCTGTGACTGTCCCGCTGCTAGCCACCGATCTTCAACACGAAATATATCAGAGAAGGCGCAACAGGCCTCCGATTGAGGGGACGACTGATAGTGACGTACCTTGGAAAGCTGACCTTTAGGATTTCCGGAGAGAAGTGCAGGAAGAGATCGTCGACATGAGGCAAAACCGAAATCTGGGTCAAACCAGACCCGAGATGAAGGCATCCCCGTTTATAGAGGAAATTATGTAAGCTCGGCTACCGGAATGGTTCCGCCTACCTCAGATTACGCCCTTCACCGGCAAGACCGATCCAACCGAGCATATCGAATCCTTTTGGACATATATGGAATTGCGTGATGCCTCGGATAATGTGATGTGTCGAGCTTTCTCCCTCACTTTAGCTGACATGGCTCAGCTTTGGTTCAAACATTGAAACCAAAGTCCATTAGCTCATTTACAGAGCTCAGTGATGCCTTCCTCACAAATTTCATTAGTGGGAAGAAAAAATTAAAGCTATCTGCGCATTTGAACAACATAGTTAAGAAAGAAGGAGAGCTACTGAAAGACTATATCAAACGCTTTAATTTCGAGTTGCTTTAGGTCCGAAAACATTCGGACATGACAACCCTCAACTCGATCATGCAGGGCGTTAAAGATAAGCCGTTTCTCGCATCCTTGGACAAGAACTCGCCTACTACTCTGCAGAATTCATGGCTCGGTCGGATAAATATGTGGACGTTGAAGAAACCCGAATCCTGCGTGAGGTCGCTCAAAATGTAAAAGTCCCAGCCAAAGAGTTAGCAAAAAAGTAAGTTGACTCAGCCAGTGGAAAGAAGCGTAAAGATGATCGGACCCGCGATGAGCGTAGGTCGGGTAAGCGGCTCGACCACAAATTCTCAACATACACCCCGCTTAATAAATCACAGGAGCAAGTATTGGTGGAAATCAAGGGCGAAGGGTTCGTTAACTAGCCCGATAGACTACGAAGCAATTCGAATCGACGAAATAAAAGCAAATACTGCCACTATCATCGCGATCATGGGCACAACACGAGTAAGTGCTATCATTTGAAAGAAGAAATCGAGAGACTCATTCAAGAAGGTCGTCTCAGAGAACATGTCGAAAGAACTGGGACAACGGAAGAACGCTCGGGCGACGTCGACCCAGGGAAGAAATCCGAACTATTGTCGATGGTCCCCGAGGCGGGGGCGACTCAAACAATGCTCGAAAAAATCATGCCAGGAGCATTAGTCGACCTGAGTCTGAAATCCTAATTTTAGCTCAACCTTTGAAAGAGAGGAAAAAGGAGAAACACTACATATCGTTTACCAATGAAGATGATCGGGGCATTTATCATCAGCACGATGACGCATTAGTCGTCACCCTTACTATAACAAACCGCAAGGTGTTCCGCATTCTCGTTGATACAGGGTCATTCGCATATGTATTGTTACTCAAGCGTTCGACAAAATGGGTGTCAAATGATATGCATTGCGGCTAGTTCACACCCCGTTGATTGGATTCTCTGGTGGACAAACACTCCCCGAAGGAGCCATATTGCTGCCGCTTACTGCCGGAAATTCTCCACATCAGGCGACAATAATGGTCAACTTTCTGATAGTCAACCAACCATCAGTATACAACGCAATACTCAGTCGACCCTCTCTATGTCTTCTCCAAGTTGTAGTAACGACGTACCATCTCTCCATGAAATTCCCGACCGAATCGGGAGTGGGAGTCGTTAAAGGTGACCAATAGGACGCAAGACGCTGTTATGCGACAGCCGTAAAAGCTCCAGCCGAGGTAACGACGATTGAATTGTTGGACCCTCGGGCTGAGACCCACGAGCGAGGACAACCGGTAGAAGACCTCATCCCAGTACCTTTGGTCGAGACAGACGAGTCTAAAACAGTTCCGATTGGCTTGTCTCTGCAATCGCCTTTGAAAGAAAAGTTGGAATCGCTACTCCGACGATACGCCGACGTGTTTGCGTGGAGCCATGAAGATATGCCTGGGATTCATCCTTTGGTGATGACTCATCGCCTCAACATCAATCCGACTTATCGACCGATCTGACAGAAGCGACGACCACTCGGCCCCCAAAGGTACGCCATCATTGAAGAAGAGGTTAGCAAGCTCCTCAAGGCTAAATTCATCGAAGAGATATACTACCTGAAATTGGTAGCAAATGTCATACTCGTTAAAAAAGCCAACGGGTGAAATTGCGGTGAAGACCGCACTAGTAGAAGTCGGGATATGCCAATATGTCCTAGAGGGGGTGAATAGAATTTTTACAACTTTTTATGATTTATTTCAAATCCTATTACACTAATCCTAACAACAGACAACATTAGGATTTCTCAAAAATAACTCTACTGGCTTCCAAGCCCAGTAGAGGATCCAATCACAAATTGTCTAAGAAGTAAACAATATGCAAACTAGTTTATCATGGATATGACTGTGTAAGTGTATGAGGTGTGATCTTAGATATTCAGATATGCAAACATTAAAGTAAATCTCACAATCAGAAGAATAACAATCTCAAACACAGTCATTTTTATAGTGGTTCGACGACTTGTCTACTCCAATCCCGGTAACCGCACTCAACCCTTGAGTGTACCGGATTTCACTAAGGAGGTTTCACACCGGTTCACCTTCAACCTTTACAACCTACATTGAGGCTGACTGTTTATGCTCTCACGAGTAAGGGTCATCACAACGCACCCACTTTTAGGCACACCGGCCAAGGATCTTCCATAAGACCCTACTAGAGGTTTCTACACGGTTCACCTCAAACCCGAGGTTTCACAGCGGTTGACCTCAAACCTAAGGTTTTACTGGTTCACCTTCAACTAGATGTTTATGCTCTCCATAGAGTAAGGGTCTACACAATGCACCCACCACGTACACTCCCGCCGGAGGCCTCCTATGAGGACTTCAAAGGGTGAGAACCACTTAAGACCCAATCCTACAAAGGAATGATCACAAGTGTCCTCTTGGACTCTAGATACTTACAAATAAGTTGATGAGTCCCGATAAGCACAATGCCGAAGATCTCCTCCTCCTTGTTGATGAAGAGTCTTCTACTCCCTTGATCCGCAAAACAAAAAGATGTACCGATATATGGTGATGGGTTGGGTCAAGGTTATGATAGAATCCTACTCTCTAAAGGTTTTCCTATAAGGAAGATAGAGTAGTTCCAATCATCTAGGCATTCAAGGCATCCCAGCTTAATGATTTGCCATTAAGGTAGTAGTTGGAGGATCCTTGAATGCGGAAGTTCATTCCCCAATCGACTCTATTGAATATCAATGGTAAGGGTGGATTGGAGGATGAACTTCCCTGAGAGAAAGGGCTTTAGGTATATTATCTAAGGTTAAACACACAAAAGCTCTCTCTACTTTCTCTCCCAGCAACAATAGATAAGTCCTTTATATATAGGCAAAAGGTTCCAACGGATATGAAACGGTCACATTTATGACTGAGTTCGATATCATCGAGCAGGTTCAATATCATCGAGCGTATACTCTCGATAGCATCGATGGTCTGCTCGATGACTTGAACTTAAAGTCATACGCTTTTGAAACCTTAAGTCAGCTGGTAGATGAATCGAAAACAATTGTTGATGTCATCGGATGTCGAACTCTGATTCCATCGATGATAGGTTCAATCCATCGACACTTGAAAAATGAGAGAGACTTGACTTGAAATATTTCAGGTTTTTAAGAAATGATCGAGGGTTAGCCGATGTCATCGAAATTTGCATATCGATGATAACGGAGGCAGTGTTGATGCATCGATAAATCTTATAGATTTACCAGTAAGCTTGTTGGACAGTTTTTGTCCAGTATCGATGCAATCGACTCAGCCTCGATATCATTGACATATGAATATCGATTTCCTCGAATGGTCCCCGATCAATGTTAAAAACAACCTGAAATATCTGCTGGAAGAAATGCGCGCCCTTGATCGATATCATCGATGGTCTTCCGATCTTATCGATATTTGATTTTAGATTATATCAGAAGGAGCATCGATATATTGAAGGAATTTAAAATTTTCTTTAAAAAATAGGGGCGACGAAAATCTGCCTGTCGATCTTATCGAGCCACTTTCGATGTGCTCGAGATTTGAGTATCAATGATATCGATAGGTGTATTGATACATCGATAATTCGTCCAGATATGTTGTGAAGTTGCTGGACATATTTGGTCCTCTTTTCGATGGTATCGATGAAGCATCGAGGACTCGACAGCGCAGGTCGATCATATCGAGGGTGTTTTGATAAAATCGACAAGGCAAGAAAAACTTAGAGATTTTCCTATTTTTAAAAAGTTTTCTCACCTTAAAACCCTATGATTTTCTAACTTGTTTTTAAGGGTTTATTCACCTGGTGTTTTGGGACATAGGATGTGAGGCTTAATATTTACCTGTGGCAAGCTTGCACACATCCGGTTGAGGCAGACGCTTGAATTGATCTTCCTATTAGGCTCTGTAGACAATCTAACGCAAACCTCACGTAACTTGACAAACCAGGGCACTTTCAATGGGAACTGGCGAGTCTATATTGATTATACTGACTTAAACAAAGCTTGCCCAAAGGACAGCTTTCCTCTTCCGAGGATCGATCAACTGATGGACAGCACGGCAGGACACACACTTCTTAGTTTTATGGATGCTTATTCTGGATACAATCAAATTGTAATGCATCAATTAGATAAATCTAAGACTACCTTTGTCACTGACAAATGTCTTTACTGTTACCGTGTGATGCCATTTGGTCTAAAGAATACAGGAGCGACCTACCAACGATTAGTAAACAAAATGTTTGCTAGGAAGATCGGTCGGACCATGGAAGTATACATTGATGACATGCTCGTCAAAAGTATACATGCGGCCGATCATGTTGCTGACTTAGAAGAGATGTTCCTTATCCTTCGTAAATACCAGATGAAGTTGAACCCGAGCAAGTGTGCCTTTGGGGTAAACTCGGATAAATTTCTCGGATTCCTAGTCAGCCAGTGAGGGATAGAAGCAAATCCGGAGAAAATTAAAGCATTACTCGACATGAAATTCTCGAAAACGATCAAAGACGTACAAAGGCTAACTGAACGAGTAGCCGCACTCAACTGTTTCCTTTCCCAAGCCATCAATAAGTGCCTCCCATTCTTCAAACAACTAAAGGAATGGAAGACGGTAGATTGGACATAAGAGTGTGAAGCAGCGTTCTAACAGATGAAGTCGTATCTCAGATCTCCACCTCTCTTATCGAAACCCGAACCTGGGGAAGTCTTGCTGTTGTACCTGGCGGTCTCCGACGCAGCCGTAAGCTCGGCTTTGATACGTGAGCATGAAGGAAAGCAATTGCCGGTGTATTACATCAGCAAAGCATTACTATCGGCAGAAACCATATATCCGCCTTTGGAGAAGGTGACTCTAGTCTTAGTTGTCTCCTCACGACGACTTCGGCCATACTTCCAAGCTCACACTATCATCGTCATGACCGACCTCCCACTTCATCAGATCCTTCAGAAATCGGAAGCTTCCGATCGAGTAATGAAGTGGGCGATTGAGCTCAGTGAATTTAACATTCAATACAAGCCGAGGGTAACAGTTAAAGGACAGGTTGTGGCCGACTTCATAGCTGAAGTTACCCCACAAGCCGATTCACTTACCGAGCTTGCAGACGAGTCAGCTAATCAGTCGACGACTGTCATTCTCGAGTCATCTCCCGACCCACCCTACTGGCAACTTTTTGTCGACGGCTCCTTCAACTCTAAGGCAAGCGGGGCAGGAGTCGTCCTGGAAACTCCCGATCAAACCTACATGCAATATGCCTTAAGACTTGGATTTTAAGCCTTTAACAATACAGCAGAATACGAAGCCTTGTTGCTCAGCCTTCGATTAGCAGCTAGTCTGGGTGTTACTCATCTTAACGTATTTAGTGACTCGCAGTTGGTCGTCAATCAGGTTACAGCGTGTATCAAACACGTAAAGAGCAGCTAAAAGCGTATATGAAGAAAGCTAAAGAGTTGATCAACGGTTTTCAACGATGTACCGTCACTTGGATCCCCCAAACAGAAAACGCTAAAGCTGACCTATTGGTGAAACTTGCCTCTACTGACGAAGACGATATACCCAGGTCTGTTCCAATCGAGTACGTTGCAAAGCCGAGCATCGACGAACCGCTTGCCTCGACCATACACTCAATCGACTCGGAACCCACCTAGCTCGACCTGATCATCCAATATCTCGACAACGGGAAGTTGCCTGAAGATCGCGCCGAGTCTCGACGATTGAAAATCCGAGCCTCCCGGTACACCATATTCTACAGGATACTATATAAGAAAGGATTCTTCACTCCTTTGCTATGCTGCCTAAATCATGTGAGGCTAATTATGTACTGCGAGAGATCCACGAAGGGATTTGCGAAAATCACTCGGAAGGACGATTGCTCGTACATAAGGTCTTACAACAAGGGTATTACTGGCCGACCATCCAACACGACGCTCGTAAGCTCGTCCAAAGTTACAACAAATGCCAGTGATTTGTGACCATTCCGAGACAGCCACCCGAGGAACTGACCCCTATGGCCGGTCCCTGGCCTTTCGCACAGTGGGGAATTGACATCATCGGACTGCTCCCTTTGGGGAAGGGTCAGACCAAGTTTGCCGTTGTTGCGGTGGATTATTTCACTAAGTGGGCCGAAGCCGAACCATTAGCCAGGATAACCGAACAAAAGATCAAAGATTTCGTCTGGAAAAATATCATCTGCCGATTTGGGATACCTTGGACCATTATCACCGACAATAGGAAGCAGTTCGACAACAGGCAATATCGAAAAATGTGCGATAATCTCAGAATCAGGAATGTCTACTCGTCCCCCCATCATCCTCAGACGAATGGACAAGTTGAGGTACTCAACAAGATCATTAAACATCATCTCTGAACCAAACTCGACTGAGCTAAGGGAGCGTGGGCCGAGGAACTTCCTAAAATACTATGGGCGTATCGAACTACCACTCGAACGGCCACGGGAGAGACTCTTTTTTCCCTTGCGTATGGATTGAAAGCCGTCACTCCAGTCGAGATCGGACTATCTTCTGCTCGGGTCGGTTCGTTTAACGAACAAAACAACGAAGAACTACTAGCTCTCGGACTCGACCTCATGGAAGAGCAAAGGGAAAGGGCTTGGCTACGGACGATGGCTCGGCAACGACAAGTAGCTCGGTTCTACAATGCCCGAGTCAAGGTTAGACGCTTTCGAGTCAGAGACATGGTCCTCCGAAAAATATTCCTGAACACTAAGGAAGTTGGTGCGGGCACAATGGGACCCAATTGGGAAGGACCCTATGTTGTCTAAAGCACCATCCGACCCGAAACGTATCGGCTGGAAGATCTAATCGGGCAATTACTCCCCTATCCTTAGAATGCCGAGCATCTAAAAATCTATTATCCCTAGGTCGGCTGTTGAGCAATTGAAAAAAAAAATCGATTGAGCGAAGAATGAAAAACATGTAAACTGAGTCAAATGAATGAGAAAACTGAGTATATTCATTCATTAGTATGAGTTTTACATCGAATTACATTAGTTTCTAGTTTGGAGTTACATTGATAAAATGACAAGGATAATGCAGAAAAAGAGTCGGCCGACATAAACGATGTCCTCCCTCGGTTGCAGATGCTCTCGAGTCCGGCTTGAAGCTTGGTGTGCATGAAGTGCTTGAAGCTTGGTGTGCTTGAAGTGCTTGACACGTATTGCAATCCAAAATTAGCTTCAAGGTTCACCAGGAGCTAACTCAGGAGGAGGCTCGGGTTCAGCTGCCGCCGCCACTCGGAGCAATCTCTGGCGCTGGCTCAGGAGTAGCCTCGGAAGCAACCTCAAGATCACCCGCCGCTTCATCAGCAGACCCAGCTGCCTCGGTCTCCGGACCGTCCAACCCGGAGGCACTCTCATCAAACCCTGAGAGATTAAGGTCGGGGAAGGACTGCTTCATCAGGTCCATGCACTTGATGTACCCGTCCTGATATAAGCGATTCCGCTCCTCCAAGTGCTCTCAGGACTCGAGAAAGGCCGCTACGACCGGGACCTTGGCTTGCTCGATGACAGCCTTAGTCTCGGTCCTGAGCTGAGACAACTTCTCTTCGGAAGAAGCGCGGGCCTGACGATTCTGCCGACCCTCTTCCCAAGCCTCTTGCAATTGCGAGGCCAAACGAGCACCCTCGGCCCTGGCTTCTTCAACGGCCTTCCTGGCAAGCGCTAAGTCGCCAGTCATTATATTAAGCTGAGTCACGGCAGCAGCGAGTTGTCCTTCCGCCTCCCCTGCCCGTGTTTTGAGCATCGGCCAGATCCGAGCCAGCCCTGAGCGTACAAGGAGCAAACTGTAAAAGGAAAACGCATGGTCAGATTAAGTTTGAGGAAACTGACACAACAAGCGTAAACTCCAATTCTTACCTCGAGAAGTATCTTCGCCATATGAGAGAGAGTCCGCCTCGGGGAAGCTTCAAAGAGGGTAGTGAAGTCCTTTTCGCTCCAATGGGAAATCACCCAGGGGATTATGTCCTTCACGGCTCGTTGAAAGACCGACGTCTCCTGCTGAGTCGTCTCTCCTCTTGAGGGCTCCCCCCTCTGCTCCGGAACCTGTTCTGCAACAGGTCCTGGCTCAAGAGCCGCCTGAGACTCGGGAGCTACTGCGTTCGCCACTTCCGCCCCTTCCTCCGATTCGGGGACTATCACGGTCGGGATGGCCGGGGCGGCTTGCCCCTTAGTCTTCGAGACGGTCTTCGGCCTCTTTGGGGGCCGAGGCTCTGACCTCGAAGGGGCCTTCATCTTGGAAGGTGGACGGAGGAAAGGCCGGGCCTCAGCCATCTCTGCACCAAAAGCAAGACGAGTTAGATAAAAATCAAAGGGAATGCAGCAGGACAGCCAGAAAGTATCTGTCAAAGCCGAGTCCAAACCCTAATCAAGAAGGCGCTCCGGTTGGAGAAGTCTCTTCCAAGACCGTTGCTTCGGACTCGGCGCCTTCAGATCTTTAATCCGAGCTAACGCGCCGACTCCAAATTTCGGCCTTCGCTCGGGGATATCTGCGAAACACATTCAGTCAGACTCAAAGATATAATAGTGTGAGAAGATAAAGAAAAGAGCATACGCTGAGTCACCTGCTTGGGAGAACACCCGAGGAATAAGAGATTTGATGGCCCTGGCTCGGCAGTCTCCCAGCGACCACATGCCCATAACCATCTATCTTTCCAATGCTTGTTGGAGGTAGGAGGGTCGGTTGTCAAAAGTACGCCCTTATTCCGCTAAGCACACGAGAAGTACCAATCAGGCTGCTGCGGGTTCGGCCGTACTTGGAACCGATAGAGGAATTCGTCGACGGTTAGTGGGGGCTGCTCCATCTCAGCCCACAGCACCGCACATCCGAACAAGTTCCTCAACTCGTTCGGAACTATCTGTTCAGGCGCTATCTGGAGTCGGGAA
Source organism: Magnolia officinalis (assembly GCA_021015155.1). Lineage (NCBI taxonomy): Eukaryota > Viridiplantae > Streptophyta > Magnoliopsida > Magnoliales > Magnoliaceae > Magnolia > Magnolia officinalis. Next base: position 20,055,601 of record JAJHSJ010000015.1, read on the forward strand.
AGCAAATCTTGAGCTATTCCCTGAAGGGGCAGACGCAAGCCACAATGCAAAGCGACTTGGAAAATAGCGACCATCCCAGCAGGAGGGCGGTCGGGTAACTCACTCGGAAGAGGGAGGCGAAGAATGACTGAGTCCGGGACATGGTACCTGGCCCTGATCTTGTCCAATTCCGCCTCGATTAAAACCGAGGGAATGAGACCCTTCTGCTCATCACCAGCCTCCTCTCCCTCGGCGGCCGACTCAGCAACATTTGCCGATCTCCGGGCAGAGACCGACTCACTGACACCTTCGGCCACCTCATCCTCTTCCTCCGTTTCCTCCCCAGGAGGATTAGGCCTGCCAGGGGCAGTCGCCAACGATTCCCTTCCGCGAGAGGAAGGACCTACCGAAGCAGGGCGCTCCGCTGAAATTTCAGCTGCCCTTTCGGAATGATGGAAAGCTACATTGGCGTTTGCAACCACCTCCATCAGCCCCGAAGGTGATTCCGAAACGTCCCAGAGACGCCTCGCTTCACCTTTGTCGCTGGAAACTCCCTCTCGGGGGCTCAGGGAACCTTGCATTGCTGTTGAAATTGAAAATGAAAGGGAGGGAGAGAGTCAAAAACTCACTGGAGATAGCGAGAATGATCGAAAAAGAGGCGGACGTGGAAGCGAAAATCGAAAACGGAGGTCGAAAATGGCGAAAACAGAAACCAGGAAGAGGAAAACGTGCGCGCGAAAATGGGAGAGGAGCGTCCCACTCCCCCTTTTATAGCCCTGCCACGTGGCAAGGGCATTTAAAGAGGAATCGAGTCGACAGACGCTTCGACTCCCCCGCCCGACGCGTGGCGCACGTCGAATGATGCGAGCGCCGCCCTCGCCACGTGTCTAGCGCTCATAAGCGGGAAAAGCGTTCTGACAGTTGCCTGCTTGTGTGGCCTTGATCAACGAACCGACACGTGTTCTGAACGACGCAGGACTTCTGCGAGCATTAAATGATCCATCATAAAGTCGGTCCCAGCTCAAGCTAACTCAACGACTCTCTACTCCTTAGCATCGATAAGGCTGATGCAAGGAGTAAGGAGGTTTATTGTTGGGGAAAAATGAGACAAGTCCGGGGGACTCGGCTATGAAATGGACCAACTCTACTGACACTGCCCGGAATCCCGTGGCAATAAGCCCGACCAAGGCAAGCATACCAAATGCCTAAAGGAGAGACTTAGCTCGGACTATGAGGAACGAATCCCGACCGAGGCTTATGAAGTCCAGAGCCATAAGGAATAATCTATGAGACGCATAAAGTTGACTCGGAAAATGAGGCAACAATGTCCAAAGATGCCGATTAAGGCCCAAAGCTCAAAAGCCACCTGACCGACCATAAAACCGACCCATCTTTAGGTCAATTATAGAGTCGGCTATCGGATTAAGAAAGTACACTGGTTACGAATTAGTGTCATCTCATCCGACAGAAGGTAAGTAGCTCCACCCTTACAGCCGGCCGAGACTCACCCACCAGTAGAGTCGACCGAGCCCGATTCGATCAAGGTAGAGACGGTGTAAGGTAAAATACCTTCTCAAAATACTGTTCCGAAAATCTAGTAAAAGGATCCCCGATCCCGAAGATCTCAGAATCGGCTAGAGTCCTAAAACGGATCGATGCCAAATCCCCAAGATATCATGAAGAGAATCTTAGCACGATGGAATCCTCCATTTCATATAAATACAGGAGATTTCCAAGTAAAAGTTACGCAAAAACTCTCCCTAGATACCCTTTTACTATTCCTAAAAATGAAGTGGGGATAAATTTCAGGTGGACCACACCACCCGGTGGTCATCGAAATCTCACCATTAAAAGCTTCCTAGCATTTCCCATAATGTTTATTGAACATACGAGCTGTTGATAACGTCACACAGACAGGGATGAAAGAAAATAATAAATATCAGCTTCATCTAAAACTTATTTCACCCATAAAAGATTTTTAATAGTTAATAGTAATTTTTTCTTGTTGTGTGGTCCACCTGAAATTTGAATCTGGTTCATTTTTGGGGTCATGGACTAAAATAAGCTTTAAAAACAAATGAACGGTGCGGATATAAAATGAAAACATCCAAGTGGGCCCCTACGGTTAGGGTCTCACACATAGCTGGTTGCGCTCGCCGCTCTACTCGAATAAAGACCATTGCTCCTCTAGTCCCATCATTTTTTAACACGTGTATGGTTGAGATTCAAGGAAGAAATTGAACATTTCCATTCCAATTCCCAACGATTGTCTACTGCTAATTAAACCCTTAAATCCCATCATCGAGAATTGTTTTATCTTTTTTGGGAAACGGATATTCTTATATGCGTTTCCCACAAACTACTAAATGACGGAACTTCGTCGGGACGCGGATTGGATACTGACAAGGTCAGTAGCCAAAACGCTACTGAAGTGACGTCACCAAGCTCTGTGGACCCCACCACGATGCGTGTGTTGTATCCATACCGTCCAACCATTTTTAGAGATAATTTGGTGTCATTACAAAGAGAATGAGATAGATCTAAAGTTTAAGTGGACCCCACCATAGAAAATAGTGGGGACAGTGACATCCACCGTTCAAAACTTCTTAAGGGCCACAGTAGCTTCCGATGAAGCTGATATTTTTGTTTTCACTTCATCTATATCTATGTTAACTTATGAATAGGATGGATCTCAAAAATACATCACTGTGGGCCCTATAAATATTTCAACGGTGGGTGTAACGGCTTCCACGGTTTTCTGTGGTGGGTCCACTTGAACTTTAGATCTATCTCATTCTCTTTGTAATGCCATCAAACCATCTCTACAAATGGTTGGACTGTGTGGATACAACACATGCATCATGGTGGGGTCCACAAAGCTTGGTGACGTCACTTCAGTAGCAATTTGGCTACTGACCTTGTCGTATCCAATCCGCGCCGATAATCATACTGATCGGAAGATCATGACCATCTGATCCACTCTGATGAATTTGCACTAGATGGGCATAAATCAGATGGTTTCGGATCGTTCTTTAACTGTAGTTTCCAGGATATGATCAATTCATAATAACGCCAATGATTTGGAAGGTCCCGATTAGGTACATGTGTTTGTGAACGGTGTGGAATAGTTTTCACAATTTTAGAACTTTTGTGGAAGACGCACATTGGAGTCCCTCAGGGTTTATACGATGCTGGAGGAGAGTACGCAGATCATATACTTGCACTGTACATCCTGGGTAGATTTACTCAATGCAAACAGTTATCATCGTGGGCCCTACTATGTATGCACCATAACTTCAAAAAAGGGTCCGATTAGACGATCTTTACCTTCCATCGGGGCATCAACGGATGGGAAATTAAATAGACGGTTAGATTAATATCGCACCCGGATGCCTGCGAAAAAGTATGAACTTTCTGCGATGGGAGGCTAGGTGGGCCACTGTGATGTTTGTGAGAAATCCACCCCGTCCATCTGTTATAACAGATTATGTTCAGACATGGGCCTAAAAATGAGGTAGATCGAAAACTCAAGTGGGCCGCACGACAGGGAATACTGAGGATTGAACGTCGTCACCGTTGAAAAGTTTGCAGGACAACATAAATTTTGGATCAGCCTAATATTTTTGTTCTTTCATTTCATACGAGTAGGAATGACCTTACGAACGGTATGGATGGCATATAAACATCACACTGGACCCCAGGAAGGTTTCAACGGTCTGCATTTCCCTACCCACTTTTTCCTATCGTGCGGCCCACTTGAGTTTTGGATCTGCCTCATTTTTTAGACATCATATTACCATGATCTGGTGAAGCGAATGAACAGGATGGATTTCTCACAAACATCACGGCGGGCCCCACCTATCTTCCCGTCGCATGGAGTTCCTGCTAAAGCTAGCTTCCTTACTCTTCCAGTCACCACCATTAAGATCACTTGGCACGAATATCAGACTGATCCTCTCATCTGGCATGCTACACGTCGAAAACAATGGGAAGCGAACGGTCAGACTCAGATTACAGATCTGGCCCACTTATTGAGCGTGATCTAAGAGACAGGTGATATTCACGGTGCACCCCAACACTTGGATGGATTAGATTTCCTACACACGTAACATTTTGGCAAGAACGATGGGGCCACATGCCAAGTCAGCATGCTACTGGCTGCAGGTGATCCATTTCTTTCTTTATCTCCAATCTGTACGATTTTCGGTCACAAACCATCTAGAACATGCTACGTGATTTGAACGGTTTGGATTGAGTTAGGTACATGGCACGTGAATGGTGGGTGCGTGCATGCATGTCATTGGTCATACTCTTCCAGAATACCAAAAAAACTACTCTATATTAGATAGTCTCTCTTCCATGCATATTGAGAAAGGTGACGATAATGGAAATAAGGAAAGAGAGGAAAGAGAGGGGAGAGAAATGGATACAACACTACAGCAGCTCTCACAAGATACTGCTGGTAGGAGAGGGAGATTTCTCCTTTTCTGCCTCTATTGCAAAGGCCCTTGGCTCAGCTACTAACATGGTGGCAACTTCACATGATTCTAAAGGTACAGATGCATGCATGCATCCCTACATATACTCGTATACGTATACGTATATACATATAGACATACATAGTTACGTACACACAGCTGGGATACCTTGTATTGAGCAGCACATCAGTAGTAGCACACCTGCTTGGTAGTTCACCAGAATTTGTGGAACGATACATGCATGTAATCTGGATCGTCCATATTGTGTGGTCGACAGTGGATGGAGCTTAGCTGTAAAATAACATTGATGTTGCCAGTTGAATCTGGAGCGTTAATTTGTTCTATTTCTTCTTCTTCTTTTTACCAATGGGGTCCCTATATATGATCTGACCCTTGATTTGTTTTTCATGTAATGGGCCCAGTGTTTCGGGTACGCTATATTGATTAACTTGCATGCTAGATGGATGATGGAGGGGTCACACCATTTTGAAATTGTGGTGGACAATCATCAGTATTGTGCTTTCATTCTCCTTCCTTTCTAACGATTTGTAATCTAAAATGAAATTTCTATTTGGGAGCAATGAAAACTTTGAAAATAATACTAGCAGGGAGGAAAAGGATATCTTTATTGGTGTTTTTTTGCACCTTTTTATTTTCAGTGGAAATGTTAAGCTCAACGGTGAAATGGGAATGGACGGTTGTGCATCATTTACAGTTGGGTGGCCATTTCTTGTATTCTTCTCCCAATCTTGGCTATCAATCTGTTTCTGTTGGTCAGACATTTGGGCGGTCTGGATTGCCTCACAACCATGCTTCACGTAAGCCTTCAGTGTCCCCTTACCAAAAAGAAAAAGCTAGAATTTACATAATTTTGTACTTATTCTTAGAAGCTTTTTCAATAAGCTATTACATTAATTTAAGTAATTATCATTAAAGTACCTTCTATAAGATTTATTAGGGAGTGTTACATGTGGGTAGGCCTCACTATGATGTTTATATGAAATCCACCCTATTTATTAGGTGTGTCACTCTATGTTAGGCTTAGAGCCCAAAAATTAGCTCCATCCTTAGGTGGATAAAAGATTGAAAATAGTGTATTGGGCAACGTTCATCCTCCAAACTGTTTTTCTTGGTGTGGTCCACCTAAATCACGAATGGGCCTAATTTTTGGGTTCCGGTCCTAAATTTGGCATGGCATATTAACCATAATCTAATAGGTGGATTGTATTTTATATCACCATCATTGTGGGTGCTATAAAAATCAAGGGTGGATGTCTTCAACTATTTCATTTGGTGTGCTCATTTGAATCACAGGACAACCTGACTTTTTGGTATTGGGCCTAATGTGGGATTAGACATCTAACGGTATGAGTGGGTTTCATATACACGTCATGGTGTGCCCTGTAAAAAATGAAGTGTGGATGTCCTATAAATTCCATTTTTTTAATGTGTGAGAAAAAGTTGGGAGAGACCACTATTTTAACATGCGGACCTTTTGCCCCTTGGGCTGACGAACAGTTACCATGTTTACAAGTTAAGTGGTAAAATGACTTCATTGTCCTTCATAGAAGTCTCATTTTATAGTCTTACACCCTTCTATGTTAAGATCCTGATTTCAATGAAAATCATACAACAACAACCACATGGCATTGTTTGTATGTAACTTGTGTATGTTGCACCAGTTAGATCAAAATAGGTTTTATTACCTTTTGATGACTACTTTTATCATGGGAGATGATATTTATAAACATTTATGGATTGTTCTGTACTGCATTTAAAATGGATAAAAGTATTTTATCATATTTAGATAACTATTCTCATCATGGGCATGTATACCTTATATACAATGAATAAGTTATCCTAAATACTTGTAAATTTTACAAAATACGTACAGGACTGTGACACGTCACATGATATAGTATGAATATTCTTAATAGGGTTCCAAGCAAGGCTATAACAAAGACCTCAATTTGTGGCACCTTTATATATGAGGTCATCTTACATAAGCTAAGCATTTGACTCACATAAAAGAAAACTTAACCCAATGACAATTAATTATTAGATGCTAAAAAAGATTAAAATATTTCAGATTCTATTATCACTTATACTCAATTAAGATTTATTAAAATTGTGAACATTGAGAATTTTATGTTCATTAATAATACTAAAAATAGTGAGAGTGAAACTCTTTGTATTAATGCGACTAAAGATGAATTAAAATTCATGAGGGATAGCAAAATATGAAATATTATTGAATAACCCAAATGAATTGAGTTGATTGGTATTAAATGAGTACTGTAAACCAAATGGAACACCATACATAATGTTGACATCCATAAAGCCAAAGTCTTTGCTCATGAGTTTTAATATATATAAGCATTGGTCTTAAGTAAACTTCATTTTCACTATAAAAGTAAGTATTGTACTTTAAACAAATAAATAATGAACTTCACTTACAAATGTTAGAGATTCAATTGTTTGGATCGATTGGATATATAGATTCAAACTTTGTTGGCCACATTGATGATAAAAGTCTACTCTATCTACGCTTTTATAATGCGATTATTTAATGGAGAGCGTAAAATAGTATGCATTCACCTCTTATGAAAGTAGAATACATAGCTTCTCTTGAGCTACTTTTGATGCATGTCTTCTATTGGGATTGTTAATTCCAAAGGACTATTAGATTAGTGGGAGCTTCACTTTAATTTGATTTATGTACAAACATTTAAAGATCTCATTTATTTTGACATTTCTATTATACAATTTATTTTCGCTTCTCCTTTAGTGTGCATATTTATTTTTCGTTAAGTGGAATTTAGTTTGTCGTGTTAGAGACATGTAAAGTTCTTAAAAGAGATAATAAGATCACTCGAAGATAAGTATGCATGCTTGCGACATGTAATTTTTATATAAAACTCAATGTTGATGATCTATATAATTTAGGTTGCTGGATTTGTGATTGTGATTATCTCACTTTGAAGTAATACTATGATGACTACCCTGATTCAATATTAGCAGTGTTAATGAAGTAGATTTAAGAAGAGTTGTTCATGAAATCCAACAACAATATTTTTTTAAAGTCTTACCGGTACCTATTAGGAAGTTTTAAACTAATGTGTCTACTAAACAATTTTAGAATTTTTATTTTTATTTTCATTGGTTAGTGTATCCAAGTGGAAGGACATGGATTTCTTGCGAAAGCCTTTTGGCAGGAAATTCCTGCGCTGGGAACTTAGGTGGGGCCATTGTGATGTTTGTGAGAAATCCTCCCTTCCATCCATTTTGTGAGTTCATTTTAGGACATGTTGTAAAAAATAAACCATATCCAAAGCTCAAGTGAGCCGTACTAAAAGGAAAATGTGGTTAGGGAAATTCCTACCATTGAAACCTTCATGGGTTCAACAGTGATGTTTAGACGCCATCCATACCGTTAATAATGTCATTCCTATTGGGATGAACTGAGAACAAAAATATTAGCATGCATCAAAACTTTTGTGGCCCCACAAATATTTCAACTGTGGACGTTTAATTATCATGTTTTCGGCTCACTTGAGCTTTGAATGCGGTTCATTTTTGGCAACATGTCCTAAAATGAACTCACAAAATGGATGGACGGGGAGGATTTTTCACAAACATCACAATGGGCCCCACCTGGGTTCCCAGCGCAGGAACTTCCTGCTAAAGGCTTTCGCCGGAAATCTGCGTCCGTGGGAGAATGTAAGACTTTTATTAGGTGGGCCAGATGTAATCAAGGTTTTAGATAGTTTGACCACTAGATATTTAGACTAAGCATATTGGCGGGCCACACAATTGTGATTGATTTAGATACGTAATGGAGTTGTGGGCTTAGACTGTATTACATATCCACAATACTTCAATAGAACGTGGACTCTATTTAGTGTGAAGACTCTTGAGAGAATACTTGTGATGAGTTAAACTACTCCAATTGCTTCTGTAAATTCATGTCTTGTCCCTACACTCACACCTACCGAAAACTCAAGTCTAATTCAAAGGGGTTTTAAGAAGGGTATAGAGTGCAAAAGGTCAAAGTCATCGATTCACATCCAAATAACCTACCACCATTTACGTACGAGCTTAAGATGTAGATCTGATTTTCATAATTGATGCATAGATTATCTACATTAGACAATCAAGTCTTACATATGATGTGTCATAGGTTTGTAGATATTGTATACCTCGTCATTTACTTTTTACTAACCAACTCTCTCTTGCATGTATGGGGATGCCATTATTTTTTTAGAGATGTTGAGGATCAAGCATTGGAGTTCAGAGGCCCACCTGGAAGAATTGAATGGACTGGGATGCATGGTCTTGCATGATGTTGATGTGCATGACATGAACAAACAACCAATCTTAAAGACCATGAAGTTCGATCGAATCGTCTTCAACTTCCCACACGCGGGCCACATCCGTTTTCTCAAGGAGAGAGATACGTACCTCATTGAGTAAGTGTACTATACAATGAATTGTAGCAGGTGGGGGAATTATTTGATTTTCTGCACACTAGATACACATGCATATAGAAATGGTACACATGGTATTATTAATTCAAATTTCATTTCTACTTCTGGGTGCGGAGAAACCATTTTCACATGCTAGCAAGGCCATTGGAGTCGATAAAATTATCATTTTCATGTTCCTAAATGCTCATATGATCTTCATTTGTTATTAGCTTGGGGCTATTTGACGGCTTGTGATCATGTGTTGGGAGACTTTTCAACTAAGTCCAATGATCTGACAGAGGAAGGTGGGCCATATATTGATCTTATCTGTTGGTTAGCTCTTGTTTGTAAAATGGCTACGTTGGTGGGCCTCTTTTGGGTCTGCTTGTAAGGCAGAATAAATATAAGGTTAAGCTTGAAATGTGACCCATTAGGTTTGTGCTTGGGTTGACTACCAAACGACCATATTAATATATTTTTATCAATGTATTGGATCGGATGGCTTGATCTGATCCAAATTCCCAAATACATACCCTTAACTTCATATGTTAATTATATGCGGAATTACAAAGGACTGTGCTATGCATCGAATATGGAGATCAAATAACCTTAAACCCTTAGAGAAGTAGGGTTGAGGAGTTTGAAACCCATCAAAACTCCTCTCCCTGATGCTCCACACAAATGTGGCAATTTCAGTCCAACTAGAACACTTTGCGTGTGACACAGTTGTAGCGCACCATCCCTTACACAATTTTAGATGAATCACAACTTAATGGTCCATTGGTATGCCCGATCATACTATCCAACACTTAGGACAATCCAGACTGTTGATCAATAAGGCCCACTTTATAAAATTCTTACATCATATTCCATTATTAAAGCTAAGTTGGGTCCGGCTGGGTTGTGTTGAGTTGTTAGGGCCCAGCAAAACTACAGTTAAATAGGTTGGGTGAGGTTGGATCGGGCCAGATCAGACTTTGGCTTGATGAATTTTTAGGTTAGGGTTGGGCCATGGGGTAGTGAGTCATGAGTCAGGTTTGGGTTTGCAATGGAATCTGTTGCCCCATTGATGAATGGGTCTGCACGATCTGAACCCCACCCCACTTCAACTTGACCCATTATCCCTAAAGAATCTGTGTATAAATGCTGATAGGCCATGATCTGCAATATCATGTCGAATTGATGATTATGACCATTCTTCTACATTGGATATGGGCCATTTAAGTTTGGTTTATAACTTCCCTTTTGTATCCCACCAATCAACAGTTAGGATGATGTCGCCCATGTGATTTTTGGATTGTGGCCCATTGACAGTATCTAGAAGAAGATGAATGGACCCGGATAACTTGTTTTTAATTTATTAAACTAATTTTGATGACTGGTTTCATTTCATTGGGAAAACAGGCAACACAAGAATCTCCTCTCGGGTTTCTTCCAGAGTGCAAGTAAGATGCTGACTGATGGTGGTGAAGTGCACGTGGCCCACCGGAACGACTACCCTTACAACCGTTGGAAGTTGAAGGAACTGGCCAAAAGAGCAGGCCTTGTGTTGAAGGAATGTGTTGAATTTAGGAAGTCTGATTATCCAGGCTACCATAATAAAAGAGGTGGTGGGATTAAAAGCAACCAAAAGTTCCCTTTGAAAGAGTGCTTCACCTTCAAGTTCTCGTTAAGGGATTCTTCAACCATTCATCAAAGTGGGACATCAATGAATGGCTGTGATGATGTTAGTGAGGCCTTGTCTGTCTTGTCCCTTCTTTTTTAATGATAGGTGGGCCTTTTTATCATATGGTATATACCATGCATGTGCGTGAGCCATTTGGTTTGTTAAACGCACACCTTTGGAAAGTATAGTTTTGGTTTTGGTTTGGAGTATGAACAGATGATTGGGTTCACGGTTGCTGATGTGGCACGTTTGTGTGAGATCTTGGCCGTGGATCTATCAGATCTTAATAGTTGGATCAGTAACTAATACTTTAAGGTGCTGATTTTGGCTTATTTAATTTATAGTTAATGGGATTAGTTTCATTAAGTACTTACTAAAAATTATAATGAGGTCTGTAAAATCATTCCAGTAATCAAGTGTGGATACTAAAATGTATGGACAGTCCATGATGAGGATAGTTTGGATGGTGCATATTGCCTTACGTGATGACCGACGCAACTAATGTCTTCTCTTATTTTCTATTAAATCATAGGTACTCTGGAGTGAGGTAAGATTGACCAGATTTCTGCATCAACAATTACTTTTGTAATAACACTGATCCATAGCTCAAGTGGTAGACTGAGTGAAAGATACCCTGTTTCAATGCTGAGGTCTTGGTATTGATCCCTAAGTGTGAACTGACAGTGGGGGTGTACTAACAAGCTAACAAAAAAAAAAAAAAAAAAACTTGTAATAAAACATTGATTTGGACCGTCTAGTGGATGGGCCAGCTTTTGCAAATGATCTTGGCGTCACCATTAATAATAAGTCAAATCTAACCAGCTTACATTACACTAATTTCGTTATTTGTCCCTGCCTTCGAAATTGACACGTGGTATGGACTTCCATGGTCTGAAACGATGTTTAAGTGGGTCCCTACGACGTGGATAGGCAACTGCTCTTGAATTGCCTGATCGGACGATCCTTGACATCCAATCGGTAGACCTTTCGGCACTCAACGCCAACCTTACAATATTCTTCCTACAAGGTGAAGAAATTTGAGCCCTAGTTCTTGCTTACCTTAACTTTCGATCGTTCCATCCATTCAACACCATCAATTAATCAGTGAGATAAAACATGTCGATCATGGACCGTTGATCATGTGTCCATTGAAGTGGGGCACACAAGATAAGGAAATACGAGCCCTAGTTCAACAAGTAACATAAATTGGGAGGAAATAAGCTCAACAATAGAAGTCTACTAATGGAATGGTCAGGATCATCCTCTATTGGATTGTAGAGTTTATGAAGTTTTTCCTAACAATGTGTTGTCGGGGTCCACCTTTCAATGACCTTGATCTTTCATCTGGTGGACCCTATTTTGGAAAGGTCATGCTCAAAAAATCTCTTCCACCCAACGATCTGAGCCATCTTACTTGTGACCTGTAAATAGATGGTTTATACAACTCTTAACTTCAAGGAGAAAATCCAATCATCAATTTAGACCTATACACAAGTCCAACCGAATCCAGCTTGGCACAGCTCGGCTTGGCTCAGCCACTAGCTGACCCCAGCTCGAACTCGGCTACGCTTGGTCCTCAAGCCTAACTGGCCAGCTCGGCTGGGTTCGGTCAACAGCTTAGGCCAGTTCGAGCCTGTGCGGCATTTTCCCAAACACATGGAGCGCACCTTCAATTTCTCATGGTATGTAAAACAGCAGCAGCAGTTTATAAGTATTTCATTAAACACTCAATAGGCAACATCAAAATCAAGATACAAAGATATTTGTTTCATATCCATACCTTGTCACCAACCGACACTTTGTTGAGTCATTTCATCAAACACTTGGTAAACAACATCAATATCAAAGTAACGAGTTACCAAACTGCTTCAATCCGAGTTGAGTCGAGTCGAGTTGAGCTCGGGCAAGCTCAAACTCGGTTGGAAATTTTTTCGAGCTCAATAAATCAGCTCTCAGTTTCGAACCGAGTCAAATCGAGCTTTTTCGAGTCAAGTCGAGCAAGCTAACTCAGTGTACAGCTCTTCATGTGTGTAGGAAGGTTTCCAGGGAATCAGTCAGGATGGTTCCTAGTAGATGAACAGCCTAGATCAAATATTGGTAGATCCAAATGCATGGTCGTTGGGCTAGTAATACTATTTAGACTGTGGGCACGGCGAATGGTCCTTTGGGTACCACCCCAATCATCTCATGCCCCAGTATCTACAGTCATATGATCCTCGTGGTTCAATGAAAAATGGTAGTGGCCTTGCACAAATGAACTTCTCCCATTGGCAATTTTTCGCGATCTACCATCCACTGCGGGCTCAGCCACATGAACGGCTTGGATAACCAAATGGTAGGTCCACCGTCCACCTGCACATTACAGTAGAAGTCTATAATTGTAGAGGAATTATAGTGTCCTGCTCATCATCAACATGTGGGGCCATGGTTTGATGATACAGGCTAAACAAAGATTACGCTGATCCAATCATTACATGGGCCACACATGAAATTGAATGGTCTACACTAATTTTTATGGTGTGGTCCACTTGATGATTAGAGCAACATCATTTTATGTTCACCTGATCATCATGGTAGGTTGAACATTTTCACAAAGGTTGTATGTCATACGCACATCACATGGACCCCACAAGGCTTTCAGCTCCACTACCTGTTATAAAGGAAAAGAAAACAAGTAGACATTTTAGACTAACTTCCTAGAGTGGAGTTTTAAGCAATGGTCCCTAATGTTGACTACTCAGACCTTAGAACCCCACTCTAGGAGAAAAAAAAAAAAACAAAACAAAACAAAAGAGGTTAAGACTGCAAAACTAACTAGAGTGGGTTTTTAAGGTTGAGTCGTCAACATTAGGGACCATTAGATGGATGGTCCTGATTCACCAACTATGGTCTACCAATTCAGATCAACAGTTCTGATGACGACGGAACCTACAGTTACTGCCGCACCATACAGTAAATGCCTTCGACTTGACCCCATGCAGTATGTTGTTATATAAGTTCTTGTATGATGACTTGATGTGAATTTTGTATGCAATTGTCTATTTGACAAAATCTTACAGCTGAATGGAACAGTGAAGAATTATGTTATTTTCGTCAAGAGGCAGCTTGGAATTCACCATACATGGGAGGAGTGTCACCTACAAGTTAGTCTAATGACTGCTCTTACAGTTCTTTTCTCCACCTATGAGGAAGCTGGCCAGCAAGGACTTGGTCCACCTTGTGACGCATAACCCCTTCATAGAAGAGGCAGTTCTGGGCGGTGATTCCTTCTCCAGTGTGAGGACGGAAGAGGCAGTTGCTCACAGGACTGATGCAGTCTTCCTCACCCAAAGATGGAGACGAGAAAATACAGATGCTTCAAGACGTCACCGTCAGGTGAGAAGAACACCACAAGTTGCTTGCTTGCAACTAAACTTCATTTCACCTGGAGCAAAATTTTAAATCCCAAAAAGTCCCCTTGCAATTACATTGAAGAATACTTATACAAAAGACATCAGGGCCTAACTTAAATCCTAACCATTGGTGAAGATCTAAGGCTGAATCTCGACCACACATTCTCTAAATAGCTAAATTAAGACAAGACCAAATTTCCAAAACAAAAAAAGCACTTCCCTAAATAACCAAATTGCTTACTGGAAAATACCAAGGGCCTTTTTGATTTTCCAAATCCTATGTAAATGCCTTGTGAATAAGTAATTATTCCTCCACCCTTCTTGAAAATGCACTTGTATTTCTGTTTTGAAAACCAGTTCAAAAGGACTGGTTTAAATTTGTGGGCCCCACCATTATATATATATATATATATATATATATATATATATATATATATATATATATATATATATATATATATATATATACACACACACACACACACACACGATATATCCGTGCCGTCCATCCGGTTTAGCGTAACGTTTTGAGGCATGAGCCGAAAAATGAGGCTGATCCAACATTCAAATGACCCACACCAAAGGAAACAGTGGCACCGATAAGTTTTTAACAGTAGATGTTTGATTCCCTAAATCCTGTGGTGTGGTCCACTTGAGTTTGGATCAGCCTCATTTTTTGGGTCAAGCCCTAAATTCAACTAGCATAACGGATGGACGGTGTGGATAGGCCACAGACATCAGTGGGCCCCACATATATTTGGCAGTGTCCTCAATTTTAGAGCTCGAAAAAGCATCAAATCAAGCATTTGGTAACAATGCCGTAACTACCAAAGGAAATAATTATTACCCATTTGCAATGTATTTACTGAGGGTTTGGAAAATCAAACACACCCTAAAATATTAAAGGACCCAATATTCATTCTTCGAAATGTGATGATGTCTTGGTCTCCCTCTTTAACCTTCTCTTGACAATGCTTGGGATGTGATATGTAGTAGCATTGTTGCATATTTCATTGGATGGTCCACCTTCAAGGATCCTTCTCCACTGAAGATAGTAGAGGGGATCTAGTTATAGCTTGCTTGTTGGAATTGTTATTTTGCTCCTGATATTTTACCTCATCTTATTCTAGCATACCTCTTATTACATGTTGCTTAAGAATATGGGAACTTTTGGACTGTGTTATGTGGCTGTCATAGTAAAGTGGATGGTTGAATTTGATATGGACTCGGGTTTGGATACCCCACCTGCTGTTCAAATGTGTTCTTCAACAATGAGTGCTTTTCAATGAGATTTACATGGGGAGCTGTTGCCTAGTATTTTCGGTTCTTCCTACCTATTTCGTGCATGGATGTATCAGATTTTTTGTTGCAGTATGGAAATTATTTGGAGGAAAATGAGGAAGTGCATTGATGAAAATTTGAATTGGATACAAAAATGGCATTGATGGCTTAATGAATGATATGTTACAAATGAAGCAATCCAGATAAACTGTCCAACCAATGATACTCATCGTAGATGGTTGAAAATCACAAATGAAAAATGCTATTCATCAGTTTTTACTGTCAAATGTTTCTGAGGATGTCCTAATCTAGTTCTACTCATGACTGAACATGAATGATTAACAATACAAGGAATAATGTAGAAATCAACTGCAATGATCATGCTCTCACCTTTCGGTTTTTGAATGTTTGTGATAATGGAAATGATGAATAAGGATTTGAAACTACAACCAAGAAACTTCATAATGATGGGTCTAACTAAAGTCATCTTTGAGATAATCTACTTTTAGTTTAATGAAATGGCATTGGCTGAACCACATTGCACTCATCATTACGTGGCACATCAGTCTCATGATCTGGCACCATGGTGGGTGGGCCATAGCTGGAAGACTCCCATCATCTGATCATGGTTAGACGATGACATACAGTGAAAACGAATATCTGCAATGGTCCTTGTTCACCTGGAGAAGTTTGATAGCAATAGCCAAAAAACAGAGTAAAAATAACCCAAATACATAATATTTCTCCACTAAATGTAGAAAATCAAACATTCTAGGTCCACCATTAGTTCTGAGACACATTGGTTGGATTTCCTCCATCTCCTTGCCAGTGTGTGCTTTTAAGGTTGAGTCATTGTCTTTTCTTTTCTTTTTCTTTTTTTGAAAGGCAACGAAAAATACTCTTATTTCTTCCAAAAGGGTGTGAACCCCAAAAATATAAGAGGGCCGACACCCCAGGCCAAGGAAAGAAAAGAAAGGGGAGCCTACATCCTGGGCCAAGGAGAAAGCACCCTAATCCCAGGCAGGGTGAGAGAAATGTCCACACCCCGGGCCAAGGGAAGCCCAAACCGTAGGCCGGGGAGAAGAAAAGAAAACAAGACCAGCAAATCTAGCCTGCTAGAAACAGGAGACTAGGGAATCATGGTAGAAGGCATCAGCGAGGCCAACTCAGAGGAAGTAATGATCCGAGTGCAACTGATGGCGGGGTGCTCACTAGAATAGAAATGAAAGCTCTCTTATGCCTATCAACAACCTTCACCATTCCTTTAGAAGACAGAATCCTCAAGTGCAAGATGCAAACAAATAGCCACATGCTTCAAGAAGAATCTGAGGGATCTTTGATAGCCACAGGACAGCCCTCATTTTGCACTTCAATCCGGATACTTGAGAACATAGTAGAGGAAAGTCTGAGAAAATTATATAATAAAACAAGAAGGCTCTTATCCCCAAGCCCATGATTTTCCCCCTTAGAGATGACACCCCAAATTATTCTAGAGGCGGGGGAAAACATTGGAGCCTGACTTTGGTGGATGCTAATTTCAGCACAAGTGATGGACCAACAAAGGCCTGAGTCACCTGGGAGATTTGAAGCACTAGTAGCAAGCAGGCTAGCAGGGTGGCGGATAGCAATTGGGAGGTTTCAAGCAGCAGGAATATTGGCAGGAGAAATCATAGCAATGGAGGGTCTCATAACAAATATGATATGGGACCACACTTCCTTTAGAATACAACTAAGAATAACCTTTTTTGGAAGGAAGGTAGAAGAAGACTACCGATTATTCTGTTTCCTCCAGAGGGTCCAGGCAAGAGCCAGAAAGCAGAAATTGCTTAGTAGAATGAAAACAGGACTAGTGCAATTTTCCACAAGGTTAGTTACCGCTTGAGCAATGGAAGGAGAGAGGGTATAAGGATGATAGAATTTCTGAAGAATTTTCTCTAAAATCCATCGAACATAAGGGCAGTCAAATAAGATGTGGCTGATGGATTCCAAGTGACAAGGCAGAAGAGGAAATGGCCATCATTAATGATGTTATGGTCAATGTTCTCAAATCACATATGCGATTGTATGTGACTGCATACGCAATCGCACAATCACATATGCCGCATATACTTCTTTTACGGAAAAAAAAATAAAAAAAAATTAATGAAAAATAAGAAAAAAAAAATTACGCGCACCTTTGCACGTGTCATGGGCACAAAATCTGAACGGTCCACATGATGAGGCATCCCTTGAAACCTCACAAGCCCAATACAAAACTCTGGTGGGCCATGGCAAAAGGAACATTTTCCTCCCTTGATTTGCATCTCTTTGCAATGAGCCCACCAGAGTTTTGGATCAGGCTAAAAATTGGTTAGATTTCTGACCATTGGTCAATATGCGATCGCATGTGCCACAAATATAAAAAAAGAAGAGAAATCAATCTTAACGACCAATTAGAAGCACGGACGGAAGAAGACGTTAACCCTATTAGACGAAATGAGCTTGCAAAGAAGAGTAATGGGCGCTAGCTCTTGCCATCCTTTCTAAAGCCTCCTAATGCTAGAATCTCCACTAGTGCCCGTTAGAGGGAGCCACATGCCTTCTCAACCCACCTCACTATCCTCTCTTTCGTTAACCAAGACTCACACCCTCTCTTCCATTGCTTCATGTTGCTCCTATGAGGTCAAAAGTTGATCGTCGACGATTCGAATTTCCCAGCGTAATTGATCAATGTTGTCATTACAATTCATATAATTCTCGTATCTTCTGGACTTCTCCTTTGAACGGTTCATTGTTCGCCAAGAGATTGTCAAACAAAGGATGCTCTCTTGAAGCATATCTGAATTCCGTTGAGGCGACTATCACCTCCTCCAACACCTCTAACAGCATCTAGGAATCAACATCTAAATTGTCACCATTGAGATGGTGAACCAAGGAAGGGACTTCATAAAAAAGTTTGGAAGATTGTGTCGCAGAAGATTTATCACAAGGTCCTTCAACTCTGACCTTGAAGAGAAACCAACACCCGCCATCATTTTCACTTCAAAAGGAAATAAAAAAGGACAGTATAAATCCCCTCCAACAAATAGTGAAGTGTTGAATAAAGGAAAAATACGAAAAAGAAAAACTGGTCATACAAGGAACAAAGTTAGATTCTTCTTTCAACTTTGAAAAAGACGAAGTTAGTAGCGGCAAAAAAGATCTTCAACTACAAAGTCAATTTATAAAAACTACGGTCGTCAATTGCTATATTAGCAATCAATGAGTGAAATCATGATAAGTGATATCCGATGCGAGAGGCTATGCATGACTATCGTATAACAATAGGGTGCCACCACATGGCATCTGCTAGCGCTAGTCGAAATTCCTACGACGTAATGTCTCTTTACATTCTCTAAATGCAAAGAGACGCGAGAGCGTTGTTTACACCCGACCTGTCACGGCCAACTCCAACAAATAAGATGCCGCTACGTATCGGCACATTCGTACGAAAGCTAGAAAAGGTACTCGTGGAGTGCAGAAGAGAGATCATGAGAATCTAAAACACACATCTGCTAGAGAAGTGTGTAATGCCAAGAATGCTATAGCATCTAAAGACGTACGCACGACCGAAACCCTAGAGGCAGTCATCCTCCCGATGACAAGTGGACAAAAGATATATGTTGCACATACACAGAGCGCCTAGAGAGCATGCATAACCAGGTTTAATGCTAAGGCAGTAATATCCAACGGCTATGGCTGAATTTAATTGGCTACGCACAACCATAAACAACTACGCGGTGCACCAAGAGAAGAAAGTCGTCTGGAAATAGAAACATAAATTTACACAACAACACAAAAGTTGGCCGGCTTTTCATAAAATAGAAGTATATCGAGCCAAGGTCACTAACCGATGGGACTATCAATCCCGTGAGCCAAGGGGCCATGCGCAAGGCCACCACCTAACCTGAGCCTATAGAAGTAGTAGAGAATAAAGAACTATAAGCCCTAGCCTTCCAATCAAACAAACCCCTTATTTAGCTCAATGTTGCCTATCAAATCTTTTTCATCCAACATAAACATTTATCTTAGCTTAGCCTCTCCACTTCTGTCCAGCACCATGTTGCAACAAGTCTGAATCGATTAGCATAACTTTAGTTCCTCTACTTTTGTTTAACACATCGTTGCAACAAGTCAAATTAGTTTAGTTTCATCCATGACATCATCGTTAGACCCCAAATCCCTAAATTCTTACTTAGGGATTCTTTAGGCCACAACTTGCTAGACAAACCATGACCATCTCACAACCATCCAAGTTTAAATAATTGTCTCACGACTATCCAGGCTTAGAGGACTATCAAGCAACCATGGTCATTTTGCTTGCTTGAATTACTGTCGGTAATTTCTTCTGTTTTATTTACTTTTCTACTGATTGTACTGCATTTTCATTTAGTTTGATAAAATTGGCACTTGAACTTATATTCCTTGTTTCTTCTTTACGTGCTTACTTCGTTAGTGAACACAACAAAGCTATCACCGTAGTAACAAAAAGTTCTTCAACCAAGACAAAAGGAACCCTTTTGCAAATCACTTGGTTCATTGTTAATTGGTGGTGACTAAGTAGTCAAGCCAATCTTCACGGATCATGTCTTAATTCGGCTATTTCTGCGCCTAGGGTCATAAGGCATTCAGTTTGATTCATGTTGCATATGACTCCAGCACGCTAGGCACATACATACTCACACACACGCAATCAAAATCAGGCCATTCACTACATGTGTGGCCAACCACCTATCCGAATTAAAGCCCAACAGTTTGGACACGCTCCAAAGGGGCATTTGAGGCATAACCCTTTAAAGTCATATTAGGGTTTTTGATGTGTTTGGATGCACTTTGCAAACCTATGTTTACTATCCTGCTTTACTCTCTTGACCAATGTACTTATGGGCCATGGCCCATCCACAATTGGCCTGGAGATCCAAATTTTAGCACAAGCATGCCTTGTGTATGTGTATGGTGGTAGAGTCACCAGTATCTTTTCAAGTGTTGGATAACTATCATAGGATTGTAGCCAATGACAGTTCACCACCTCTTACTAAATATAGTCATGCATTACTACATAAGGACTGGAAATTGAATGCCGCCCTTGAAACACTCGGGCCAATTGTGATGGTTCTAATAATTCCACCCGCTAGTTCCGATGGAACATTTTAAGGATGGGCCCAAAAAAATGAGGCGGATACAAAATTCAAGTATGCCAGACGGCAGGAAAAAGTGTGTATTAAGTTTGAATGCAGAACATTCAATCATTTGTGAGGCCCACCATAATGTATTTGAAAAGAAAAATCCACTCTGCCATCAGTTTTGCCAACTCGTGTTAGGGGGTGAACCCAAAAATGAAGCAAGATCCAAAACTCAAGTGGGCCACATTGTAGGAAATAGTGGAGATAGAATGGACACTGTTAAGATATTTGAGGCCGCTATGATTTTTTGATAAATCCACCTCGTTCAATTGTTTTGACACCTCATGTTAGAACACGAGTTAAAAAGTGAGGTAGATCCAAAGCTCAAGTGGGCCACACGATAAGAAACGATGGGGATTAAACGCCCACTGTTGAAACACTCGTGGGGTAACACAAGTTTTGGATTAGGTAGTACTTTTGTGTTTTTCATTCATCCTAGTGGGAATGACTTTTTGACTAATTTGGATGGCATATAAACATAAAAGAATCAGTTTGATCCAAAATTTAGGCGTGCCACACTGCAATTAAAAAAGTTTTATGAGAAAATTTACGGTTCAAATAAGTTTTCCCACTTGATGAACGGAGTGGATTTACTTATACAAGATGGTGGCCAGACAGGTTATTTTTTCCGTTGCGTAAAACTCGTGTTGTAAACGATTCGACTAATAAAAACCATAAGTGGGTACTGCGTTTGGGAAGAGCTCTCTAGTAATGTATCCCCCATTAAGAGTTCTTTAAGAGACTAGTCGTCTTCTACAAATCTTCATCCATGAATTTGTCATCTAGATTAGCTTAAGAGACAACTAGAAAAACACCCAACAACATACGAAGCTTCATATGATGATCGATCTAGAACTCGGGGTCCCAAACGCTTTGCTATCGATGGTGTGGTCTGCTATAGTGTAGGCTCTGGTTGCAACTCGTCGTCTCTGTAGGTGACATTTTTGTGTTCTGATTAACCCCTGGGTTGGTTGAGGGAACTTATGATGGACAACTATTATCCAACAATCCCATTGTGCCTCTATTAGTTTGACCATCCTTATGCGTCTAGGACAGCCATTTGCTTGATGGTCCTAGTCCTTTTAAAAGCATTTTTTGGGCTTACAATGGAGTTGTTGTGGAAGCCTCTAATTGTAATTCCTCTTGACCCTGACCCAATGTAGAGGATCTTTTCTCGCAAAGTCGTGGGATGTGGCAATACTAGGATGCGATGGCATTAACTTGTCGACTTTACGAAGCAGCTTGTATGACTAATATTGCTACAGTGTTGCAATATTTAAGTGTGTTGGCTTGTCATGTTCTCCTCACGATTGAGACTGTTGTGAGGGTAGGCTTTGTAGGATCACTAGGGACGGCCATTGGTCAACCATGAGAACCTGGTGGGAACAACATTCCCATGGTACGTGCTTAGGGGATAGGTCTGCCACCAAGGTTTTTTCGACAGAGTTCTACTGGGGTCATTGCTCTTTTAAAACCTCAGGAGTGGCATTTTGAGGCTTTACGAGCAGTTTCTTCTGAGGGCTGCGACCTTGATGTCAATGCTTCTTCCATGGGCCGCTTCAATGTCTCGAGGTCACCCAACACAACGCTTGTGTCAACAGTCTTGGGGAATGGATCTCTGTCGATTCCAAGGACCTCTTCTTTTTTTGGGAACTTGAGAAGGCCTTTGATGATATTTTCTTGGATGATGTTCCTGAAAATGATACAATTGTTTGTTGAATGAGTTTTTGTACCGTGCCACTTACAGAACTCACCTTTCTTTAGTTCTTCGGTCGATGAAATCATTTGTTATTCCGACAACTTAATAAATTTAGTTGCCAGGAGAATAACTTGTTGACTTTGGTGATGTTGAAAGACTACAACTCTCCGAATTCATACGCATTCTTTCAAGGGTTCATTCCTGAAGGGGTTTGAACATCCTTCTTGGTCAAAGTAAGACAAAAGAACAGCCTTTTGGCCACCACAGAGCTGGTGGCCAATTTGTAGTTTAGGTATGAAAGTAGGTCCCTTGTGACAAATTTCTCATTTGACTCAACTCTCATAGAATCCATTCGTACTTTGTAGCACGGGCAAAGATCTCAAAGAAATCTTTGAAGTCTATACCTTCAAATTTCCGAAGTTCGATGTCCATAGCGTCCTGAGATAAGTTGACAAATTCAACCTCTGGTAAAGCCATTGAACATCGATTTCTTGCCTTCTTAAAACGAGTTATAAATCTCTTAGTCGTTTCACTCGGTAATTGACTTAAGCAGGACAGATCAACTATGTATACCATAGGCTCAATTCAAAAGAACTGCATGTAAAACCTTTCCTCCATCTCTAGCCAGAAGTGTATTGAATATGGATGTAGGTTTATGTACCATGTGAAGACTGCTCTTGTTAGGGAGTTTCTGAACAAATTGAGTTTTTAAGAAATCATTGATTAAAACTTCCCGCACATTGTATAGTGAAGTGACTGGCGTGTTTTGTTGTCGACGAGTCACCTTCTTATGAGAAAATGGTGAACTTTGGGACCTTATACCTTATGGGTAGCTTGAAGTATTGATTAATCTTTCAAGGTAAGGGTTGCGATAGATGAGTTTAACAGCCTTGTGGCCTTAAGGTTGACTAGCCACTTCTTAGATGATGTTGATAACTTTCTCACAGCTCAACTGTCATGGTTGCAGGTCTTTGCACCACAGGATTAACAGCTGGCAGGGCTTGAGGCACTAGAGGTTGCCCCTCGATTAGGTCGACCCTTGCATAGTGTTGGAGAGGTGCAGGCGGCATAGGAGGTAGCCAACCGAGCTATTGAGCTCCTGTGTAGTAAGGATGTGGCACTAGAGGCATAGGAGGTTGCCCCCTAAACTGTTTGGTGCAGACATATGTTGCTCCCCAGGATATCCGTTGTGGGGGTCATATCGATCATATTGGCCATAAGGTCAGGATATCCGTTGTGGGGGTTATACCGATCATATTGGCCATAAGGTCACTGTTTAAGCATCCTCCTTGGAAACACTTTCTCTGGTGTGAGGCGGCCTTGTGGTTCAGTCTAGCTATGTCTTGGTGGAAGATTAGCCGGTGTTTTTACCTTTGAATCCACTAGGAGATTCATGGTATTTTTTATGATTATCATATAACGGTAGCCTCTCGAGGAACACTCCTATAAACCTATTGAAGTTTCCTAATTGAGTTCTTCCTATTTTAGAGATCTACTGCAAACTGGCTTGCTCATTGTGCAAGGCTTCTGTCACACTCCATGGAGGCGTTGCCTTGAGAGGAAGATCCTACATCCACATCAATGGGTTCAACCTGTGCAAGCTCATCTTGTGGTTCTTCCGTAACATATGGAAGATTACTCAGCCTCTAGGTTCGTTGTTTGCTCACCATGTTGCTTCGATTATGAATTGTAACTAGAACACCAAGTCCCACAAGGTGCCAGGAAACCATGTTGGGCTTCAATTCAGACACACGGCCACACAAGCAATGAATGGCCCAATTTTGATTGCGCGTGTATAATGCGTTGGGCTTGTCAGAGTCGAATGCGACTCGAATCAAATTGAACACCTAGTGACCTTAGGCATTGAAAAAGCTAGATTAGGACCAGATCTGTGAAGATGGGCTTGACTACTCTGCTACCGATTGACAAGAAAGCAAGTGATTTGTGAAGGGGAGGGTTAGTTCTTCGGATGAGTTCTTTTTGCCTTGAAAACAAGGACTTTTATCACAACGGTGATAACTTTGCCGCGTTTATTAACGAAGTACTCGAAGAAGAAACAAGAAATATGAGGCCATGGGCCAAATTTTATTACATTGAATGAAAATACAGCATATCCGACGGAAAAGTAAATAAAGTGAAGGCCGTTTGGATGGGGGTAAATGGAGCTAAATGAGAGGAATTGAGAGTAAATGGTGGTAAATGTCTTTGAGGTGTGTTTGGATGGGAGTAAATAGGCACGTATATGAAATCCTCTCTCAAATGAGAGATTTTAGTCTCCCTTGGAGAGTCGCACGAGTAAATAAAGGTGTTGCTACACAGATGCATGCCGTACACATGACCCACTGATGATACTCCGAAACAATCCAACTATTGGCTAAATTACTAAAATCACACCAATAGAATAATCCAAACCGTCCAAAGGTTGGCCATCGAAATGGAAGGTTAAAAAATGTTGGCAAGTTGCTTGTTAGTGATCCTTATGTTTGTGACCCACCCAAGGTCGAAATTTCCTCATTTTTTGCTGAAGTATATATATTTCAAAGGGCTTATTGCAATCATCCTGTCAAATATCACATATGTACACTAATTTGGGATATTAAAGCTGATTTGGGATATCACATATATTCCTGTGAATATATTAAAAAATCTCAATGCATATTCCAATTTCTCTCATTTACTCCCATCCAAACTTAATATTTGAATTTCAAATACATTTCATTTACTCACATCCAAACACAATTGAGTAAGTCATTTACTCCCAATTCATTTACCTCCACTTACAAGCTCAATTACTGACGGCAGCTCAGGCGGGGCAAAGCGGTCGTGAATGGTTGACAGTTCTTTAAACATGGGCAGTCATGAGACAGTCATCTAAACCTAGACGATCATGAGATGGTCGTGGTTTTGCCAGTAGGTTGTGGCCTAGAAAATCACTACGTAAGAACTTACGGAATTGGGGTGCAAAAATGAGGTTGTGAATGAAACTAAATTAATTCCAACTTGCTACAACAATGCGTTGTATGAAAGTAAAGGAACTAAACTAAAGCTATACTAATCGATCCGAACTTGTTATAGCATAGTGCTGGACAAAAGTGGAGAGGCTAAACTAGGCAAAGACAAATGTCCATGTTGGATGAAAAAGATTTAATAGACAAATTTGAGTTGGATAAAAGGTTTGTTTGTGTTGGGCTTCAATTCAGACACGCGGCCACACGCGTAGTAAATGGCTTGATTTTGATTGTACATGTGCGAATATGTATGTATCAGGTGTGCCCGAGTCGTATGCGACTCGAATCAAACCGAAAGCCTTGTGACCCTATGTGCCAAAATAGCCGGATTAGGAACAAATCTGTGAAGATTGGCTTAACTACTCAACCACCGATTGACAAGGAATCAGGTGATTTGTGAAGGGGAAGGTTTGTCCTTCAGATGCGTTCTTTTTTTCCTTAAAAACAAGGATTTTTATTGCAATAGTGATGGCTTTGTCGCATTTACTAACAAAGTAAGCACTCAAGGAAGAAACATGAAACATAAAGTCAAGTGCCAATTTTATTAAACTAAATGAGAATGTAATACAATCGACAAAAAAGAAAATAAAGTAAGACTTACCAATGGCTGCTTGAGCGGGCGAAGCGGCCATGGTTGGTTGACAGTCCTCTGAACATGGATGATCATGAGACGGTCATAGTTTGGCCAGTAGGTTGTGGCCTACGGACTTACTAAGTAAAAACTTAGGAATTTGGGGTCCAACAGCGAGGTTCTGAATAAAACCAAACTAATTCTAACTTGTTGCAGGAATTCACTGTACAGAAGTGGAGGAACTAAAGTAAAGCTATGCTAATCGATCTGGACTTACTGCAACATGGTGTTAGATAGAAGTGGAGAGGCCAAACTAATTTAAGCTAAAATAGATGTCTATATAAGACGGAAAAAAAATTGATAGACAACATTGAGCTAAATAAGATGTTTGTTTGATTGGATTAACGAGGGCCTAAAGCTCATCATTTCCTATTTCTTTTATAGACTTGGGTTAGGCGGTGGCCTTACGTATAGCCCTTTGGCTTATGAGATCAAATGATCCGATCGGTTAGCGTCCTTGGCTCGATGTGATTATATTTTGAGAAAAGCTAGCCAACTATTGTGTTGCAATGCGCACTTATGTTTCTGTTTGCAGATGACTTCTCTTAGTGCACTACTTAGTGGTCTACAGAAGTACATTGCCAATTAAATTCGATCAGGTTGTTGAATATCATCACCTTAGCGTTACACTGGGTTACGCGTGCTCTATCCATGTGTTAACAAGAGGATAACCGCCTCTAGAGTTTCAATCGTGCCCACACCTCTGGGTGCTATGACATTCCTAGCATGACACACGTCTTTGGTAGAAGTGTGTTTCGGATTCTCACGATCTCTCTTCTATACTCCGTAAGTATATTTACTAGCATCTATACGAATGTGCCAACACGTGGTGACATTCTATTTGCTGGAGTTGGCCATGACAGGACGAGTGTAAACAATGTCCCACTGCGTCTCTTTGCACTCACAGGATGTGAAGAGACGTTCTAAAGGATTTCGACTGGCATTGACAGATGTCACGAGGTAGCATTCTATCGATCTACAATATCATGTGTAGCCTCCTACATCAAAAATCGTTTTTCATGATTTCACTTATTAATTGCTAGTATAGTAATCGACAGGCGTAGTTTCTATAAATTGACTTTATAGTCAAAGTTCTTCCTTATCACAGCTAACTTTGTCTTCTTCGAAGTCAAAAGAAAAAATCTAACTTTATTCCTCATATGATCAGTTTCCCTTTTTTCATATCTTTTCTTTTATTTAGTACTCTTTTTTTTATTATAAGGGATTTATACTATCATTTTCTATTTCCTTTTGAAGTGAAAACAATTGCGGGTGCCAATTTCTCTTTAAGGTTAGATCCAAAGGACCTTGTGGTAAATCTTCTATGACACAATCTCTCTGCCCTTACTTCTACTAAACTTGTTTATGAAGTCCCTCCATGGTTGATCGCCTTCACAATGCTATCAATTTAGATGTTGATAAAGGTGTTGGGGAAGATGATAGCTGCCTACATGAAATTCAGAGATGCTTCAAGAGAGCGTGCTCGATTTGACAATCTCCTGGCAAACAACGAACTATTCAAATGAGAAGCCAAGAGAATGCAGGGAGATCATGGGAAGTGTAGTGGCAGCATTGATCAACTACGCTAGGAAATTTGAACTATCGATTATCAAATTCTAACCCTACAGGAGCGATGCAAAGCAATGGAGGCCACGGTGCCTGATTAACCAGAGAGAGAGAGAGAGAGAGAGAGAGAGGACTGCGTAGGCATGCAGCTTCCTTCAACAGGCACTGTGGTGACTTTTTCTTTGAGGTTCCAGTGTTATGAGGCTTCAAATGATGGCAAGAACCAATGCCCATTATGCTTATTTGCAAACTCGTTTCGTCTAATAGGGTTGACGTCTTCTTCCATCTCTACTTCTAATTGGTTGTTAAGATCAATCCTTGAATGTGCATGAATGCGTGTGATTATACTTCGACCATTTTAGTTGGCGTACTTTCTTCTTCAAGATAAAGTGGTTGTGATATGGTTGTCCTATGCTGGTGCTTTGGTCATTTGGCCAATCTTAACACTTAAATAAGAATGTTAGGATTAGCCGTCTTGTGCCTGTTAGTTGTATTTTTCATGCTTATCATACATTGATGTAGTAGCCGTGATGTTGGATTCACTTGCCTTATTAACTTCATTCAACATGGCATTTCTTCAACAATGTAGTAACTTGAAGGCCGGCATGGGATGATCACATTCGGCTTGTCTGGTCGTTTCTCAACCAGAGTGGTGATAGTTTCCATCGGAAGGACTTGGGGATCCGTCGAAGCGGTAATTCCCATTGGTTGTCTATATTTGTCTTGTCTAACGTATAGAAAGGGTATATATCCCACAATGTTCCCAACGTAATAGAAAAAGGTACATATCCCAAAATGTTTTAGCAGCCTGCTTGTTTGAGTTCAAATGTTCATGTCCTTACTGTATGGGAAGGATCTGCAACGGATTCACATTTGTTAGCATCTGCACACACACGGAAGGGAAATTTGCCTCTATCTAGGGGAAAGTAGTATTTACCTTATCCGGGTTTTCCCAACACCCCTTGTTTCCTAGCACCTAATAGATGTGTTCGTTACCATCTCAAGGAATTTAAGCATAGTTGTATGCTGAGAGATAAGAAATAGTTTTTCGGTTTTCATCATTCATCATTAAGAAATGCTACAAGACCAGCAATTGGAGTATTAAATTCAAGGTTTCAGATACCGAGGCACCCCATCCTATCCGATAGAGATGGTTGAAGATTGTAATAGCCTGTTTTATCATTCATAATCACATTGTCAATGAGAGGAATGATGTGCTTCTTAATGAAGGCAACAATATAGGCGATGATAGAAATTTAGAGGACAGACCTATGCACTAATGAAACTGATAACGAGCGGTTGGAATTGGGGAAAGAGATGCCTTTGGATCTCAAATGAACCAAGTAGAAGGGAGAGATGCTTGGAATCAATTTCGTGATAAACTTGTAGAAACTATGTATGAAAATTTTAATTCTATTGTTGGAATAGATATTTTGTAATTACTAAATGTTTGCTAGTAACTATGTTTTGGTATTTGAAGAATCATATATTTCTTTCTTGTGCCTTACTTTTTGCATGTTCAATTGAATTCCATTAGAAATGTCGACACAAAATGAATTTGCTTTGGCTCATGAAAGAACAATTAAATGGAACATAATGATGGATAGCACAGTGATTGAGGTGTTATAGGGACATACCGACTTAGGCTATTGTTGTGAAAACGGGACATTTAAATCAACAACATACACTGCAATAAGTAGTTCAATCCATGACAAACTACACATCGAGCTAACCGACAAGCATTGCCAAAACTAAATCAAAACATTAAAAAAGAACTTCTACATTGTGAAAACCCTGCACAAGACAGAGTGGATTTGGATGGGATAACGACCGTCCGCACGTTACTGCAGAACCAGAAGTATGGGATGCCTATATTGAGGTAACTTCTTGTAATTAATTTTTATATTGTCTCTTAATAAATATAGCTTGCATGTGCAAAGTATATAATATTTTTTCCTATTTTATTGTTCGCGGAAACATTATGAAGTGAGGGACTTTCAGTACAACCCATTTCTTTATTATGACAATATGATAAAAATAATTGGGATTGATCATGGTACTGCCTTTAGATCACAGGCGCATTCTAAGTCTCTTGACAATCTCGAACATCCCACATAGGATGCATTTGACTTGGAACCACATTTTAAAAATTAAAAATAAAAAAAATTAAAAAATTTAAAAAAAAAAAAAAAAAACCCCTTACAGAAGAGCTCCATCTAATTTCTCTTATGCAGATACACAACCTGAATTATTCCCAGCTACATTGCCTGTATTTGGAACAAATAACACTCCACTAGCTAAGCCATCCTCATCTAAGCCACAAAAGAAGATGAAAGCCCAAGTCCCTCATGAGGTAGCATGGGAGATGAAAGATTTAACCTCGACTATGAGAGACAGCACGAATACAATGAATTGGATTCAAGCACATCAGGTGGCCACCCTACTATTAGTCTGAGACACAACCAGTGTTCGAAATATCGATACTATCGGCCGATATATTGGCCGATATTATCGGTATCGGGCCCTAGCGAGACGAAACTCCTCCGATAACCCCCAGAAGATACTGAAAATCCAAAACTTCAGATATCGGCCGATATTATCGTCGATATCGCACCTGGGAGAGCATCATTATTCGAAAAAAATGAAAAAAAAAAAAAAAGAAGAAAAACTTTCAACGGTAGATTTCAGTACCTATAAAGAAGATCGTCCTGATCGAAAGCTGCGTTTGATGGGTCATTCGAATCTTAGTCTCTGATTTGGAGAGATTTGGGCGTGAAATCTAGAGAAATCCTCCAAATCCCGACATTTGGGAGAGATTTTAGCCGGAACCCTCGCTGCTTCGAAAAAAAGGGCCTCGAGCCCTTATTTACAGGAAGCGGATGGGCTAGTGTACCGCACACCACCGACCTGAATGGTGTGTTGACGTCACCAAGTTCTGTGGGTCCCATTGTAAGTTATATGTTATATCTAAACCGTTAGTCCATTTTACAAGCTCATATTAAGTCTTTACCCAAAAAATAAGACGGATCCAAAGATCATGTGGACCACACTGAAAATAGTTGTGGGACATTAAACGTCTACCATTGAAACCCTTTTAGGGTCACAGAAGTTTTAGACCGATATGGATTTTTTTTTTTTCCTCTTCATCAAGGTCTTTGTAACCTCGTGAAAAGATTGGATGGAAAATAAACGTTATGGTGGGCCCTGAGAATGTTATAACGGTGAGAATCATTGCTTTCACTGCTATTTGTGGTGTGGTCCACCTGAGATTTGGATATGACTCATTTTTGGGCTCATGATCTAAAATGATCTCTCCAAATGGATGGACGGTGTGGATATAATAAATACATTATTTTGGGGCCAATGTAACTTTGATCTCCTTCGAACTGTTTGTACAACTCAGTTGGAGGATCGTCAACGCCATCTTCACGGACGGAAACGGATTGGCTACTCCCCCTGCCACCAGTGGCAGGGGCTCTGTGGGCCCCATATTAATGTATATGTTTCATCCATTCCGTCCATCTATTTTTCTATATCAATTTATGTTGTTACACAGAAAATGAGGTATATCCCAGTCTCAAGTGGACCACATTACAGGAAACAGTTCTGAATGAACTTCAACTATTAAAAAAATTTTGGGGACCATAAAAGTATTGGATCAAGTTGATCTTTGTTTTTGCCCTTCATCTGGGTCTTTATGACCTAATCAACAGATTGGATGTCAAATAAACAGTACAGTAGGCCTTAGGAGGATTTAAATGATGGATATCCAATCACTATTGTTTTCGTGTGGTGTGGTCTACCTGAGATTTATATCCCTCTCATTTTTGGGCAAAAACCTAAAACGATATTTAAAAATGGATGAACGGAATGGATGAAACACATACATCATGGTGGAGCCCACAGAGCATCAACCACCAGGGGAGTAGCCAATCCGTTTCCTTCACGGACGCGGATTTCCTGCGAAAGTCTCTGCAGGAAGTTCCTGCGCTAGAAGCTTAGGTGTGCCCCACCCTTGAAAACTTCCTAAGGTCCATTGTGACCATCCAACCCATTGATAAGTTCACACATACTTGGATGAAAGGAAAACACAAATATTAGATTGATGGAGAAAAATTTTTGGCCCACAATTTTTAATGGTCAATAACTACTATTTTGTGTAGAGTAGACCACATCTACCTGAAATTTGTAACTATCTCGTTTTTTAGGCCAACCCTTAAAATCAGGTTGCAAAACCAATGGACGATGTAGATATGTTGTGCATGCATCAAGGTGGGCCTTATTGTTTTTGACGGTAGCATCAATTCCAACTATTTTCACTTGCGTGGTCCACCTAAGTTTGAATGAATGGAAAAAACAATTATCAGCTTGATCCAAAACTTTTGTAGTCACTAATGGTCAATCACCATTGTTTCTTATGGTATGGTCCCCCTGATTATTGGATCTGCTTCATTTTTTGGATGATGTCCTAAAATGACATGGAAAAACGGATGGACGGGGTGGATATTGAATACACACATCATTGATAGGTATGTTTTCTAATTTCTAATGTATCTTTTGCTTTTGAATGCATTGGTTATGTTTTCATACACATCTTTATACAATTATAAATGTTATGCATCATATTTGAATATATTTACCTTAGTTTAATAAGATAACGCATAACTTAGGACCTTATAAAAGGGAAATTTATTATGTGCACTTCTTTCTTGAGATTTTATGATTTAAAAGTGTGTATTAAGGCCTTTTAAAATAATTCTTAAGTTTTATAAAAAAAAAAAAAAAAAATCAACTATTTTGCCAATGTTTCCCCATGTTTCCCACAAAGTGCGATAAATTACGCGATACAAACGATATATCCCGTGCGATAACCGATACGTATCTGTATCCCAAGGTTGCAATACATTGCGCGATACCGATATTTCGAACACTAGACACAACTAGGGAGGGGCCCCCACTTGATGAACATTGGATCCCTCATGCACATTCTGCATCTGCTTGTGAGGCACTTATACATAGGATTGGCTGTAAATAGCATTCCTCTTTTTTAAATGATCAATAACATTCCTCTATGTAGGGTATTAGTCACCAATCATCATCCCATTTCCACTTTCATGGTAGTACAAATTTCCAAAAACACAATATATATATATATATATATATATATATATATATATATAATGAAGAGGACATTAAAAAATGTAAAAACACTCAGATTCTCACGTCTTCAATGCAAGAAAAAAAAATCATCAGTTAACTAGACTTGATGTCCAGCTAAGGGTGGGCGGCTCGTGTGAGGCGGGACCCATGTGAAGTGGGGCCCACGAGGGGGGTTCGGCCGAGGGCCTGACCTTGGCAATGAGATAAGGGGATTGATTTGCCATGCTTTATTAGTTCAAACTTTTAGAGCAAGTGGTTGGTTGTCCTACATCAACTAGACTTGATGTCCAGCTGGGTCAGGTCAACTCGAAGACTCAACAAAGTCATTAATTGACTCAAAATCAATATGTTAATAATCAAACTTGAAGTATTTATGTAGGGGAGAAAATCTCAAATTTCTTAGAAAGGCATAAATTATGAATATCCAAAAGAACACAAAATTGCACACTACATAGCAATGGTGGTGACTGTGAACTTCCTCATCTGAAATTGTTGTCTGAATCCTGTTGTCAGCATTTAATTTTTTAAAGTCAAACACTTGAATGGAGAAGAGACTTGGTCAAGTCATACCGAGTTCAAGTTGACCAAATTTGGATGGACTCCACAAGTCCTGTCAAG
This sequence comes from Magnolia officinalis, assembly GCA_021015155.1. Lineage (NCBI taxonomy): Eukaryota > Viridiplantae > Streptophyta > Magnoliopsida > Magnoliales > Magnoliaceae > Magnolia > Magnolia officinalis. The sequence continues at coordinate 20,088,746 of JAJHSJ010000015.1, forward strand.
ACCCAATCAAGTCAAGCTCCCTAGCAAGTTTCCAAGTGAGACTCAGCCAAGTTTCAAGTTGACCCACTGAGTTACTATAATTGGCATGTCCTTGATAGAAACAAAAAGAAGAAGAAGAATCACATCTAGCTTCCAAAGCCACATGTCGAATTTAATAATCATGTTTAGGGCTGTCAATGGGCAGGGCCGGGATTGGTTTCGCCCAGGTTTTGAACTGTTCAGGTCAGGCCTGTTGATTTTGCCTCCCTCAGCCCAGCCCATTGACAGTCCTAATCATGCTCAAGGAAGCAAAACATAGCAAGGGATATTTTGTATAAACAGTCCATAGGGAGGAGATATGCTATAAGAGCTTTGCTAAGCCCACACATGCATGCAATAAAGCTATTGTACCTACCATACATGTCCATCATGCCATGATAGGTCCAAGATCCAACAATTTGTTAGAATGGCATCACTATATTGACACCCCAACCCAATAAAAGGTTGATCCACTGGTCGGGGTGGGCTAGTTTGCAAAACAAATGTACGGATCTGAAAACTTGGTTGAGCTTTTCTAACTCATCCACCTGTTTTAAATATTGGGGCCCACATGTTGAGAGGACCAAATTTATTTTTGGCAAATTATGTATGAGGTCAGACCAACTAGATGGATTGGATTTCGCACCTGTGCACCATGCTGGCACGTGCGGAATGCACATGAAATTTATTAAAAGCATGTAAGAAGAGATCATGTTAGTTCGTAATGTTTCTGTATCACTATATATACACCTAAACTTGGAAAAGGATGCATGCATCTCATCTCATGAATTGACAGTTGAAGAACACTAAAATACTAACGGCATACCTGAATACTTCACCACCTTATTCAGTTGCTAATAAAACACCAAAACACTGTGTAAGGAGAGATGCACGCCCAGCAGATCTGCTGCTATTTTGAGCTGTTGCTTGAAGATACTCTGATGTTTTAAAACCCCTCCAATTTGGTGCTTTTCATCAAAACAAACCCGAAGTCATAGGGAGGCAAACAAAACTGCTTCTTTGGCTTCTGATCTGAACACATCACAAAAATCAACATCAATGGATATCAAGTGGGATTAACCTCTTTTAGCTTTCCAAACTAAAAGCAAATGCATACACATTACAGGAAGAAGAAGCAAACACTTAAGGATGAGAGATTCGAGAATTTCAAGTACATGTTAGTCAGAAATCCAGAAGCAGTTACACACAGTCCGATGATAGATATGCGAGTAATGAACTCTTGTGAGCAAAAAGGCTGAGGTAGCAAAATTGATAGAACTGCTCAACATGAAAATAAAGAACACTTTGGAACGATTATTTCTAAAAAGAAAGAATTATACTAGAACGTGTACCTCAGTGTATGCATATATACTCCTAGTTGTACGAATGCATGAATGGATCAGATCAATGATAGGTCACCCAGTGCACCGATTAAAAGGTTCAGGGATGTTACTAACGCCCCCAAACCCCAATTTTTTTGAATGACAAGTGAATGTTCAATCATCAATCGGGATAGTTCATTCAATAATATCATTTGGAGAAAGCCATGGTGCAAGAATCAAGCCAATCGGATAATCCTAACCCTTTGAATGGGCCAATTTGTTACAACCGTGTTATTTACAGGCCATTCATGGTTAGAATCATCAAACCTAAGTGCTACTTCGGAATCATAAAAATACAAAGTGGATCTATTGAATAGATGTTTCAAGATGATGATTGGACCTATTTTGTTTCTTCGCTAACTATTGACTGTTCATTTTCAACACTATTGATAGGATGTTTAGGATCATCTAATTGGTGTGAGTTTTGCACCATGGCCTGGCCTAAGTTGTGTGAATGAATGGACGGTTCAAATCAATGATAGATATCACACACACACACACACACACACACACACACACACACAGGGCTCTGGATATAAAATTATAAAGGAAAATTGTGAAGGATCCAGATTTTGTAAGAAATGAAAGCCCAACACCCAAAATATTCTTTGGCAGATGACATGATGTACAATCCTGTTTCTAAGAGATGTGATTTACAGTGATCACAACAAATTCCATCTCCATGGATACGCCAGAATAAGATCCATGAAGGGTTCAGAGCAGCAGACCAGTCTTTGTGAACCCTCTAGATTTCAACACATACCCTATCATACTCAGGGTTTATCTTCAATTTTCCAGAACTCTAGACACAACCACATCAAGAGAAATTCCTGTGTCCAACCTATTCATAAATACATTTTCAATTTCTAAAATAAGGATATACAACAGAGCAAACTGTTGTGTTGACATGATTGCCAAAAATCAGGTTCCATCACATTCATAGACACATTTTCTAATGCTAACATGATTGCCCCAGGTTAGGTTATGTTTCCACAAAAATATATGACGCAATAAGAAGGCCATACAAGCTGGCAAATCAAAGATATAACCGATCCAACAATCCTGCTTCATCATATGGACAGAATCCATGGTGTGATGCTAAATCTGACAAGATTAACGATTAAATTACATCATGGGGCCCATGGGATCAATAGAATAGTTGTCAAGTTCATAGGATCATTCATCTTAGTTGTTAGGATTAGATTGAGTCATGATTTATTCAATGAGTTTACCTTATGTATTTCCACCACTTTTACAGGCCAATTTTTAGGTATCAAACGATTTTAGAACAACAAAGAAGTTGGGCCTGTTTGAAAGCCTATTGATATAGTTTTAAAACGAGCCCATTACAATATTTTGGAATTAAAAACAAACTTTTAGAGTATTTCACAAGTTATAAGCATGTGTTACCTCATCATAACAGGACATGCGAGAAAGAGATGAGGGAACAAGAACGTTACAGAAGATGTGGGTGGAGGAGATGATAAAGTTTTAAGAGTCAGTAAAGAAATTCCAAAAAAAAAATTAAAAAAACAGAAGAAGAAGCAGCCCAAGCCCATTTTTGTCACTCAAATGGAAGGAAGAATTCATAATGAATCCAAGTCTATTTCTGAAGATCTAGACAAGGAAGTATCTAGAAGTGGAGTGATACAAGCTGAGTCCACCATTGAATCCACAGATGGGTCTGTTGATTGGTCAAAAACATGGTATGCCAAAAAGGTTACGTAACAGTAACAGTGGTAACCAGTATGCATCATGGGGCCGAAATGGCCATTACAGGAAAATAAAAATTAAAAAAAAAATGGCCTGTAATGGTCCCATAACAACTCATAACAGGCCGAGATAGATTTTCCAAAAAAAAAAAAAACGCCGTAACAGCCATTTTGGGGGCCGTTACTGTTATGGAACACCTTAGTCACTGATGGATGAAGGTCTGAAGCTAAAGATAGTTAATAGAGGAGCCAATAGAAGGGACGATGGAACCACGGATATGGATAACTTTACAATAAAGAAGATAAGTATGTTTACAATCATATTGGCAAACTCTACAGACACCCCAATACCATCTCAATAATGATCAAGGTGCAAAAATCAAGGGCCAATAAAGGCATATCGACGTCATAGCCAACAGAAGTTGATTCGCGGCAACTGACAATGCCAAGATCCACAATCTAACAACCAACGCAAGCAAATTCAGTAGAACATGTAGTGGATGCCTGGAATACAAAGGACAAGCGGGCATTAAAAGAAATGGCATGTGTTTCAATGTTGTAGTATACACAAGCTGCCAGTTGGGCACATGGGCCTTCACCATCAACTTTCTTTGAAGCCATGAATGACGTAGTACAAAAGAACTCTACAGAAAATTGAAGCTACTGACTTTCAACTCAAGGGAGAGTTCTTTTAAAGTTGGGTGAAATTGATGCAACTTGTACACCACAAAAGCTGACCGATCAAAGATTTAACCAATCCAACTGGCCATATCGTCTCTTGCTCGTTGGATGAGCTGGTAGGGACTGTGTAGTGTGTGTGAGCGATCCAGGGTTCAATCCCTTCTAGTGTTACCTTTCAAGATATATATATATATATATATATATATATATATATATATATATATATATATATATATATATATGCAGACCAGATCCATGGTTTGATCTAAATCAGATAGGATCAATGGTTAGATCACATTGTGGTGGCCATGATATCAATTGAATGGCTATCAAAAGTTCATAGGACTTGTGTATCTTAATTGCTTGTAATTTATCTGAATAAGTATCCCTTTTGTATTTTTGTTACTTTGTTTAATGGGGCACTTTCCAAGTATCAAACAATGTTAGAGCTATACGAAATTAGTTCCCATATAAAAGTCTATTAAGTTAGATTTTAAACAATCCAACATCATGCAATTTTGACAATGAGTTACGACCAACTAATAGCAAGCCTATATGGTTTTGATAAGTTAAAGGGCATTTTACTTTAGTTGTCAAAAGTATATGGTTGTAACAACATGTAATATTTGAAACTGAAAAAAAAAAAAAAAAAAAAAAAAAACACACGCACAAACTTTTTGAGTTTTTCCAGGTTCTAGCATGTGTTGCTCTCTTTAGGTAGTGTTATCGGCGCCAAAAGAATGGATAATTGATCACTAATTTCGACTAATGGACTATTGGGAATAGAGAGAGAGAGAGAGAGAGAGAGAGAGAGAGAGAGAGAGAGAGAGATTGAATAGGCAAAAGATCATAAGTGTTGACTTGCGAAAGCAACATCTAGAACTCACAAGAGGTTCCCAATAAATACATCCAAACTGAGATGATGGACATAGAGTTTGTAACGCCCCAAATTTTTGGCACTCAAGCGTGCTCGGCCTAGTCATTGAGTCGTGGTGTGACTCACTATATGAACTACATACAACCCAAACATCCATTCGACCAAGATGTAGAAAAGAAAAGAAAAAAAACAAGCCATAACAGGTCCCATAGCATCTCGTAATGGGCCGAGATAGATTTTCCGACTAAAAGAAGAGCCATAACTGGCATTATGGGGGCCGTTACTGTTATGGAACGCCTTAGTCACAGCAGGATGAAGTGTCTAAAGCTAAAGATAGTTAGTAGAGGATCCGATAGAAGGGACCGATGGAACCACAGATATGGACAACTTTACAATAAAGAAGATAAGTGTGTTTACAATCATGTTGGCAAACTTTACGGAGATTGACACCCCAATACCAACTCAATAATGATCAAGGAGCAAAGATCGAGGGCCAATAAAGACATATTGACATCATAGCCAACAGAAGTTGATTAGTGGCAACTGACAATGCAAAGATCCACAATCTAACAACCAACGCAAGCCAATCCAGTATAACATGTAGTGGAAGTGGATGCCCGAATACCAAGGACAAGCAGGCATAAAAATAAATGGCATGTGTTTCAATGTTGTGGTATACACAAGCTGGGCTGCCAGCTGGGAACATGGGCCTTCACCATCAACTTTCTTTGAAGCCATGTAAAGCATAGTGCAAAAGAACTCCACAGAAAATTGAAGCTACTGACTTTCAACTCATGGAGTTCTTTTTTAAGTCGGGTGAAATTGATGCAACTCGTACGCCACACAAGCCGGTCGATCAAAGATTTAACCAATCCAACTGCCCATATTGTCTCCTGCCCATTAGATGAGTTGGTAGAGACTGTGTAGTGTGTGTGTGAGTGATCCAGGGTTCAATCCCTTCTAGTGTTACCATTCAAAAAAAAAAAAAAAAAAGAAGAAAGACCAGATCCATGGTTTGAGCAAAATCAGATAGGATCAGTGGTTAGATCACATTGAGGTGGCCATGATATCCATTGAATGGGCATCAAGTTCATAGGACTTATTTATCTTAATTACTTGGTATTTATCTCAATAAGTATCCCTTTTGTATTTTTGTTACTTTGTTTAGTGGGGCACTTTCCGATTATCAAACAACTTATGGTAAGCCTATATGGTTTTGACAAGTTCAAGGGCATTTTACTTTAGTTGTCAAAAGTCTACGGTTGTTAAACCTTTAGAGTTTTTCCAAGTTTTAGCATATGTTGCTCTCTTTAGGTATGCATTGTTGGCACTAAAAGAGGGGGTAATTGATCACTAATTTGACTAATGGACTATTGGGAATACAGAGAGAGAGAGAGAGAGAGAGAGAGAGAGAGAGAGAGAGAGAGAGAGAGAGAGAGAGAGAGAGAGAGAGAGAGAGAGAGATAGAGAGAGAGAGAGAGAGAGAGAGAGAGAGAGAGAGAGATAGAGAGAGAGAGAGAGAGAGAGAGAGAAGAGAGAGAGAGAGAGATTGAACCGGCAAAAGATTAGAAGTGTTGACCTACGAAAGCAGCATCTAGAACTCACAAGGAAGAGGTTACTAGTAAATACATCCAAACTGAGATGATGGACATAGAGAGTTTGTCCCACCCCAAATTCCGGTACTCGAGCGTGCTCGGCCTAGTCATTGAGTCATGGTGTGACTCATTATATGAACTACATACAACTCAAACATCCATTCCATCTTTTCAACCAAGATGTAGAAAATCAAAAGGCATCACTAACTCGATAAATAAAAAGGAACGTATCCAAGTACTTTATTCAAACTAATTATTCAATGAATAATCAAAGAATCTCACTGTACAAAAAATAAAAGAAATAAAATAATTTTTTCTTGTCTTGCTCTCTCTTTCTCTGAGCCAACCTCAACTAATAAACTCATTATTTGAAACAACACTAAAAGATTAAGAGTCATGCTCTTGGATCTTCTTTTGCTCGTAAGCATACATCACTTCTTTTGCTTTTTCTCTTTCCTCAAGGGGAATATTCTCCAGATCACATGGCCACTCCCGAATACGCCTAACGGTTTCTTTATCCTGGAAAATTAAGTCCCAACAGGGTAAGTTATGAAGATCAACCAGCAATTTCTACACATGCTATCACAACTAGGCATGCATCAAGTACACGTTCTACAAGATTTTCATAACACACAAAGGATAAATGCATGGATAGCAATCTTCCACCACATTTCCAGTACAATTAATATATTGAACCACCAGGGCCCAATCTCTTTTACCTCGGCCTACCAACACCCACTTGGCCTGCATAAGTTGATCTTTAACACGCATAGAAGCTCCCTCACCTACCATGCGCAATTGCCCGGCCTCAAACAATGGGTAACTCATTCCGAGCTGGTTAGACTCCTCTGCCTGACTCACAGTCTGAGACCGAGGCCCAATTGGTACCAACCAGGATCAGGGATTCGCACCCCAGGACCTCTCCCCCCGTCTATTTAGGAGATCTCATTCTCCGAGTTGTCTGGTGTTCACATACACGGAATGCACTACTCATTCCCTCCCCATATTCTTAAAATATGCACATCTTTCAAACAATGATATGCAGGAGGCAAAACATAATCAATATATTGCAATTAGAACAACTATTATCAATACATGAGTCATAACGTGCAAGTGGGTAATACCACATGTACTTAATTATTTAGTACTTACTCATGTGGAAAATTCAGTGTGTGTATAGTGCTTTTTCTTTACGTTGAGTTGGTGTCTCCTTAATTCATCTTGTCTAGTTAGTCCAATGAATCTTCCGTAATGTGACCTCTAACATTTAGGTCCCAAATCTTGTAACAAACAGCCCAAAATAAGCACATATTGGGCTCTAGGCGGGCCTTCGGCCTACATTGGACTTGTATTGAGAAGGACAATGTGACAAAGCTATCTAGCGCAAGAAGCCAACACCAAATAAGTGAAAGGTGGTGCCTAAAACATGGAGAGCATGAAAAAGCAAAAAAAAAAAAAAAAAAGCGTGGCTTAATCTACAACACCATCACACAAGAGAGATGTCGATCAGATGCATAGGCCATCACCATCAATTTCCACCAAGATGGAAGAAGATTCGACACAAAGGCACATCATTTTTTTAGAATAAACACCGACTTCCATCTCATGGATGAGTTATGAGTTTTTTTTTTTTTTTTCAAGCCATGGGGAATTGATGCATCCAGGAAACAAAAGCTAGCTGATCAAAGATTAGGCCCACTGAAGGGTCCTGATCAAGGATACGGACCATGCAACCATCTACCACGTTGAGAGTGTAAACTGATCTGAGGAAAGATCAGTGTTCCTAGTGTGCATTCTAGATCATATCAACAGTTATTTAATCAGTTGTTAAAGTGAGTGATAGTCTATGGCTTTTTAAACAAGTTCCCATTTATAATTTTCATCAATTATTTTGCGGGCATTTTTTGGTACCATACAAACAAGACCCCAAAATAGAATCCATGGGAATCAATGTTTCAATAGCACTCAAGGAATCCATTATTGTCTCATCATTAAACTTTTCTTTTCTTTTCTTTTCTTTTCTTTTCTCACAACTCAAATGGGCCCTACTAACAAAATACTTAAGACCTGTTGAAATATGATCATTAGAGCTAGGCATTTCTGACCCGATCCGGTGGATCCGACCCAATTTGAACCGAACCGATGACTTGGATCGGTGCGGATCGGGTAAGTCCATTCAGATCCAAAAGCTTTTCGGGTTGAGTTCGGATTGGACCCGATCCGACCCGATCCGATCCGGACCGATCCTCAAGGAAGGCATTATTCTTTTGTAATTCTTTTAGATGTAATTTTTCACATTAGCTTGCTTGCCCCTGCAATTTTCTCAACATTTGCTGATTTAATAGGCGAAGTTTCTTAACTTCCTCTTCCAAGTACGCAGTGTGGGCCTTCTTCTTCTCCCTATACTTCCTTACTACCTCTCTATTGCCCGAAGGCTTTCTAGACTTCAGAACAGATCGCTGTTTCTCACTCGGCCCATCGCCATCTCCGCTTGAGATCACTCAGGTGTGCGTGTGGTAACATGTGTGCGTGTGAGCCGCATCAGGGCCAGGAGGGTTGCAGGTGTGAGTGTGTGTACATGTTTGTGTGTTCTTCAAGAAGTCATCGAGAAATAAGTCGACAGGTGCTGATTCATGGATATTGGGATTCGGTAACAACCCATGCTCCGAAAGCTCAACTTCTCCATCATCCATGTTCTGTTCTTTCAATCGATCATCACATGGATTTCCAAACAGCACATGCAAAACTAAAAATATCCAAACCCTACTTCCAATCAGACAACGATCTATAATCCTCAGCACATTTTAGGAATCTGTGTTCAAGCAGAACAGAAGATGGAAATTCCATAGATGAACAGAAACACAAGATGGAACAGACATTTTGGATGAAACCTATGCTAACTACAGTCAATGAACCCAAATTGCAAATCAACTGAGAATCTGAGATTCTCAATCCTCCGCAAAATTCAAAATTTAAACACAATTCAACCAAAACCCAGATCACAAAATTCCATATCTAAAAGGAAATATAAAAAGAAACTGCCAGTTTTCAGCACGAATTTGTGCTCACTGTAGTTTATCTAGACCCACCATAATAGAAATCCACCAAATAACATCCCATGAATTCACATAAAAACGCCTGCTTCTCCTCTCTCTCTCTCTCTCTCTCTCTCTCTCTCTCTCTCTCTCTCTCTCTCTCTCTCTCTCTCTCTCCTTATTTAGAGTCATCCATGTTGGGATGCCTTGCACAAACCTTAGGATCTAGCCTCCCGAAACAAACCAGAATTATGGATAATAAAAGCAATGAAATAAATCAAAGCATCAATCACACACCACACAAGAGATTTTTACGTGGAAAACCCTCAAAGAGGTAAAAACCACGGGACCTCGTCCATATCAACAATCCACTACGAAGTAGAACGTTACAATCTTCTTCACTCACGCAGGAGTGGATAAACAATAAGAGAAATAGAGAAAACGGAGAGATCTAACCGATTACGAGGACATAGAAGCGTTGAAATGTAGATTGCAAAGTAGAGAACCTCCACGAGCAGAACCTCCCTTCTATAAGCTTCCTCTCTCTCTTTCTCCCTCTCTCTCACCTTTGATAGCCCTAAACCCTTTAGCAAATACCTTGTAAAGCTTTAGGAAACCCTCTTGCTATTTTGTGATGTCTAGAAAAACCCTAGGCAACCCCTTTTATAGTTTTGGGAAACTCCTTTCCGCATCCCAGTTGCGAAAGGACTCAAATCCGCAGTTTCGCGCAAAATCGCGGAACAAACTGCGTAACCTACGACTAGTCCTGGAAATTCCAGGACTGGTCATAGCTTACCTACGACTGGTCGTAGACCACCTACGACCGGTCGAAGCTCACCTACGACTGGTCGAAGACCTCCAAGAAAAACAGCACGAACTCGCTGGACTTTGAGTCGTGCCAGGACTCGAACTTACGACCGGTCGAGCGCCTCCCACGACCGGTCGAGCGGGGCTCAGGACCGGTCGAAGACGGGGAAAAAACCCCATCAAATCTCCCCCTTTTTGACCCAGGAGGGATCTACCTTCTTCAAGCCAGCCAGGTTTCTACAAACCTCAAACTTGCCCTTGAGCAAAGCCTTGGTCATCATGTCTGACCCATTATCGTCCGTGTGGACTTTCTCAAGCTGTAACACCTTCTGTTCCAAAGTATCCCTGATCCAGTGATACCGAATCTCTATGTGCTTCGACTTGGAATGCTGACTTGGATTCTTGCTCAAGTGTATAGCACTTTGACTATCGCAATATACCACGTGCTCCTCCTGCTTTAGGCTAAGTTCCTGTAGGAACCTTTTCATCCAAAGCATCTCTTTACATGCTTCTGTGACTGCAATGTATTCGGCCTCTGTCGTCGACAATGCTACGACCTTCTGTAGCTTGCTCTGCCAAGAAACCGCTCCCCCTGCAAACGTGAACATGAACCCCGATGTAGACTTCCTGGAGTCTATGTCACCTGCCATATCTGCATCTGTGTAGCCCTCTAACACAGGTTTACCGTCACCATAGCATAGGCTCAACATGGATGAGCCTCTTAGATACCTCAGTATCCACTTTACCGCTGCCCAATGCTCTTTGCCAGGATTGGCAAGATACCGGCTGACAACACCAACCGCATATGCTATGTCTGGGCGTGTACACACCATAGCATACATCAAACTTCCTACAGCTGACGCGTAGGGTATCTTCTGCGTCTTTTCCACCTGTCTTCGTCTTGGGACACTATCTGTCGCTCAATCTGAAGTGACCATCCAGTGGAGTACTGACCGGCTTCGCTGCATTCATATTGAACCGCTCTAGGACTTTCTCAATATACCGCTCTTGTGACAGCCAAAGCTTCCTGCTGCTTCTGTCACGGGTTATCTCCATTCCTAGGATCTGTCTAGCCGGGCCCAAGTCTTTCATCGCAAAAGACTTGCCCAACTCCTGTTTCAACCTGTCAATCTTCTTGATGTCTTTTCCCATGATGAGCATGTCATCAACATATAACAGCAGAACTAAGAAATCACCGTCTGAGAACTTACGCGTGAACACACAGTGGTCCGACTCCGTTCTGTCATACCCATGCTGTAACATGAACGAATCGAACTTCTTGTACCATTGCCGTGGAGCTTGTTTCAGCCCATACAAGCTCTTCTTCAGCCTACACACCATATGCTCCTTGCCCTTGACTTCGAACCCCTCTGGTTGGTGCATGTAGATCTCTTCTTCCAGGTCACCATAGGAGAAAGGCAGTTTTAACATCTAACTGCTCTATCTCCAGATCCATGCTAGCCGCCAACCCAAGCAACACCCGTATGGATGTCATCTTCACCACTGGTGAGAATATCTCCTCGAAGTCTATGCCTTTCCTCTGACCAAACCCTTTCACCACAAGTCTGGCCTTAAACCTCGTCTGTGAATTCTTCTGCTCAACTTTCTTTCTGAACACCCACTTGTTGCTCAAAGCTTTCTTACCCTTAGGCAATTTCACCATGTCATAGGTGTGGTTCTTATGCAAGGATTCCATCTCTTCTTGCATAGCTTTCAACCACTCCTCCTTATGCTCGTCGGCTAGGGCCTCAGAATAATCTTCTGGCTCTCCCCCATCGGTTAGCATAATGTACTCATGCGGCGAGTACCTCTTGGACGGCTGTCTGTCCCTAGATGACCTCCTCACCTGTGGCTCAACAGGTGGATCAAGTGGGGGCTGCTCCCCTGGTCCATCTTCTGAAGGAACTCCCTCGTCCTCTGCACCTTACTGTACTCCCCCGTCATCAGGCACCACGGGAGGAGTAATCGGATCCATGTCCTCTAGCTCACCTGAACTAGGCTGGTTCTTCTCTGGCTTACCAATGTCTTTGATACACTGATCTTCAAAGAAAACCACATCTCTGCTCCTGACGAGCTTCTTCTCGGTCGGATCCCATAACTTGTAACCGAATTTTTCATCACCGTACCCCAAGAACACACACTGCCTGATCTTCATATCGAGCTTGGACCTCTCGTCCTTTGGTACGTGAACGGATGCCCTGCATCCAAACACCCTGAGATGACTGTACGATGGATCCTGTCCAGTCCACACCTTCTCAGGTACTTCTCCATTCAACGGGGCTGATGGAGACCTGTTTATCAAATACACCGCCGTGCGCATTGCTTCTCCCCAGAACGTCTTGGGCAACTTCGCATGGGATAACATGCATCTGATTCTCTCAACAATGGTGTGATTCATTCGCTCAGCTACACCATTATGCTGGGGGGTCTTGGGAACCGTCTGTTCATGCCGTATACCCTGGGACTTGCAGTACTCGTGAAAGTCGCCAATGTATTCACCACCATTGTCAGTGCGGATGCACTTCAATGGTCTACCTGTCTCTCTCTCGACCATAGCATAAAACAATTTAAACACACCAAAGACCTCGTCCTTGGATTTCAAAGCATAAACCCAAACCCTCCTAGATGCATCATCTATAAAAGTAACAAAATACAATGCCCCACCCAAGGTTTTTGTCCTCATAGGACCACAAACATCAGAATAAACCAAATCTAATGCATGCACTTTATTAACATGAGAAGCAGTTTTAACGAATGAAACTGTATGCTGTTTCCCTGATAAACAATCAAGACAGGTTTTAAGAGGTATACCTGTCATGTCTGGAAGGAGCTGCTTCTTTGCTAGTACCTGAAGCCCTTTTTCACTCATGTGGCCTAGACGCCTGTGCCACATGTCAATAGCTGAATCTTCCGCTGCGTTCAACCCACCCTTGCACATACTGACACTTGCCTTGTACAGGGTGCAACACTTCTTTCCTCTAGCCACGATCAATGAACCCTTGATGAGCTTCCATCGCCCACCAACAAACCGGCTTTCATAGCCATCATCATCCAACCTTCCCGTCGACATCAAGTTGAGGCGAAGGTCTGGGATATGCCTCACATCCTTGAGAACCAATGTGCAGCCCACATCAGTTTTCACACAAATATCACCAACTCCCACGATCTTTGATACGCCAGAATTTCCCATCTTCACAGTCCCATAGTCACCTGACTTGTAGCTTGTGAAGGAGTCCCTGTGTGGAGTCGCATGAAAAGAAGCTCCCGAGTCTATCACTCAGTCGGTGCCCTGACTCGTAGCCGTGAGACATACATTGTGATCTGTAGAAAGAATAACTACCATGTCGCCATCTGAGGCGACCGCAGTGGAATTTGATTCATCTTCCTTCCCTTTTCCTTTCTTGTCGTTCTTACGACATTCATGCTTATAGTGGCCCTTCTTGCCACAATTCCAGCATTCAACATCTTTTCTTTTGCTCGACTTGCCTCTTGATTTATCTCGGGCCTTCCCGCCCTTCCTGTTCTTTCCTCTCCCCCGTTCCTGCGTCACAAGAGCCTCTTGCCGAGTAGACCCCTGAGACTTCCTCCTTGTCTCCTCATTGAAGAGACAACTGGTTACCTGTTCCATGGATATCTTTCCGTCTGGCGCGGAGTTACTTAGAGACACCACCAATGTCTCCCAACTGTCAGGCAATGAACTAAGCAATAGTAAAGCCTGCAATTCATCATCTAGGACCATCTTCATAGAGGTGAGTTGGTTCACTATATTGCTGACCTCATTCATGTGCTCGGCCACAGAACCACCATCCTTGAACTTGAGATTCACAAGTCGCCTTATCAGAAATATCTTGTTACCGGCTGTCTTCCTCTCATACAGCCCTTGTAATTTTAGCCATAGGCTTTCGGCTGAGGTTTCCGTAGACACATGGTGGAACACAGAATCATCCAACCATTGTCTAATAAACCCCACCGCCTTTCGGTCCATCTTCTTCCAATCATCATCAGTCATATCCTTGGATTTTGCTGATATGCCTGAGATTGGAGAATATAGGTCCTTGCAATAAAGCAAGTCCTCCATCTTAGCCTTCCATATGGTCCAGTTAGAACCATTGAGGCTGATCATCCTTGAGCCACCTTCCACTACCCGTTCAATGAACTTAGCTCTGATACCACTTTGTTGGGATGCCTTGCACAAACCTTAGGATCTAGCCTCCCGAAACAAACCAGAATTATGGATAATAAAAGCAATGAAATAAATCAAAGCATCAATCACACACCACACAAGAGATTTTTACGTGGAAAACCCTCAAAGAGGTAAAAACCACGGGACCTCGTCCAGATCAACAATCCACTATGAAGTAGAACGTTACAATCTTCTTCACTCACGCAGGAGTGGATAAACAATAAGAGAAATAGAGAAAACGGAGAGATCTAACCGATTACGAGGACATAGAAGCGCTGAGATGTAGATTGCAAAGTAGAGAACCTCCACGAGCAGAACCTCCCTTCTATAAGCTTCCTCTCTCTCTTTCTCCCTCTCTCTCACCTTTGATAGCCCTAAACCCTTTAGCAAATACCTTGTAAAGCTTTAGGAAACCCTCTTGCTATTTTGTGATATCTAGAAAAACCCTAGGCAACCCCTTTTATAGTTTTGGGAAACTCCTTTCCGCATCCCAGTTGCGAAAGGACTCAAATCCGCAGTTTCGCGCAAAATCGCGGAACAAACTGCGTAACCTACGACTAGTCCTGGAAATTTCAGGACTGGTCTTAGCCTCCTACGACTGGTCGTAGACCACCTACGACCGGTCGAAGCTCACCTACGATTGGTCGAAGACCTCCAAGAAAAACAGCACGAACTCGCTAGACTTTGAGTCGTGCCAGGGCTTGAACCTACGACCGGTCGAGCGCCTCCCACGACCGGTCGAGCGGGGCTCAGGACCGGTCGAAGACGGGAAAAAACCCCATCAATCCAAAGACACCTTTTCTTTTATCACTTCTTTTGTAATTTTTCTCTTGAAATCTGGACCGATCCGAACAATGCCCAATCCGATCCGACTCGGTTTTCCTGACCGAGTCGAACTCGGATCGGATCAGGACATGTACATTTCAGGTCAGTTCAAGTCAGGTGACCCGGGCTTGGTCCTGAATCGGATCGAGTTCGGGTCAGACCATTGAGATTTCGGATCGGATCGAGTTGGACCCAATCCAATCCAACTCGGTCCAATGCCCAGCTCTAAATTGATCATATAGAATCCAAAAGAGAGAATGAATGACAGACATAAAAAGAGAAAAAAATAATGGAATAGTTACCTTAAAAATCATCAAAATCAGCATTTCACTTGTACTCGAACGAGGGAATCGGCAGGCTTGGTGTATCAAAGCTCTCCAAAATCTCTGTCTTACTGCCACCCTTTGCAGTCTCCTGCTTCTTCCCGCCGCCAAAAAACCCTCCAAACCAAGAAGATGAAGACGACGATGACCCATCACTGGACCCTTCTGGCGCCTGCGAGAGGGTGGGGCTCTGCATCGACCCCATCATCGGGAACCCAGCACCGCCACCGGCCATGTTCGGTATCGGCTCCTCCATGGGCGGGAAGTTCTGAGCCCTGTTGAGCATTATGCCGGTGCCCTCGATAAGGGCAAGAAGGACACCGCCGAAGACAGCGGACCGTGCGGCGGGGCGGAGGCCCTGGCGCATCTGGAGTAAGCCGCCGGTGGCGGCGGCAGCGATGATGGAGTTCCAGGGGTCCTCCTTCTGGCGGATGAAGACCATGGAGCAGTCGAAGGCAGAGAAGAGGCCGCCCCAGACGGCGAAGCTGCCGCCGATGCGGGGAGCGTTCATACGGACGGCCTGGGAGCCGCCGAGGAGGCGCTCGCCTCTGGGGGAGTTGTAGAGTCCCTTTATGAAATGGAAAGCGGAACCGCCAACGGCACCCATGCCGAAGGCCCCACCAATGTCGTCCAGGATTCGGTCTGGGCAAGGCTCCCGCGACGTATCTGAGGTACCCATTCAGAGAGAGAGAGAGAGAGAGAGAGAGAGAGAGAGAGCTTGGATCTTTACAGAGGATGGAGAGAGGAAGACGAGAGGTTTTTATTGGAGGAATTTTCGGTCAGAGAGAGAGGAGTGAGAGGGAAGGCAGGAGACGAGAATTCAAGGGTTTAAGAGAGAGACCCTGGTCGGTTTCGTGGAGAAAGGGAAAGCAGGGGATGTTTGACATATTGCATTTTGGACGGACTGGATTTCTTGCCCGCGTCGTCTACTCGGGAGCGGATTCGCTGTTCAGACCAGGGTTTCCTGCGAAAGGCTTTGGCAGGAAGTTTCTGCAGGCCCACCGTTGTGTGTGAGAAATTCACCACATCCAGCCGTCGTTGTGTTGTGAGAAATTCACCACATCCAGCCGTTATATCAGCTCATTTAAGTACGTGAGACCAAAAATAAGGTAGATCAAAACTTAATTGGACCGTATGAGAGGAAACAGTGGAGATTCAATGACTGTTGAAAATTTTTGGTAGCCGCAAAAGTTTTGTATCAATCTAGGTTTTTCATGTTTTCACTGTGATTGTGAATGACCTTATAAACGGTTTAGATGACATATAAACATTAAAGTGGAGCCCATAAAGGTTCCAACGGCAGGCATTCCTTCACCCAATTTCCCTCTTTTGTGGGCTAAAATGAGCTCCCAAAACGGATGAACGACGTTGATTTGTCACAAAAATCACATTTGGACTACATAGAATCCCAACTTATAAACGTCTTGACCTAGATCCATAGCCCAAGTGGTAGACTGAGTGAAAGATACCTCGTTTCACCGTTAAGGTCTTGGTATCGATTCCCTAGTGGGGGTGGCTAAGAGTCACGTGTGAACTGACATTTCTGGATGCGATCCCAAACCTTAAAGAAGATCAAAATCTAAGGTGAATCCTACTATTAAAAAAATTGATGAGTGATCATTAAAAACGTTTTATGGCCACAAAAGTTTTGGATCAACCTGATCTTTGTATTTTTCCCTTCATCCATGTATTATCGACATTATAAACGGGTTGGATGGGAAACAAGCATTATAAAAACCCTACAATGGGCCCTTTGGAATTTTTAACGGTGAAGCGGTCAATCAACACTATTGCATGTGGTGTGGTCCACCTAAGATTTGGATCGGCTTAATTTTCAAGAGCAGATACTTAAATGATCTGAGAAACGATGTACGGCATAGATATACAACACATCATCAAGGTGGGCCTCCTCACCTCATGGTAAGGTGTTACCCGCATATAGAGTTGGGCATCAAACCGAGTCGACTCGGATTTGCCCAACCCAATCAGATCTAACTTTTTTATGTCCCAACTCGAACTCAGATAGAACCGGGACCGAGTCTGACTCAGCTGACTCTGACGGACCCGAATATGTGCTGGTCTGACCCGATCCGAGTCCGACTCGATCAGAAAAACCGAGTCGGATCGGATTGTGCAAGGTTCGGATCCGTAGTTTTCCTGTGGCCTACAAATAGTCATTCATCACTGTTTTTAGTGGAATGGTTCACCTGATATTTGAATCTTCTTGAATTTTGGTATCTTGTCCTAAAATGATATGGAAAAAAAGCTGGACAGTGTTGATATGGAGCAAATACATCAATTTGGGCCCCACACAATTAGGGAAACTAGGTAAGTGGGTAACATCGGTTTCTATACAACAAATGCACCTTTGTTTATATACTGATTTTGCTGCCATGGACTCTTTTTCTTTTGGATCCTGTAACTTTTAGAACGAAAAGTATTAGCTAGTGGCAATGACTTCTACGCCTTCACACATGTCGACCCAAATGGAAAGAGGATGGCATGGATTGAATGGGGTCACCCAAACATCCATGAGGGAGATGCAAAGCTCAAGTGGGCCACATCACATGAAATGGTAGAGATGGAAACACAAATCGTTAATACCATCCTGTAGCATACCTTGATACTTATATTCCATCTAACATGTTTCAAGGAAATTGAACAAATAGGGTGCTGTTGCAACACTTCTCTGCTCTTGAAAAGTTTCAACCATGCTATTCAACTTTTTTTTGTTTTCTTTCTTTTTAAGCTACTTTAAATTTTGGACAAGAATAAATGTGAATTGCTAGCACACTCTGCCTGCTGGATGTTCCAGAAGATGGTAACTATATGGGCCTGCCATGATGTACTTGTGACATTCACACTGTCCATTAGTTTTGCATCATGTGGCTGACATGAGTTTTGCATTAGCGTGATTTTTGGGCTCCAAGGAAAACTTGGGGGAGTGCCTGCAATGGATGGGTTGGCACTTGGCTGTCATGTAGGCATTATGGTGGGCCTCACAAATCTCGTTTGTAGGTTAAGCTTACTGGTCGTGAGTCTCGTGACCTTGATGGACATGAGTTCAGGATGCTTACCTTCTTCCAGTGGACAAGAGAAATTTGCTTCCGCTCATTGTCTGGCTCCTTTTCCACAACAGGGAATGCTATTGGTCATTTCTGCAACATGTAAGGCTTTTGGTGGTTGCTTATTTATAGCCCAAAGGAAGAGTTGAAAGTGATTCAATCAAACTGTACAGTAATACAAAAATGTTATCATTACAAGTTTACTGTCGATAAGCCAAACACATGACTTGACACTAAAATGCATTTGTTGTTAGGAGATATATAAAGTAATTTATAAGCATTGAACATTTCCTTTATATTACACCAGAAACTGGTGAAAGAAACAGGTCCTTAGCCACCAAATCCACATTAAAAGATGCACCAACTGCACACACAACTTACCAGCCCATAGAGTTTGAACAAATCATTTTTATCCTGAAATTG
This sequence comes from Magnolia officinalis, assembly GCA_021015155.1. Taxonomy (NCBI): domain Eukaryota; kingdom Viridiplantae; phylum Streptophyta; class Magnoliopsida; order Magnoliales; family Magnoliaceae; genus Magnolia; species Magnolia officinalis. Next base: position 20,107,672 of record JAJHSJ010000015.1, read on the forward strand.
TTTAAGTAAACTAAGAGATGTGCGTGTAACAACGTGTAGAGAAGAAGGAAGAGAGAAATCAGGACTACAATGGCCTGAATTGCAAGGCACATGTAAAGGATGGATTGCACTAGCTAAATAGTCACCATGTGTGGACAAATATGCATCAGATTCATCCGACACATCAGTTGGGCCATCACATTTTCATCATGTATTCTAGAAATTTCCTGAAATTTATGACTTACATTAGCCGCACTATAGGGAAGGGTGTAAAATCATTTCTAAAAGCTTTAAATTCAGCGGAGGATGACTACATAAATGCTAGTAAAAAGAGAACAACAAAATTTATGTGTACAAATCTATATAAATGTCAAGCATCTCTATGGATGAAACCTATCTAGTGTGCCTCTAGGCCATATCTGAATATTCAAAAACCACCTCAGGGAATTCATCCCAAATTACAGTCCAGATTTAAAGAATTCATGTTCTCTTAAATATTAATGAGCATACATCCAGTAAACATATTCATAGAATAACCATTAGTCATTATGAGCTGGAAGTCTATATACTTGTTTCACATGAACAAAACTGCTGACTATACACAAATGGGATGAACTCTCTTAATTGAATGTGAACAGTTTCCTGAGATTGTTTAAACCGTTGTGGTTTTCCCACAAGTCTCACTTCCTATCAAATGCCTAGAATCATCTGAAAGGTTTCATGACTGGGCTTGCATGAGAAGTAAATTTCCATTGAAGGGCTACTTCCTAATTTTAAATACATGGAAAAATGATTTCAATTTGGTCATTTCCTCTCTATAGAATTGAATTTTCACAATTCAGTATGGTTTTGCATCCTGCACACAGCTTTACATATAGCATCTACTTATGGTCAGTAGTGACTTCAAAGCATGGATAGAATGCAAACAAATTCAAATGCATTAGCTCCTTAATGAGTTCTCTGTATAAAACAAAAATTACACTACTACAATTGAACACTATACATGTTGTAACACCAAGATTAGATAAAACTTTCATACATTCAATACCCTCTATATGATGAATGCCTTTGTGGCATGTAACTAAATGAACCTTGTCCGTAATAGTAACCCCCTCCTCCACCTCTACCTTCGTCGCCAGATTCACCCTTCGGTTCTTTTTTTACTGATTCAACTACAGGAGAACTCTTGGGCGACTCCGAGCTAGATGTGTCCAAAAAATGGTCGTTCACCTCTTCTGAATTGGATGGTGGGGATCCCTTCCCATCGTCCTCATTCACAAATGCAAGAACTTTTTTCAGACACTTTTTATGATCCGATTTGTACGGGATTCCCAATAGCCTATAAAATGCTGCAAGACTTTTAACAAACTTTGATGGTTTACTTGTGCCTGTTTCAGCATCATGTTGTCTTGGAGGTGGATGTTGTTGTCTGGTACTTCTTGATCTGTATGCCATTTGCATGCTTTCTTTGATGGCCTCTTTATAATCTCGTTCTTCTTGCTTCCTCAAAATTCTATCTTGTTCTTCTTCTCTACTAATGGTGGTTGTGGAAGGTCAGGAACTAGAGCTAGAGGCAGTTGCAGTTCCTCTGCTAAACCCTTCTTCATTTATAACAGGCCTACTTGTATATATTTTCCGGTTAGTTATATTGGTTGTAGTTACAGGGTGAGGAGTGTGGGAAGTCTTTGTATTAGAATCGAGAATGACTCCAAATAAATCTCGGACCTCCTGAGAAGCTTTGCTACAAGGTGCGGTGTCTCCTCCCCGACAAGCTAAATGTAATTTGAGTCGATTTATTTTGTTGACAAACTGTTTTCCACACAACTTACATTTCAGTTTATCTTTCTATCCTGGGAGTAGGTTTGGACTCCATAATCCCAAATATCCGCTGATGCATCATTTTCTGATGACATATCTAGTGTATATCTGGTTAGCTTAAGACAAAAAAAAATAAAATTAAATTTATGAATGAACGCAAGTACCTAACAATATAATAAAAGATTTAAACAACATTATCTAATTGAATATTTCTAATGAAAAAAGAGAAACATTCATCCACCCATAAAACATAACCATAAAACTTCAATGTAACTGTTTTAATAAAATTACAAATAATATGATATAACAAAATTAGAAGGCATCAAAATCATATTGCAGCTGCAGGCACTGTCTCTTCAATCTTGTCACTCTCCTCTTCGTCGAACTCCTCATCAATAGAGGACTCTTTCCCCCACATCGGACACAACCAATCCTGGGTACAAATGAGCGCTTCAACCGATTTAGGTGTAAGCGAGTTTCTATACTTGCTTACGACCCTACTCCCCGTACTGAAAGCGGATTCTGAAGCCACGGTTGAAATTGGAATTGATAATATGTCGCGTGCCATTAACGAGAGCATAGGGTACTGCAACTTACCAGATCTCGACCTCCACCATTCCAAAACATCAAAATCATCGCCTTTGTTTAGAATTAGAATATCCTCCTTGAGATACTCTTCAAGTTCTGATCTATGCATCTGTACTTGAGTCCCTTTCAGCTGTGTATAGTAAGACATGAAATCATCTATCGTGTCTTCTTGCGATTCATCAACAACAGAACTAGAACCCACTTGAGGAGATTGTTCTTTTGCGGCACACGCATACAAATTGTACAATTCATTGGCTGCACCATAAATCTTTTCAGCCTCAGCAACACCCATTACACCATATAACTTATTACATATGTAGCCAACCATAAACATCTTGTACCGGGGATCAAGAACGACCGCAACACCCATTACCATACTACACTCAGACCAATACTTATCAAACTTTACTTGCATACCCATGGTCATGAATTGTAAAAAGTCTTGTCCACTACTGCTTTTGCGCAATGCATCTTTTACCTTCCAAAGTTCAGGCAGAAATATATTTGCTGTTGGATACTTGCTGCCCGAAAATTTCTTCGTGCTGTTGTAAAAAATAGAAAGGAACTTACAAATTGATTTAGCTTTTAATCAATCATCTTCAGAAGGCAGCCAAATATATGCACTATCACGCTCTGCATAGTGAGAGAAGGCAGGTCTCAAATCTATCGCTGAATCCAACATTTCAAAAGTTGAATTCCAACGTGTCGTGACATCCAACTTCATCATTTTTTGAGTTGACAAATTCAACCGCTTCACGATCTCATTCCATGTATGTAATCGTGAAGGTGACCCCCGTATGTACTTCACATTCTCTCTTATGTTTTCGATAGTGGGATCGACTGTTTTAAGGCTTTCTTATACAATCAAGTTTAGGATGTGGGCACAACACCTAACATGAAATATCTTTCCACTAAAATACAAGTCACTGGTGGCCTTAAACCGGTTGCGCAAATTCATTATCACACTATCATTTGCAGAGGCATTGTCTAGTGTAATTGTCAAAATCTTCTTCTCAATTCCCCACTCCATTAGACATCTGTGTATGCAGTCTGAAATCATCAAACCACTATGAGGCGGCGCAAGATAACGGAAGTTTAATATTCTCTTACAAAGCCTCCATTTGGCATCAACATAGCGAGCAGTTAGGGACATATACCCCTTTCGTTGATTGGATGTCATCCATAAATCTGATGTCAAGCTAATTCAGGAAATCGTGGCCAACTCTCCTTTCAACTTGACGTTCTCGCCTTCATACATCTTCATACACACCCTCCTGATTGTTGTGCGAGAGACCTTCTCGTATCTGGGGTTAAGGGATTTGGCTAGTCCAACAAAAGCACGACTCTCTACCATTTGAAATGGCCTTTCATCTGAAATAATTAACCTGACCGTCCACTCATTCACCGACTCTTTGTCATACTTGTAGATGGACACTGATGGACCACCTGCAGATTGCGAAAATGAAAGTATTTGTTGCCTTAGCCCACCTCTCGCTTTTTAAAACACTTTGCCAGATGTTTCTTCAATGTTGTGGTTGAACCATCTGCTTGCTTAGCGTTCCTCAAAATCTTCCCACAATGCCGACCTCTTTTTCGTATTTTCCACAACATGTGACTGTGTGGTACTAATATCAACCACGTCGACGGGCACCTCTCCATGTTCAACACCTAATCTTTCATCTTCAAGGATCATCGATGATGTAATTGATCGATCACCAGGGGTCGGGGACAGGGTATTGGAAAGACCCTCACTTTCTATCTGATAGTTGAAATATACTAAATCATATTAGCATTAACAATCTAATGCTAACAGAGTTGTACTAAATCCTAAATTAGTTACCCATCCAAGGTTGGATAGATTGTAATACTTTCATATTCTCATTTAAACGTCCACGCCGAAAATCCGGCAGCATCTCCCCATGCCTCTCCAGATAAGTTGATCTTACGTTACATTCCGATGTCAAATATCTAAAGCAATGTAAAGATATTTGGCATTGGATACGAAACGAAAGAAACATATCAAGAGAGAAACGAGGAGATGGACCGCAGATCAAGCATGAACATTTAAATAGGTTATATGAAAGCATACTATCTATCTAACCTTGAACTGTCCAAAAAGGGACAATTTGAGCGATTTCTATGCCACCAAAAACACACTATATCTATGTATGGCCACATAGAAATCCTTAAACGGGTAACTAATTATCTAACTTACAACTAACAATTAAATCCTAAATTAGTTACCCATCCAAGGTTGGATAGATTGTAATACTTTCATATTCCTATTTAAATGTCCACGCCGAAAATCCGGCAGCATCTCCCTATGCCTCTCCAGATAAGTTGATCTTACGTTACATTCCGATGCCAAATATGTAAAATAATGTAAAGATATTTGGCATTGTATATGAAACGAAAGAAACATATCCAGAGAGAAACGAGGAGATGGACCGCGGATCAGGCATGAACATTTAAATAGGTTATATGAAAGCATATCATCCATCTAACCTTGAACTGTCCAAAAAGGGACAATTTGAGCGATTTCTATACCACCAAAAACACACTATATCTATGTATGGCCACATAGAATCCTCAAACGAGTAACTAATTATCTAACTTACGAATCACAATCACAAGTCACAAGTCACAAGTCACAATAATAATCTAATCAAAGAAAGCAATAATGAGATAATATAAGCAAAGAAAACAATGTACATATTAAGACTAGAGTACGTAGCCAGTAATCAATCTATGGGTCGTTAGATCAACCTGTAATCTGCATTGTAATCACTCACATTTATCAAGAAGAAATGATAATAGTTAAGTGATGTTTTCCTAGCATTCATAAATCAAGAAGTAGCCCTCAAATTACAGCTATGTTTCTTTCAAGTCCAACTTAATGTAGTTGCAAATGCAAGGAAACTACAATTAGGAAACACGTGTACCACTATTTGCAGTGTAAGGTGTTTTAGGCAACAAGATGCAAAAAAGTGCTCTTAGTTGGGAAGAAATTTCATTGGGTTAGCGAGTGGGGAACTGATTAGTGCAAGTCGAACCCAGCCCGACCTAACCCATTTAATAGCAGACTGGTGGGAGGGGCTCAACTGACCCGCCCAACCCGAACCATGACTAAATCTCTCATGTAATTAGGCTAATCAGGGTTTCTGTTGGCTCTTCTTGCCTTCTTGGCAATTACACACTTGTGGCCCATCCACGATAGATCCAAAAGACAAATGATTTGGATTCCTAGGGGGCCCACATGAATTCTAAAAAAACCATCAGTAATTTTTAATTAAAGAAAAGAAAATATACATAAAGCTAACAACATTTGTTGTAGTACTGCTAGTTAATGAATTGCTAAAACCTCAGAGATTGCAGAGTGCATCCGGGTTTTCACTTTGTCCAACTGGGGCCATGGTTCAATGATCCAAAACATTGATAGTATGGGACTCACTCTCAACAGTCCATGCACCAAAAATTACTAGATGAGAAGATCCTAGCCATAGAAAATTTGGCCTTTTATAGGTTGGATGGAAATCTGGCTATATTTTTCCTTTGAACTCTTGTTATTTGCCTATTGAAAGGTTTACAAAATTTCCATCTGGACATTGTCAATGCCTAAAAATGAGGCAGATTAAAGTTACAAGTGGACCACACCATATGAAAATAATAGTGATTGAACGTGCACCTTTAAAAGCCTCTCAGGGCCCACTGTAATATTTAATTTCCATCAAACCTGTAAATTAGGTCACACAGTCCTATATGAAGGGAAACTATAAATATCAGCTTCATCCAAAACTTCTGTGGTCGTCAATAAGTTTTTAATGTTTGGCATTCAATCATCATTGTTTCCTGTGGTGTGTGACATATGAGAATTGGATCTGCCTCATTTTTCTACTTATGTCCTAAAATGATATGAAAAAAATCAATGGACGGCATGGATAAAAACCATACATCATGGTGGGCCCACCGAACACGATCCAGTAACCACTCGCTACTTACACTGGCAGCAACAATCCGCGTGATTTTTGTAGGCCCGAAATATTGGCCCGCGTGATTCTTGCGACAAATCATTTCTAGAGATCAACGGCTTGGATCACTCAACAATGTCCCCACTCGCAAAAATTGAAAACAGCAAGTGTCCTGCTAGGACGATCATGACCGTTGAAAAATTTTCATGCTAGGCACGTAAATCAAGCTGATCCATTCACGGTGTGGATGGCAACAACAAAATCTATGTAAAATCAAGTGTGCATTTAAAAAAAAAAATACATACTCGATCGATGCAGACGGGGATGGCACTGTAAAATCCACGGCGGGACAGTGACGGACGGCGAGACAATGACGGACGTCGGCGCTGAAGAAGAAGAGGAAGAAGATCGTCCGACGGGCAAGGGTTAGGGTAAGAAAAGAGGGTAAAAACGGGTAGGGTAAGAAAAGAGGGGAAAGGGAAAGTTAGGGTAAAAATAAAATAAAACTTTTATTTATACTGCCAGCTCACCCAGGTCAGGTCTGTTCTGTTCGGGTCGGGTCTCTTCGGTTCGAGTATACAGGTCGGGTCGGTCCGGATAGACGTCTATCTGGAACAGACCCGAAAAGCAAACGGGTATGAACAATCGAACCCGATCAGGCCTGTTCTTGGCTGTCGGTTCTGTTCAGAATGGGCCGGATCGGGTCTGATCGGGTCGGATCTGGTGGATCGAGTAACAAATGCCCAGCTCTACCTGCATAACACCTAATCTACTCCCTGTCCACCCAAGGGGCGCGGATTAGTATCCAAATCGCTATTGAAGTGACGTCACCAAGCTCTGTGGACCCTACATGATGCGTGTGTTGTACTCAGACCGTCCATCCATTCGGAGAGATAGTTTGACAGCGTTAGAAAAATAATAAGATAGATCTAAAGTTCAAACTAACCCCACCATAGAAAACAGTGGGGACAGTGACATCTACTGTTCAAAACTTCTTAGGGGCCATAGAAGTTTCCGATTAAGCTTATATATATTTTTTTCACTTCATCTATCTCTATGTTAACTTATGAATAGGTTAGATCTAAAAAATACATCATCGTGGGCCCTATAAATGTTTCAACGGTGGGTGTGACTGATCCCACGATTTTCTTTGGTGGGTCCACTTGAACTTTAGATCTATATCGTTCTTTTTCTCATGCCATAAAATCATCTCTACAAATGGTTGGACGGTATGGATACAACACACGCATCATGGTGGGGTCCACAGAGCTTGGTGACGTAACTTGAGTAGCGATTTGGCTACTGACCTTATCAGTATCTAATCTGCGCCCTACCCAAGGGTTTAAAAGAGATATTTGGTCAGTTTCGTGGGCTCTGTGGAACCACGCTATTCATTGCTTTTATCGGATCATTTTAAGGAATAATATTAAAAATGAAGCAGGTCCACAGCTCCAAAGTACCACATCAAAGGAAGCTGGAGTGATAATAACACCCACCTTTGAAACTTTTCTAAGGGCCACCATGATGTTTTTTTACCATCCGACATATTCATAAGGTCATGTACGCTTGGATGAAATGAAAAAACAAATATCATCTTGATTAGAAACTTCTCTAGCTCCTAAGAAGTTTTTAATAGTGGACGTTCAATCCCCACTTTGTGGTCCACTTAAGCCATGTACCAGCCTCATTTTTTGGATAATTCCTTAAATGATCTGCGAAAAACGATGAACGGCATGAATAAAACACTTACATCATGGTGGGCCCCACAAAGCCCTACCCGGACGGATTATGGTCCGGGTCCTTTATATATTAGATTTTGGACGAACAGAATTTCTTGTTCGCATCATCTAATCAAGGGTTTAAGAGAGAGGCCTTGATCGGTTTCTCGAAGAAGGGGAAGTAAGAAATGTTTTACATATTACATTTTGGACGGGCAAGATTTCTTGCTCACTTTGTCTACTCAAGGGTTTAAGAGAGAGACCCTGGTCCCTTCCGTGGAGAAAGGAAGTGGGTAATGTTTTATAGATTACATTTTGTACGGATTGGATTTCTTGTTCGGATGCAGATTACGTCCTGCCCCCGCCCGGACGGTAATCCATCCGGGCAGGGCTCTGTGGGGCCCACCGTGATGTAATTGTTTTATCCACGCCGTTCATCTCTTTTATCAGATCATTTTAAGGTATGATCCCAAAACTAAGGCAGGTCCATAGCTCCAGTGGACCACAAAGTGGGGATTGAATGTCCACCATTAAAAAGTTCATGGGAGCTAGAGAAGTTTCGGATCAAGCTTATATTTGTGTTTTCACTTCATCCACGTCTACATGAACTTATTAATAGGTTGGATGGTATATATATATATATATATATATATATATATATATATATATATATATATATATATATATATTACTATATATATTACAGTGGCCCTTAGAAAGGCTTCAACGATGGGTGTCATTATCACTACAGCTTCCTTTGGTGTGGTCCACTGGAGTTGTGGACCTACCTCATTTTTAAGATGATAACTTAAGACGGTCTGATAAAAGCGATGAACGACGTGGATAAAATACTTACATCGCGGTGGTCCCCATAGAGCCCCGCCTGGACGGATTACTGTGCGGGCGGGGGTAGGACGCAATCCGCGTCCTTCTTGTCCATTGTCTACCAAAGTGAGGCCCACCTGTTTCACGATGTCCCATAAGAGCCGCATTAGGGTTACTCATACCAGCGACTACACCTTTGCCGCCAATTTCTTATGATGGGAAGCTAGGTGAGGGACACCCTGATGATAGTGAGAAATCTACTCTTGCCGTTGGTTTTTGCCAAATCATGTTAAATCTCAAGTGAGCTGTACCACTGAAACCATGATAATTGAACATTACCATTGCCTGGGAAGCTCAGGAAAGTTTTGGATCAAGCTAACATTTTGTTTTCAATTCATCCAATGACAAACTACCTCATATATAAATGTATGTGTTTTAACCAAAGATATTTCCTTGCCCACTTTTTTCGAGGGCCTGTGTCATTTTTTGGGGCATGTCCTAACATGACCTAGGGAGGTCTTAGCTGTAGACATTTCCTTGTATACCCACTTTTGTTGGAGACTTATATCATTTTTTGGAGCATGTCCTAATATGATCTGGAGAGATAATGGATGGAGTAGATTTCTCACTCACAATGGCCCCACCTAGCTTACTGCCACAAAGTTCTTGCCAAAGGGTTTGTCCCACGGTAAGAAATTACTACACTCAAAAGTTAAGTGGGCTCAATGTGATGATTTTGAGAAATCCACTGAGGATTCTCAAACTGGATTTAAGACGAGACAAGTGGACAAAGAAATGCCCACCATTATAACCTTCTTGGGTGTTTCACCATGATGCTTGTATACCATCGAAATTATTCGTATGGTCATTTATACTTAGATGAATTGAAAACACTAAAATATTAGCTTGACCCAAACTTGTGTTGCCCTACAAATGTTTCAATGATGGATGTTCAATCCTCATTATTTCCTTTCATGTGGCTCACTTAAGTTTTGGATCTACCTCATTTTTTTGCCCCATGTTATTGTTCATCCCCATGGTCACCATTCCTCATGAGAACCAATCCACATGGTGTATATAAAGATATGTAAAGATATACAAAGAAGTTTTTTTGGTAATACAGCTGGAACACATCAAACAATGTCACGTTATTGTTTAAGCGACTAATGGAAGAACGATCGTGAAGAAGCGGTTACTGGATAAATGGTAGAAGAAGAAACAAATGAAGCTAGGTAGTGCTGAACGGTTATAGCAACTGTTAGAATGTGGGAAGGATCTAGATGGCCAATGTAAAGTTATAAATAGCAGAAGAATTCAACAAGAAAATTTGGTCTCATACCAACCTAATCGAACCAAACATTACCTTTCAATTATCAGTCAATTTACATTTCTTAGTGTAATATTTTACCTTTCCTGACAAATAACTTACATTCCTTAGCGTAATCCTTTACTTCCAGCTCGTTTACATTTTGTAGTGTAATCCGTAACGTTAATTAAGTAGCTGATAATCTTACCTGTAGTCTGAGTCTACACTCGAGCGTTGAATTCACTTCTTCACTCAGGAAAGTGCTTTGCAGTTATTCTTCGCGACCAACTATAAGAATCTTTCTCATTTCACTTTATATGTACTGAAAAGTCCTTTCATATGGAAGACAAAGGTATAACCCATCATCAAAGGATGAACCCTACCTTTTGAATATCGCCTGATCCTATTTACACATTGAGCGAGTGGTTGAATAGGTGACTAATCCCATCATATCTCGGTTATACACTACGTGTATTCCTATCTTGGCACTTGGGGTTATAGCTATTCAGTTTGAATTGAGACGCAAATCGAATTCTGGCACACCCACATACCATACTGTCAAAAACCAATCACCAACAGTCATAACATGATCAAACAAAATAAATGAACAAGGTGAATTCACGTCCGAGTTATCTTAATGCAAGTAGTCAAGGTGGGCCACATGGTCATCTCCACACTCACCTCTATGGATCTAGAGTTGCACTTAATTCCCGTCTCCTGCAAACATGACAAATGGGCACATTTAATGCATGATGAATTGCCGTAGACATGGGCTCAATGCATGGCTCAGTGGTAAACCCATTGCATTTCAACACTGAAGCCATGGGTTGGGTATGTGTGGGTGGGTGGGTGCATGTTTTTTTTTTATTTTTTTTTATTTTTTATTTTAAAAGTGCAATAGAAGTAGAAAATAGTATATACTAATTTCCTGGACAATTATTGCAAGGATGAACAAAAGCTCTATGGATACCATTATAATGTACATGAGATTCTTGTTGTTAGTTAGTTCAAAAATGAGCTTGATGCAAATTCACATGCCCCTTGAATGAGACTCAAGCCCCAAGGCCAAAAGTCTATCTTATATATAAGAAAATTTTCTTGGGCAAATCCGATGTAGGACTAAACCCACAACTCAAAAGTAACAAAAAAGTTTAATTTGAAAGAAAACTGAAATATTTGAAATTCTGTTTTTTTAATATAAATTTTGAAACAAAATAAAATATTATCCTTAGTCTTTAAGATTAGAAACCTATAGGCTGCACTATCTTGTGCATACCCTATAAATACACATTCAGTCATTTGGGGGTCTAGCTTCCTTTTCTTAGTTTCAAGCAATCCTATTTTAGCAAGACATCTCATATTTTAAGATATTTATAACTAAATCATGGTTTTTCTAAAGTTCGTATGGTGTTTATTCAAAAGACTTAAAATGAATCCTATTTAGGATATAACAAGTAGGCATACTTGCTCCCCCCCCCCCCCTCTAAAAAAAAAAAAAACATATTTGAGGGTAAGCTTGAACTGTTTAACATGACATTCATCATCTCCTTAAGAGTTCTATTCTTATGCTCTGCTATTTCATTATGTCCATGTGTATAAGAAACTGTAGTTTTATAAACTATCATAGTCTTTCACACAATTCTCTAAATTTAGGAGGAGATTCATATCCACATTATCTATCTATTCTAAATCTTTTAATTTTTATATTTAATTGATTTTCGACCTCATTTTTATCCTTAAAGAAATATTTTAAATCTTCATCTTTGTTCCTTAACAAATAGACTCTAGTGAACCTAGAGTAGTAATCTACAAAAGTTATGTAATATCTTTTTCGACCTCTAGACATGTGATTTCTAAAATCACATAAGTCATTGTGTATAAACTCTAATAGAATAAATGATCGTTCTATTCGTTTAAAGGGTTTTCTAATGAACTTTGATTCTACATATATTTCATATTTACCGAATTCTTCATTTGATATATTAGGTAATAAACTTAATCTTTTTATTTTCTTCAAAGATGCTACATTCACATGACCTAATTTACTATGCCATAGATAAAAAGGGTTCAACGTTATAAATAGAACTGGATGTCTTATTATTATCATTGGATACATTTACAATGAATAGATCATCACTACAATATCCATTGCCAACAAAAGTTCCATTCTTAATAATTATAAATTTGTCTGAATCAAATATTAACTTGACACCAGTCTTATTGAAGAGCGAACTAGAGACAAAGTTTTTTCTAATACCTGGCACAACATAAGAGTCTTTTCATATGCAAGTTTCAGAAGTATTTTCCATTTTCCGATAATTGGAGATGTTTTAGTATTACCTATGAACACTTGTTCGTCATCTCCTGATATTTGGTAGGAAGTAAATATGCTACGATCATTGCACATGTCCTGAGTTGCATCAGTGTCTAACACCAACTCAAAGTTGTTTGAAAGAAAGACTTTTGACATCACAACTACTACCATGTTAGACTCATTGCCCGGTAAGATTAGCCTGTAACTTATCTTTATTTTTCTTAAGCCCGCAGGTTTTAATATGATGCCCAGGCTTTCCATAGTTATATCAATTTTCTTCTTTTTTTTTTTGAATTAATTGTTTGCATTATTCTTTTTTAGCTTGCATTCATTGGCGTAATGTCCAAGTTTGCTACAGTTATGACATTTGCCATCTTTCTTCTTATTATTTTTCTGACTTGATTTCACAAGATTCGCCTTTAAATCTACTTCATTTGCGTTTTCTTTTTGGTTTTGACATTCTCTATTCGTATATGTATGATTATTGTTTCCAATGAGACATTATTCTTTTTGTGTTTCATTTTATTCTTATATTTTTTTAAAGAGAGTGGTAGCTTTTCTATTAACAAGTCCAATGGTTGAGTGGCCACATAAATGTCACTTTACTTGCCACAAATAAGGATTTAAGGTCACATGATTACTTGTTCTTACTACACCATGGCTCATATAACTAAATGCAACTACTTTATTAAACTTCCAACAGTGCCACAATTTCACATGATTTAGTGGACATACGATTATTATCATGGTCTAATGACCACATTTCAAAGCATCCAAGGCACAATCACAAGCACCCACCATACATGGCCACACTATGTTACAGTAAATCTTAAACTACGGCTACCCTACACTTCGTATGGAGAATGACTCGGATTCGGTATCACATGATTAAGAGGCCAATGACTAGCTTCCATCACATCGCATATAGTTTAGTGATCCCTGTATCCGTTTCACTAATGCGCATAATGTAAGGATCGTATTTATGTCACATTACACTTTATTGAGGGCCACACTATTATCAAGTTGTGTAATCCAACCCCATATAACAACCCTTAAGATTAAGAAATCCAACACAATCCAGTTGTATATTATCAAAGTGGTTACGCCTATTCCCATAAGCACAAGGTCACGCAGTTGGATGACCACCATTGCCACTTACTTTTATACGGTTGGGTGGCCATTGATGATCGCAAGGTCGCATAGGTAAGAGGCCGCATAATTCACAATATCGCATGATAGGTTGGCCTCACACTTCAAAAGATGAAGGGCCTAAAACACCTAATTAATTGCATAGTACATCACACATCATAATTCATATGATCATACACATGTTATACAGAGTTATGAACACTTGCCTAAGGAATCCATTCAATGACCCAAGTAATACTACCACTAATGGGCCCACAAGGCATGCACTTAAGGTGGGCCTTATAGCTTGTGGGCCCACCACTCCAATGCTCTTGTGAACACATTAGTAGGGTCCACAAGTAGGGCCAATATGGTTTACAAGGTCGGCTCAACATTAGATGGCAAATAAACATTACAGTGGGCCAGGGAATCTTTAATGGTGACCACTAAATCATCACTGTTTCTTATGGTGCTATCTACATGAGATTTGAATCTGCTTCATCATTGGTGCAGCCCACCTAATGAACGGTGGGGATGAACCCATGCATCACGGTGGTCCAAGAGGGTACAGAATTAATGCATACAAAGGTCGTCCATTTTTTTATTTTTTATTTTTTTTGTGTGTGTGTGTTTTCTCATTATTTTTTTTTTTTTTAATTTTATTTTATTTTTTATTTTATTTTTTTTTGTCGTTAATAGATCTAAGAGATCTCTTTACATGTGTCTGGGATACGGGTACCAAGGTTGGCCCTCTACATGTTCAACGGTGGACGCGTCCAGCCATCTGTTCCGCCGGCAGGGTCCACCTTAGATGTAGATCTGGCTCGGATCTTAGGCTCCACCACCCTAAAATAATCTAAGGAGAAACTTGATAGATGGATATACTTTACATAATCAAGGTGGGCCATATGAATATTTTAGCCGTGAAAGCTCACTTCACACTAGAGCTGGGCAACGAGTAGAGTCGGACTGATTTAGGGCTGATCCGGCTCAATGTGGCTTTGAAATATGCCTGACCCAAACTCGACTCGACATGGTAGTGAGTCCAGCATGCCTAAACCGATCTGAATCCGGGTCTGGCTTGGACTAATCCGGACCGTGTCTGACTTAGTAAAAAGTACTGAGTTGGTGAGTTGGTTTGAGTTGGAACCGATTGAGAGAGAGAGAGAGAGAGAGAGAGAGAGAGAGAGGTGGGGGGTTGCCAGGATTGGAAGAGAAGGATGAGTGACGAAGAGAGACTTTGGAATTGGGTCGATGTTTTTTATTATATATATACCTGAAACTAAGTCGAGTCGGTTTCTAATGGAGTCAAGTTTGACCGGATCGAGTTTCAGATCGAATCGGGTCAAGTTTCAGGGTAACTCAAACACGACTCGGTTTGAGTTTGGATTGGGAGAAACCTACTCGATTCGGACCGACTCACCCATTCGGTTCGGGTCAAGTTGAACGAATTAGGTGAGTAGAGTAGTCTCCTCCCCAGCTCTACTCCACACTGTTTCATGAGTATGGCCCACCTGATCATTGAATCGGCCTAATTTTTAGTACCATGCCGTCACATGGGCTGTTATGATGAATGAATGGTGTGGATCTCTTACATATAAAGTGGTGTGGCCAACATTGGAGAATGGATGGACAACATAGATGAAACACGTATATCATGGTTGGCTTTAGATGAAACACGTATATCAGGCGGTTGGCTTCCAGCGGCAGGGACAGTACCGTCCTTGGTGCTGGACGCTGACCCCTCCCTTCTTTTTATTTTTATTTTTTATTTTTATTTTTATTTCTTTTTATTTTATGGATAGCAAATAAGGGTACAGGGACCTGTGAAATTTCAACGGTAAAAGTTCAATCTCACTGATTCGAGTTGGTGAGGCCTGCCTGAAATTTGGATTTGCCTGATTGTTGGAACCATACTATAAAATGAACTAGAAAAATGGTTAAACGGAGTGGATCTTCCACATACATCATGGTGTGCCAATGGTGGGCCCCACAATCCTCTGGTCAGAAATTTATTATTATCTTTTTAATGTATATATAAATATTTATTATGTGTTAAATAATCAATTTATTATTATCTTTTTAATGTATATATAAATATTTATTATGTGTTAAATAATCTGATATGTGTATGGCCTCTTCATCCAGGCCTCTGTGTCACCGTAGAAACAGTTTAAATGGCTGACAAGCATTATGGTGAACCTTGAGGAGATTTTAACGGTGGTTATGCAACCACGTGGTGTGTCCCACCTAAAATCTGGATTAAGTTGATTTTTGTGCTCCTGGGCTAAGATGATCTGGATGAATGAATGTACTGCTTAGATAGAACACATTTGTCGCGTGGTGGCCCCTAAGAAGTTTCCAACAGTAAGAATCCAATTACCACTGTTTCAGGTGGTACGGATCACCTGAATATTGGATCGTCCTAATTTTTGGAAACCAAACATAAGATGGGCTGCTAAAAATGGATGGGCGGTGTGGATTTATCGAGTATATCAAGGGGTGTCACGGCAGGCCCCACTGTCCTTTTGGCAGATGACGTACTCTCCTTTATTAAATGCTAAAATTTATTTTTTATATACACATACGCAGGTGCTCTCTCCGTGGTTCTAGCTAAACCAGCAAGGTATAAGATTTGGATGGGTTGGATTGCATGCAACATCACGGTGACCCATGGTGGGGCCCACATCTCTGTTCATGCTGGTATTTGTATGGTCCCTCCGTTTAGGTCTTTGTGACCTTCAATACAGGTTGTATGGCTAATAAACATCATGGTGAGGCCCACACAAGCTTTATATCAAGCTAATATTTTGCATTTTTCTTCACTCACATGTATGAAACCCATGTGAATGGATTGGATGGCATACATCATCACACTGGGCCTCATATCATCGTTATCAAATCTAAGAGAAACAAACTAACAAAATAAGTAAAGGGTGTGTACTCACCTAGATGGACTAGATGGATGGAAGAGATGTAAGGAGTTGATGATGACCCACCAAGATCACTTCTCGCTCAGTCTCTCCCCCTCTTTCTTGGGGTAGAAAATTGATGAAAATTGTTAAGGGACGTGGGATTTATAAAGAAATGACAAAGATGTGGTTACATTGGGTTAATGCAATTATATTTGTCTGAGAGTATGATTAAGGTAATTAATCATGATTAGGACTTAATGGTGATTAAGGAAGAGTATGGAATGGTATGGCTTGCTTATGTCATTGATATGGTGTAGTATGGAAAAGTGAATGAAGATTTGACTTTTTAGTTTATGAAATGGTAATATGGGAGGGTGACATCACATACATGGTAGAGATTCTCTCACCCATGTATGGAAGACATGTGTGGCACACGTGTGGTTACAGAATGTACAGCTCCATGCGTATATCATACAAAAATGATTCTTCGCGTCATATCTCGTCAATAGAGCGTTACATGGACAAGTGGGTGGCACCCCGTGACTACGACAACGGGTATTTGATATGATAGGGGTCTCGGAATTTCGATCACTCGGGTGCATACTACGCATGGCCAGTTCGGGCTAACCAAGGGCGCTGATCATCGTGCACAAACACACGGAAATGGGTATGGAAGGGACGAGGTCTTACAAGTCGGTACATAGTCAGTGTAAGTTTTTGCTATTTGAAGGGATGATTTAGCCTCTTTAAAGAACGATATAGGGTTTGAGAGAGAGAGAGAGAGAGAGAGAGAGAGAGAGAGAGAGAGAGAGAGAGAGAGAGAGAGAGAGAGAGAGAGAGAGAGAGAGAGAGAGTTGCGGAGCGTCTATAGAGCAGTTTTTCTTCGCTAATCTTTCGGTTCTAAGTTCTTTTTCATATTTGTTTTAAAGAATTTAGTTCAATGATGATAATGGTTGGCTAAATCTCCTAGCTAAGATTAAGAGGTGAAGCTTGTAGTGATTTTTATAGTTTACTTTGATTTAAGTTATTTAGTTTGAACGTTGAACAATTCATTCATATTGGTTTGAATAAAGCTTTAGTTTTAGTTTATTTTGATCGATTATCAACTCTGCTCACTTTGGATGCTTAGGAAGGCTAAGATTATTATCTTTTATCTTTTGTAAGGATTGATATATAAAATCCATTTATTTATAGTAGACTAATGGCATAATAAATGCTTTGAATTCTCTATGATCAATACTTTGGTGCTTCATGTGAGAATTGAATCAATTGAAATTCAAAATCTATTTTAGATAAGAATGGTAAATTAATCGCTCCATTATCCGGCTTGATAGGATATGACTTCGATTCCAATTTAATTATCTAATTAAATCAAGTGAATTAGGCATTGAGAACGGCTGAAAGTGGATCCTTGACGCTCTAGTGTTTTCTCATATTGATTTTCCTCTTTACGGTATTTTAGTTTTTAATCATTACTTCATTCAATTCCATAATTAGCTTTAGATTTAATTCTAGTTCTAAAGTGTTTTAGAGAACGCACAAATATTAGTTCCTGAGAATTCGATCTCGGTCTCATCGAGTTAAAACTACATCACAGCCATGCACTCGGAGTTATCAACCCTTGGGTTCGATCAGATGCCAGTGCAACATCAAAGGTTGAGATTGATTTTTTGAGTTTTTGGTTTAGTTGAATTCAGAAGCAATAAGGGGGCATTTGAATTTTAAATTCTCCCAATAAATTACTTTAAATAAGTGATCATTATTTTCATTTGGAATCACTAGGTACAAGAAATCCCACTTTTAGCGACGAAAATTTTCGTCGCTAAAAGTCCGACGTAGAAGGGTTTTATCAGCGAAAATTTTGAATTGTCGCCACAATTTTCGTTTTTAGCTACGAAAATTTTCGTCGCCAAAAGTATTTTGCAAAACTTTTAGCTACGACAATTTTCGTCGCCAAAAGTATTCTGCAAAACCAAAAATATTTTGCAAAACTTTTAGCGACGAAAATCTTCGTCGCTAAAAAATATTTGCATAAACTTTTAGCTACGAAAACTTTCGTCCCTATAGAAAACTTTCGTCCCTATAAATATTTTGCAAATCTTTTAGCTACGAAAATTTTCGTCGCTAAAAATATTTGCATAACTTTTAGCTACGAAAATTTTTATCGCTAAAAATAATTTGCAAAACTTTTAGCTACGATAAGTTTCGTCGCTAAAAAATATTTGCATAAACTTTTAGCTACGAAAACTTTCGTCCCTAAAAATATTTTGCAAAACTTTTAGCTACGAATATTGTCGTCGCTAAAAAATATTTTCATAACTTTTAGCTACGAAAGTTTTCATCAGTAAAAATATTTTGCAAAAC
>JAJHSJ010000015.1:20126694-20192819 GCA_021015155.1 Magnolia officinalis
GGGCTTTATCCGTCCCAGCGTTTCTCCTTGGGGAGCACCGGTCCTCTTTGTCAAGAAGAAGGACGGGTCGATGCGTCTCTGTATAGACTATAGAAGGCTGAACGACGTGACAATCAAGAACAAATATCCCTTACCACGTATCGACGATCTGTTTGACCAGTTAAAAGGCGCCAAGTACTTCTCCAAAGTAGACCTACGTTCGGGTTACCACCAGTTGAGGATCAGGGATGAGGACGTCCCGAAGACGGCCTTTAGGACTCGTTACGGGCATTACGAGTTCCTGGTGATGTCTTTCGGTCTTACAAATGCTCCGGCAGTCTTTATGGATCTGATGAACCGAGTTTTCATGCCTTACTTAGACCGGTTCGTAATTGTGTTCATCGACGATATCTTGGTCTACTCCAAAAGCCGAGAAGAGCATGAAGCACACCTGCGTACGGTCCTAAGTACGTTAAAAGATAACCAACTGTACGCTAAGTTGTCCAAATGCGAGTTTTGGGAGCAGGAAGTAAAATTCTTGGGACACGTAGTGAAAGCAGAGGGAATAGCTGTCGACCCAGCTAAGGTGGAGGCAGTATCTAAGTGGGAGCAACCTACCACAGTAACCGAAGTTCGAAGTTTTCTAGGCATGGCTGGGTACTACCGACGCTTTATTAAGGAGTTCTCCAGAATCGCGCGACCACTCACCCAACTAACAAAGAAAAACGCCAAATTCACATGGGATGAGGACGCAGAGGCAACATTTCAAGAGCTGAAGATGAGGTTAACTTCAGCTCCGGTGCTCACTCTCCCGCAAGAAGGGGAAACGTTTGTAGTGTATAGCGATGCCTCAAAAATGGGTCTTGGCTGCGTTCTGATGCAAAATGACAAGGTGATCGCTTACGCCTCTCGCCAATTGAAGAAGCACGAGGAAAACTACCCAACTCATGACCTGGAACTAGCAGCCGTGGTTTTTGCCTTAAAAATATGGAGGCATTACTTATACGGGGAAGATTTCCAGTTATTCTGTGATCACAAGAGCCTAAAGTACATATTCACACAGAAAGATCTGAATATGCGTCAGCGACGGTGGATGGAGACACTTAAGGACTTCCACTTCGATATCTCATACCACCCTGGCAAGGCAAACTCTGTGGCTGACGCTCTGAGTCGGAAGAAGCATGAACTGATGGCCGCTCTGATGATCAAGGAATGGGAGATGATGGAGTTCGTACAAGACTTCGATATCCGGCTCACCCTCGACGAACCTGATGCTTACGTGGCTCTATTAACTGCAGAGCCAACCCTTGTCCGGTACATGATCTCTGCACAAGACCAAGACGAAGGGCTTGTCAAGATGAAAGAAAAATGCAAGAACGAAGGGGTACCTGGGTGGAGGGTTGGTAACGACGGTGGCCTCCGATATCAGGGACGCTTATGTGTTCCAAACAACGCCGAACTGAGAAAGGAGGTAATGACAGAAGCCCACCATTCCAAGTTAGCTATCCACCCAGGAAGTACCAAAATGTACAACGACGTTAAAAGACAGTACTGGTGGAGCAACATGAAAAGGGACATCGCCGACTTCGTGGCAAAATGCATGGTATGCCAGAAAATCAAGGCCGAGCATCGCAGACCTGCTGGCCTCCTTCAGCCATTACCCTTAGCCGAATGAAAATGGGACAGTATTTCTATGGACTTTATATCTGGTCTTCCCAGGACGCTGAGGAAACACGATTCAATCTGGGTCATCATCGATAGATTAACAAAGGCCGCCAGATTCCTCCCAATCCGCACGACAGACTCCACCGATAGCTTGGCAAGATTATATATCCGAGAAGTCGTACGATCCTACGGAGTTCCGCGAGAAATTATATCAGATCGGGACTCCAGATTTACTTCAACCTTCTGGAGGAGATTACAAGAAGAACTGGGCACAGAACTCAAGTTCAGTACAGCGTTCCATCCTCAGACAGACGGGCAGACTGAGAGGGTGAATCAGATCTTAGAAGATATGCTGAGGGCGTGTGTTCTGGACTTTCAAGGCTGTTGGGATGACCACTTGTCACTGGCAGAATTCGCATACAATAACAGTTTCCAATCCAGTATTGGCATGGCACCTTATGAGGCTCTCTATGGTCGCCCCTGCCGAGCCCCACACTGTTGGGCAGAAATCGGAGAAAGGAGCTTGTTGGGTCCAGAGCTGGTTCAGGCTTCTACTCAAGTCATCGACGTGGTCAGGAAGCGTCTGCGCACCGCCCAGAGCAGACAGAAGAGCTACGCAGACAATCGACGTCGCGACTTAGAGTTTGCAGTTGGCGATCATGTGTTCCTGAAGGTATCACCTATGAAGGGTCTGATGAGATTCAGACAGAAGGGGAAGCTAGCCCCACGCTTTATTGGTCCATTCGAGATTCTGGATCGAGTAGGAGCCGTAGCATACCGCCTTGCACTGCCCACTGCATTGGCCGGTATCCACAACGTCTTTCACATATCCATGCTGAAAAAGTATACACCTGATGAGTCGCATATCGTTAGCTGGGAACAGATCGAGCTGACAAATGACACTTCTTACACCGAGGAACCAACCCGCATCTTGGACCGCAAGGAGCAAGTTTTGCGGACAAAGACTATACCTCTAGTCAAGGTCCTTTGGTCTCATCATGGAGAAGAAGAAGCAACGTGGGAGCGAGAGGCTGAGGTTAGGAAAAAGTACCCTCACCTATTCAGCAACTCACCTCAGGTAATTTCGAGGACGAAATCTTTTTTTTTTGGGGTAGACTGTAACACCCCATACCTTAGGTACCCGGGTGTTACCATCCCTTAAACCTACATTAGCTTAAACCAAGTTGGGCAGGTCCTCTAACTCAAGTTTGACTCACCTCAGGATGGAGGTCCCGGACAAAATCAAGACCGTCTATCAGGGTCTCCAGATGTCAGGACACGCCCCTCCAAGACCTAGAAAGGTGAGGTAATCCGAATGCCTGATTTTTAAACCATTAAACGTCAACACATGCTAATGCCACCCTCAGGTCTCCACTTCTCGAAATGACCTGATGACAAACAAAGCCTCCTCCATCGTAACAAGTACCCTAAATTAACCGTCGGAAATGAGTATCAGACTCACTAGATCAGCGGGTCATGTTAATACGGGCAATTAATGGCCATCAAAAAGGGTGAAACAGCCACCCAGTAATCACATCCACTTCAAAGAGGGCTTGCATCCCTGGAAATAAGGCTCCATGAAAGATGAACGGAGGAGATTTACCGCAGCCACCATGGTGGACACTACACAAGGCGCACGTACATAAGTTTCAATGATGTGCAACGTGCACCAGGAACAATTGCTCGGTCAAATGAGTTTTTGACCGAGTTTCATTTGAAATTTCTTTCTCCCGCCAAACAGGGGATGAAATGAGCTAACTTTGATTCCCTGGTTGGTCCACCACAACCATATTCAACCCCATCTGATCCATTCAAAATCCTTGTGGGACCCAAATTAAGAAGCCCCCATGGCCGTTTCACTGTCTGTAAACGGAGGTCGGAGATTGGACACCACCGTCCATATGGCTGCACGTGGTGGTGACTGAGTGGGGGAGCCACTTCGGGCTGGGCTGAGCGAATCACGATCGGCCTGATAGCGTGTGATGCCACCCATTCGTCACTCTGTGGGAAAGCATGCTTCTCCCATTACAAAAAAATAGCCAAGCGTGGCCTGTTGTAGGAAAGGGAGATAAGACCTTCCTCCGTGGGATGGGCAAGAGTCTGATGAAATCGCAGCCGCCCAATGGCTGGGCAAATCTCCACCATCCGAACTCTCTCTCCCTCGGCTATAAGATGGACGCTTGTAGCCTCGTGATCAATGCCAAGAGAGAGAGAGAGAAGAGAAAAGAAGAGAGATTGTAGAAAGAGGGAAGAAGGGTGGCCGTGAGTGGCTGTGGGAACTAAGGAACCCACCCTGGTGAGTTCATTTTTTTGTTTTGTTTGTTTATCTTCTTCCCTTGCAACAGTAGTTTTTTTTTCCCATTCAGTTACGTCTGTTACCTTTAGTTTCTTGGGATCTATCAATGGCTAAATCAAGCTAGTCCAAGCTCTGTTTGGAGCTGGGAACACATGTCACAAACTGGTCGCGAGTCAGCCTTGTTTTGGGACTGAAACCGACCACTCGACGATCAGTTTTCGAACCTAAATACCGACCGTATGGCGGGCCTAAATCGTGTAGTGTGGAGCTCGGCCTTGTGCAGTAGGCAAACCCAACAAAGGTTGTTTTGTTTCGGATGGATGGGTGGGCCGAAGACAGCTCCCTCTCAGCTACCGCTAAGAGGAGGCAGAGGATGGCGTTGCACTGCACAGCGTGGGCCACCAGCGTGGGCCTGCACAAGACGCAGGTGGGCTGCACCAGCGTGGGCCTGCACAAGACGCAGGTGGGCTGCACCAGCGTGGGCCTGCACAAGACGCAGGTGGGCCTCACAAATAGGCGGGCGGCTGGGCAGCGATTGGACCCCCCCCCCCCCCACCTTGACGGGTTACATCTGTACCCTCCATCCGCGCACGGCCCAAAACATTGCAGCCATCTGGGCCGCACCCCAGCAGCATGGCCTGCATCCAGGCCGCCAGCGCCTGTCCGTTGGCAGCTAGTGATGGCTGAGACATAACACCATAATATATGGGTGTTTATGTTGTGTGCATGTGTTCAACGTACCACCCTTGTGGACCACACCATCTAACAACCACGGTGGGCCACACCTAGCTGCGAGCATAGCATCCAACCTATCCGTCAAGGGGGCGCAATGATTGATGGTTTACTGCATTTCCCACCTAGCAAGGATGTTGGATCTGGGCCGTCCAAAGTCTGGGTATGGCTGGTATACTAGGCACATGACGCATGCACATATACATATGTGGTATCCACGTGTGGGCTTTAATACAAATATCTGACGTAAGTAACATGTGCACACGTATTGCGGGGCACATATACACTATGTATATGGTGTAGGCATATATACCATACGACACAAGTGAAAAATATATGCGGTATATACATAGGAACTGTGATACCTATGTATGATGAACATAATGTATGCATGTGTACCCTGTGACCTAGATATTACACATGGGATGCAGGGACTGTGAACCATATAAATGTGATATATAGACATACATGTGTGCATGAGTACAGCATATATGTGAAATATGTATGCAACGGTGTATGCTTCTACACTCATACAAGTGCACAGCGATGCATGCCCCTGTATGTATACTGGTGCACATTTCTTCACATATGCAAGTACACTGACATGCATATTAGGTGGATGGTATGCATGTATACATAGTTGAGATGTGCAGGAATGCATGGTGGCCGTATGAGATGTCCACTAATGAATCAGACCCCAGTCATGGACATGCTTAACGTATACCTATATAGACGGGATATCTAAACAAAATGTACACCCCTGCCTTGCGGAGGAATTGCTATGTGCGTCATGCACCGAGTATATACAGCATATAAATTATGCTCACACGAAGTATTCCTCAAAGTACTGAGGTACTCTGTATGTGCAACATATATGTGTACCTTGGGACTGGGATATACATATACATGGTAGAATATGTCTGTATGGGCCTTGTTGCATGTGGCGTATAGCATTTATCCAGTGAAGCGCAATATATTCAACCCACGGTGCCACGGATTTGGCAGGATAAATCGCCTTTGGGAACAACCCAAACAAGCCCTGTTTTGGACCTCACAACTCTTCACCTATCCTCATGATCTAATATAAATAAATCCTCACAGGGAATCACTTATACAGTGTAGATTCGCTACTCGCAACAGGAAACAACCTACAACTTGTCTGGTGATGATTCTCTTCCCCTTAAGCTTTCCATCCCTAACTAAACTAGAAATAGTAATTTTATTAGTATACATGATTTGCTAAGTGAAATGGAAATTCTATGAGAAGTACGTCTGCTCTTGCTTGATTTTAATGTCGTTTAAATTCTTGATTTCTCACTTATATTAGGATATTGGTGTGAGTAATCCATGTGAGTTCAATATCTGTACTACTCTTTGTTCTCTCTCATATCTTGCTCTGTATTGCTAAGACACACATATAGTTGAAACCTCTCCATGAAAAGATCCTAGTGAAGGAGAGTCCGTGCTTGGGGTGTAACTAGACTGGTCACGACATACGTAGACCCCTGACATGGAGGTCTTGGATTGTGATGCTTTGTCCAAAGGGTTTACCTCTCATACCATCTAACTGATTCGGGATGAACTGCATAACCATTTCAAAGATCGCGTTACTCGTTTTCGAATCATTCATGCCGACATGCTTTAATCGTCTTTTTTTTTTTTTTTGATCTCAATGTTTCTTCCCGAGGTCGGCATAGGTGGTAGCCCTTTGTAATTAAATTGATTAACCACATGTTAGAGGGTGCTACATACATCCTAAGACGGTAGCCTCATGGGCCGGGGATGGTGGTATGGGACACTATGCCCGAGCCGTCGGCCTACGCTGGTCCATGTGATCCCCGTAGTGACCTTTGAGCATATTTAAATTGGTTGGTTGCAAATGGACTAATAAAGACTTGGCTAACCATGCATACATGGCATATTTCGATGACTTGGATCACTCATGCCCATATGATTACGCTGCGTGTTGCGCTGATGACCAGTCTCACCGCCTGTCTGGATGTCTTTCTCCGGGACATAAGACCGTCTGGATGTTTTACCCGGGTCGACTCCATGGGTGACGACCCACTGGCTGTCTGGATGTTTTTCCGGGCCGATGCATTCACGCATTCATGCATATAATAAGACTGCATTTGCTTTGTTTTGGATTATTGCAATGCTTTCATATTATTCCTGGTTTAGGGCGGCGGTGTGTAATCTCAAGGGGAGATCACACTGAGCTGGCCACTCATTCATCAATGTTCAATCGTACAGAGGACACAGGTACAGAGGATGCTGAGTATGCTACAGACCCAGAGGCGGCGGCGACAGAGGAAGAATTTTATGATGAAGAATCGCAGCAAGAGGCGGCTGCCTACTACGGGTTGAATCAGTAGATTAGTTTTATTTCCTTCCTCTAATTTGGTACATTCGGAATTTGAGAAGACTCAGACTTTTGTAAGGGGCCCCCAGCTGAGTGGGCCTAAATATTGTTCCCGTTTTGATATCATATATATATATATATGCCACGCTTATTTTCCGCTATATCACACCTTGATCTATGGTAAACCAACATTATTAATAGTTAACTCCTGGGTCTTTGAGATCTGAGTCATACACTCGGGTTTTAAAAACCGGGGCGTTACAGGTTAGGTTGTAGGTTAAGGTTTAGGGAATTGAGAATAGGTTATGGTTTAGGTTTAGAAAACCGGGTTCAGGTTCAGGATCGGGTTGAAGTTTTAGTTTTCAAGTTTAGGTTTAGGTTTAAGTTAGTGTGTAAGGTTTAGTTTAGGTTGTAGGTTAAGGTTTAGGGAATTGAGAATAGGTTAAGGTTTATGTTAAGGAAACCGGGTTTGGGTTCGGGATCGGGTTTAAGTTTGGGTTTTCAAGTTTAGGTTTAGGTTTAGGTTAGGTAGTTAGGTTTAGGTTAGGTTGTAGGTCAAGGTTTTGTGAATTGAGAATAGATTAAGTTTTAGGTTGAGGAAACCGGGTTCGGGTTCAGGATCGGGTTTAAGTTTGGGTTTTCAAGTTTTGGTTTAGGTTTAGGTTAGGGAGTTAGGTTTAGGTTAGGTTGTAGGTTAAGGTTTAGGGAATTGAGAATAGGTTAAGGTTTAGGTTGAGGAAACCGGGTTCAGGTTCGGGATCGGGTTTAAGTTTGGGTTTTCAAGTTTAGGTTTAAGTTTAGGTTAGGGAGTTAGGTTTAGGTTAGGTTGTAGGTTAAGCTTTAGGGAAATGAGAATAGGTTAAGGTTTAGGTTGAGGAAATTGGGTTCGGGTTCGGCATCGGGTTTAAGTTTGAGTTTTAAAATTTAGGTTTAGGTTTAGGTTAGGTAGTTAGGTTAGGTTCTGTTGTAGGTTAAGGTTTTGGGAATTGAGAATAGGTTAAGGTTTGGGTTTAGGAAACCGGGTTCGGGTTCGGGTTCTGGATCAGGTTTAAGTTTGGGTTTTCAAGTTTAGGTTTAGGTTTAGGTTAGGTAGTTAGGTTTAGGTTAGGTTGTAGGTTGTGGTTTAGGAAAATGAGTATAGGTTAAGGTTTAGGTTGAGGAAACCGGGTTCGGGTTCGCGATCGGGTTTAAGTTTGTGTTTTCAAGTTTAGGTTTCGGTTTAGGTTAGGGAGTTAGGTTTCGGTTAGGTTGTTGGTTAAGCTTTAGGGAACTGAGAGTAGGTTAAGGAAATTAGGTTCGGGTTCGGCATCGGATTTAAGTTTGGGTTTTCAAGTTTAGGTTTAGGTTTAGGTTAGGTTGTAGGTTTAGGTATAGGGAAATTAGAATAGGTTAAGGTTTAGGTTGAGGAAAAAGGGTTCGGGTTCGGGATTAGGTTAAAGTTTGGGTTTTCAAGTTTAGGTTTAGGTTTAGGTTAGGGAGTTAGGTTTAGGTTGGGTGGTAGGTTAAGCTTTAGTTAATTGGGAATTGGCTAAGGTTTAGGTTGAGGAAATTGGGTTCGGGTTCAGCATCGGGTTTAAGTTTGGGTTTTCAAGTTTAGGTTTAGGTTTAGGTTAGGGAGTTAGGTTTAGATTAAGTTCTAGGTTAAGGTTTAAGGAATTGAGAATAGGTTAAGGTTTAGGTTGAGGAAACCGGGTTCGGGTTCGGGTTTAGGATCGGGTTTAAGTTTGGGATTTCAAGTTTAGGTTTAGGTTTGGGTTAGGTAGTTATGTTTAGGTTAGGTTGTAGGTTAAAGTTTAGGGAATTGAGAATAGGTTAAAGTTTAGGTTTAGGAAACTGGGTTAGGGTTCGGGATCGGGTTTAAGTTTGGGTTTTCAAGTTTAGGTTTGGGAGTTAGGTTTATGTTAGGTCATAGGTTAGGGTTTAGGGAGTTGAGAATAGGTTAACGTTTAGGTTTCGGAAACTGGGTTCGTGTTCAGGTTCGGGATCGGGTTTAAGTTTGAGTTTTCATGTTTAGGTTTAGGTTTAGGTTAGGTAGTTAGGTTTAGGTCAGGTTGTAGGTTAAGGTTTTGGGAATTGAGAATAGGTTAAGGTTTAGGTTGAGGAAACCGGGTTCAGGTTTGGGATCGGGTTTAAGTTTGGGTTTTCAAGTTTAGGTTTAGGTTAGGTTAGGGAGTTAGGTTTAGGTTAGGTTGTAGGTTAAGGTTTAGGAAATTGAGAATAGGTTAAGGTTTAGGTTGAGGAAACCGGGTTCGGGTTCGGGTTCGGGATCGGGTTTAAGTTTGGGTTTTCAAGTTTAGGTTTAGGTTTAGGTTACGTAGTTAGGTTTAGGCTAGGTTGCAGGTTAAGGTTTAGGGAATTGAGAATAGGTTAAGGTTGAGGTTTAGGAAACCGGGTTCGGGTTCTGGATCGGGTTTAAGTTTACGTTTTCAAGTTTAGGTTTAGGTTTAGGTTAGGTAGTTAGGTTTAGGTTAGGTTGTAGGTTAAGGTTTAGGGAATTGAGAATAGGTTAAGCTTTAGGTTTAGGAAACCGGGTTCGGGTTCGGGATCGGGTTTAAGTTTTGGTTTTCAGGTTTAGGTTTATGTTTCGGTTAGAGAGTTAGGTTTAGGTTTGGTTGTAGGTTAATGTTTAGGGAATTTACAATAGGTTAAGGTTTAGGTTGAGAAAACCGAGTTCGGGTTCGAGTTTGGGATCGAGTTTAAGTTTGGGTTTTCAAGTTTAGGTTTAGGTTTAGGTTAGGTAGTTAGGTTTAGGTTAGGTTGTCGGTTAAGGTTTAGGGTATTGAGAATTGTTCTGGGTTTAGGTTTAGGAAATCGGGTTCAGGATCGGGTATGAGTTTGCGTTTTCAAGTTTACATTTAGGTTTAGGTTAGGGAGTTAGGTTGTAGGTTAAGGTTTAGAGAATTGAGAATAGGTTAAGGTTTAGGTTGAGGAAACCGGGTTCGGGATCGGGTTTAAGTTTGGGTTTTCTAGTTTAGGTTTAGGTTTAGGTTAGGGAGTTAGGTTTAGGTTAGGTTGTGGTTAAGCTTTAGGGAATTGAGAATAAGTTAAAGTTTAGGTTGAGGAAATTCAGTTCGGGTTCGACATCGGGTTTAAGTTTGGGTTTTCATGTTTTGGTTTAGTTTTTGGTTAGGGGGTTATGTTTAGGTTAGGTTGTAGGTTAGGGTTTAGGGAATTGAGAATAGGTTAAGGTTTAGGTTGAGGAAACAGGGTTCGGGTTCGGGATCGGGTTTATGTTTGGGTTTTCAAGTTTAGGTTTAGGTTTAGGTTGGGGAGTTAGGTTGTAGGTTAAGGTTTAGGGAATTGAGAATAAGCTAAGGTTTAGGTTGAGGAAATTAGGTTCGGGTTCGGCATCGGGTTTAAGTTTGGGTTTTCAAGTTTAGGTTTATGTTTTGGTTAGGGAGTTAGGTTTAGGTGAGGTTGTAGGTTTAGGTTTAGGGAATTGAGAATCGGTTAAGGTTTAGGATGTGGAAACCGAGTTCGGGTTCGGGTTCGGGTTTGGGATCGGGTTTAACTTTGGGTTTTCAAGTTTAGGTTTAGGTTTGGGTTTGGTTGTATGTTAAGGTTTAGGGAATTGAGAATAGGTTAAGCTTTAGGTTAAGGAAACCGGGTTCGGGTTCATGATCGGGTTTAAGTTTGGGTTTTCAAGTTTAGGTTTAGGTTTAGGTTTAGGTTAGGGAGTTAGGTTTAGGTTAGGTTGTAGGTTAAGCTTTAGGGAATTGAGAATAGGTTAAGGTTTAGGTTGAGGAAATTGGGTTCGGGTTCGGCATCGGGTTTAAGTTTGGGTTTTCAAGTTTAGGTTTAGGTTTAGGTTAGGGAGTTAGGTTTAGGTTAGGTTCTAGGTTAGGCTTTATGGAATTGAGAATAGGTTGAGATTTAGATTGAGGAAATTGGGTTCGGGTTCGGCATCGGGTTTAAGTTTGGGTTTTCAAGTTTATGTTTAGGTTTAGCATAGGTAGTTAGGTTTAGGTTAGGTTATTGGTTATGGTTTAGGGAATTGAGATTAGGTTAAGGTTGAGGTTTAAGAAACCGTGTTCAATTTTTGGATGGGGTTTAAGTTTGCATTTTCACGTTTAGGTTTAGGTTTAGGTTTAGGTTAGGGAGTTAGGTTTAGGTTAGGTTGTAGGTTAAGCTTTATTGAATTGAGAATAGGTTAAGGTATAGGTGGAGGAAACCGGGTTTGGGTTCGGGTTTGGGATCGGGTTTAAGTTTAGGTTTTCAAGTTTAGGTTTAGGTTTAGGTTAGGTAGTTAGGTTTAGGTTAGGTTGTAGGTTAAGGTTTAGGGAATTGAGAATAGGTTAAGGTTTAGGTTTAGGAAACCGGCTTCGGGATCGGGTTTAAGTTTGAGTTTTCAAGTTTAGGTTTAAGTTTAGGTTAGGTAGTTAGGTTTAGGTTAGGTTGTAGGCCAAAGTTTTGGGAATTGAGAATAGATTAAGGTTTAGGTTGAGGAAACCGGTTTGGGTTCGGGATTGGGTGTATGTTTGGGTTTTCAAGTTTAGGTTTAGGTTTCTGTTAGTTTGTAGGTTAAGGTTTAGGGAATTGAGAATAGGTTCAGGTTTAGGTTCCAGAAACCGGGTTCGGGTTCGGGTTCGGGATCGGGTTTAAGTTTGGTTTTCAAGTTTAGGTTTAAGTTTAGGTTAGGTTGTAGGTTAAGGTTTAGGGAATTGTGAATAGGTTAATGTTGAGGTTTAGGAAACTTCGTTCGGGTTCGTGTTCATGATCGGGTTTAAGTTCGCGTTTTGAAGTTTAGGTTTAGGTTTAGGTTAGGGAGTTAGGTTTAGGTTAGGTTGTAGGTTATGGTTTACGGAATTGAGAATAGGCTAAGGTTTAGGTTTAGGAAACCGGGTTCGGGTTTGGGATCGTTTTTAAGTTTGGGTTTTCAGGTTTTGGTTTAGGTTTAGGTTAGGGAGTTAGGTTTCGGTAAGGTTGTAGGTTAAGGTTTAGGGAATTGAGAATAGGTTAAGGTTTAGGTTGAGGAAACCGGGTTCAGGTTCGGGATCAGGTTTAATTTTAGGTTTTCAAGTTTAGGTTTAGGTTTAGGTTAGGGAGGTAGGTTTAGGTTAGGTTGTAGGTTAAGGCTTAAGGAATTGTGAATAGGTTAAGGTTTAGGTTAAGGAACCCGGGTTCGGGTTCGGCTTTGGGATCGGGTTTAAGTTTGGGTTTTCAAGTTTAGGCTTAGGTTTAGGTTAGATAGTTTGGTTTAGGTTAGTTTGTAGGTTAAGGTTTAGGGAATTGAGAATAGGTTAAGGTTTAGGTTGAGGAAATTGGGTTCGGGTTCGGCATCGGGTTTAAGTTTGGGTTTTCAAGTTTAGGTTTAGGTTTAGGTTAGGTAGTTAGGTTTAGGTTAGGTTGTAGGTTAAGGTTTAGGGAATTGAGAATAGGTAAAGGTTGAGGTTTAGGAAACCGGGTTCGGGTTCGGCATCGGGTTTAATTTTGTGTTTTCAAGTTTAGGTTTAGGTTTAGGTTAGGTGGTTAGGTTTAGGTTAGGTTGTAGGTTAAGGTTTATGGAATTGAGAATAGGTTAAGGTTTAGGTTGAGGAAACCGGGTTCGGGTTTGGGATCGGGTTTAAGTTTGGGTTTTCAAGTTTAGGTTTAGGTTTAAGTTAGGGAGTTAGGTTTAGGTTAGGTTGTAGGTTAAGCTTTAGGGAATTGAGAATATGTTAAGGTTTAGGTTGGGGAAATTGGGTTTGGGTTCGGCATCGGGTTTAAGTTTGAGTTTTCAAGTTTAGGAATTGGTTTATGTTAGGTTGTAGGTTATGGTTTAGAGAATTGAGAATAGGTTAAGGTTGAGGTTTAGCAAACCGGGTTCAGGTTCGGGATCGGGTTTAAGTTTGCGTTTTCAAGTTTAGGTTTAGGTTTAGGTTAGGGAGTTAGGTTTAGGTTAGGTTATAGGTTAAGGTTTAGGGAATTGAGAATAGGTTAAGGTTTAGGTTGAGGAAACCGGGTTCGGGTTCGGGTTTAGGATCGGGTTTAAGTTTGGGTTTTCAAGTTTATGTTTAGGTTTAGTTTAGGTTCTAGGTTAAGGTTTAGGGAATTGAGAGTAGGTTAAGGTTTAGGTTTAGGAAACCGGGTTCAGGATCGTGTTTAAGCTTGCGTTTTCCTATTTAGGTTTAGGTTTAGGTTAGGTAGTTAGGTTTAGGTTAGGTAGTTAGGTTTAGGTTAGGTTGTAGGTTAAGGTTTAGGGAATTGAGAATTGGTTCGGGTTTAGGTTTATGAAACCGGGTTCGGGATTGGGTTTAAGTTTGGGTTTTCAAGTTTAGGTTTAGGTTTAGGTTAGGGAGTTAGGTTTAGGTTAGGTTGTAGCTTAAGGTTTAGGGAATTGAGAATAGGTTAAGGTTAAGGTTGAGGAAATCGGGTTCGGGTTCGGGATCAGGTTTAAGTTTGGGTTTTCAAGTTTAGGTTTAGGTTTAGGTTAGGGAGTTAGGTTTAGGTTAGGTTGTAGTTTAAGCTTTAGGGATTTGAGAATAGGTTAAAGTTTAGGTTGAGGTAATTGGGTTCGGGTTCGGCATCGGGTTTAAGTATGGGTCTTCATGTTTAGGTTTAGGTTTAGGTTAGGGAGTAAGGTTTAGGTTTGGTTGTAGGTTAAGCTTTAGGAAATTGATAATAGGTTAAGGTTTAGGTTAAGGAAACCGGGTTCGGGGTCGGATTTGGTATCGGGTTTAAGTTTGGATTTTCAAGTTTAGGTTTAGGTTTAGGTTAGGTAGTTAGGTATAGGTTAGGTTGTAGGTTAAGTTTTAGGGAATTGAGAATAGGTTAAGGTTTAAGTTTAGGAAACCAAGTTTGGGTTCGGGATCGGGTTTAAGTTTGGGTTTTCAAGTTTAGGTTTAGGTTTAGGTTAGGTAGTTAGATTTAGGTTAGGTTGTAGGTTAAGTTTTACGGAATTGAGAATTGGTTCGGGTTTAGGTTTAGGAAACCGGGTTCGGGATCGGGTTTAAGTTTGGGTTTTCAAGTTTAGGTTTAGGTTTAGTTTAGGGAGTTAGGTTTAGGTTTGGTTGTAGGTTAAGGTTTAGGGAATTGAGAATATGTTAAGGTTTAGGTTGAGGAAACCGGGTTCGGGTTCGGGATCATGTTTATTTATGGGTTTTCAAGTTTATGTTTAGGTTTAGGTTGGGTGGTAGGTTAAGGTTTAGGGAATTGAGAATAGGTTAAGGTTTAGGTATAGGAAAAACCGAGTTTGGCTACGGGATCGGGTTTAAGTTTGGGTTTTCAAGTTTAGGTTTAGGTTTAGGTTAGGGAGTTAGGTTTAGGTTAGGTTGTAGGTCAAGGTTTAGGGAATTGAGAATAGGTAAGGTTTAGGTTGAGGAAACCGGGTTCGGGTTCGTGATCGGGTTTAAGTTTGTGTTTTCAAGTTTAGGTTTAGGTTTAGGTTAGGGAGTTAGGTTTAGGTAAGGTTGTAGGTTAAGCTTTGTGGAATTGAGAATAGGTTAAGGTTTAGGTTGAGTAAATTGGGTTCGAGTTCGGCCTCGGGTTTAAGTTTGGGTTTTCAAGTTTAGTTTTAGGGTTAGGTTAATTAGGGAGTTAGGTTTTGGTTAGGTTGTAGGTTAAGGTTTAGGGAATTGAGAATAGGTTAAGGTTTAGGTTAAGGAAACCGGGTTCGGGTTCGGGATTGGGTTTAAGTTTGGGTTTTCAAGTTTAGGTTTAGGTTTAGGTTAGGGAGTTAGGTTTAAGTTAGGTTGTAGGTTAAGCTTTAGGAAATTGAGAATAGGTTAAGGTTTAGGTTGAGGAAATTGGGTTCGGGTTCGGCATCGGGTTTAAGTTTGGGTTTTCAAGTTTAGGTTTAGGTTTAGGTTAGGGAGTTAGGTTTAGGTTAGGTTGTAGGTTAAGGTTTAGGGAATTGAGAATAAGTTAAGGTTTAGGTTGAGGAAACCGGGTTCGGTTTCGGGTTCGGGATCGGGTTTAAGTTTGGGTTTTCAAGTTTAGGTTTAGGTTTAGGTTAGGTAGTTAGGTTTAGGTTATGTTGTAGGTTTTGGTTTAGGGAATTTAAAATAGGTTAAGGTTTAGGTTTAGGAAACCGGGTTCTGGTTTGGGGTCGGGTTTAAGTTTTGGTTTTCAAGTTTATGTTTAGGTTTAGGTTAGGGAGTTCGGTTTAGGTTAGGTTGTAGGCTAAGGTTTAGCGAATTGAGAATAAGTTAAGGTTTAGGTTGAGGAAATCGGGTTCGGGTTCGGGATCGGGTTTAAGTTTGGGTTTTTCAAGTTTAGGTTTAGGTTTAGGTTAGGGAGTTAGGTTTAGGTTAGGTTGTAGGTTAAACTTTAGGGAATTGAGAATTGGTTAAGGTTTAGGTTGAGGAAATTGGGTTCGGATTCGACATCGGGTTTAAGTTTGGGTTTTCAAGTTTAGCTTTAGGTTTAGGTTAGGGAGTTAGGTTTAGGTTAGGTTGTTGGTTAAGGTTTAGGGAATTGAGAATAGGTTAAGGTTTAGGTTGAGAAAACCGGGTTCGGGATCTGGTTTAAATTTGGGTTTTCAAGTTTAGGTTTAGGTTTAGGTTAGGTAGTTAAGTTTTGGTTAGGTTGTAGGTTAAGCTTTAGGGAATCGAGAATAGGCTAAGGTTTTGGGATTTGAGAGTGGGTTTAGGTTATAGGTTTTGGTTTTGGTTTTGGTTATAGGTTCTGGTTTAGGTTATATGTTATAGGTTTTGGTTATAGGTTTTGGGATTTGTGAATGGGTTCGGGTTTTGGTTATAGGTTTTGGTTTTAGTTTAGGTTATAGGTTTTGGTTTAGGTTATAGGTTTTAGTTTAGGTTTAGGTTATAGGATTTGAGAATGGGTTCGTGTTTAGGTTTTAGGTTTTAAGTTTTAAGTTTAGGTTTAGGTTATAGGTTTTGATTTAGGTTATAGGTTAATGGTTTAGGTTAAGGTTTAGGTATAGGTTATAGGTTTTTGGATTTGAGAATGGGTTCGGGTTTAGGTTAAGGGTGTGGTCCCTGCAAATACAAATATAAACAGGGCCTGTCCAAATGGCCAGACCCTTCCAATGTCGTTCATAGAAAATGGACAGCTTCATCATGGTCATAACAGCGGTTCCCACCTTCAAGGGACCCCTGCTCATCCGGATAGCTCCGACGCACATCCGGGTCTGCTCCATTAATTTTGAGCAAATACATAAACACGGCTTATCCAAATGGCCAGGCCCCTCCAATGCCGTCCATAGGAAATGAACAACTTCATCATGGTCACAACAGCGGTTCCCACCTTTCAGGGACCCCCGCTCTTCCGGATAGCTCCGACGCACATTCGGGTCTGCTCCATCAATTTCGAGTAAATACATAAATACGGCCTGTCCAAATGGCCAGGCCACTCCAATCATGTGCATTCTTGATAAGAGACGTACCAGATGCTTGAATCTGAAATATGCAGCTCCAATCCTGCCACATGCAACATCCACCTGAAAGAATGCGCATAACCGTCATGCTTGAGTAATCAATACAGGAATCTACAAGTAAGAAATGATGAAAATTAAATGCAAGGAAAACTTAAAATTTCCCTGATGTAAACTATATTTAAATTGACCTTAAGTCGATTGGATACTCGTAGAATAGAAACATGGACCAAATATGAAAAGTTGCTCCATATTCTGCTTTCAACTTGAGTTGACACAATCTCAATCAAGAGTCAATTATACTGAGGTTTTTGGAGTTTTCATTTATTTTAAGAAAATCTCGGGCCTTCTTGAGTCAAAGCCATTCGGAAAAGAAGAAGAAAATATAAAGAAAAAGAAAAAAGAGTTGAAATTGAGTTGTAAAAAAACTCAACTTCATTCCTGATGAAGTTGAGCAAACTCAGCCGATCTTTGCGTCTACTTGATGAGGTTTCAAACAACGAAATGAGATAATTACATCACTGGTAGTAGAAAATAATGTTGTGTTTTTACGTGGGATACTAGGTAGATGTTTCTGATTGTTGGAAACATACCTCTAGGAATTCCAAGAACACTGTCACTTTCTACACCATAAGCAAGCACCACCTGCACAAGTCAGCAATTTTAGTTGAATAAAGGAACCATGAGAAAAATTTCAAAAAACAAAACTGGTTCCAAGAGCATTTGTAGTTGAATAAAGGACATGAGAGACATTGATATGAGATCATTATCTGCCTATAAAACCCTTTTTGGGTGTGTAAAGCTTACCACATCATAGATATCCCGAAGCTCAAAAAGTGAAATGCCGGTTCTAAGAGATACATTTCTAAAGAAGGAACACCACTTATTAGAAACAACCCGAGAACACTGGTTAAACCACAATCTGTTGCAAGTTTTTGGCAAAACTAAGCTCAATTACATAAATGCTTTGTCAAATAACATTTACAGAAATTGACACAAATAACACAAAATTTCAGCATTGATCTAAATCAATTATATTGAAATATTTTGGAAGGAGAAGCTTCTCTGGTGAGCCATTGATCTAAGTCAATTTCAGCATTGACACAAAATATTTCAGCATTGATCTAAATCAATTTCAGCATTGACACAAAATATTTCTTGGTGAGCCATTCAATGGACCATATCCTCAGTTAAACCCTCCCTCCCACTCTTCTTTTTTCCTAAGAATTTCTACAATCGGCCAAGTTTCTCATCTAATCAGCGGACAATCAAGGAGAAGAGACAGATGAGTAATCACCTGATCACAAGTGTATGACAAGTTCAGAAGGACTTATGTATCTTAAAAACTAGTCCCACTGGAAACCTACAATAGTAAAAGGGAAAAATGTGTTAATTAAAGGAGAGTACACAACAAATAGTCTTGAAAAGGCTTACAATAGTTAATAGGATCACAAAATCCATTCACAAGAATTTTATTCTCAACTAAAATGCTTTAAAAGGCTTACAATAGTTACAACAGTTTCATGGATTTGGCCCTGCTGCTAATCGATTGTTGGAGGCTTATGGAATGCTTTAAAAGGTATCCAAGTCCAAATAGAACTCTTGAATCTTTCCTAGAACAATGAAATTTCCTTAGATCTATTGGTTTTTCCTGACAGTTATTTCAGGTTTGTTTCCCTCATCTCAAGTGTATGCTTCATTTTTCTTTCATGGACCTGCATCATCACATTGTTCTGTTTCTGATGATTCATTTATGTAATGCCACTTCTAATCATGATGTGTCTTCATTGACTTAACTACTCGAAACCAAGTGTCATGCTTACCATCGGGAGTGTTCAAATTATTTCAAGATTGCATGATTTGGGTCCGCTATCGACGTGCCGGATAAGTATTGGCAGATTATCGACCAAGCGGATAGTGAGGTTTCTTACGCTCACTTGGATTGTGCGGCTGGGAGAGTGGTAGTGCCATTTGGAATGTACTAAACTCCGGTGATTATCTTGAATAAGAACTGTACTGATATATGATGAGGATTGACATGCTTGAGTTGCATCTTGCATCGCATGGTCTTGACATAACCGATAACATTCATATCTTGCACTGCATAGCCTTGGTACGACTGATTGCATTCATGTACTTATCAGCATGATTTCGCATTACCCTGACCTACATTCTGAGCACGATCATATTACGCACACGCTTACACCACCTTCTAAGCTTTTTATAAGCTTATGCACGATTGATACGTGCAGATGACGCTAGGACGCAGCCATAGTATAGTAGCAGCAGGAGCATGCAGTCGAGCTTTTGGAGTTTCCGTTATTTGTATTATTTTGTATTTCCCTTTCATTCCCCTTGTACTCAAAGTTTTTTTTATCATAGTGAATTTTGTGATGGTGTTCTTGTAGTTATTGTTCGTGGGTTATGCTTTTGGTTATGCTCATTACAAATCAAATTGATGATTAGAAATCCTCCTTGTAGCATCCTAGGATCGGACCCTGGTGTATGGGTGCCAGGAGTTGAGAATGGGGTACTACGGAGGCTGTCGGCGCCGGATTTGGCGATCGGGAATTTTGTGAGCCTGATTTTCGAATTCGGGGCGTGACAAAGGTTGTAGCAAATATTGAGGACATCCAAAATGGCCATAGCTTCCGTATAAGTGTTGGAAGAAGTTATGTAATATTGGTGAAAAGCAAAAATAAGCCGACCAAGATGGTCCCGCAAACTCCTCCACCACTCTCACCTGGGTTTCCTCTCGAGGAACCATCGGTGTTAAGTTTCAACTAAAGATCCAGGGGTTTCGCCCATCTAACAACAAAAGTTTTGGAGGCAGGGATGATGGAATGGGAAGGAAGTCTAATAATCTGAATGATTAGGTTTTCTGCCATGGAGTTGCCATCCAGAGCTTGGATCAGGGAGCCGATTTCACGCAGCCATTGGAGAACCTTGAATATGATGCTTGAAACAGACATGTTACGACCCTGAAAACGGGTCGCATTGCGGTCGATCCACAACTCCCATATAATAAAACAGGGGAGAAACCCAATCAGCGTCTTTACCCGGGACCTGTCACTAGCTAAGGATGACCATTGTTCAATTCGCCGCAGAATAGAGGCATTTTGGAGAGAAGGAATGTCAAATAACGTGCTGAAATGGGCCCACACCATCATAGCGGTGCTGCCAAGGCTAAGCAGATGGCCTAACGATTTGACAGTGGTCTGCTGGTACTATGAAGTGCCACTCCAGACGATCATATGCCTTTTCCATATCAAGTTTAATAATCATGTTACCTCCATACACCTTCCGGTCAATCTCATGGACCATTTCCCTCACAATCGATATGTTATCCACAATAGATTTATCCTTAACAAAGGCGTCTTGCTCCTTTGATATCAACACGAGAAGAATATGAGCAATCCTAGTTGCCAGAATCTTGGAAAAAACTTTCATAATGTAGTTACAGAGACTAATAGGCCTGTAGTTTGTGATGAACTCCGGATTCTTCTTTTTGGGGATGAGGTAGATATGAGTGCATTGGAAGGCCTTAGGGATCGGGCCACTAGAGAGGAAGTCTATGGCTGCGTCAAGAAGGTCCATACTAATGATTTCCCAACAGGCAGAGAAGAAAGCTCCTCCAAAACCATCCGGCCCTGGCGCGCCATCCGTGGGAATAGAGGTGGTTGTAGCTTTGACTTCCTCCAGCGTGAGGGGTCTCATGAGGGCCAGATTCATCTGGGCAGTCACCAATTTCGGGATATAGTTGAGGATGTCGCTGTCTGAGTTGCTCCCCTCCGAAGTGAATAAATGTTAGAAGTACCAGACCGCTTTGTCGCCGATATCATCATTCATTTGTAGCGATTCCCCTGTGGGTTTCTTCAAGTTTTTGATGGCCAAACATCTGCGTTTATCTAATACTGAGTTGTGGAAAAAGCGAGTGTTCCGATCTCCTTATGTTAGCCAAGCGATCCTGGATTTCTGCTTCCAGTAAATCTCCTCCTGAAGATAAGCACCTTGAGAGCACAAAAATAAACTAATTCTTAGACAAACCACAAGAAACAGTAGGGACTGAATGCCCATAGAATTTTTCGATAAGCTAGATATATGTATTTTCCTTTCGTTCTGGTCGGAATCATCCTTTCAATGGATTGGATGGCTTATAAACATCATGATAGTGTGGGTGTTTGCATCCTACTTTTTGGTGTGGTGTGATACACCTGCGTTCTTCTCCCTTCTTCCTCTGAACTCGAGGGGCAATCTCCGTTTGGATCGAGGAAACCTTTGCACACCTCCGTTACCTTTTAGAAGGCCTACACCCCATAAAAACTCTCTACCTGAGATTGTCCCTTGGCTCGTAGGTCCTGACACAGGGTTAGAATTCTAATTCTTCCAGAGTGGTATCTCACTGATGGCTCCCCCTCCCTAGAAGGAGGCCTTTTAAGCCCTCCAGCTAAGCTGCATAGGAAAGGGCCAAAGCCAATCCTAGGGAACTGTAAAGCTTCATAGGGTCTTTATGTTTAGGTGCGGTTAACCCGCATCTTCACAGACATGTCTATTTCACCGAGCCTCTCTCCGAGACAGTGCCCAGATCATTATGCCTTTCGTGCGGGTCGGAACTTACCCGAGAAAGAATTTCAGTACCTTAGGACCGTTATAGTTACGGCCTCCGTTCACCGAGATTTCGGTTGGATGTCTCTCATCATAACATGAGATTGTAAAACTAATGGATGAAGTAGATTTTACATGAAAATCGTTGTAAGCCCCACATGGCTTGGTGTTGCAGGAAACTCGCGTCAAGTCATTTATAAGGAGATGGAAAACAAACAAGGATTTCTGAATTTATTTTTTTTCATACGCACACACACCCCACACACTCGAACCCTTGACCGGGAGTTGAAACTCCTGAGAGTCTACCACCCGAGCAAGAGTAAGGACCCAACAAGGATTTTTGAATTAGAAAAAGAAGAAAATGAAAGAACTTAAGATCTCTCAATTACAAGGAGAAGAAAAATAATAGATGAAAAAGTATGCATGACTCAAGTTATCTCCATCCACAAATTCAGCTCCATCTCTGGAAAAAAAATACTCCCATGATGCTTCAAGAGCTTACAAGCATCGGAGTACAATGAACTACAACCAATACAAGCAACAACATTTTTAAAACTCGAAATAAGGAATGCCAAGGTGACAATGTCACTTATTGAATTCTAAAATAGTAACTAGAGAGCTAGAATCAGAGTTAAAGGGATATGACGCTTGCTCTTGATGTCCACCACCAACTACCTTCTTTATTTGCAGGTCCTACAAAAAATGCAATCATATAAGAAAAAGTTTCAATGGAATGCATCCAATCCCTTGTTGGACGGAATCCTCGTCCAAAAAAATGCTTGCTTGAAGGAAATCATGAACCAAAACATAAATGAATGAACTCAGAGGCACATGGTGT
The DNA here is from genome assembly GCA_021015155.1 of Magnolia officinalis. Taxonomy (NCBI): domain Eukaryota; kingdom Viridiplantae; phylum Streptophyta; class Magnoliopsida; order Magnoliales; family Magnoliaceae; genus Magnolia; species Magnolia officinalis. The sequence continues at coordinate 20,148,485 of JAJHSJ010000015.1, forward strand.
GGCCCACCAACGCTTTGGACTGCACTCATTTATGGGCACATGCGAAGGTGCACCTGTTATAAAGAACTTGTCCGTACAATATGGTGGGCTCTATAGAATTTTGGTGTTTTACCTTCTGCATGTAACGGGATTTGTGGAGGATCTCTAAAGGAAGCGGATTGTGTACTGAGTAAAACTTTGTGGGGTCCACCGTGATTTATGTATTTTATCAACTCCGTCCATCCATTTTACCAGATAATTTTAGGTCTTAAGAGTAAAAATGAAGTATATGCAAAGCTCAAGTAGACTACACCACAGGAAACCATGTGAATTGAACGTTTGCCGTTGAAAATTTCTTGAGGGCCACTGAAGTTGTGGGTCAAGCTTTTATTTGTGTTTTCCCTTCATCCATGTCTGTGTAGTCTTATGAATAGGTTGGATGATAATTAAACATCACTGTGGGCCCTGGAAAGGTTTTAACGGTGGAAATCATTAATTATTCCAACTTTTCCTATGGCATGGTCCACTTGATTTTTGGATATGCTTAAATTTTGGGTTCAACCCCTAGAATAAGCTGGAAAAGTGGATGGACAGCGTGGATAAACCACATACGTACATCCACTTTGTAGAGCATGGACCCAAATCTGAAGCAGATCCCAAGCTTAAGTGGACCACAAAAGAGGATAGTGGTGATTGAAAGCCAACCGTTGACACCTTCCTAGGGTCCACGTAATGTTTATTTACCATCCAACGTGTTGATAAGTTCACGTAGGACCTGAAGGAAAGAAAAAGACAAATATCAGATTGATTCAAAACTTTTTTTTTTATGTGGCATGCAAGAAGTATTTAAGTATTTTAATGGTGGGCATTCAATCACCACTATTTACTGTGTGTGGTCCACTAAAACTCTTGATATACTACATTTTTGGGCTCGTGCCTTAAACTGAGCTGTCAAAAGGGATGAACGCTGTGGATAGAACACATACATCAAGGTGGACCCTACAGAGCCCAACACCACCAATCCGATTCCATGTTAAATGTGCATACCATCATCTGACCTGTGCATCAAGTAAAAGAAACGCATGGTGATGGGATGCTCCAGTATCATGCCTATCTAATTACCTGGAGGCCATGCCCCAAAATGAATGGTCAAAAGGGATGAGTAGCTTAGATATTAGGCACATACAAAGCTTACTCCATAGAATGTCAGAGGAGCAAGCTTACTCCATATAATGTTAGAGGAGCCGACCTCACACCCAGATCCATAGCTCAAGTAGTATACTGAGTGAAAGATACCTAGTTTCAAAACAGAGGTCTTGGCATCGATTCCTGACAGTGTTGTGTACTAACAAGCTAACAAAAAAAAAAAAAAAAAAAAAGGAGCCGACCCATTGAAACAACTGTAAAAATGTCATTTAAAAAAAGAAAAGAAAAAGAGTATGCAAGTAATAATAATAATAATTAAAAAAAAAAAAGCAAAAGAGAGCAAAAATATAAAGTGTAAATAGTAAATATAAAGCATTAACCTGACAATGCTCTTCTGAATCATGACAAATCGCAATAAATTTTTTTCCGAGTGTTTGTATATCGTATGCGTGGGATGTGGCGAATGGAATCCACCAACTCTTTAGCTCCATCCTTTATGAGCCCCTTCAAGAAAGCCTCCGACGTATCATAAAGGTAAAGTTTTTTGAGGTTAGTGACGTGTTCGAGCCACAACGGCGCCTCCACTAATTCAACGCAGCGTGTAATATATAGCTCTTCAAGGCTAGACATTGCTCCCTTCTCCACCCTCATAGTCTTCAACCCGCTCAAATCAACGAGCGATAATTTCTTAAGTCCTGGATATCCTCTACCCTCGCAACATAACTCTTCTCCATCATAAGCTCGATCTAGTCCGAGTTCCACCAAATTGGACAGTGATTGAAGGGCTTTGAGTGGGTCATCCCTCAATCTAGAACATCTCAGACGAATCGCAACCAGATTGTGGAGCAAGGCAATCCATTCAGGTAATTTCTCCAAACGCCCTCTCAAATAAAGATGTTGAAGAGGCAGCAAAGGATGAAATATATAATGCAAGTCAAGAACCTCATCCTCATCCATTGATGTCACAGAAAAGGAGTGAAGGTGATTCATCTTCTCAATGGAAGTGCATAAATCATTCCCATCTTCCACTCTTAGCTTGATAATGCATAACCTCCTCAGTTGGGTGAGATTGCCCAGCTCTCTAATGATGCCGCTCTCTGCCTCTATGAATGCCAACTTCTGTAGGGATCTCATGCTTCCGATTCCAGCTGGCACCTTAATTCCATCTATACAAGCAAATGGTATATAAAACCCGCCTCCAGTATTATAGCGGTAAACCAGAAGGTGGCATAGGCACTTGAGCTTGAGAATCTCAACCGGCAATTCACATATGAAAGTGCCCTTAAGATTCAATGTTTCCAAGTTCTTTAGCCTCCCCAACGAACTAGGAAGCTTCTTGATCTTTGTATTCTTCAAGCTTAAGTATCTCAAATGCAACAAGCTTGTTAGATCATCAGGAAAGATTTCCATGGACGTGTTTTCAAGATCCACCACATTCAACAACCTTAAGCTGGAAAATGAAGTGATTGCAGGGGCATTAGATGGTCCTTCCGCACCAAAAATGAACAAGGAGCGAAGGCAGGAGAAGGCATCAAAATTTGGAAAATTCTCATCTTTATAAATGGACAGACGCCGGATTCTGTTACACGGCATTGTGTTCTCTTCAACAGAAGATGCAAAGAAATGCTCCTCCCTGAATTTTGGAATAATCATCTCTCGCACAAGATCATGGATGCGACAAGTGCTCACCTTCCCATAAAAATTCCATTCTGCCACGTGAACCAGATTTCTAGCGATGAGCTCATTGAGGTAACCTTCAGCAACCTCTTCCTTTGACCTGCCTACTTTTCTTTCTACAAACCCCTCGGCTATCCATAGGCGAATTAGTTTCATACGCTTAATTGGATAGTCTTCAGGGAAAATACTCAAATACAAGAAGCATGATTTCAGGTAGTAAGGCAAGTCATTGAAACTGAGCAATAATATTTTCATCATTCTTCTAAGATTGTCATCGCTTTCAAACTCCGATCCAAGGCTACGGTGAATCATCTCCCACTCGACATTCGTCTTGCTGGATAGAAGACTACCTAATGCGACAATTGCAAGTGGTAATCCTCTGCATTTATCTACAAAGCTTTCTGAAAGCTTCTCGAATCCAGGAGGGCATCTATTCTCATTGTGCGAGTGGAATGCCTCCTTGCAAAAGAGAGACCGAGCCTGTGTTGGATCCAGAGGTTGAAGATCGTAGATGGGAGCAGAGGGTCGGAAGCAAGAAGAACGTGCGACGTCACCTTTGCGTGTAGTGATCATTACTCTGCTACCCTTTTTGTTTTTGGGGAATGCATCGCCTATGTCATTCCATACGTCTGCCTCCCATACATCATCAAGAACAAGTACACACCTTTTGTCCTGCAAGTAGCTCCGTAGCACTTGTATGAGCTCGTCCTGTGTCATCGCGTCTAAACCTTGGGGAGATGGATCTTCCTTCGCATTGAAGAATTGCTTTATCATGCTTCGAAGCAGTTCCACCGCTTCGAACGATTGCGATACAGTGATCCAAGCACATGTTTCAAAATGTTTCTTCACCTTTTGGTCATCATAGACTTTCTTTACCAGAGTGGTCTTGCCAAGGCCACCCATCCCGACCACTGAAATCGTCATAAGTCTTGAATCTTCATTGACCAACCGTTCAATCAATTTCTTTCTTGGCTCATCGATGCCCACAAGATCAGCTTCCTCAACGAAAAGAGCTTTCGGTCGAGGATCCTTTTTTTTGAAGTTTGAAGTTTGCCCCGTACTATCCAGAGAGTAAGCATCTTTTCTTTCTTTAATCTTACTGACTCGGGTTTTGATATCTCGTATCGATGATGCAGTCTTATGGCGCACCATAAACTGCTTGATGAGTATACAAAGAAAATCGATGCATCCCTGCTGCTCTTGTGCTTGGCTGAGCATGAACTCGTCGAGTACATCTTCAACGTCATAAGCTACTTCTCTGATTTGTTTCACCCATGTCTTGAGGCCTTCATCGGTATCTTGTCTTGCGTCGGCATCCCTTAAGACGGATTTGATGCTTTCAAACTCATTTATGAGTTCGCCGACTTCTTCATCGACCCCCTTCAACAACTGCACTTCATCCACCAGCAAAGGCCTCAAGTGTTGTATTAAGAAGTTCACAGCACTCTCTGCCATTTCTTATTCTTCTTCTCTCTGATACTTAACGTTTAGCTTTCAAAGTCCATCACACCTATTTGGCAAGGAAAAGGAAACTATCTTCAATTATTTAACAGGATGACATCCTCCTCTCAATCTCTACTTTTCTTTTATTAATATTAGTATTGGCTCATAAATATTATTTAAAACCTAATGGACGATTAATATTTGACCAGACTATCATGCATGCCGTTGGCGCACATCAGTTTCCTGCTTTTCACCATATATCGCCATACGTTGACATTTTCAAATGAATTCAGATCCTCGGAAGCGGATTGGCTGGTGTACTACACATCAGCTATACGGCTGGTGTATTGACGTCAGCAAGTTTGGTGGGTCAGGTATGTGTCATATATAAACAGTCCGTCCATTTGGAGAGCTCGATCGAAGAAAAATAAGACATAACTATCAAATGCGTACCAGACCGCAAAAAGCAGCGAGGGATTGAAACGTCTACCATTGAAACTCTTTCTGGGTCACAAAAGTTTTGGATGATTATGGAATTTATTTTTCCTCTCCATCAGTGTCTTTGTGACCTTATGAACAGATTGGATGTAGCCTACGAAATTTTTAACGGTGAAAATATCATCCCCGCTGGTGTTTGTGATGTGGTCCAGTTGATCTTTGGATATTAATTATTTGTTGTATAATGCTCTAAAATTATCTCCAAAAGTGGATGAACAGTGTGGATAAAATAAATACATCACTGTGGGGCCATACATCACTGTGGGGCCATGTAACTTTGATTTTCTTTGAACGTCCGTATAACTCGGAACTTGAGGAGCGTCAGCTCTCATCTTCGCACGACACGTACCTACACCAACTGTATACCTGGTGTGTGGTACACCAGCCAATCCGCTTCCAATATCCAACAAAAGAGAAATCTGATGGGACGTGGATTGCATCCTACCCTGCCGGGACGGTAATCCCTCCGGGCAGGACTTTGTGAGGCCTACCGTGATGTAAGTGTTTTATCCACGCCGTTAACCACTTTTCTCAGATCATTTTAAGATATGATTCTAAAAATGAAGTAGGTCCACAGCTCCAATGGACCACACCAAAGGAAGCTATAATGATAATGACAACCATCTTTGAAACCTTTTTAAGGGCCACGTGATGTTTTTTTACCATCCAACCTATACATAAGGTCATGCAGACGTGGATGAAGTGAAAAAAACAAATATCAGCTTGATCCAGAACTTCTCTAGCTACCAAGAAAGTTTCAATGGTGGACGTTCAATCCCCATTTTGGGGTCCACTCAAGTCCTGTACTTGTTCTGTTTTTGATCATACCTTATAATAATGATGAACGGAGTGGATAAAATACTTACGTGACGGTGAACCCCACGAAGCCCTGCACGTAGAGATTACCGTATGTGCAGGGGCAGGAGGCAATCCGTGTCAATTTGATGGAGCCATATGATGGGCGCGGATTGGATATGACAAGGTCACCAGCCAAATCTATACTAAAGTGACGTCACTTAGCTCTGTGGATCCCGCCATGATGCATGTGTTGTATCCATGCCCTCCAAACCATTTGTAGGGATCGTTTTATGGCATTACAAAGACAATGAGATATATCTAAATTTCAAGTGGACCCATCACAGAAAATCGTGGGAGCCGTCACACCCACAGTTGAAACATTTACAAGACCCACAGTAATGTATTTTGGAGATCTATCCTATTCATAAGTTAACATAGAGATAGATGAAGTGAAAAAATAAAATATATTAGCTTCATTGGAAACTATTGTAGCCCTTAAGAAGCTTTGAATGGTGGATGTCACTGTCCCCACTATTTTCTATGGTGGGGTCCACTTGAACTTTAGATCTATCTCATTCTCTTTGTAATTCCATAAAACTATCTCTAAAAATAGTTGGACGGTATGGATACAACACATGCATCATGGTGGGTCTACAGAGCTTGGTCACTTCGGTAGCGATTTGGCTACTAACTTGGCAGCATCCATGCCCCCATTTAATCATATAATACATTAAATGTAGCAGTGCTGACAATGCTAGTACTGAAGTGGACTAATCAGCAGGTAAACAGAAATTTATTGTCCATGACAAGCAGAGGAACCTAATTGTTATCAAATAGGTGTTAAATTAATAACCATGTGTCGAAGGCACAAGAGATTCCTGTGCAGCCGCTTTTGATTGGTTCAACTCATTCTCAAGAAATTCGGTTGCTTTAGTAGATCCAAGGCTCAAGTGGGCCAAAATACAGTAAGCAGTGAGAATCATGGAAAGAATTGGCTACTCCCCCTGCCACCGGCCCTGTAGCTGGTAGTTGGTGCTCCGTGGGCCCCACTATGATGTATGTGTTTCATCCATTCCATTCATCCATTTTTAAAGATTATTTTAGGGCCTGATACCAAAATTGAGCGGGATATAAATCTTGGGTGTACCACACCACAAGAAAACAATAGTGATTGGATATCCACCATTAAAATCCTCCTAAGGCCCACTGTACTGTTTATTTGACATCCAATCTGTTAATTAGGTCATACAATCACAGATGAAGGGAAAAAACAAATATTAGCTTGATCCAAAACTTTTATGGCCCCTAAAAGGTTTTTAATGGTCGACACTCATTCGACACCGTTTCCTATAATGTGGTCCACTTGAGATTGATATATACCTCAGTTTTAGCCTCATACCATAAAATGATATGGAAAAATAGATGGACAGCATGGATGAAACACATATATTATGTTGGGGCCCATAGAGCACCGACCGCCAGCAATTGGCTGGTGGCAGGCGAAGTAGCCAATTTACGTCCTGAGAATCAGATGCATACTATTGAAAACTTCTTGAGCTACGCAAGGCTTTGATCAAGTTGATATTTGTGTTTCTCGTCTTTAAGACCTTATGAAGAGGTTAGATGTCAAATAAAACTCAAGGATTTGATATTCTACCACTATAACGGTGTAAGAGAAAGGCATGAGTAATTTATTTCCAAGACTGCATAGCACAATGGTGTAGCTAAAATGATAAGTATGGTTTCACATGTCAGATAACCAAAATCATTTTTGAGGAGAGGCTATGCGTACTGCTTGCTATTTAATTAATCTATTTCCTTTAGCTCCTTTAAATGGAGATGTTGCAGAAAGCGGATGGACGGAAAAAGATGTTTCTTATGAAAACCTAAAGGTGTTTGGGTGCCGATCATTTGTGGATGTTCTCAAAGATGAGCAGTACAAACTTGATGACAAGACAAAATAAATTTTCTTCTTGAACTATGCAAATAAAAAATTTGGTTACATGTTATGTGATCCAATTGACAAGAATGATCAAAAGCAAAGACGTGATCTTTCTTGAAGACCAAACAATTGAAGACTTTAAAAAAGTTGAAAAGCCCTAGCCTTGTGTTGATGATCTTATTGATGTAGATTTAGTTCCTCCCCCCATGGTGTATGATAATGGGAGAGGTGCACAGGATCAATAAGAAATACTTAGTGATGTTGAATATGAAGAACATGGAGAGAAGTCCCCTCAGGAATCACTAGTTGAGCCTCAGTTGAGATGGTCCACTAGAGCAAGCCAACAGTCCAAGAAGTACTCATCTCATGAGCATGTCATACTTACAGATGGAGGTAAACCTGAGAACTATGAAGCAGCTCAAACCGATGAATATAAATGGGAGTGGCAAAGAGCTATGCAAGAGGAGATGAATTCATTGCATAAACCACATCTATGAGTTGGTGAAGTTGCGAAAGGACAAGAAAGTACTTAGAACAAGTAGGTACTCAGATTGAAGACTAAAGAGAAGAACTTTCGACCAAGGTACAAGGCAAGGTTTGTTTTGAAAGGATTTGGACAAAAAAGGGCATTGACTTTGGTGAGATTTTTTCGCCTATGGTAAAGATGCCATCCATCCAGATTGTGTTGATCAGTTTGTCTGTAAGCATTAATCTAGAGGTTGAGTAACCGACTTCCCATCATGGTGATTTGGAGGAAGAGATATATGGAGCATACAGAAGGTTTTGAAGTCAAAGGCAAGAAGCACATGATTCGTAAGTTAAAGAAGAGCCTATATGGGTTAAAAGAAGCCCCAAAGTAGTGGTACAAAAAGTTTGATTCATTTATGGTGTATCATGGATATAAAAGAATTACCTCGGACAATTATGTATTTATTAAGAAATTTTTTTATGGTGATTTTATTATTCTTTTCTTCTATGTTGATGATATATTTATTATTGTTGGTCAAGATATTAGAAAAATTGATAGGTTGAAAAAGGAGTTAAGCGAGTCCTTTGCCATGAAGGACTTAGGACCCGTAAAACAAATTTTAGGCATGAAGATCTCTTGTGATAGGAAGGTTAACAAGCTTTGGTTATTATAAGAATTGTACATTGAGAAAGTGCTTAAAAGGTTCCATATGGACAAGGCAAAACCTGTCGGTTCTCCACATGCAGGTCACTACTTCAAGTTAAGAAGTGAGTAAAGTCTCTCAAGTGAGAAAGAAAAAGAAGAAATGAAGAAAGTTTCCTATGCATTGATAGTAGGAAGTTTGATGTATGCTTTGTATGCACGAGATATAATATATGTTTATGCTTTAAAGGTGGTTAGCCTGTGTTAGAAGATTACACAGATCATGCATATATGGCAGGTGACATTGACTTCAAGAAGTCTACATTAGGATATATACTTTTGTAAGGAGAGTAGTGTCATGACAATCTAAGTTGTAAAAATGTGTAGCCTTGTCGACTACAAAAGCTAAGTACATTGTAGTGACAAAAGCTTGCAAGGAAATGTTGTGGATGAAGTGATTCTTCCAAGAACTTGACTTGATGCAAGATAGTTATGTTGTTTATTATGACGGTAGTAAAAATCCAAGCTTCCATTCCATGTTCAAGCATATAGATTTAAGATATCATTGGATTCAGGATGCACTTGAAGAAAAGTTATTACAACTTGAGAAGATTTATATCGACAACAATAGTTCAGATATGATGACTAAGGCCTTAACTAGAGACAAGCATGCGTTTTACATAAGCATGGAAATTTTGGGTATGGCGGAGCCCTCCTCATGAGTCGGGAGGGGGAGATTGTCGGGGTCCCTCACGTTGAATGTGACCCACATGTGTGGGCTAAAGTAGCATTTTAGTACCACATGTGTAAAGGGGTATTTTGGTCTTTTGTACAAGAAACTAAAATAAGAGAAAAATGTCATTTGCTTAGAGATAGTTAGAGCAACATTTGTGGGTTTCTTTCTTGAAGAAAAGAGGAAGAAGAATAAGAGAAATTGGGATTTTGCAAGAGAAGAAGAATAAGAGCCTTATACCACAAAAATCTCCGAATTTGTGTTTGTAAAGCTCCATCCACAACATCGGTTCCTTCGGTTGTCTTCTCCAAGGGTTGTGTTGGGAATTTTCTATACAATTCCTACTTTGTGAGAATTCTTTTCATTAATCTTACTTATAATTCACCTTTGGGTAATGTAGTTGGGATATCCAAACGAGGTCTCTTGATGATTTTACTTTCATTATTTTGATTATGTTATACCCTATTTCTGACTATTCTATGAAAGCCAATAAGAGGGCGACATGTAGCGTTACATGAGGAATATAAGTGGATAAAATGATCTTCAAGATTTGGAGTGCTTTTTACGAGATTACGTTTGACGTAAATTTAGTTCTACGCATTAGTGGATGGTCGATGGAGTGTTGTGGTCGATATAACGCGGTTGAGCTATTTATGATAGAAAAGGCGATCGAGGGCAACAAAGCCTTGGCTGACAGAAGTGGAACCATTATAAAGAGAAATGAACTAAAAGAAGGATTTAGAAAAGAGAAGAATTTAAAAGGGCTTTTGGACTGCTGCAGTCATTACAATAATAAAAGAAGGATTTGGAAGAATAAGCTACAGTAGAAATCTATAAATAACAAAGGAATTCAATAGAAAAAAACCTTAATCCAAAAATCCAAACCAACCAAACTACAAAACAATTATCAATTTATATTTTATCTAAGCTTATCCTAAGAGTAGCGGTAATTCTAAGCCATAATCTTTAGTTGTAATACAAGTCTACACTCATACACTAGATTTGTTCTTTATCAAATATCAAGCAGTTTTTTCAAGAGACGCATTCTTGCAGTTGCTCCTAGTGATCGATTGTGAGTTTTTCTTTTTGTTTGATTTGCACTGGTATTCTGAAAGTTTTTTCTTATGGAAGGCACGAAGTAACCTATCTTTGGAGGAAGAACCCTGCCCCTTGATTATCGTATGATCGTTATATACTACTACAAGTGGCTGAGTAACTGACCGATCTTCTAAGAATCCGATCATATACATTCATATTGTATGTATCTGCTTATTTTGGCGCTTAGGTCAAAGTTGATCAGTTTGGATCGAGCCGCTATATCATTCTGGCATGCCTGTACAACTAAAATTAAACCGAGTAGCTAACTTTTTTGACACGCCTGGTGGGACTACAAACTACTTGGTTGCCATAACATTTGGTTGACATAAGTATATTTACCTATGGAATAATCTTTTGCCAATCATGATCCAAAGGGGTGGTCATAATATTTCAATAGCTGTTATTGTGGCTAACTAGCCTCCTACTCACGTGGAGGAGTCGCAAGTCCAATAAGTGCTTGATCAAGGAAATTCACCACCTAGTCTGGTGCCTATTCCTACAAATCTAAATAGAACATCGACATCATGGGTTGAACCTCTTGAGATTATGTCAGATGGGATATTTGATATGCAAATGGATTCAACACATCGTAAAACTATCACGAGTTTAGGTAGAACACTTGTGAGTTCAAACCGAGGCCTTCAATAGGTGGATGGTTAGCCACACGGAGAACATGAATCAATTGGTGACTTTGTTCACCGATATAGCACTTATTGCACCTCAACAATAGGGCGATACAAGTTCTGTTACAAATAGGGTTCCTCTACCACCAGTCCAGCCGATGCCACAAATACGTCTATTATAGCAAAGCACACAACTTGTTCCTATTCATCTTGAATGTGAGAATGAGAACGTAATTCATGAAGCGAGGAATTAAGGGATGCCCGGGGAATAACCCTTGCCTAGAAATAAACTGTACAATGAAGAACAATATTAGGATGGCCTTGAAGTACTTCTAGTTGTTGCACAACAATACTAACAGCGTAACCAATTGTTCAACTGGTTCAGAAAGTAGCAGGCCAAGTTCTTAGCAGAACTACTACTACAGTTATCATAACCCATATCAGGAACTATCGACCTGACTTTACATTGTTTACAGGTGATACGGGTCAATCAACTGTAGAACACATAAGTCGATTTATTATATAATGTTGAGAATTGGCCAAAAATGAGTCTTTACTTGGTATTTCAATTTGCTACCAAATTCCATACAAAATTGTCAAGAAATGGAAGAAAAATTTATACATGTTATGAACATAACCAATCGTGGGTAATGATGGTATAACAAAATAAATAGTTTCATAATCTAGTTGTTAAGTGCATTAATAATATGATGATATGATGCATGGTCCTCACAATCCAACACTCCTCAAAAAGCGACTTTAATGTGAAAGTGCCCTGGTTTGTCAATTAGCGGGAAGGTTGAGTCGGTGAGTTAGGTGAGCCTCATATGAAGAATGATCAAGCTATCGCCTCAACTGGATGTGTGTTCCGAGCTCGTCACAGGTAAAACAAGCCTCACATCCCAAATCCCAAAACACTCAGGTAAATAAAAGCCTTAAAAGACTTAGAACAACATAGGAAACAAAAGTCTGAAAACTTGCTTTTAATAAGAAAATTTTCTAAGTTTTCAGCTAAGATCGATGACATCGAGATGCGTCGATGGAATCGAACATTCATGTTTGATGATATCGAACTAACTTCGTTAACATCGAATTGAGACATTCTATGTCCAGCAACCACATAATAGTTGGACATGAAATATCGATGAATCGAACATTCATTCGATGACATCGAACATCATGGATCGATGACATTGAGGGTAAGTCGATGACATTAAAGAATTCAGAGCCTTTTTCAGTAGAGATTTTGAAAAATATTCTAACATTGCTCGAGGAATCGAAGGGAACTCGATGGCATCAATACCGTCTCGATGACATCGAATCGGGACAAGTTTTGTCTAGCAAGCTTCAGAGGAAAATCAACTAAAATGTTCGAAGAATCGAGACATTACTCGATGACATCGAAACTCAAATTACGATGTCATCGAAGGAGTCTCGATAACATTGAAATTGGATAAAACTGTTCCAGCGAACTTACAAGGAAAATCATGTGAAAATGTTTGAGGAATCAATACAACATCGATGACATCGAAATTCAAACATCGATGAGATCGAGAAAGGATCTAGACATCGAATCCGGATAAAAAGTGTCCAGCGAGCTTTCAAGGAATATCTTCCGAAATGATCGATGAATCGAACTGGTATTCGATGACATCGAAGTTCAAATTCCGATGACATCGAATCAAGTTCAATGACATCGATTGTTAGTCAAAAAGTTCCAGGTATATTCTTCAGTTGAGTTCGTATCATCGAGACTATATTCGATGGCATCGAAAATATATGTTCGATGACATCGAACTCAGTCAGACTCCGACTACTTTATTACCCTTGGAACTTTTTGTCTATAAAAGGAAAGCTTGCTCTTGGTTGCTATATTGAAAAAATTAGAGAGTGCTTTGAGAGAGTAATTGCATACCACCTACCCTAAGCTCATTTTTTCATGTAAGTTCATCCTTCAATCCACCCTTATCATTGATATTCAATACAGTAGATTGAGGAATGAACTTTCCTATTTAAGGATCATCCATCTACTATCTTAATGGCAAATCATTGAGCTAAGATACCTTGAATGCTTAAAAGCTTGGAATCACACCTTCTCTAAAATAGAAAAATATTTATTAAAGTAGGATTCCAACATAACCTTGACCTAACCCGTCGCCTTTATTGGAACATCACCAAGTGTTGCGGATCAAGGGAGATGAAGAATCTTCATCATCAAGGAGGAGATCTTCATCAACGTGCAAGAATGGGGCTCATCTGCTTATCTGTAAGTTAATAGAGTCCAAAGACCCTGTTGATCATTCCTTATGTAGGTTTGGGTCACAGGTGCATCTCACCCCTTTAAAGCCCTCATAGGAGGCCTCTGACGAGAGAGTACGTCTGGGTGCTATGTGTTGACCCTTGCTCTTGTGTAGGACATAAACTTAGGTCCTTGATCTGTGAATCTAGGTTCCTTGTGTGGTCCTTTGCTCTTGTGTAGAGCATAAAACCTAAGTTCCAGGTGTGGATCCTTTGCTCTTGTGTAGGGCATAAAACTTACGTGCTTCGTGTTGACCTTTGCTCTTGTGTATGGCATAAACTTGTGCCTCATGGAGGCTTGCTTAGGTACCTTGTGTAGGTCCTAGAGTCAACCTTGTGTAGGTTGTACAGGTTTGAGGTGAAATTGATTTAAAACCTCCGTTAGTGAAATCCGGTACACTCAAGGGTTGAGTGCGTCCGCTGGGAGTGGAGTAGGCACATAGCCGAACCACTATAAACGACTGTGTTTGGGATTGATATTTGCATGATCTTTTATTATGTTTATTTTGAATGATTACATGAAAGCATGATAATATGAATCTTTAGAACTGAATTACATCCCACACACTTTCACATAATTCATCTATCATAGACTAATTGCTAAATCTTGTTTGATATTGAGTAGTCTTGTGATTAGATCCTCTACTTGGCTTCGAAGCCATCAGAGTTAAATTGAGGTTATCTTGATTGTTACATATTAAATCAAGATTAGGTTAATAGGATTTTAAATTGGCATAAAATTTTATAAAGTCCTATTCACCCTCCTCTAGGACACTTTGACCTATTCCCACTTCTATTGTAGCGGTCCTTACCGCAATTTCACAACGCTTATTTCACAGAATGTCAACACTTTCTCAACAAGTGACTTCAACGCCTATTTCGCAACCACTTATCATAGGATATGCATGATTAACCAATTGATTATTGATCCCAGTTCATACAGCAGGTTAGTGAATATAGGATACCGCCATTATATCACGAGTCATTTTCTGGATCACATATCTCATTACTGCAGGTAGCAGTTCCACACCGGTGTCCCTTAATCTAAATTAAGGCATCACCCGTTCTATCTCATAAATCAATAATTCCAAAGGTACGTCATAATACCCACTAGTATGTAGATCAACATAGTAAGGGTCATCACCTAAATACCGAGTATAAACAACCAACGTAGAAGTGCAGGCTTGTCACTTAAAATTAAATCAATACAAAGAAAAATGGCTCGTCAGCAAATTCCATTTACGCCCAAGTCGTTTAAATGCTACTTTAGCACGTGACCATCGGTCGGGTATTTAATGGGGGCCATTTGAACAACAATCTATCACATCCATTAATGCTCACTGGTCAATATGGGGAGGCTCGTCACCTCGACATAGGCCAACAACTTGAACATGGTGTCTCATACCACTATGTATGACTCATGAGTCATTATAGGATCATAACACACTAATGGTTATGAGTAGACTTAAATTAATGGTACTAGTAATATTTCAGATTATATTAAATGTTATGCAATTACCAAGCATATGAATGATCGAGCCCTATAGCAGACTGATGTGTATGGAGGACCCCGGGCAAACCAGCATTGGGTGCAAGACATTCCATATGGTTCCAACTACCGTTGATCATCCACATTCAAATTCGTCCGTATAAGTCTAGGTATAGCAATTAAACATATGTATGAATCGGTACAATTCAATCTATATTAACACAATTCAATCGTATACAAAATTCTTAATATTCGACGTCAAAGAGTTCTAATATTAGAAGTTTCATAACATTCAAGCATTTTATCCAGCATATTATTAACCAACTAACATACAGAGCCATTTAATTATTCTAAAATGTAAGGTAGAAGCTTGAGCGTAGATCTTCACCTTAGAGTGAAAAATCATCAATTTGGATGTGAGCCTAGCATTAAAAATTAGAAAAATATTCCAAACCTAAATTAAAGTATAAGATCATCATTAATGATGTAGATTTAACCCTAACTAAACGTTAAACAATATAATATGGCTTAATTAACTCGATTGGAATGATCCCTCAACTTAATTTGACAAATTGGGGTCTGGAATCGGTGCATAACTAAAACCTAATGGAGTGGAGCTTGATTACGGATCCCACAAGAGCATGGACCATCCTAATCAAGAATCGAGACCAAAACCTTAACATTAGTGCTTCTAAAAAAAAAGTGAAATATTAAGAGTTATTTAACCCTAATCCCTAAAGCGTCGCTAGAATTAGGGGAATGATACACATGTACTAAGGGAAGACTTCATATCTCATAAATTGACGTATTCTACAACCGAAAAGGGCATGAAAAAGCATGCACTGATTGGAATCGGTGAAAAACAACTTGGTGCGACAATTTGCATATGAATTCGAGCTCCATCATAAGCTCACACTCTTCTTCCTCTCTCTGTCTATCTCTTTTTCTCTCATTTGCTAGGGAAAATTTGTATAGAGAGAGGGGGAGTGAATTCAATGGATATTTATAGTGCTAGATGTGGTGTAAATGGTCCTAATGCATATGTACTTACAATTATAACTATATAGGAGGTTCTTTCTATCTTTTGGGGCCCCACTAGAGGGTGTACGGGTTGATCTATACCGTAAGATAGTTGACCTAGTGGTGGTCTATGCAAGACTTCAATTGCCCTGCCATTGGGATGCATCGATTGATGGGTATGATTAAAAGTTAGTTCGACAATCACCGATCATCAATCAGGGCTGCGACTATATGGATATATTTAGAACATTACTTTAGGTTATCATCTTAAGTTTGGTTGCAATCTAATGGCCTAAAACCTACAACTTTAGTAATGATTGAAAGTAGGTAGTTAACTTAAGTTCCGATTGATTTCAGGACAACCTCACACAACACATCTGCTACCATTGGACTCCAAATTAAGCGATTTCATGTTCCTTCTTGGCTCAACGTCTGTGATGGACATCAAGCCCAATAAGACAAACTTTTTATATAGTTTCGGATTAAGCGGACCACTAATGGACGGTCGAGAGCTAGTTCGGTTAATCTGGATATTTCTATAATAAGTTTAGCAATAAAATTTCTCATATAGGGCGATTACGGTTTAGATTAGCTAAATACGTAATCAAGAACCCTAATTCAACTATACTAGAAACTACCTAAATTAGTAAAATATACTAAAAATAGAAAATTCTAATTTAATTAAATAGGACGATTTATAGAACGATTAAAAGTAGTTCCTAAGAAGACACCGTATACAAAAACTCTAAGATGAAAAAGATATATGCAGTCCATCAACAACGTGTATTTGCAGAAATTTTTAGTTTTAATAGGCCTATTTCTTCTAAGGTTTTTAATACTTTCGGTTACTAAATTATTTATATATATATATATATTTAAAATAATTCATCATCAAGTATAGTTTAGCCTTACCAAATTTCATTCTATTTCTAGTTTTAGAAAAATTCTTAAAATTCCATAAGTATCGGATGCCTAAAACTAAAGATTTTCTATATAGTTTATAAAGCGTCCTAAAATCAACCACCTTTAAGTTTTTGATTTTTATAGAATTAGACTCATCAAGCTTCAATTTGACTTTTGAATAACCTCAATCAGTGTTGTAAAACGAAAGATATAAATTTTTTAAGTCAACATACTGAATCTGCTAGTTGATGAACATTGTTATTTATTGCTAAACAGGGAGTGGTAGTGGCACCGCTAGGGTATGTCCAAAAAATTATTATTTTTATTTTTTTTATTATTTTTTTTTTATGGTGGCACCATAGAATGTACGGTAACATTATGGAATGTTTACCACTCTTTACCAATTTTGAAATTTCACTCGGTTTGACAATTTCGATTAACCCAAAATCACTCCTTTTGATCCCAAACACGTGCGAGCGAATGCATGCATGGACATGCACTCAAATAAAAAATAAAATAAAAGGTAATGTCCAAGGACGTCCAATTCCCAAGTTGGTAAAAAATCAGGGCGTTACACATCATCTTTACAAAGATTTAGTTGCAAGATTTATAAGAAAAAAGATCTAACAGATCTATAATGTCTAGTCTTCGGCTGGACCGAAAACAGGGTTGGTTCGACTGAAACTGGCAGGTCAGAGTCAGTTCAACCGAAATTTTTAGGATATGGTCATTTCTAAAAACATGTAGGTTCGAGATTAGGTTGGACCGAAGTTGGCTTTGGTCTCACCTGAGGAATCTTTGGCCATTTGTCTGTTTTTTTCCCAACACGGGTGGTTACGGGCATGCCAGAATTGGGATTGCAGCTCTAATTCAAGCCGAACAATAATGACCTCGAGCGCCAAAGTATGCAAACATAGAGTATGACCAAGTCTTGAGAAGATTGGTCGCCTATTTAGCCACTTGCTCAATGTATAAATGAATTAGGTGATAATTAGAGGGTAGGGTTCATCCTCTGATGATGGGTTACTCCTTTGCCTTCTGTATGAAAGGACTTTTCAGTACAAATTAAATAAAACAAGAGAGAAATCCTTACAGTCGGTCATGTTGAATGAATCTCGAATGAACACTTGTCTTTATTAACCATTATGCCGCAATAATTATGATTTTGCAATAAATGCCCTTCACGTTTTGCGTCTATATATTTGCCACTTCGAATCCGATTTCATCACGCTTATGAATCACTTTCTCTTTGCAAATTCTCTCTTTGAAATATTTTCTTCTCATATTTCTGCAATGGTTGCTTCTTCATCTTCTACTCCGTCTTTCGATCAGAAAGATATAATGGCAATGATGGATCTATTCACCAAGAAATGTACTGAGGAAATTATCTTCAAATCTTCTTTGGGTGAAGAGGCTTTTTGTCTTGGTTCGGTTTTTTCTCCAGAAGTTTCAGCCAAAGAACTTCAACCAATAGATCCATTCTTTCCTATCTGCTTGGGATATAACATTCTTATCAGATCCTAAGCTATTCTTGACGTGGCCAATGTATTGAAAACACCGAGAATGTGGCCGAAACCACTTTTAGGATGGGAAGATTGGTTTACTCGAGTGTCATCCCAGTATGGAGATTAGTGGAAGGGGGTTGACATATATGAACGCATCAAACTCTCCCTCTCTGAGTATGTTGTCATTACATGTCTTCTTCTTTCTCTATCATCATTCTGGAGTCTTCGACCAATACCTTCTTTTTTAGTTGTGGTTCAATGAACATTACCGTCAAGGATATCCGTCATCTGATTGAGCTTTTGCCTTTTGGGATGACATACTATGCGCAGGCCATGACAAGGCAACATAAAAAAATTACTAGCAAGAGCGCCAAGGGTTATATTAATTTTATGAAGGCTTATCGCAAATTCAAAGGTCCGTTTGAAGAGGATAAGCACGTTGCCTTCTTTCTTTTCTGGATTTTTCATCAAACGCTCAGCAGGTCATGACCAAGTACGTTGCATAGCCTTAGTACCATATGTCCTCAGCCATTTGTATCAGGGTGTTTACGAAATCACTCGTAAAGGACTACATTATGCAGGAGGACCACTCTAGCTTATTTAAATGTGGTTTGTAGCATACTTCCAACCGTCCTCCTTCAGTTAACTAGCACATATAGACAGATCATACTCTTCTTATGGCAACCAAATTCTTCACATCTTTCTAGTGAATATCTCGGTCGACGATTATCTCATCAGATTCTTTTCCCTTAACAAACCCTAAGAAAATCAATCATTCACACCCTTTGCAGAAGAAAAACCTTATGGGCCAGGATGACTCACAGGGTAATTTGAACCTGATGACGAGTATTTAGCTAGTCGGTCGCATTAAGCTTGGACCTGATATGTCATCGGTCGTGACTTGGCTTACGGTGTCATGATTGAGAAAGGCAAAAATGTGAAAGTAGGGGTCGAGCAATACCATCCTTCCCTATTTGCTCAACAATTAGGTTCGATGCAATACATTAGGTGCCCTCTCACTAGGGATGAAAGTCGGGCGAGGTTAACCCGATTGACCCATGATCGACCCGACATTCAGTTGGGCTTACGCAGGATGTATCGAGATCGGTCTCGGGCTTGTACTATACAAACATAAACTCGATAAAACTTGGGTCGGGCTTGGGTTGAATTCTTGGGTTTCCTGACCCAACCTGAACTCAATTGATATATAAGTTACCTATAAATTATAATTGAGTGGGGATCGTCTATGTTGAAGGCACAAGAAATTCCAGTGACGTCGAGTTTCATTGGTTCACATCATTTTTGATGAGTAAAGCTAACAAGATACACCGGATTTCTCTAAAAAATAGATTTTGTGTTACACAATTTGACTTTTAAAGGAGTAGTTATCCTATATTTTAGCTTGTTTGTTTTGAAAAAATGAAGTTCTCAACAGTAAATAATTACATACATGAAAATATAATAGACTAATGAAATAATGAAAATACTGGCATTTATTAACCCAACGAGCCCGACCAATCCGACTAAGCCCGCTTGGGTTGGGCTTAGGTTGAGAAATCTTAGCCTGAGGTTGGGTTGGGTTAGGGTTGATTACCAACCCCCCCGACTTTCAGCCCTACCTCTCACTCATAATAAAACATACAACGAACCTCCTTACGATCGTGTAATAGTGACCGATGGAGGGCTTTATGTTTCTCTTAGCAACTCTTATCGTAAGGAGTCGCTCACCTTGAAGATCCCAACATATCTGAGTCTCTTAAAGCAATGAACAACTTTGCGGTATGGTGGGATCGCCAGTATACTGAATTCATGGGCGACAAAAGTGTTATAGAGCTTATACCCCAATTTTACTCTCAATTGAGTTTAGTGGTGAGCTAGAAAGGAAGTGCCCACTGTTGAGGGTCAAATATTGCATATTAGACCCCGGTTTTTGCCTGGAATTACAAGCAGAATACTATTTAATGCCCTGATTTAATCGTGATTGTGATGCAGGTTACATTTGTGAGCGTGGATCGAAATAAAATACCAAAAGCATGGAATTGACGCTCTAAAATCACCAAGGTAAGGGACGGACTCCAGGGGACCAAGATCATTGCCAGAGATCCAAGAAAACCAAGAAACTGAAGCTCAAGTGGCCTGGAAGTCAGCCAGAATGCAAGAGCATAGGGTTCCTACCATCCGTTTGGCTTGAAAATACATACATGGCCTGAGGACCATAAATTAGCCGTACATATCAAATTTCAGCCATTGGATCACCGAGGAAGCGGTCTAACAGATAGATCAGCCTATAAACCATCGATTTTGGGCCCACGTGACATCTGGTTATGCCTCAACTTTGGACTCAACGCCTTAAATGATATGACAGAATGGATGGACGGAGAAGATTGCTCAGAACCATCGTACGTGGACCCCATCTGAGATGGGTGTGCATAACTTGTGCACTCGCGGTACACTGATCCACCAGAGTCGGTCAACCCGCAGCGACCGACGAAAATGGAAATTTTCATTTTCTTTTTAAATAGCGTCCGTGAAACGGACGCCATGTCTTCAGTTGTGGGCCCCACCCATCGTCCAAACGGACAATCCAAACCGTTCATTCATTTCATGGGGCAGCAACAACCCATGCCTAGCTGACTGAATCTGAAGAAATAAAGCTTTTAAGGATCTCAGTTGTTTAAATACAAACGGACGACAGAACAGAAGATACGGTGAGCCGCATCAACGGACAACCCAAAACCATTCATGTCCGTTTGATTTTTCAAGAGCAATTCAATGGACGGAATGGATTTCATAATCGACGTTGATAGTGGGCCCCGCCATCAGAACAGCGGACGAATGCGAAGGTCCCTGTTTTCGCATATCCAAGAAATCCGGCCGCTGTGGGCCCCATTGCATTCGTGATCATCGTTGGATCGATGATCCGATCCGTCCAGCTTATACATCACCCAAACACGTCTCAAGGGACATTTTTCTTTAAGAAAACAAGCATGGGTAGAAGGAGGTTCGGTGCTATTTTGACGATGCATAAACAACTTCTGCGTAAGGGATTTCCGAAATTGTAGTTGCGAACACAGCTGTCCAAGCTGTGTTTCGCACGGACTCTCCAAGGGGCTAGGAGGTGAAGCTTGTGGCGTTATGGGATGTTCTATGGTCTGAATTCATGTTTTTAAGTGATTTTGATTTAGTTTTATTTTGAGGAATGTTTACAGTCTTTAATGGTTTATTGTGACTTACATTACAGTAGATCTACGATGGCTTGCGTATTCCTTTTTTCCCTTCTTATGATTATGAATCTAAGATGCCCTGTTGTCCACCATCGCCCCTTGGACATGGTGGAATGACAGAACTCTTCTTAACATTCATACATCACTCATATTGGCTATTGAATTGGTTTAATTTCATTGTTTGCTTTGTCTCATAAGGCATGACTTTGTGATGGAATACTTTCTAATTCATATATCCTTTATCTCTTGAAAACTATATCGATGGCAGTTTAGTAAATTTTCATAATTCGTGATACAGGCATAAGATCTCCCTGATCTCTACAAGTGGATCCTCTGAATCCCTAGTTTCCTACCTCTGAATTCCTTAAATTTTATATTACTGTTTTCACCATTATTCCTTCAAATTACACTTGTTTTAGATTCCATCTCATTATAGTTCTAGTTCTGGTTAGTTTCAGATTACGTACAGGTTTCAGTCCCTGTGGATTCGACCTCGGTCTCACCGAGTTTATTACTACATCACAACCCTATACTTGGGGAGTGAACACCCATGCCTGCTACTACTACAAAAAGAACAGCGAGGGCGAGGATGGGATCGGCCACCACTTCTCCTGTTTCGATAAATGAAGCACCTATTTTAGGGGTCCCACAAATTACACAGGAGCATCTTGATATTCTTTCAGCTGCTCAACTGCAGCGGATGGCTCCGAAGAAGATTTCAGATTTGGGAGGTATCCTCAGTCATCCTCCTTTAAAAATTCCTAGCCTTTCCTCCCAACGCAGCGATCTTCCTAGTCTCAATCGATGACAAGAGATCGGCTAAGATTATGATCGATTCGGACATTAAGTACTTTTATAGCCGAGGCTGTATCAGCTTTAGAAAAATATTTTAAAAAAAATATTGGCCCGGTCTTAGTGTCACAGATTATTCCCAAGAGATTGATGAAGGATTAAAATGCCATGAGGAAGCTCATTTCAATAAGTACTAGAATAAATGGTTGTGGGATAGAGAAAGATTGGACATTCCTAACCTTCCATTTGAAAAGTTTGTCATGCCCTATCATCCTAATCCTCTATCATTCCTAACTTCCACTCAGCCATTAACAACTGCGATAAAAAAATCCTCAAGCCGTCATGGATCTGTTGGTTGTCCACGCGGTTCGGTCTAACTTAGGTGGAAATCACTTGCATATTTACTTAAAGTAATTTCCTTACTTATACCATTGCTAATATTGTTTTGGTCTTTTCAATGACCTAAGAGTTGCCAGCGACAGTGGTGGAGGAGGTAGACACTCAGCGGCAAGACATGCCACCAATACCAGCAATTCCTTTGACTGTCATTCTTCCATTAACCATGGCCTCAACAACTCTAAAGGCCACGACGACAGTGACTCCAATGGTCCTGAAGATCCCATTCCGGCGACCATCGAGGTTGTGTCTCTTGATTCAAAGACAACAGCCAGTGCAGAAGAAATTCCCTCCAGCAGCCCGACAAAAGTTAGCACTATTTCTGTTGACTCAGAACGTGCGTAACAAATTCCTTCTCCTATTGCGCCAACCGCCTAATGAAGAATCTTGATATCCTCCACTCAGCCTTTCAGTCTTAAGCTAGTTCTGCCACTTCCTCCATCACCGACGATGATCGAGGAGGTTTTGGCTTCAACCAAGTCTAAAATAGCAGATGTGATAATGGTTCCTGAGGGATCGGTCGAGACCGAAAAAGTCTTGACAGAGGAAGAGATGACCATTGAAACTTCGAGGGAGGTAGCTCGACAAGTCCCGGTTGAGACTTCAAAACTGCAATCGGTCGATATTGAGCAGCCAGTTGAAGCCACTTCGGTTGAGATCCCTACAACATCTATCGAGTTAAAATGGTTGATGTCAGTCCACTTTTATCAACTTCCCCATTGGTTGTCCTTGGAGATGCTGCTCCTGCTCCTGCTCCTACTAACCTTCCTCCTATGGATGACATTCTCTTTTATTTTGAGAGCCCTTACCAGAGAGACATCCATTGCAGAATATCTCCCTATCATCCCAGCAGCCTGCAGGATTTGAGATACGAACTGCTTGAACTCCTTTAAAAAGGGTTGGCGGAGTCTTTTGATGCTAAATCGATTAAGAGATTCAGCCGATTGGTCAAACTAGCATGTGTACTTTCTCGGTCGGGCTCTCCTCTAGCAACCAGAATATCGACTCTCGTGGAGCTCCAAGGAGTGCTCGAGACATGTTACCATGCTGGTGTGGTCATTGCTCGCACCGAAGCTGAAAGAGATGTGGCCAAATCCAGAAGGACTAGTGCACACGAAACTGCTTAGAAACTCTTTACCAAGAATGTTGCAGTGAAGGCTTTCAAAACTAAAATAAAAAGTTTGGAAATTAAGATCATGACTTTAGAGGCTGAGTTGCTTGCATTGAGACAGGAGCTAGGAGAAGAATGCGCAGAGCGCCTCAAAGCTAAAGAGGAGGTTTCCAAGTTGGTTGTCGCTGTACACGCTCAGGTAGAAGAGATGAATTAATTGTCTCGGTCAGTGGCCAAGAGGGAAGCAGTGTTGTGGTTACAAAAAATCAGTTGGAAATGGCCAAAATATTTTTGCAGAATTTCCTATCTTCTGACTTTTAAATATAACTACTTTATTTATGTGAATGAATGGTCATCGAGCCCTTTTCATGTGACTTTTGTTCTTCTGATTTCTCATTTTTATTACTTGCAACTGATAATGGAGTGATCTTTAAAACATGGTAGAGCGTGGTTCGTTCTCCTTATTTTCCTAACAAATAGGAACGTGCGGCGGTCTTAGTGCTTTGCCTTTTCATCTACAAGGCAATGACTTTAGATCGTGGGTGTTGAACACCTACTATTTAAATGACTCACCGTCCTTCACTCCGTTATCATTTCACACGATCCCAATCTTTTCAAATGGCTTCCGGTCCCCCACCTCTCATTGCAGATGCTGAATCATATCTTAAAGAGATCCTTGAGCTGGGCTTGAAGGATTACTCTTTCATGAGTTTTCTTCCTGACGCTAATAAATTCGCCAATGATGCTTCCTTTGTGATAGGTGCTAACCCCTCGACTGTACTAAAAAATTAACTTGAAGAGTTATTCCTAAAGTTAAGACATCTAACCACTAGGGGAACACGCTACAGTGGCCTAAATTATTCCCACCAGGTAAATTCGCGCTACTTGCAACAACAATATGAGGCCGAAGAAGACTCAGCCAAAATGAGTGGTAAGCATGAATTGGCCTATTATGAATGGTTGCGATGTGCTCAAGCACATCAGTTCAACCGTACCATGTTCCAGATGCTGAAATCCTACAGAGTTGTACTGATAGAAGAATTAGAAGAATGGGGCGGTGCTTTCTATGCAAAAGAGATGGCCGATCCAGAGGATTTGTCACTCTTGGTCGAACAAATCCTTTTATACCAAACATGGTCGAGAGCAAGTTATAATGCTCGGAAGATGGCCAAATGTGAAGTTTCATTAATCGGGGCTCGTGTCGACCAACTACTTAATCTTTTACCACACATTATAGAAGAATAGACTAGTTGGGCTCCTTTTAAAGAGAAGGCTGAAGCAGAGATGCAAGCTCTTCATGAAGAATTTGAGCAGATAAAGATTTAGTCATTCAGTTGACTACTTTTAAGTTTTTTGCCCTTTTAAAAATTTTTCCTTCTGTAACAATTAATGTGGTCGATGACCAGAAAAGCAGTGAATAAATTCCGGTGTTTAAATAAATTTAGGATGTCGGACATCCTTTATTTCGGCCTTAATATTTGAATCGAGTAGCACTTTAACCATCAGTCTAGTCCTTGTATTGCAGCACGTATGTCCAGGACTTGGCTACTTTTTGCCATAGTTGTCACATCTTTACTAAGATGGAAGTACCCTATTTCTTTAGAAAAGTCCCATTCATTTTATTGTATCTCAACAATACTGGGAATGACTTAATCAATCTCAAGAACAAAGCCATCACACCATCCCCTATGCATATTTAGTGTTGCATCTTGTCTATAAAAGTGAAACTTGAGTCTCAAGCTGCACCACGAACCAACTTGAACCAAAGACTTTGTCACCATCACTTCAATCCTCAATGGACTCCATTTTTCAGTCGATTAATATCATAGAGGAAATACTTTCAGGAGGGATAGACTCATTCTCTCGCTCTTCTCTGCTTGACCCTTCTCTTTTCCTCTAAGTCATTGCTGAGCTTTCTGCAAGCTATCGGCCTCCTTGGGAGATTCTGAAAACTCTTTCAGAACTCCAACGGCTTGAGGAGAAATACGCAACAACCGATCAAGAGCTCGATCATTGTGCTGCCTTTTTATCACGCCTGTTGTAACATCCCGGATTTTTGCCAACCTGGGATTAGACGTTCTAGGGCAATGGGTCGATCCTAAGACCTTATCAACTTGTCAAAACTAAATCCCACAGTCTAAAATCGCTCCTGAACCCATTTCCTTCACAAATCCCACCCTTCACTACCTTGTGCTTTCAATTTTTCAAAGCACTTTCGCCCTAGACACTATCTTAAACTAGCTAAGTAGTAAAACTTGGATCACTTTATATACAAACTGCAAAGGCCTAAGTACCATCTCAACCAGAAAACAATTAGGATTAAATCCTTTAGAAATTTAACAAAGTTAACTAAGTACTAAACTCGGTTAATCATGAAATCCGTTGGGATCGCTTTAAATACGATCTGCAAGACCCAAAACTTGCAGAATTAGTGACTCTAGGTTACCCTAAAGTCTAGAGCCAAACTCATTACCCGTCTGCTCTCGGGACTGAAACGAAACTTCGTATGAGGTCTAGATCGCACATCGGGAGTCCGATTAACACGAATCTAAGGAACTAGGACCGCCCCACTGGGCTTGACAATCATCTCAAAAATCAGCTCCGACCGATGTCCCACGGTCATTTATTTCGATCCGGAGCGAGGGTGTGTGAAAAAACACTATTCCTTTGAAAAGAAAATATCTGGAATAGTGATCTGGCACCTTTCGCTTGCGCATCAGTATTAAGCAACCTGACCGTCAGAATCAGACCAAATTACACCCTCGGATCAGGAAAAATTTCAGGAACATTTACATGTACTCAGAACTTCTGATCGTGGCCCACGGACCGTTGAACTGAAAGTGGTCCGCCACGTGCGATCTGGGAATCCGATCGAGCCGAAAACGTAATCCCACGTAGATCCGCAGAGGGTGAGCTTAAGTCTGACGTTTGGCTCAAAGAGGGCTACCAGAACACCCCTTTTGAGCTTGGAAAGTGACGGAATACCTATATTAGCAGTAACCTTTGAACAAGAGTCTATTTCGGTGAGTTTTGAGGCTATATAAGGACCTTAAACCCTCTCCCATTCCAGCCATACGAATTTGGATTTGAGAGAGGGAAAAGAGAGAGAAAGTGAGGGAGAAGTGGGAGAAACTCCCTGCCGTCGTTCCCTGCCACCACACGGGCTGCACCATCTCGTTCTCATCGCTTTTCCGGCGATTCCAGCCCCGTTTCTAGGTAAGAAACCCTAACCCTAACCTGTTTTGGGGTTTAGACTGTTGTAGGTTGTGAAATAGCTAACCTATTTCGTTCTCTAGGTTGCCAAACTGCCGAATACGGAAGCTTAGCAAACCTATCGTCTCCGTTACGATTCTACGACCAAAGGTGAGGACTTTAAATGTATAAGTTACGTTTTTCAACGCTTTCAATGTCAGATAATGATAGATTCATGATCTGCGTGTAAATGCACATGTACAAAGTGCTTTCCGTTTCCTGTTTCGATTAACGTTGTAGAATATGGAATTTCACATACTCTAGATATACGTAGAAATACCGTATACATATTTTTTTTGGAGAAATGTTTGACATGTTTATTTAATGTATGATTATACTATATATGGATAAAATACTAGTTTGGCGAAAGGAATCGCCGTAATATATGTTCACTTGTAAATGCTACGTATGTTGAAATTGTGTATTCTAGAAATACCGCATATGTGCGGATTTTGGAAATATAATTGTCATGATTATTTGTAGTATGATTATGGTATACATGGATAAAATACTCGTTTGGCTAAAGGATAACCCTAATACATGTTTTACTAACATACACCATGTATGTTGTAATAGTGTATTCTAAGTGTTTGTGGAAATGGCTGAATGAGTATAGAATTCTCATTTGTGCTCGCCATGACTAATTGTCATGGATTCATGATTGATGTATGGGCGATACCCCCTTTGACGAAAGGTTTTGCCCTAAGTCACGCCACGGCCAATATACACTATATGTGCTAAATGTGTGGCCCAAGTGTTTGTGGAAATGACTGAATGAATATGGAACTTGGATTCCTGCTTGCCATGACTATCCGTCGTGGGTGTACGCGTGTTATGATTGGGGCAACTCCCTAGTGAAAGGATTTGGCCTAATGCCTATGTGATCGACATATGTCGTGTATGTTGATGTATGTTTGTTTAAGTGATTCTTGAAATGGCTGAATGAGTAGTAGTTAGCAAATTGTAAAGTATAAGGGTGTTGAGATATGATTCTCAACCTCTTTTAACTATGTGTATGATCTCCTTTGATAGTTGTGTGATTAGGAATTGAACATGTACAAACTCATGCTTGTGTTGTGATTCATAATATGCTCAACTGCTTTATGATTTTAACTATGTAATGCATATGTTTAAATTTATATTTACGTTGTATGATCCGTCATGGGTGATGGGGGAGTGGAGCAACGAGTGCGTGCAACAGCCCTGGCAGCCCTAAACGGATAATACCAGACTGATTGTATGATTTGAATCCTGATCTATTACTGCTTTATATCTCTGTAATTGATTGTGTTTGGGGCTATGATTATAGTCCAGGCAATCGGTAACGAGATTGAACTCGTGGCTGAGATTCATTTGTCACGTGGGATGTGTTCGACGAACTCGAGTCGTGCGTTGCCTGTCGGCAGTGGCTAGGCCACACGAAGTTATTTATGCACTTCATGTCGTGCAGCTCAACGGGCGATCGTGCTAGTCGAGCTCATCAAGTAACCCGATCTGCCTTATGCATGTTCACCCTGTTTGGTCGCTACTGCTTGAACCTAGGGTACCAAACTTACCAGTGGCGATCCCCGTTTAACCATGGTACCTAGATCCGCTAAGTCGCATGAGCCGGGCATGGTGGTATGGGACACCGTGGTCGAGCTGTCGGCCTACGCTGGGGCCATGTGCCTCCCCGTAGTGACCATTGCGCAATTAACTCGTGAGCCGAATACGGTGGTATGGGACACTGTATTCGAGCTGTCGATACTTCGGCGAGAGCCGAGTACGGTGAGATCTGTGCTCGTGCTGTCGGGCGACGAGTCCTCCGTGGTATCATCGAGTACACTCCAAGGGTCTGTGATTGGCCACGAGTCTTTCACAGCAACTAGAGTGTGAGTTGAGCAGAGTACGGTGAGACCTGTACTCGAGCTGACGGCTAGTGATTGAGCCGAGTACGGTGAGACCTGTACTCGAGCTGACGGCCAGCAATTGAGCCGCATACGGTGAGATCTGTATCCGCGCTGACGGGTGATGAGCCATTTGCGATGCCTTCACTACGCTTCTCAAACCATAACATCGTATGAGAATAACTAGGATTGACGACCCTAGAATGGATCAGGTTTGGGAATGATACAAGGGAGGTACCTTAGTTTCCCAATACTGCTGTTTGAAATGGACTAATAAAAACTTGGTAATCATGAGCATCATCGCACCGCATGTGCTTTGTAGATGTGGCGCACTGAGGGAGTAAGCATTCGCGAACGTAAGATGATGTCGCTTGAGGGTGGTTTGGCAAGGGCATACAGCATCATGTCATTTCATTCTTACATTTAATAAGAGTAGTTAGAATTGTTTGATTTGTACTGCTTTATCATTACTGCTTGATTGAATTGATAACATGTTAACCTATGCCTTACTGTTCCACTGAGTTGATCACTCACTCCCACGTTACGGGACGGTGTTCCGAACACCCACCAGATTTGTTGAATTTCAGGTGATGGCGATGCTTGTGAAGCAGAGCCGGTCTACTTCTGTGATGATAGGAGGAGTTCTCCTATCTGTATCTCTCTGGCAGGTCAATGAAGACCTGATATCGTATTGACGGGGCTATGGTACATGGGATAGGAGGCATTACACTTCCTCACATTTGGTATATTTTAAAACTGCACTTGTATTTATTTAACCTGGTAATCTTATCACACTCTGGAGACTCATCGTAGTTTATATATTTTATCTATCTATCACAGTCTTCCGCTTGCAAATTTAACTGTCTCTAGAGTATGATATGCTGTTTTGGCTTAATCTCACTCATGTTCAATGCACGAATACAGTCAACATTCAATCATCATTCATTTTGTTGCATAAGTGATGTTCTGGAACTCGGGAGTTGAGATTATGCTCGACCCCCGATTTTCAGGGCGTTACACCTGTCTTCCCTTGGTGCTGAATGCAGAGCTCTACCAGTCCGTCAGGAAATAACTTGGTAGAATAAATTACGTTGGACCCACGAATATAATATTAACAAGGGCATGCTACGGTCAATAAAGCTCGCGCGTAACCATTTGGCCGATGACTTGACTCAGACTCATCAGCTTTACCCAAGCCAAAGTCAGCCCAGGAGAGAGGAGCTGGTCATATTCATCGAGTCCCAGATAGCGTTCTACCGGGGCAACCTCGAATTTCGTGAAGCAGAGAAAAGATCGGTCGAGTAGGAGCATGAAGTTCTCAGCCAGTGTCTCGTTTATGTCGAACGTCTTCTATCACGCTAGCGGGCCAATATGCTTCATAGATAGAGAGGCAACATGCAACGAGGGAGGCAAAAGCTACGGTCATAAAATGATTTGAAGAACTCAAGCAGGCCTACTCGTAGATGATCTTGACCATATTCTTCATCTCTTTTTTGTTCTCCCTCATCATGTTCTCTTTATTCTTCATCTACATCATCTTGTAATTGATAGCCTTACTCATTCAATTGACCACCCTTGGACTTATTATTTTCATTTTTACTTCATGTAGCAATTCGGTCAATGGCCAACAAAGGGATGAATAAAATTTGAATAGCTGGGGGTACTTTTGTATGGCAATCTTTAATAGTTAATGTGGCCCTTACCTTTTAGTACACATGTTCAATACTTAGCTATTTTTCCAATATAGGCCATACCTTAGTCATGCTGATAACACCTCGCTTCCTTAGAAAGTTACATTTATTCCATTGTATTCACATGATCCTGGGAATGACTTGTTCATTCTCGGATGCCCAACGATCGTACCGCTTCCTATTGGGGGCCTTGCACAAAACCTTAGGATCTAGCCCTCCAGAACAAATAGAATTATGGATAATAAAGCAATGTAAACAATCAATGCATCAATCATACACCACATAAGAGATTTTTACGTGGAAAACCCTCAAAGAGGTAAAAACCATGGGACCTCGTTCAGATCAACAATCCACTATGAAGTAGAACGTTACAACCTTCTTCACTCACGCAAGAGTGGATAAACAATAAAAGAAATAGAGAAAACGGAGAGATCTAATCGATTACGAGGACATAGAAGCGCTAAGATATAGATTGCACGGTAGATAACCTCCACGAGCTGAACCTCCCTTCTATAAGCTTCCTCTCTCTCTTTTTTCTTCTCTCACCTTTGATAGCCCTAAACCCTTTAGCAAATCCCTTGTAAAGCTTTAGGAAACCCTCTTGTTCTTACCTAAAAAACCCTAGGCAAACCCCTTTTATAGTTTAAGAAACTTCCCTTTCGCATCCCAGTTGCGAAAGGACTCAAATCCGCAGTTTCGCGCAAAATCGCGGAACAAACTGCGTAACCCAGGACCAATCGTGGAGAGTCCACGACTGGTCGAGAGCCACCTACGACCGGTCGAGGACCTCCTACGACCGGTCGAGCACCCCGGAATAAATTATCCCAAACTCGCTGGACTTTGAGTCGTACCACGACTCGAACCCACGACTGGTCGAACACCAGCCCACGACCTGTCGAGCAGGGCTCACGACCGGTCGAAGACGGGTCAAAAAACCCATCACTTCCTGCGCGTATTATTTGCCCCATTTTGATATATAAAAATGGTACTTATGCGCTAAAATATCCCATGAACCAATTCAAACCTGAATTCTTACGTACAAGCTTCAACATCTATGGACTTCTCTGCTTTATCCACCAAAATAATGAAGGAAATTTTTAAGGAAAGCATAGAGTCCTTCTCACCTTCTTCCTTTAAAGGAAATCTCTTTCCTTTCCTTAGGGATCCCAACGACCTCCCTGAGAATCAATGACCTCCTCAAGAGATCTTAAACATTCTCCGAGCTTCGACACCTCGAGGATGAGTATGTTGAGGCCGACGGCGAGATTGAACATTGAATTACCGCCTTGAATAGCTTGTTGGCCCTTAGTGCTGAATGCGGGGCTCTGACAGCTCGTTCTTAAACAACTTGGAAGAACGGGTTGCATTGGACTCATGAGCACGAGTTCAATAAAAAGATGTTATGCTAGTTTAGACGTGCACGTGAGCACTTGAATGCAAATTTGGCTCAGATCCATCTAAGTTACCCAAGTCATGATTGGCCTAAAAATCCTAAGCTGATTGCATTCATTGAGTCCCAGATAGCATTCTATCGGGACCACGCTGAGACTAGCGAGGCTGGGAAGAGAGCGGTCGACCTGGAGCAAGTGGCCAACAACTAATGCATCGCCTAGACCGAGTGCACCTCGGCTGAGCTCATGAGCCAGCAGGCTTCTTGGACCAAGTGGCACAACGTGGCAAGAGAAGCGAAAGTCGAGGCCACCAAACGCTTTGAAGATGTCAAGGCGGCCCACTTATAGCTCCCATTTTACCCCTCTTCTTCTTTTCATCTTCTTTCTCATTGTCTACCTTGACTGAGACATTTTGTAACTAATGGCCTCTGGGCTTTATTTGAGCATATATCTATTGTAACTAGCAGACCCTTGTTCGAAGCTTTATTTAAATGTAAAATATGTTTATTCTATTGAACTATTTCATCCCGATTCTTGATAACTTCCCATAGTGAAGGAAAGCGTTGTTTCAAAAAATGGTCGTTTAGAGGGGCCTACGCAATATTTTCAAGTCCTTTAGAACGTAGGCTCCTCCCTTAAGTACTTGCTCAATGACATATGACCCATCCCAAGTGGGTGACCACTTGCCAACCGCTCAGTCTTTCTGGCCGATGGGTAAAATCATCTTCCACACTATGCCCCATTCTCCAAAGGATTTTCCTTTAACCCTTTTGTTATACGCTCGCACCATAGCCTCTTTGCTGGCCACAATTGAATTCAGAGCCTTGATACAAGCCTCATCCAATTCCTCAAGCTTGTCCAACATTGCTTTTATGAACTCTGGAACAGATAGATGGGATTGATGCGCAGCTCGTAATGACGAAACCATGATTTCCGAAGGCAATACCGCCTCGTGCCCATAAGTTAATGCAAACGGATTGACCCCTGTGCTTGTGCGAGGTGATACTCTGTAAGCCCATAAAGCTTCAAATAGCTTGAGATGTCATTCTCGTGGATTCCATCATATCGTCTTTCTCAAAATATTTTGATCACCTTGTTGTAAGACTTAGCCTGACCATTCGCCTGGGCATAATATGGAGTCGAATGTAAGATCTTTATGCCATATCGGTCGGCTATGGCACACATTTCCTTAGCCAACAAGGTGGCACCTCAGTCCATGGTAATGGATTCTGGCACTCCAAAATGATGGATGATGTTGGTTTTGATGAAGCCGATGATCTCTTCATGACCGACCTTTCTCATGTGTTTTGCCTCATTCCATTTAGTAATCGGTTGCTACTATGATGACCGTGTTTAGCTGGATCGAAGGTGGGCGGATATGGCCAATTAGGTCAATCGCCCATCCCTGAAATGGCCAGGGCTTTATAATGGGGATGTAATTTGGTCGCAGACACATGTTGGACTGGCTCATTTCTTTGGCAAGCCTCACACCCTTTTGCATATTAGATGCAATTGGCCATCATTTCTGTCCAGAAATACCCATAGCCTTTAAGCATAAGCCTCATTTTCCTTCCTGCCGGTGGGTCCCACAAATCCGTTCATGACTGACATAGCTTCTTTCTTATATTAACATCAGAGCAAAACCCCATCGGCCCCTTTTCGGTATAATTCGTCATCAACCATTACATAATTTATGGCCCACTTCTGTATACTCCTGTTGTTTTTGGTACAAGGACTTTGTAAGTAACCCATGAGGGGAGCTCTTCAATCGTCCTCTTCCACTTTTATTTGACAAATTTATGCTATATTTCCTCTTTGGAAAACAGAAGGTAAAGGCCTCTGGACCATGATCGACCAACCAGTCGATCCTTTCCAGGCTTCCAGTCCTGTAGTTAATTGCGCCATTCCATTAGCATCCACATTATACTCTCGAGTGATGTGCATCAGTTGGAATTCATCAAATTATTCGATTAATTAGATTGCCACATCGTATTATGGTAATAATGATGGACTGGTGCACTTAAACGATCCTGCCATCTGATTTATCACTAACTGTGAATCTTCGATGATCATCACGTCTTTTACTCATAATTCTAACAATATCTCTAAGCTGATTATCATGGCTTCATACTCGACATGATTGTATTACATTTAAATTATAAATGGAATGAAAACTCCTGATGATTCCCATTAGGAGCAATCAACACTATTCCATCCCTAAACATCTCCTGTGTACTTGATCCATTGAAAATCAATTTCCACAGTGTGAGTTGAACGATGTATGAATCCACAATATTCGGAGGAATTCGTTTTTCTAGATCAGACAGTGATTGGTCAAAAAATCTGCTTTGGCTCGGCCTTTTACTGCTTTCTGTAGCACGTAATGCAAATCAAACTCGGACAAGGCCAATATCCATTTACCAATTCATCTGCTAAGAATCGTCCAGTTTAACATATACTTTACTGAATCAGGCATAGTATTATGTTTACTCTCTCGACCAACAAATAATGTCTTAATTTAGTGGCCGCAAAGTACAATGATAAGCATAATTTTTCTATGGCTAGATATATTTTCTCTACATCAAGTAATGTCTGACTCAAATAATAATTGCCATTTCTTTTCATATGTCATCATCTTGTGCAATAAGAGATCCGACCGACCCCGTTGAGGCTATCATATATAGCTTAAGCGATCGATTTGTACAAGGGACATTAACACGAGTGGCTTCATTAGATATTCTTCAATTCTATCAAAAGCCAGCTAGTGTTCCTCCTCCCACACAAATTCGGTCCCCCATTTCAACTTGAGTAAAGGAGAAAAGACGTTAGTCTTGCCTACTCAATTAGATATAAATCGTCTAAAAAATTTACATGACCCAAGAATCTCTGTAGCTTAGCCTTATTTCCTGGAGGCCATGCATTAATCACAACATGGGCCTTGTTTTGATCAATTTCGATCCATCTTTGATGTACTAGGAAGCCTAAGAAATTATCAGCCGAGATGCCAAAAGCATACTATAGTGCATTCATCTTTAACCTCTAGCATCTCATCCATTCGAAGGACACAAATGTGCTAGATGCTCACTCTTGTTGACTAACTTGACTACCACATCGTATATAGACCTCCATAAAGTGACCAATCATGTCATGATGTTTATTGCCCTTTGGTATGTGGCACATGCGTTCTTCAACCCAAAAGGCATCAAAATCTAAGAATATGTTCCCAATCCTAGACATCTAAACACTGTCTTGGGAATAACATCCAATGCTATGTATATTTGATTGTACCCAAAATATCCATTTAAGAAAGACACAATTCTGTGCCCCGCGGCCTAGTCTATAAGTTGATCGGCCACTAGCATGAGATATTTGTCCTTCGATGTAGCCAGATTCAAATTTCAGAAATCGATACATACTCTCAACTTACCTTTCTTCTTCATCACGAGGACTATATTCGACATCCATTCTGCATACTTAAGCGGTCAAATGAAACCAACTTTCTAGAGTCGTTCGATCTCTTATTTAATCTTGATAGTGATCTCGACTATCATATGCCTTGGTGTTTGTTTATACGGCCTATGCCCTTCCTTCCCAGGTAATCTATGTCCTATCAGGCATCTATCAAGTCCCACATGTCTTGATAATCCCATGTGATGTAATCAGCAAACTCTGAAAGCAAGCTTGTTAACATCTCTTTTTCTGGCGGATGTAATAAGTTACTTATAAACTCTGATTTTGGGTCATGATCTATCCCCAAATTAACCTCAAAAATGCAGTCAACCATCCTCTTTTTCTTCGAGGAGATCTTCAACCTTTAAACTATCTTCTTCACTCGATTCATTTATTTTAGCCAAATTCACAAATAGACCTTGGTCTCCTTTTATAGACACCCCACCCAAGTTAGCATCTTGAGAAGACAGACAATTCGAAAATCTTGATCATATCCTAAACCTGAACCCTAACCCTAGCCTAAACCCGAATCTAAACCCTGACCACCACTCAAGCCAATGCCTACATATAAATAAGTACAATTCCTTGAAATGCACCCAATCATTTTAAGCAAAAACTCTAAAGACAGACTTTGGACCAAGCCAAAACATTAAAGCAAGCCCATCGGCCAAAGCCCAGAGGGAACCCAGCCCGAGCAGTAATCAGACTACCGTGGGCGGTAGTCGGATTGCCGCTCCTTATCCGACAGGTGTCCCCTCTGAGCACATAACTATCCCCCATCCCAAAGTCAACTTTCATATAGAATTACCCCTGAAGTTCACCCTATTTACTCTTTTACCTAACCCCAAGAGTATATAAGAACATGCCACATGAAATTTCTCCTTCCTCAAATAATCCCAAGCTGCTATGTCAGCTTTTACCATTCACAAACCCAACAATTACCAAAATGCCATCACAAAAGGTAATAAATAGCCTTCACCTCTCCTCATTTCAAAAAACAACAAGATTACACAACAACTATCTCATTTAAAAAATTTTCAAGTGAGAGAGGGAGAGAGAGAGAGGAAGAGAGTGAGGGTGAGAAGGAGCTCCAAGCCTTCAAGATCCAATCTTTTAGCCATCCCTTAGCCTCCTCCAAGCCATCCCGATCTCACAGTTTAGCCCGGATTGGTCATGGTTTATTCCATATTCTAACCATCTCAAGAGTAAGCCAAAGATCATCGCATTTTCTTATTTAAGCATTCATTATATCATCTTCTATCTTCTCAACCCCCTTGCTATTCTAGATCGCTAGCGAATGTATGCTCTGTGACTTGTCATATATCGGATCCTGTCACATCAGAAAATCATAGTGATCTAGTCCACTTTTTCTTTATCATTACATAAGCATCATTTCATCTACCTCCCTAGATACATTTTCGGATGTATGCTCTGTAGCTTGTCGGGATCTTGGATCTTGTTACATTAAAAATTCGAGTGTGTCTAGTCCCACTCCTACTACATCATTCATCCCTTGAGATTATTTACCACACAGATTAGAGACTGTACATTTGTACGGGCAAAGAGAGTGCCTAACACCTTCCCTCTTTATAACCGAGGTCCCTTGCTCAGAATCTTGGATCGTAGACCAGAAGTCAACTTAAAGCAAAAGAGTCCTTGGATTCTCTAGCTTTACATATTCTACAAGTTCTAGCCATCTGTGGAATTTTAAGATCAAGTGGTTAGTGGCGACTCCAAACTTACATCAATCGGGTCACCCCCACGAGCACCAAGAACATAACACTTCCAACGCCAAAGCGTGGGCACCAATTTCCCAACGTTCACACCTTCAAACTTTCTTCAAGTTTTTTTTTTTTTTTTATTCTGGTCATGAACTTGGCCCTAACTGTCTCCTTCTTTAGTACTTCAGTCATGGAATTTCCTCGATGACATAGAGAGGGATCGATCGATAAAGGACAATGTCCTTTAGCTGGGCATCATTAGTTCGAATCACTTTTGGGATGACTTGCACAATTCTTATCGGGTTCTTTTTTCACTGTAATTCTAGTAGGACTTCTTTTGTTAAACTTGATAGCTCCTACCTATGCGATGT
This sequence comes from Magnolia officinalis, assembly GCA_021015155.1. Classification (NCBI taxonomy): domain Eukaryota; kingdom Viridiplantae; phylum Streptophyta; class Magnoliopsida; order Magnoliales; family Magnoliaceae; genus Magnolia; species Magnolia officinalis. The sequence continues at coordinate 20,186,033 of JAJHSJ010000015.1, forward strand.
AATAATATACTTCGTTAAAGTTTGATGTGGCCAAGAATGGCTTATTATCAGCTAGAACTAGTTCTACCTTGTCTTGATTCCAGAAAATGAAGAATTAGTGAAGAGAGGATAGGATGCATGCGAAAGCATGGATTCGATCCCTCCCTAATAGCACATTGTAACTTGATGAAGTATCCACCACAAAGAATGGTGCCAACACCATCTTAGTGCACACGGTCAGATCGACCAGTAAGACATTATGTGTATTTGTGACGTGGCCAGTGAAATTACTAATGGTTACCTCTGACGCGATTAAATCAGCCATTATCTTGCCCAATTTAGCCATCATCCTCTTCAATAACAGATTGACTGCGGCTCCATTGTCCACAAATATCCTGGTCACAGGGCATCCATCTAAATGGGCCGTATATACAATGGTTTAAGGTGTTGCGTCATGTCGCTAGTAGGTTTATCAATAATTACTTTTTTCAAATGCCCCATCGGCGCGCCGCTACAATGATCGTATCAACGTGCGGTGTTTTCTCAGCCCTGACTTTACTTCTCTCTCATTCCTTAAAGGGGAAGAAAGCATGTTGTATGATTATTAGAGGAGAATGTTCTTCTACATCCCCAGGCATTGTGTTTGGTTGTGTGGGTCATGCTTGAAAGCTATTCAGCAACGTCAAGACCATATTGTACTGGAACGTCATAAGAGATAACGAACCAAATACAATTTCACCACTTAAGCCTTGCCCCCCTAGTGTTTCAGATTTGATTATATCGATTTGGCTAGGGGATTCCTCGATTGTAGGTTCGATCAAGAATTTAGTCGTTGGCGCATGTTTTTCTGCGTCTTCCGTACTAAAGAACTTTTCAATACATATTAAATGGAATTAGAGAGAAATCCTTATAGTTAGCCACTGTAGGTTGCTGAAGGATACTCTGATGATCGGATTAAGTTCAACATGCGAGCGTAAACTCTAATTACAACTAAAATTATCAGCTACTGGAATAATGCTACGGATTACGCTACGGAATGTAAATCGCAAGTTGGAAAAGTGAACGATTATGCTAAGAAGCCTAATTTACTCATCAGTGAGAGTAAATGATTATACCAAGAAATGTAACTTAACAAGATAATTGCAAATGTAATTAATAGATAGATTTTGGTTTGATTGGCTTGGTATGAGATGAGTTTTCTACTTGCTTTGCTTTCCTATTTATAAGCTTTGATCCAATAGTTATAGATCCTTCCCACGTTCTGACGGTTATTGTAACTGTTTATCCATTATTAGGATTCTAGATGTTTCCCATGTGTTCTTGCTCTTTTGGTTTTTCTTTCAGCCATCTATCCAGCAGTCGTGCGAATTCAGTCGTTAGCCACCTATCACTTAGTCATCCGAATTTAGTCGCACCTTCACCGATCCCTTTAATGCAATTGATATGTTATGCCTCCACTTATCGAAATGCGACCGTCCATATCTATAAAAAATTCTGCAGCCATAACATGCGCATCCATACAGATTGCACGAATTCAACCCAGATTGGCCAAAAACATGACTCGGCCGGATAGGGTACAAACACTGGCTGGAATTGAAATACATGAATTTTAGAGCTTTTCTTTTTGTCCTGTTTTGAGCACCTTTGTTGGGACTGAAGGGGGTCTTCAGTGAGACCAAAAATTGCATGAAATTGCTCTAAAGCCTAGCAAAACAAGTTCAAATGAATTCTTAAGGCTTTGGATAATTAAATTGTTTCTTCGCTACTTGATGCTCCATGTCTTCATGTCTTCGATATTCCTTGTCTTCCAATGAAGGCTCAACTGACTCACTAATACATAGACCAACATGATTGATAAATAAGGTGCACAAATAAGCACAGTAACAATTATAACTCCTCGTATGATAGATTTTATACGACGCATCACATGGACATCCTAAAAGAGTGAGACAATGGCATTGATCGCATAGAATCAATGGGATAATAACATGTGGTTAATGAGCGATTGTATTTATGATATCGAGCAATGGAACAACGTCGATGTCACTTTTTTTTTTTCAAAGTCGAAGCGACGTGAGGGAAAATATTGTACCCTATTTTTAACTATTCTGTGAAAGACAATAGGAGGGAGACATGTGGCATTACATGAGGAATAGGAAATGGATAAAAAGATCTTCAAGATTTGAAGCACTTTTTGCAAGATTACAGCTGACATAAATTATTAGTTCTACACATCAATGTATGGTCAACGGAGTGTTGTGGTTGATATACAATTAACGTGGTCAAGCTATTTAAGATATTAAAGGCGATCGAGGGCAACAAATCCTTGGTCGACAAAAGTGGAACCGTTGTAAAGAGAAACATGCTAAAAGAATGAACTAGAAAAGAGAAGAATCTAGAAAGATTTTTGAATGGTTGTGACCATTGCAATAATGAAAGAATAAGCTACAGCAGAAATCTATAAATAACAAAGGAATTCAACAGAGAAAAACCCTAATCCAAAAGCCCAACTAACCAAACTATAAAACAATTATTAATTTATCTCTCATCTCGGCTTATCCTACGAGTAATAGTAATTTTTAGTCATAATCTTTAGTTGTAATCCAAGTCTACACTAATACTCTAGATTTGTTTTTTTTTATCTAATATCAAGCAGTTCTTTTAATCGACACATTCTTGCAATTTCTCATAGTGATTGATTGTTAGTTTTTTCCTTTGTTTGATTTGCAATGGTATTCTGAAAGTCATTTCTTGTGAAATGCACAAGGTAATTCATCTTCAAAGGAAGAACCCCACCTCTGATTATCTCCCGATCGTTATAAACTTTTACAAGTGGCTGAGTAAGTAACCGATTTTCTCGGAATCTGGTCATATGTGTTCATATTTTTGGTCATATACGTTCATATTGGATATATCTGATTATTTTGGCGCTCGGGGTCGAAGTTGATCAGTTTGGATCGAACCGTTGTATCGATTCTGGCACGTCTACACAACCAAAAACTAATCGAGCAACTAATAGATTATAATGGATTTATGCCGGGCTAGGTCCTGTGGGTAATTTCTTTCACATCCGACGGTTTTCCATGTAAAAAAATATCGGTGTCTCTTGCGTCCTACTTGTTTGAAGACTTGTTTGTTTGTGTTAGAAATGATTTTCATCCACTAAATATTTTATATTATTAATTTCACATATAAGGGAAAGTTGTGTGGTTTCGCAAGATGTTGAGCCATGCAAATTGTTAGCCACACAATAAAGAACATCTGGGCTGAAAATCTGACCAATTCACTCATCATAGTGGCTAGCTATACCATTCAAATCGGTGGACAACATACGATCAACCTAACTGTGATGCATCCCATGAAATGAGTTGATTAGTTTGATTTCTGCCTGAGTCATATGTTGACAGGAAGTAAACCGTTTTATGAGAAAGTTCGTATACAGTGTTGTATGTGAACGTTTAGATACAAGGAAAACCGATATTTAGCGTTCGTTGTCTTTCCTTGTTTGGGTCCTCCTTCGTTTTGAGGGGGAATCCGTACTTTAGGACTCATAGTAGATATGATAGGCGGCCCACTCCTTGTAGCTGGTTGCCCCCGAATGAGGTTCATATTGTGGTGAGGCCCGTTCATTTTGTGGTGCCCTCCCTTCTCTCTGTAAAGCTTCCTTTTGATCAATAGAACAAACTCTCCAAAAAAATAAATAAATAAATAAATAAATACTAGGAACCGATATATGGTAATGACATGGATAATTATGGTAATTACTTTTTTCTAGAATGTTCACATATGAATGTTATTCAATGGATTCCAATATGAAGATCTTGTATGTTGAATCATGGAGGAAAAAAAAAAAAAAAACACGTACCTTAGCTGTCTGCCATTGAAGTCATCTTTAAGCTTTGTTGGATGAAGAAGACGAATGCCTCTGCTTAATTCATTCGTTTAGAGTGAGGTATTGATGCTTCCTCTCTCTGCTTCATTTCATAGGGCGATTGCTAAATCCCGGAAAGAAACGCTGCTACTTTATGTTGGACGCGGAAAGCATAGGAAACTCATCTTGAAGGTAACGCCGGGCTCGATAACGACATACGTGAATGACAATCTGGTCGAATAGAGATTTTGACCAATAAATGATTAAAGAATTGAGCATTGTGGTAATCCCAAATGCCTCCAAAAATTAGGGATGCGGATCAGCTACTGACAGGTTGAGTAGCGAGACTCGCTACCGAAGTGACGCCACCGTGTTCTGTGGGCCCACCATGATGTATGTTTTGTATTGACACCGTTCATCCAATTGGAGAGATCATTTTAGGGCATGAGCCAAATAATGAGTCAGATTGGAAGCTCCAGTGGACCCCACCAAAGAAAACAGTGGGGAGAGTGACGCCCACCATTAAAAAATTCTAAGGGTCATAAAAGTTTTCGATCAAGGTGGTATTTGTGTTTTCCCTTCTTTCATATCTCTGTTAACTTATGAGGAGGTTGGATCTCAAGTAAACATTATGGTGGACCTAGGAATGTTTCAACTATGGGTGTCACTCTCCCACTGTTTTCTGTAAGTAGGTTCTACTACAGCTTTGTATCTGTCTCATTACTTGGATACAACACATAAATCATGGTGGGGCTCATATAATTTGGTGACCTAACTTCATTAGCCAATCTCCCTACCCAACCTATCAGTGGCTAATCCGAGTCAAAATATTAGTACGATGAGACAAACGTCCTACCTACTCACCTACCACCCAAAAACAAAAAACAAAACAAAGGATAGGACGAAATTACCCAGGCTGAGCCATCGCAAGACAGCGGCCTGAGGGATTCGAATGGGGGTAAATACTGTCGGGCCCTCCACGGTGTTTGCGAGAAATCCACACCGCTAACATGTTTTGTCAAATAATTTTATGAAATGATCACATAATTGCAGTAAATTTAAAGCTCAAGTGGACCACACAACGGAAAACAGTGGAGATCATACGTCCATGATTGAAACATTCACAGGGATGTAGAAGCTTTGGATCAGGCTAATAATTTTATTCTTTCAATCCATTCCCATGATAAGGAGTTTATGAGCATTTGGGCCACTTTATGAATAGTTTGGATTGCATATAAACAGCACGGTGGAGCCTAAAAAAGTTTGAATTGTAGGCAATTCCTGTCCACTATTTCCAATAGTGTGGTCCAACCAATTTTCAAATCTATCCAGTTTTTTGTTTCACATCTTGACATGATCTTACAAAATGAATGAATGGAGTGGATTTCCCACAAACATCACAGTGGGCCCAACATATCTTACTTTGGTAGAAACTGCCTTAAAAAAGCTTTTCTTTCAACATTCTCTTGAATGTAATGTGACATGACTTCAAAAAGCTTTTTTTCGGCATTCTCTTGAATGCAATGGGACATGACCGGATAACTGGACCTATCTAGATATGGATGGTCCTACAAGGCCAACTGTCATGTATATATTTTATCTACCCAAACCATTCATTTTGAAAGATCATGATTTTAAGACATGAACCTAAAAATGAGGAATATTAAAGACTCATATGGACTACACCATAGAAAGCAATGAGATTGAAAACATACCATTGAAAACTTAATTTTTAAGGACCGTAGAATTTTTGGATGTAACTAATTTTTTGGCCCATGACGTTAAATTAAATTTTAAATCCAATGAACGAAATGGATTCATTTAATACATAACCCATGGTAGGACCCACAACCCTTAACACATGACAATGTAGACCCTTAATACGTTATAACTACGCCCCCGCCCCTTATAACATGACAACTTCGACCCTTAACACATTACAATCACGACCGACCCTTATAACGTTGCGACCTCAATCCTTACCACATTGCAACCACGACTTCGACCCTTATAACATGATAACCTCGACCCTTGGCACATAACAATGTCGACACTTTTATGACAACCTCGACCTTTACCACATTACAACCACGACCCCGACTCTTATAAAATGACAACCTCGACCCTTACCATATTACAACCACAACCTTGAACCTTATAACATCACGATCTCAACCCTTACCACATTACAACCACGACTTCAACCCTTATAACATGACAACTCGACCCTTAGCACATGATAATATCGATCCTTCACATGACAACCTATACCCTTAACACATGACAACCTCAACCCTTACCACATTACAATCAAGACCTCGACCTGTATAGCATGACAACATCGACCCTTAATACATTACAACTACGAACTCAACTGTTAACATATTACAACCACGACCTCAACCCTTATAATATGACGACCTTGACCCTTAGTACATGACAACGTTGACCCTTCACATGACAACCTCGACTTTTATAACATGATGACCTTGACCCTTAGTACATGACAATGTCGACCCTTCACATGACAACCTTGACCCTTAATATATGATGACCATGACTCAAACCCTTAACACGTGACAACCTTGAACCTTAATACATAAGAACCACGACCCAAACCCTTAACACACAACCTCAACCTTAAAAAATAAAATTAAAAATGATACACATTCATTGCCTTTTAAGGTAATGCATTACAAAATTCAATTTTTATTTCTTTCATTGTCTTACACATGATAACCACAACCATTCTTATTTACCTCAAATCTTTTTTTACAATCACTTTTCCTTATAACAACAATAACTCCCACCATCCCTCTCTATCCACAACCAAAAGTGGCTTCCATTTGTAAGAAAATATTATTCTAAAAATAAATAAATAAAGAATTCATTTAAAATGTCTTCCACGTATTAGTGGCTTGCCCATATGTTGAAAAA
>JAJHSJ010000015.1:20192919-20745138 GCA_021015155.1 Magnolia officinalis
AACCTTGGGATTAAATCGTTCCGGTAGGGATCGTAGAATTTTCCTACAAATTTTAGGTACCGAAACTTTTTCTCCCCATCCACCCATGGAGTTGCAAATAATGTTCAACTTTGTGAAAAACTCCATAAATGTCTCATGCTCTTCCATTCTGAGACTTTTGTGAAGTCAGGAGTTGAAGTTTGGATAGCTTCACAGTGCTTGTGCCTTCATGGGTTGTTTCTAGTAAATCCCATGCTTCTTTTGATGTCCCACACATGCTTATTTGATTGAAAATATTCTGGGACACGTTACAGTAGATAGCATTCATAGCCCTGGCTTCAGATGTTTGCCTTTCTTTATCGAATGCTGTCCACTTTTCTTTGGATTTGGGCTTTGTGATCGTTGTGCCACTATCAAGTATAATTTGTTCAGTAGGTGGCACATATCTGCTTTCAACTATATCCCAAACATCATGATCCAAACATCTCAGAAAGTAGTGCATCTTAGCCTTCCAGTATGCATAATTTGAGCCGTCAAATACTGGAGGCCTGGTGACTGACGAGCCCACTCCTTTGGCCATATTCCAACTTCAGTCAAGATCACTCTCTAGGCGGTGAAGCCCTTAAAGAGAGACCTGCTCTAATACCAATTGAAATGGCGATGAAGACCGCTTGAGTAGAAGTTGGAATATACCAATATGTCCTAGAGGGGGGTGAATAGGACTTTTTAAAGATTTATGAGTTATTTAAAAAATCCTATCACACTAATCCTATCATGTATGCAATTTTTCAGGATTACACAAATGTAACTTTACTGGCTTTTAAGCCAAGTAGAGGATCCAATCACAAACTAATCAAGATATAGCAATATGCAACTTAGTCTATGTTGGATGTGACTGTGTGTGTGTGTGAGATGTGATCAGATATACGAATATGAATGTTTGTCATGAATCACACATAGAGGAAGCAATCATAAACACAGTCATTTTATAGTGGTTCGATGATAAGTCTACTCCACTCCCGGCTGTCGCACTCAACCCTTGAGTGTACCGGATTTCACTAAGGAGGTTTCCCAGGGTTCACCTCTAACCTAAGGTTTTAAAACAGGTTCACCTTTAACCTTTACAGAGGTTTTACGTGGTTTACGTTAAACCCAGAGTTTTACTGGTTCACTCTTTACCAGCTGTTTATGCTCTCCATAGAGCAAGCACTACAAAAAATATCAATATTAGGGGCGTTTTTATCACAGGCGGCCACAATAAACTGCCACTGTAGATGAAAATCAGGGGCATTTTTTTTTGCCCACCCCTGTACAGCTATTCCACCGCCGCTCCTTTCAAATAAAAAAACCTAAAATCTAATTTTTACCCCCCAAATCGCGCGCCCTCGAGCTTTTCTCTCCCGCGTGCCTCTTCACTCCCAAAACCCTTCTCCCCTCTTCTTTCTCAAAACCCTTCTCCCCTCTTCTCTCATCCCTTCAATAACCGACCAAAACTCTCTCTCTCTCTCTCTCGTTTCAGCAGGTCGTGGTACCATTTTAAAATGTAGTCACCAACGCTTCCGCCATACATGGGGCCCTCTCTGTGTACATCAGAATCACTCGTCTTTAAGGCGTCCGCCATGCTAGAATCGCCCTATTGGGTTGGTGACTTTTCGCTTCTCGATGATGAATCTCCTCCATCTCATCGTCATCCGTCCATTTGCATAGGGCATAAGGGTCGGACGAATCATATAATCCATGGTGCCTTCCACGGTTCAAGACACTCGATTAACGGCTCCAACCAGGTAGGGTGTAGGCCACAATGTCTGCTGTACCGCTTCCCATAGACTACCATTTCAGGTGCTCCTGCAGATGGTGTACCCTTTTCTCCCCTATTTGGGTCTTTTTCAAAACCCCTGAAAATCAAATTTCCATTTCTTCCCTCTTTTCTAACTTACAGGATCTCAAGAAGATCCAGCGTCATCGGCTCGCCCAACCCTGGCATCGGTACTTCTCTCACTTCCATTTCTAATCCTCTTTTTATTTTATTTTTCTCCTGTTGATTTGTTGGATTCTTGAAGTTTCTGAAAAATAATTAGAATAAATGAGATTTTGGTTTTTGTTAGGTTTTTGGGTTGTGGGATTTGGTTGGTTTGATTGGCTGGTAGAACTTCTGAGACCCCATTTAAATGACCATGATGCCCTTGGATTTATGCTTCCATGTTTTTATTTTGAAAAGGGTATTTTCGTATTTTGGTGTTGTTGGGATTTTGGGTTGAAGCGTATTTGGTTGGTTTGATGGTCTGGTAAGACCTGTCGAATGACCATAATACCCTTGGATTGGCGCTCCCATGATTTTATTTTGAAAAGGGTATTTTCGTAATATATGGTGTTTTGGTTTTGTTGGGTTTTTGGGGTTGAGGTGTTTGCTTGTTAAAAGAGTAGAAACCAGTTGGATCTCCATAATACCCTTGGATGGGTGCTTCCATGGTTCGCTTTTGTAAAGGGTATTTTCGTAATTAGATGGTGTCATGACTTGCTGGTTATTCTTTTGTTGGGCTGAAGCGCTCTTCCCACTCTGTTTGATAGGTTGATGGAAGCTTTAAAACAAATGATTGACCATAATACCCTTGGATTGGTGCTACCATGTTTCTTTTGGAAAGGGTATTTTAGTAATTACATGCTGCTCTGGTTTTGTTGGGTTTTGGTCTCTCTATCGCCGTGTTTTGACTGGTTGGGATTTGGCAAGTTGAGAAACCAGTTGAATGACCAAAACAGGAATGTTAAGCGAGTGGACAGGATGAGGTACCTGCAAATGCACGGGCAGGTGTGTGTGTGTGTGTGTTTTTTTTTTTTTTTTAAATTATTATTATTATTTTATTTGTCTTTGTTGAGTTTTGATGGTGGATCGGTTTTGGAAGAGCAGGGACATCATCAGGGAGGAAGCCGCGGAACCCCTGCAGGTTCAGGCTGGGGACTATGGCTCTTCGGGGGATACGGAAGTATCAGAAGTCCTGTGAGCTGTTGATACCCGCAGCTCCTTTCATTCGATGCGTGGGTATCTGTCTGTTCACCCATTGTGTTTATTTGGATTGGATGGTTATGATTGTTTGATCAGCCATATGACACTGTTAGGACAGAATGGGCAGTTCAGATTGATGGATTTGACTATTTGAGCATTCAGTACATTTAGTGCCCATTTGGATTGTTGAATTGGTCAATCCAGGATTGGCAATGCTTACAGTTCAAACAAATTTTTTGTGCCAATCCAGTTTAAAATGCATGTATTGGTCCGTTTTGTATTGACCAAATCAAGGTTCCAAATGGTCTCTTGCAATGCTTGGCTTGAATGATTGCTGTTTTAGTTTTGGCGTGTATGTCTGGATATTTTGGCTATAGCTTCCTACTTGGATTCGACTTTTACAATGCTTAGCTTGAACTATTGATGTTTTAGTTTGGGTGAGCATGCTTCGGCCTTAACTTCCTACTAATTGAATGTAGAACTTGGGTGTCTTGGGCTGTAAGCTCCCTTAATGCTCTAAAACAGGGTGATTTTCACACCTACATTTCTTCAAAAGGTCCCATTACAGTCTTCAAAAGTTGTGACTTGAAAGTCATAGGTTTGGTTGATTGGACCAATCGATTAATAGATTCCTACTTGGGAGGTTGTAATTGGGCAAGGCTTGCTCTGTTAGAAAGGTTTTCCTACAACTTATATTCCATGTAATGGTGAAAGTTTCATCTGCAAGTTCTTTGTAGTCTGCTAATCCAATTTTTTAGGAAAGTAGATGCCTCCCTTGCTCATTTGCTCATAGATGTGCTCTTGTGATTTGATTTTGTTCTCTATCTCGAGGTTTGGTTACTAATCTGGTCAACCTCAATCCAACTCAAAACAAAATCATAGTGAAACACAATTAAACTTCTTTGGTACCATTTTACATGTCAGAAATATAAAAGCACAAGAACATTTTATATTAAAAGAACTTGAGAACTCTACAAAAGGTTAGAGCTCTGAGGTGCACAAACCGCTACAACATGGCTAGCTTATACAACTTAGGCCCCCTGAAATCAATGAGTGTCTTCAGCTATTCTCTATGAATCCAGTGGGAATTAAACAGCAATGTAATAATCTAAACACATACTAGGTCTCTGTTTTCAGTATGGTGTAGGAGGACAGACGAGCTGGTTGATGGCTAGGTTTTGGAAGCCTTTGGAGTAGACCCCATCAAGGGGTTTACAGATTTTCAGGTATTGGCTTGAGTTGCAGTCTACTTTGTAATTACCGTGACTCTATTCGTCATTTTTAAACTGAGGAATTTGGGTTCTTGATGGTTTAGCTAGAGCTTCATTCTGGATCTCATCTTTATTATGTTTATGCAGGTGGTGGAAAATGCAAAAATCTAGGCAGAAACGGTATGGATTTTTTTTAAAAAAATAAATCCGGTCTTTTTTAATGGCCAGAGAGAGTTCTATATTACAACGGTTCTTTTACTGTATAGCTAAATTCAATTTTTTGCTGACATTGTTGTAGGAGGCAGCCATGATACGATTGGATATGAGTGAATATATGGAGTGGCAAAGAAAGTAGTTGTCCTACTAGCTAGATGCTTTTAGCCATGGTCCATGCAAAGCAGGACCAGATTAGGTGGATGGTCCCAATCCAAGGTCTCCCTTCTACATTTACAGAGGTAGAATCAACTGCCATTCATAGGCAATTTTATAGAGGTGCACTTGTCTCTACCAGCTCATCTAACAAGCAGTAGACATCCACTGGTACTTTCAATATTCTCAACCAGGTGGTTATTTTTGAGGTTAAGCATATTCATAGGTTGATCACCCTGTAATTGAGATGATTGTTGGCCAACACCTTGTAGAGTGGCAGATCCGTGTAGCAAATGGAGAACCTCTTCCCTTGACTCAGTTACAAGTGCCTTTATAAGGTCATTGCTATCAAAGAAGCAGTACTTGACATCAGACATGAGCTAGAAAAGTATGCTGCATGATATGTTAATTTGAATCAATTAACCATTCCTCACTAGAATTGTTTGGAATTCCACATCAACTTTTATTTCACTTTTGTCAGATATGACTTGGCTTCTAGCATTGTCAAACCTGACTTGACTTGCCGTTTTTGAAAAGTGGGAAGGAAAAGATTGAAAACAGGTGAATTTTGACTGTGTTCCCTTTATTGTTTCTGAAATTTTGCTTGTGCTTCACCTACTACACTTTCTTTTTTTCTCCTCACGTGGTTGATAATCTTCATGATTTTGTTTGACTGTAATGTTTTCGTTCTGATGTGCAATCTGTATTCCAGTAGACATGTCGGAAGGAGTGCTGCGAACTCTTTCTCTGCAAGCATTAGGCCTGGTACTTGCTAATTCTGTAACATCGTTTAATATGTCACTTTGCAATTTTATATAGCCTTCCTCTTACATCACAATTTAATCTTCTCACTAGAGTTTATGGATATTTAGTGCTGGTCCATTGTTCCTGCTTGTAGATATTGTCTGAGTATAAATACTCTTAGTTGATGTACTCTGATTTTTCACTTCTATGTTAAAATTCATGTTGAGTGGACTGTTCATGCAAATTTTTGTCATGTTAGCTGGACTAAATGTTGATTTAACTATTTATGACTTGATTAGAAAAGAAAAGGAAAAAAATCATGTTGAGAATGGCTAGATCCTAAGTAACTTGAACACAGTCACATGCATCACAAAGGCAGCGTGAGATATTATCTTTTTTAATTAATCAATTGCCTCAACTCATTTTCCCATAAAATTTGAGTAAGGTCACAAATGAGTTGGTTTTGGTTACTTATTTCAAAATGTAGGACTACATGGAAAAGGAATTGGTCCAAGTATGAAGTACCACTGTACGAAATCAGAGAATTAAGAGACTTGAACGCAATGGAAGTGAAGACAGTACAATGAAATAATTAGAAAAAGATGAAAGTGGCCATCAGTCGGGGGTTGGAAACTAAATTATGATGGTTCTCATTGGAGCTTGAAATGGTGGTTATAAGAAATGACATGGGTGAATTCTGGTCTTTGCGAGTGCTCGAAAGCCATGCCAATCCAACCATCAAGTGGGCCTCCACTTGATTTGGAGGTTTTTGGATGGTTTTCCATTGTTTTCTTTTGTGTGGCACACATGATGATCATATGGCCATGATCTTTGGGCCATTCTATTTCATGGTGGTACAATCCTATTGGATGGATTGGATTGGATGACTGACATACACCAAGGTGGGCCCCAGCACAGCTAGTTGTACATTTTTTCATTATAGAGTCTTGACAATCAACATTATCCTTTGCTTCAATTTGATCTTTTGAAGAAAATAAATTGTGATGATCGTGCGGGCCATTTTCAATAATTCATCTATAGCTTTGATGAGAAGAAGTATGGTTAGTTGCATGTTGGATTGATGCATGTGGTTAGATTGACTATATTTTTCAGCCAAGGACAAGATATCTGCTTGTCTTTGTCGAAAGTCAAATTTGGGTGCATTTAATTTCCATAATACTGTTTCTTTGCTGATGATTTCTGCTGCCATCTTATTGATCTCTTCATGGTGATTTTTGTGAGGTTTATTTATTTATTTATTCATTGTGGTTTTCCTAGGTTTTCATCAATTGCCAATGTGGGCCACATTTAAATTATAGAAATACAATGACGACCATGACTTCTTGCCAATGGATGTAAGTTTTAAATTATAGACTATAAGCTGAGTTCATATTCTTTGAATTCTGTTTCTGCACACTTTCTCGCAGAGCAGGTGAGGGCTATCCTTTTGTTCTGTTCTTCTATGTAGAGATATTATCATGAATTATTCGCTACAAGCTCTTTAGAGCAGTACTTCCCATCAGTTGCTCAGAGTGATGTGATTGCTAATATTTGAATCAAGCTCTTTTGGACTTTGTTTCATTGACCATTGTAGGCTTCCCTAATTTCCATATATTATTGTCAATCCAGCAATCTCCTTAGGTATGACACCATGGAAGTGGTACATTAAAACAGATCTGTTGTCAAGCCAGGCTGGTCCATTCATCTAGTAGGGCAGCATGTGTTTGAGGATAATGGTAAGAAATTAGATGAAATAATGGTTATATTCAATGCATTCTTGTGAAATACCTGATGATGGACCTTGATTTTTTAGCCAGGCATTGTTCACAGTGATTAACTGCTGATGGCCCAGCTATCCCCCACTATATATGAACCCCACCTACTTAGTAGCCTTGATATTTGGTTCTATGTTCTTGATTTTGTCAGTGATTTTGCTGATGATGGAAGGTGGTCAGGTGTTTACTGATAGAGTCGTTCCAAGAATTGGCCCTGAATGAACAGGCAGGCAAGATGTTAGTTGAGAATTACGAGGAGAGTGCAAGGCATGCCAGGTGAGGCCCCACCAAGATCGAGGAGCAAGATGGATTCACTCATTTTTATACCAGACCTTGTCAAAACCACAAAGACTGAAGAGTCTGTTGCTGTTGTTGGGAGAGAATCATTGCCAGTATCTCAGTCAGAAGAACAGAAACAGGCAAGGAAACTGAGATTGAGCCTAAAAATGCAAGCGTTCAGAGGCGAGTTGACCTTTATAAGGTATACCCTGATTTCTTCATCTAACATACAATTACATTACATGCATGCATATATTCAGAAGGATAGTCAACACCATTAACAGATAGTGTAACTCAGATTATGAGTGTACCTTGATGCTTGCCAAACACAGCCAATAGGCACAATCAGTGGAAGGGACTGTTTGGTAGGTTGGATTGGGAAGGAAACTTCCCAACTTCCATCACAGACCCTCAGCCCATGTTGAATCACTAAGAGCCCCAATTCTTTATGATGTTTTTGTCCTTCTCTTGTGTAATATATTTGCACTTTGGGTTTCTATTTTGATGTTTTTTAGCTCATGGGTTTTCTTATTCTTTTTTGATGGAGCTTTTTTCCTGATGAATGGATTGGAAATGTATTTTAAATTGTACAAACAGAAACTTGCAGTTCCTCAGCCTCAATCTGAGTCACATACACAAATTCAGTCTGCCCAACAAATTTCTCAAACCTATCAGGTTGAGACTCAGCTCAGGCAGCAACAGCTGATACAACTCCAGCAACAGTCTTTATCTTCATTGGTCAGTAACTTATTACACATTCTTATACATGTCAAAGGCTACAATTGTTCATTGTGTAACTCTTGCAAATTGGCTACCATGCATCAAAGGAAGGCAAAGATGTCCTGCCATTCCAACGCTTTCATCGCATTACCAGGTTCTATTCTTCTTCTCTCAATAACCCATTTAATCAGATTCCTAAAGCCTCCATGTTTTCTTATTTCCCAAATCACCATGCAATCATTGACATTTAATTAAAAAATAAGGGAAAATCAGTTGAAAGTGATAGAACAAAGCTTGTTTTTTCAACTTGTCTATTGTAAATTTGCAATTTCTATATTCAGTTAGGGGCTGTTTGGATTGGTGGAAATGGAAAATAAAAAAGTAGCCAAGGAAAACATCCATCTTTTTTGTGTTAAAATAAGCTCTTTGCGGATTAAAACACTCGATTTGGGCGACTTGGATGAATCAAAGTTCTCTAGGCCATTTTGGAGAAAATTTGAAAAAGATGCAAGTCTTCAATTTCTTTTCTTTCTAGTTTCTTGCTGGAATAGATATAGGATGAATTTTAATCCATGCAGTAGATTAGGTCTTTTAATCCAATTTTCGTTGCAGGGAGTGTTTAAAAAGGTAAGTCAGTGGTAATGGTGGATACTCACAATCTCATGATCAGGTGAGATATGGTTGCCTTGAATGTTTGTTTCTGAGTCTTTTCTGTCTTATTTGGATTGAGTTTATCTTGATTTTACATAAGCTTTGATGGAGATGTGAGTACAGGTTATATATACAGACGTGGGTCCACCAGATGAACAGTCGGTATCAGTAGGCTGTGTAAAGGATAGATGACCTCTTCTTATTTTCCAGTTTAAACTCATATTTAAAAATAAAAATCTTATATAATTCACTAAGCTTTTAAAACCATATGTTTTGAAAGATAGGCTCGAATCTTTGATATGTGTTCTACCCCATCACACCATTGAATCCAGACCCTTAAATATAAAAGATTGTACATATTTGTAGGAATTTATTGTCCTTTACGTTGTTGCATGTTTTTGTGGGTTAAATACTAATAGTAGAACATTGGCTGATGTGCATGTTTGAGAAGACATTTAACACTTACTGATGTAGACATTTGTTCAGCAGGTGACTCTAGCTATCACCCAATACTTGCAAGAATAGGTCCGTCCCAGCCCTTGACTTTTTTAAGTCACCATGTCTATGATATTTTGCAAGGAATTCTTGTTCAAAGGATAGTTTTATAATTAGCAAAAGCTGATTTACTTAAATATAATTGGTTCAGATCCGTTGAGAAATTATGGTTTTGTCATGGTCGAAGGTTTCTTGCAGCAATTTGTCTGGTTTCAGATGCCTTTGTACTTGAATTGAGCGAATTAGGGCTTTGAGTGTAAATTTTCGAATAAGTTGGGAAATTCAAAAACGGTAACGTATCGAATCTTTAATGAGAATTTCCTGCTTCTTTGCTAAAATCATTTCTCTCAAACCAGTGCAGAGCTCTTAAATCTTGTTTGGAAATTGTATATCTTGATTTTAACAGTCAAGATTGATCGACTTTGATGCTTCTTCTTTCGGCCTACAAGTAGAATCTTGTAGTTTATCCTAGAATCCGGTTTCTTATTACATTAGATTGTCCTAAAGATGAAAAAGAATTTCTTGAGATTGAAATAGTTGTTGCTTTTTTCTTTTTCTCATTCCTGCACCAGTTCTAAATTTAGTCCCATGCACTGCTAATTTGTTTGTGTGTGGAATATATGTAGATTTTCAGTTTCTCCTAGAGCTAAACTCAGGATCTTTGCAGTTTAGTTATTGTGTTTCTATTCATTTCAACCTGTGAACAGTTTTTTTTTTTTTTTTTTTTTGGGTAATTCCATTTCACACAGGCCTGCATATTCGAGGGTGTGTCTAGTAGTGCTTGCGTGTTGGTGTCACTTTGTGTCTCCTTAAGGTCCTTTAACAATGCATGGCAATTGTTTTCCATTTTATTCTCCTCCAATGGCAATGGTTGTTAGTGATTAGGGCCTTTTGGCTAAAATTTATCTTTACCCTTGTATATACTTGATGAGATAGTTATGAAGCTGTTTGTTTGGGAGTCTTGGTGGCTCCATTGTCATTTAAATCCTTGCTTTGTGATAATTTCAGAGACAGGTTAGCTACAAACTGTTATTAATTGTTATAAATGATGACATGGAAACTCATTAGACTTCAAATGTGAACAGGAGCGTGGGCATCCGTTGAAAGGAATGAAGAGATTTTATTGGTATTTACTCAAGTACATTACAAGATTTCGAGCTTATTAGGTGTCATTTGGCTGCACGGATTTGGATTCTAACTTACTAGATTTTCAAACCTGAATTTTACATTTCTTTTTATAGTTGTGTTTGGCAGCCTAGATGTGGAATTGGGAACTTAATTATGGCCCTTGAAAAGAGGAGAGTGGTTTTATAATAGTTGAAAATGATTCAAAATCTAGGATTTTGCTTCCCACTTTTTCTTTTAAATTTAAAATGAGCCTTTTGAGGATTTTCGTTCCAAGGTGGATTTGGAGGGGGGTGCCTAAAATTATTTGGATTGAAAGTCATGAATTCCAATTCAAAACTGTCCAAAATTCATGCTGTCAATTGGATTCAGTTCTCAAGCAAGAAAATTGCCTTTCTATAGTTGTTTTATGTGCACTTTGTATTTTGTGTTTTCTGACTACTGGGGTTTTCCATTGACATATCAAAGAAACAGATCCTTCACCAAGGGAGAGATCGAGGCTTGGCTTATTCGAAGTCGAAGAAGAGAATAGCGGAAGAACATCTCAAATCCATCTCCAATTCACCACAGAATAGTCAGGTCATTGTCTCGGTTAGAATTCAGTTATTATTTTGATTTTTTTTGGTTTTATGAGTAGGAATGGTAAACATTAGTATAATGTTTTTTGAAAAATCCTAAAATTCAATTCAGGTCTCAAAGAGAAAAAGCTGAATCTTATTTACTAAAAACTAAAAATTGCAAATGAATTGAAGAATCAGTTTCATCATTTCTAAAGTTTTTTTTTTTTTTTTCATTCATTCTATTGATTTTCAATTCATTTTCTTTTTAATTTTTAATTTTTTCCTCTTTTCCCTCGACAGTCTATTTTCAGGCCATAAAATGAAGGTCAGGAACTTGGGATTGTTCCATTTAGGAGGTTTTTGGGGCATGTTCCATCCATGGCAGGGCCAATGGTCAGGATTACTAAACCAAGGGCCTTGACCCGTGATGCATTATTTGTGAAACTTAAATAGTTGCTATTGTTGACTTGGAAAGTAACTTGAAGCAGTTGTTTTTTGGATGGGGCTGACTGAACATGTTGATTTTTAAAGTGGTCTGCCTTTCAAATTCCAGGGAAACTAAAAAACAAGTTAAATGATTTTTGACAAGAAAATACCGTTTTCTTATACCCTTTTGCTCTATGCATGGCAGGGTGGTGCTGACAAAGGTCCTCTATATGCATGAGTTCTGGTTCTTGAGGTGCATTTGAGAAGTCTCGCTTCGGGCGTCGCTGAAGTCTGAGGCTAGTCGTAAATGATTTACAAGTTGAATGCTAATTTAAGCCTGTAAAGGTCTTTTGATTTAAAAGATTCAACCTAGTAGAATTTTTAGTTGTTTATATTATTTTTTCTTTTATACTGCAAATAATTTACGGGTGTTTTAAACAGATTTTACAGGCGTTTTTTAATCTCTCATTAGCACATGTTACAGTTTTTCGCGGCATTTTTTGTTACTTGCGTTTATTACAAAATTTATATATTTAGCGGCGTTTTAAAAGTTCCTAGCGGCGATTAGTAAAGTTTTCTCAGGCGCTCATACTGTTTTTAGCGGCGCTTTTTGGATTTCTACCGGCGCTTTATCAGTTTTTACCGGCAATCAGCGAACTCGCCGCTAAATGGTAATAAGCGCTGCTAAAGGACATTTGTAGCGGCGGCTGCCAAAAATGCCGCTAAAAAGGATGAACGTCGGTAAATGACGCAGCGACGCCCCCATGTTGTGGCAGCCACCCAACCGCCGGTAATTCTTATACCAGCAGTTTTTTGGACTTTTAGGGGTGGTTTTGGCCGCCGGTAATGCCTGTTTTTCTTGTAGTGAAGGGTCCACACAACGCACCCAAAGGTTTCTACTCGGTTCACCACTAACCCTGGAGTTTTACTAGTTCACTCCTAACTAGATGTTTATGATCTCCACGGAGCAAGGGTCCACAAACGCATCCACAGCGTACACTCCCGCCGGAGGCCTCTTTGAGGACTTCAAAGGGTGAGAACCACTTAAGACCCAATCCTAGAAAGGAATGATCGCAAGTGTCCTCTGGACTCTAGATACTTACAGATATGTTGATGAGTCCCTTTAAGCACAGCGCCGAAGATCTCCTCCTTCTTGTTGACGAAGAGTCTTCTGCTCCCTTAATCCACAACACAAAAGATATACCAAGACTAGGCGTAGGGTTGGATCAAGGGTGAGATGGAATCCTACTCTCTAAAGATTTTCCATAAGGAAGGTAGAGTAGTTCCTCTCTTATGCATTCAAGGCATCCCAGCTTAATGATTTGCCATTAAGGTAGTAGCTGAAGGATCCTTGAATGCGGAAGTTCATTCCCCAATTCACTCTATTGAATATCAATGGTGAGGGTGGATTGGAGGATGAACTCCCTCGAGAGAAAGGGCTTAGGGTATAAGATGTAAGATGAAACACACAAAAGCTCTCTCTTTTCTCTCTTACAACAACAAAAGACAAGTCCTCTATATATAGGTAAAAAGTTCCAACAGATATAAAATGGTCACATTTATGACAGAGTTCAATATCATCGAGCAGGTTCGATATCATCGAGCATATACTCTTGATAGCATCGATGGTCTACTCGATGACTCGGACTCAATGTCATACGCTTTTGAAACTTTCTGCCAATTGGTCGATGAATCGAAGCTATTGTCGATGTCATCGGATTTCGATCTCCGATTCCATCAATGACAGGATCGATCCATCGACACATGAAAAATGAGAGAGACTTGACTTTGAGATATTTCAGGTATTCATGAATAATCGGAGGTACCGTCGAGGTCATCGGAATTTGAATGTCGATGATATCGAGATCAAAGTCGAGGCGTCAATAAATCCAGCTAATTTATCTTTGAACTTGCTGGACAGATTATGCCTTTGTTCGATGCAATTGATCTGGTGTCGATATCATCGATATTTGAATATCGATTAAATCGAAGGGCCTCCGATCATAGTTAAAAATAACCTGAAATAACTGCTGTAAGAAATGCGCGCCCATCATCGATATCATCGATGGACCTCCAATCTTATCGATATTTGAATTCAGATCATATCGGACGGTCATCGATATATCGAAGAATTTTGAGATTTTCATTAAAAAATAGGGGCGCTGGAAATCTGCTTGTCGATCTTACTGAGCTACTCTTGATGGTCTCGATATTTGAATATTGATGATATCGATATGTGTATCGATACATCGATAATTCGTCCAAATATATTGTGAAGTTGCTGGACATGTTTAGTGCTTGTATCGATGATATCGATATGTGTATCGATACATCGATAAATCAGTCCAGATGAGGTTTTATTGCTAGACATTTTGGTCCTCTTGTCGATCGTATCGTTAAGGTATCGAGGATATCGACAGTGCAGGTCGATCATATCGAGGGTGCTTCGATATAATCGACAAGGCAAGAGAAACATAGAGATTTTTCTATTTTGAAAATGTTTTTTCACCATAAAAACCCTAAGATGTCTATATTGTTTTAAGGGTTTTAATCACCTAGTATTTTGGGACATGGGATGTGAGGCTATTCTTTACCTGTTGCGAGCTTCCACACATCCGGTTGAGGCAGGCGCTTGAAATAATCTTCCTATCGAGCTCTGTAGACTGTCTGACTCACCATTCACGTAACTTGACAAACTAGGGCACTAGTAGGTGAACTATGTTATTTATATTGAGGAATTCTATTCTTGTTTGACTTCTTGGTTTTTGGTTTAAAAAATAATAATAAATGTCCGATTTGGCCTAACTACATTATTCTCCCAACGCGCGGTGTTTCCTCGAAATGAGCGTGGGCTGACATCTTCTATCCTGGGTATCGGTTCGGTGAGCGAGTTGTGGCGTTGGAACCGTGGTGACGACGCGGTCGCTATGATACAAGTTTCGGATCGAATCGACTTCAGTATGCGGGACCTAGATTAGGATCACGCGCAAACGTCTGATATGGGTCGAGGATTGCTAGAATTCAACCGATAGGATCGCGGAAGCCTAAGAAATGGTATGGACTAGGGTACAGGTCTTACATTTCGTCACCTCATTCTTCAAAATTTTTTAAGTCCTTTCATATTAAACACTAGTCCTCAAGGTTAAGTGATGTTCTTCTTTTTTGCCATTAACCTTATGGAATCTCACAAAATAAATAGGTTAGTTGGATGGATCAGCTTCTCCTACCCTAAAATCATATATTATACGTCAAATAATTCATTATGGTTTGTAAATGAGACCCGATAATGCCTCGACGGACTCGGGGGCCCAAAAGACGCAATTCCGGGGGACCCGAGGTGGGTCCCGCATCTATCCGGCACCCCCAAGGGGGGGGGGGGGGGGGGGGGGAGGGGAGAACTTCGCCCCTGGGCCGAGCCATCACCCCGGGGTCCAGTGGACGGCGAGGCCTCGCTAAATTGCGGGCCTGGCAGGGCCACAGAGGGCCAGTGGCCCATTTTCGGCAGAAAAATTCTGTGATTTTCATCCGACTTTGAAAAATCATATCTCCCTCGTTATATCTCCGATTTAGGTGATTAAAAATTTAGATTGAATGATGAGTCTAGTTTCATATAAAAATAAGTGAAAAATATTATAATTTTTTACATATAGTTAAATATAGGTCATTGTGATAATTGTCCAAAAATCATCAGTTTGGACAACTGCTGCTTCTAGAATTTTTAGAATTTTTCTACAACATGAAACCTGATGAAATTTGGTAGAGATGAAGTAGACTTAGTGATGAACTATTAGAAAAATAATTAAAATAATATACTAATTAAAAGTTTTAGAAATGGGCGTAGAACTGCCCTAGGACCATATTCTATCGTAATTAGGACATAATTTAGTTAAGTATTAAACTGAATACTCAGTAGAATTAACTTGAACCACTTTAAATACAAACTACAAGACCTAAAAAGATCAGAAACGCTAACACTACATTTCCCTATAACATAGGAATAATCTCATTACCCAGTTGCTCTTAGGAGCATCACGAAACTTTGTATTGGATCTGAACCGCGCGTCGAAAGTCCGATTACCGCGAAACTAAACGATTATGACCGCCTTGCTGGGCTTGATAACCATCTTGGAAATCAAGTCCTGACTGTGTCCAGAAATACACAACTTGAGCCCGGAGTGAAGTGTGTGAGAGGGTGTATTGGTGTTTGTTCTTGGGATTTAATCCTACCACTCCACACGCTTATCTATCGTGTCTGTAGCGATATTCAGGTGTTTTTGACAACGTACTTGTGTAAGAAAACCTAACCCTACTCTGTTTTAGGGTTCCAGATAGTGTAAGTTATAAAATAGCTAACCTAATTCATGCTATAGGTTGTTAATCCGCCGTTGACAAAGACTAAGTGTCTAAAACAAATCCGATACTCGTTTACTGGCGTAAGGTGCGGACTATAAACGTATAGGTTATGGTTTTCAAGGCTTTCAATGTCGGTTAATTATTTATTACTGACGTGGGTGTCATTTCACATGTCAAATGCGTTGTTTGTTTTGCGATACAGATATATATGAACTATGTTGAATATATTGTAATCCATGTGTTTGTAGAAATCATCGTATATGTATGGAATTTGAAATTGTATTTGCCATGATTATTTGTCGTGTATATATGCTAGTTGTATATGTAACAACTCCTTGATGAAAGGATTTGCCCTAAGACATGTTATCCCAACATACATCGTGTATGTTATAATGTGTAGTCAAGGTGTTTGTGAAAATGTCTGAATGAGTGTAGGATTTACATTCGTGCTCGCCATGACAAATTGTTGTGGATATATGATTGTTGTGTAGGCGACAACTCCTTGACGGAAGGTTTTGCCCTAATGCATATTATAATCAACATACGTCATGTATGTTGGAGAGTGTAGACTAAGTGTTTGTAAGAATGCTTGAATGAACTAGTAGTTAGTAAATTGTAATTTGTAGGAGTGTTGAGATGTGATTCTCAACTACCCTAACCATGTGTATGTTATCCTCCATGTACTTATACTATAGTGTCTATTTAGCTATGGAATGCATATGTGTGAATTCATATTTAAGTTGTATTTCATAAATTGCTCACATGATTGTATAAATTGAATTATTGATCCATCACTGCTTTGGTTATCTCATATGATTGTTTGTTGACAGTGAATGTGGTTGGGGCTATTATATAGTCCAGGCAATCGGTAACAGGCCTCGAACTGGTGGCTGGAGTTGGTTCGCCACACAGGATGTGGTCGATGAATCTGAGCTGTACTTGAGATGTCGACAGTGGTTACGCCACACGGCGTGCTTATGCACTTCATGTCTATCAACTCAACGTGCGCTCGTGCTAGTCGAGCTTATCAAGTAACCCGATTGACCTGATGTATGTTCACCATGTTTGGACGCTACTGCTTGAACCTAGGGTACCAAACTTACTAGTGGAAACCCCGTTAACCTTAGTACCTCGATCCGCTAAGACTCATGAGCCGAACATGGTGGTATGGGACACTGTGGTCGAGCTGTCGGCCTACGTTGGGGTGATGAGCCTCCCACTACCAAAAGAAGGGGCAAAGGATACAGACCGTGTTAGCTTTTTGCTACGGATATAAACCGTAGCTATAGTTACTACGGTTTTAATCCGAAGCTGAAGAGTTGCCACACCATTAATACTTAACAGTGGCGTGAGGGGATTTATAGGACCTACAAAAATATATCTATTCTATCTAAGCCGTCCATCTATTTTGAAATATTATTTTAGGACATGAAACCAAAAATCAGCTGGATTGAAGGCTCGAGTGAACCACACGGTAGGAAACATGAAGATTAAATCACATGTGCTTCCTATGGTGTGGTCCACTTGGGCTTTGAATCTACTTTAATTTTGGGATAAAGAACTATAAATATTTATAAAAATTAATGGATGGAATGGATAAACCAAATACATCATGGTGGGCTCCATGGAGCCCCTGATAGGACCGTCCGTCCGTCCGTCTTACCACACCCACACCCAAAAATGGCACGCGCTCAAAACAGAGCCGCGCCCGAAAACTTTCCTCTATTTCTCTCTCTCTCTCTCTCTCTTTGTTCCCTCTCTGCTCTATCTCTCTCATCTTCCTCACTCCCTCTCTCTCTCTCTCTCTATTCCCCAATCTATCTCTCCCTCTCCGTCTCGTGCTCCATCTCCCTCCCTTGTTCTCCATTCTCCCTCTCCCTATCTCGTGCTCCATCTCTCTCTGTCTCTTGCTCCATCTCCCTCTCCGTCTCGTGTTGCCTCTCCCTCTCGGCGCATCGTCTCCATTGCCACCATCATTGTCTCCAAATCTGGTGCAGCCAGCAGCTCCCGCCCTTCACATCTTGCCCGACAGGTACTCGTTTTTCTCTAATGGAGATTTAGATTTTTTATTTATATATCTACAAATCCGCAAATTATAGAGAAAAAATATTGGAATTAGGGGTTTCCTAAAATCTGTAATGGGAAAACGATTAGGGCTTTCCCAAAAAAATTGCTTTTATAGTTTAATCTGTAACGTGTACCATTTAGGGGTGAACACAGTTCGGTCGGTCCGGTTCCAAGGTGAAACCGGAACCGAATCGTTCCCAACAGTTTTAAGAAAACTAGAACTCGAATCAGACCATTCACACCCTTGAACCGAATTGGAACCGGATAGTAAAAAACTGGTTCGGTTCTATAGTTGCATGATTTATTTTTATAATCCAATCCAATTGCATGGTTTATTTTATTTTATTTTTATAATCTAGCCCAAGCTCTTCTACTGAAAATTGGTTCAACAATCTTAACCTTGATTTGTGGAAACTTATTTGTTGAACTGTTGGATATATATATATATATATATATATATATATATATATATATATATATATATATACACACAATTTTAACCATCTAATACTTGTCCACCAATTGGCTAGTTAGGTAATCAAATCAAGGTAATTTTTGGATTATGATGCATCTAAGTGGTGCCGACAAGTTAGACATATTAATCTGAGTTACTTATATGCCAATGCAATTAGAGGTCCTTCGTCTGCTGCCTCACCATGCCAATGCCAATATTTTCACTCTGTTTCTAGAAGTATTGTTATTCCTTACTTTCAGAATTCCCATCAGATTATTGCAGACTGCGCCTACAAATTTTTATGCCACTGTAGGTGTTGTGAATATGCACTTCTGATCCTAGAGTACTGGGCAGATGCGCCTGAAATTCAACGATCAGCCGATCTTTATGAAGATCTAATAAAATGTTATGTTGCAGATGCAATGAGTGAGGTATAACCTCACTGTGTTTCTTGCTCAGGATTTGCTAGAAGAAAGAATGCGCATGCCGAACTCTAGGGGTTGCAATTTTGCATATCAATTTTTGTCATTTCTTACTAATAAACCAAAAGTCATTTCTCTCTCTAAATTGCTCCCAGTAATGGGATTAACACAATTTCAGGTTTTAATGCTTAGTATCAGTTCTGACTTGGTAATGACTGGACCTGTTATACTTGTGTGTGGAAATGATGTGAGAGTCAAATGGGTTTGGGATATCTTGGATTAGATGTTCTGCATTACAGGTTTCGAGGATGGACTCAGGCTGGTCAAGGTCAAAGGAGAAGCTATGTAGGTCGGCATCTAAACTGGCTCAATGGGTAGTTTCTCTTTCCATTCCTTAGGTAGACGATCAATAGTTTCACTTTGCAAAACCTGGTATTGATAGATTCAAGACATTTTGCTAGTCAACGATACTTCAATTTTTTCAGGAAGTTGCAGATGTTGCTAACAGTACTATGGTTGGTGTCATAGAACTAGATTTAGAAAAAGTCCAGCTACTATGCGATGCAGCTAATGAAGAAGTAGATGAGAAAAATAAAGATCAAATTGCAAACTTCCTCTATCTAGTAAGATTGTCATTGAGTATTTTCTTTTATCCAATTTAGGAAGCCTTTCTTTATTTCTCAATATTTGACATTAAATTCATTCCATAATGGTAGGGTAACTATGTTGTTTCTGGAGGTGTGAAAGCAGTGGAAGCTAAGGCAAAGTCATTTAAGGCTCGAATGATGGTTAATTACTCCTAGATTATTAATTACCATTTTTCCATAATTTGATAAAAGCTTCATGCATTATGCTTTACCATATTTTTGCAAACTTAGCTTGTATTTCTCTTAAAAGACTAATGTTTGTGGTACAGAAATTGAAATTATGGAAAAGCTTGCATTTCCTATGATTTTAATAAATTCAAAAAGATATGTGGAAAAAGAACAAGGGATGCATCCAAAGTTCCAAACTTATGTAAAGAACAAGGGATGCATCCAAAGTTCCAAACTTATGTAAAGAACAAGGGACGCATCCAAAGTTCCAAGCTTATGTAAAGAACAAGGGATGCATCCAAACCTATGTAACAAAGACATGGCACTTCTTTTGAAATTAAGCTATGTCAAGTGTTAACGCATGTCCATCTCTCTGTCCAGCACTCCTGGTTACAACTAAGAGATTTATTTTTAAGTTTAGTAATGTTATGTTTAATTTTTTAGTCTAATTAAAACAGGCTGTAAATCATTTGCAGGTTTAGCATACAAAAAAGTTAATTATGTTGAAATTCTCAAAAACTGGTGAACTGCTAATGAGGATTTTGAGATGTTCGAAAGAAGAGATACATTGTAAGTGCAATTTGGAAAGAACATATATGAGGAAGAGACCAGGAATGATAACAAGATGTGAATGCCTGACAAAGATTGTTGTCAATAAAAGAAGAGTGTAAATACATAGGCTCTAATCAAGTTTGTAGAAAAACATAGTGACAAGTTAATAACTCCAACAAATCTCATTGTCTAAGATTGCATAGAATGCATCAAATTCTCAATTGAATGTGATTGAAAAAATTGAATGTTTAATCCAAATGGCATTACTACCCATTATTGACAAAATGGGCTTGAACTACACCCACTGGGCTTTTTGAATGACTAGTAATGCCATCTGGACTGAAGAAGAGTTCCCTGTCCCAATTCCAAAGGCAAATGGATGAAAATTTCAAATCATTTCATCACCAATTATATTGATTACATGATATTTTCAGAATTTATGCAAGAGCATTCTAGCATTTAAATGAAATTTGGCAACTGGTCTAGAATCATCAGCACATAGGGCCAGTTCCAACTCTTCCATTTGTTCCTGAGTTGTGGTTACATAAGCTACTTTTGGGGGTCATTCACCATCAATGGCCATTGTTGTTCTAGGCCTTCCTCTATAGTGATTTGTGTATATCATACAAAATGATGGGTTTAGTAACAAAACTTTTTTTATATGATGCTTGCGGATTAGACTTGCCAGCATGTCACATGTATTGCTTTGTGAGAGCCATCCATCAGATAGATCCACCAAGCCTGTTTCTTAGCCTCACTAAACTGGTTGGCATTCATGTATGGAGAAGATGGACAGTTAAAAAATGTTGAGCAGCAGTTCACCTATCCCATATATTTAGTTCAGCTGAGAGATTTTGCATTCTCAACAGTTACTGTGTAATTTTCATATATTTAGTGTTGATTCCAAAAATTCTGTTTTGCTTGTGGATTTAATGATGATGCAATCATCTGAATTTTGAAATTTTCTTTTATTGGAACTAATGAATATGATGACCAAATTACAGAGAATATCACAGGTCTGAACAAAGCAGAACTGTTGTTGTTGCATTTGTACTCAATGATCTTGGTAATTCTTATGGAATGTTTGAATCCATCTAAAATGAAAGTTTCTATATAAGGTCTTTTTCAATGCTACTATAGTGCTTGAAAAGTCGTCGTTCTTGGTTTTGTTAATGTGTTAACTGAAATACTTGGAATGACTGAAGTCGTTAGCAAATGGGGCTGCATTCAATCTGGAATCCAGAACTAATTGATCATATGCCATTGTCTACTTTTTGAATTCTCTGTCCTCTTAAAAAGAATGGGTACATTCCTTTTAATTTTTCATTTCAAAAATAGATGGCTGCTTAATGTGCTCAACCATCCCAAAGTTTAGGTAATGTCTGTTTTTTTTTTTCTTTTTGTTTGGTGAACCAGACTGTTGATTTGATGGTTCCATCTTGGAACAAGACCTCCATTGTTAGAAGTTCCTAATAAGCCCTTTTATCAATAAGCCCTTTTGCATGATTCAGATTGTTGTTTTGTGATTTTAAGGGCAAGCTTAAGTTCTTGATTTCTTTCTGCAGGAAGATTTTTTTTATAATATTGCATGACACCCTGGCTGAAAGGGAACAAGTGACCGAATTACAACCAGTTCCAGATGCTCATATAGGACTCAAGAAAATGGTTGGTAATAAAATTTCTATTTTCTTGATATTCTTTTGTTTTCATGTGTAGATGAAGGAATCGGTATTGTATGTTGGAACAAAAGGTTGCTGATAACAGGTATCTCTAGAGTTGTTCCATGCATTTCCATTTCATCTTCTTTTCCTTGTATCATTTTAACTCTCTCACATTAGTTTTCTTTAGGTCAGACTTTTGGTTGGGGCATAGTTAGTACTTGATGTATAGTTTGGGGCAGAGTTACTGTTTCATGTGGTGGGTTGCAAATCCAAGAGAATTACAGCCGCACACAAGAAAACTCTTGTGTGCTTTTTTTCCCTCCATTCATTGTTACTTCCGTTTTGCCAATAGTCTTCATTAGAACTTGTGGCTTTCCATTTCATCATCATCACCAAGTTTAGTTTAATTCACTGATGAATCTAAAACTGATCATCATGATCATCATTGGGTTCAGCTTAATCTACTAATAGATTTTTAAAAAAAGCTACCACCATGGAAATTTTGGTCCATTCCATCCTTGATTTATGAAAGCTACTAACTTCATGAGAAGAGTATGATTAGTTTTGTTTTGTTTATTTTTTGTATTGACTTGATTTATGTGTAGACCATGTACCTAGTTCTAATGGAGAAACTAGGTGCAAGGATGGGCTTTCATCAGACAATGTACATGAGACATATATGAACTCAAATTAAAACCGGATTGAATTGTGTGACCCACTGTCTTGAAGTCATTGTCCCAAAATCAGATTGGTTGAGCAATCATGACCTCTGATTCGTAGACACATGTTTCTTGAAATACATAGAGAATAGATCGAAAAATGCTTGGTATTTGCTTCAGAATGTTCGCATGAACTCTTGAAACAAGCAGGAAGCAGCTGCATGCAATTCTATTCAAGTGAGGAGCCTTGAGCCTTGGGGCTTTTTCAGTGGGGTACACTGGACTTAGATTGAAAAAATAGAGAAAAAAACCTTTAAAATCACATTTAAGATGGCCCTCATTAGCTGAGATTCTTTGACATTAACAGGGCTTGTGTAGGAGAACTACATCTCACATGGAGAAACAGGTACTAAAAAGTAGACTGAACAAGTAATGACTTTTGCTATCACCTTTTTTAATTTGACAGCTACCTTAACTGTTGGCATCTACCAGAAAATCATTGTTTACTTTTTGTCATATCTAGACTAGAAGAAAAGCTCTTGGACATGGTATGAACCGCGTCACTCTTTCTTTCTTTTTCTTTTTTATATGCTTTTATATGACAGGAGATATCTGTATTTGGCAGATAATATGCTATGCCAATTTGTTGATCCCATGTTCTGCACCCATATGGATTAAATCAACTGTTTGACATTGAAATAGACAAGGTATATACTCTCGTATGGATGCTTTTGCCATGCTTTCTAGATCATACTGTCTACACTGGAATCTTGCACAGAAGGAAGGGAAAAAAAAACTTTTTTTTCTCGATTGCGAGACTTGTCTCTTACTTTAGAGGTGTTATATGATGCTTGATTGGGAGAAACAATATGGATTTGTTCAACCCGGAAGTAGCAGTGGTTGGTCCACATTATGTAGTTTAGAGGAGTCTTGGGTCCAATATACATCTGATTTTATCATTTCTGAAGTGTTTTTATTGTTTCATAATACTAATGATTTAGCGCAGATGTGAAATATTTCAAATTGTTGGTGGATCTGAACATACTATACGTGCAAAACTCACATTCTCACAAGAATCATATGGTATGACCGAGATTCTAACCTATGAATTTGAAAGAAAATGTATGAGCTGCAAGCTTCCATAACACATCTTGTTTATTTTTCTATTTAGTGTAAACATTGGCTTGATTCATTGATTTTTTTAAAAATGTCTCTTTTAATGGAAATGGATTCCAAAAGGAAACCAATTCCAAGAATTTACATGAGCCCAAATGCAAGAATTTGCATCTACCTATGGTTTTCATTTCCATAGTGGATATTTTCGAGACACCCAAATCACTCTTTATGAATTGAAGTGGTTAGGATTTTGCTGTCTATTGGTGAATCTTTATGGTTTTTAGATGATTTCATGGTTGATTCTGGCCTGGGCATATTCTTCTGGAATGAAAATTGACATGTTTGATCAATGATTGTTTTGTCTTTGCAGGCACTAGCATCTCAATCTCGGTGACTCAACTTGTTGCAGGAAATGTTCGCCGATACTTATCGGGCAACCCATGTTGATTCTAGGAGTCATGGAGGCCACTGTTATAATGTACTCTTATTTGTACAATTTTTGCTAAGGAAGAGAATAAGTCTGTAATTTATATTTCATTACATTTGGAAGAGAACGGGCACCCGTAGTCTTGGTATGTCTCATTGTCCTTCAATAATTTAATATATCGAGATTTCTTTCCCATCATCATTTACATTTTTCTTCTTAATCGATACTTGGAAGTTAATATAATCATTTACTCTGTTTTACAATCTTTAAAATCTTCATATGTAAATCTGTGCCCATATGCATGCATTGTCGGAGAAACTAAAAAACTTACTCATTATCAGATTGCAATGTGGAATATGCATCCATTATTCAAAGAAAGGGCGACATTCCAAGCACTCACACTTTCTCTCCTTGCTAGCTAAATTGGTGAGTCTTCTTTCCTTCATACTATATGATTCATTGATGAAGTGGCCTGACCATTTGGACAGGCCCATGTTTATATATTATCTCAAAATTGATGAAGTAGATCCAGATGTGTGTCGGAGCTATCTGGATGTTGAGCGGGGGTCCCTGGAAGGTGGGAACCGTTGTTATGACCATGATGAAGTTGTCTATTTCCTATGAACAACATTGGAGGGGCCTGATCATTTGGACAGGCCGTGTTTATGTATTTGCTCGAAATTAATAGAGCAGACCCGGATGTGCATCAGAGCTATCCGGATGAGCGGGAGTCCCTGGAAGGTGGGAACCGCTGTTATGACCATGATGAAGTTGTCCATTTCCTATGGACAACATTGGAGGCGCCTGACCATTTGGACAGGCTGTGTTTATGTATTTGCTCAAAATTAATGGAGCAGACCCGGATGTGCGTCGGAGCTTCCGGATGAGCGGGGGTCCCTAGAAGGTGGAAACCGCTGTTAATGACCATGATGAAGCTGTTCATTTCCTAAGGACAACATTGGAGGGGCCTGGCCATTTGGATAGGCCGTGTTTATATCTGTATTTGCAGGGACCACACCCTTAACCTAAAACCCAAACGTAAACCTTATCTCGAACCCGAATCTGATTTCTTAAACCTAAACATTAACGTATTCTTAAATCCCTATACCTAAACCTACACCTAATCATAATCTCAACTCCCTAACCTAAACCTAAACCTAAACTTGAAAACCCAAACCTATACCCGAACCCGAACCCGATTTCCTAAACCTAAACTTATAACCTTAACCTAAACCTATTCTCAAATCCCAAAACCTATAACCTAAACCTAAACCTAAACCTTAGCCTAAACCTAAACTTTAACCTAAACCTAAACCTTAACCTATAACCTAAACGTATAACCTAAACTCAATTCCCTCAACCTTAACCTATAACCTAACCTAAACCTAAACCTATAACCTACACTTATAACCTAAACCTATAACCTAAAACCTAAACTTAAACCTAAAACCTAAATGTATTCTCAAATCCCTAAACCTAAACCTACACCTAATCTTAATCTCAACTCCTTAACCTAAACCTAAACTTGAAAACCCAAACCTAAACCCAATCCCAATTTCCTGAACCTAAACCTTAACCTATTCTCAATTCCCTAAATCGTAATCTATAACCTAACCTAAACCTAAACTTATAACCTACACTTATAACCTAAAACTGTAAGCTTAACCTAAACCTGTAACCTTAACCTAAACATAAAACCTAAACCTAAACCTAAACCTAAACCTAATCCCGAACCTGAATCTGAATCTGAATCCGAATCCCTAAATCCTTACCCTAAACCTAAAATCCAAACATAAACCCGATCTCGAATCCGAACCTGATTTCCTATACCTAAACCTTAACATATTCTCAAATTCCTAATCTTAAACCTACACCTAATCTTAATCTCAACTCCCTAACCTAAACCTAAACCTAAACTTGAAAACCCAAACCTAAAACCAAACACGATTTCCTAAACCTAAACTTATAACCTTAACCTAAACCTATCTCAAATCCCAAAACCTATAACCTAAACCTAAACCTTAACCTATAACCTAACCTTAACCTATAACCTAAACCTATAAACTAAAACCTAAACCTAAAACTAAAACCTAGATGTATTCTCAACTCCCTAAACCTAAACCTACACCTAATCCTAATATCAACTCCCTAACCTAAACCTACACCTACACCTAATCCTAATCTCAACTCCCTAACCTAAACCTAAACCTAAACTTGAAAACCCAAACCTAAACCCAATCCCGAACCCGAACCCGATTTCGTAAACTTAAACCTTAACCTATTCTCAATTCCTTAAAGCTATAACCTATAACCTATAACATATAACCTAAACCTATAACCTTAACCTAAACCAAAACCTATAAACTAAACCTTAACCCATAACCTATAACCTATAACCTAAACTTATAACCGATAACCTAACCTTAACCTAAACCTAAAACCTAAACCTAAACCTATAACCTATAACCTAAAACCTAAACCTAAAACCTAAATGTATTCTCAAATCCCTAAACCTAAACCTACACCTAATCCTAATCTAAACTCCTTAACCTAAACCTAAACCTAAACTTGAAAACCGAAACCTAAACCCGATCCCGAACACGAACCCGATTTCCTAAACCTAAACCTTAACCTATTCTCAATTTCCTTAAAGCTATAACCTATAACCTATAACATATAACCTTAACCTAAACCTATAACCAAAACCTAAACCTAAACCAACACCTAATCCTAATCTCAACTCCCTAACCTAAACCTAAACCTAAACTTGAAAACCCAAACCTGAACCCGATCCCGAACTCGAACCCGATTTCCTAAACCTAAACCTTAACCTATTCTCAATTCCTTAAAGCTATAACCTATAACCTATAACCTATAACATATAACCTAAACCTATAACGTTAACCTAAACGAAAACCTATAAACTAAACCTTAACCCATAACCTATAACCTATAACCTATAACCTAAACTTATAACCGATAACCTAACCTTAACCTAAACCTAAAACCTAAACCTAAACCTAAAACCTAAAGCCTAAACCTAAAACCTAAATGTATTCTCAAATGCCTAAACCTAAACCTACACCTAATCCTAATCTCAACTCCCTAACCTAAACCTAAACCTAAACTTGAAAACCCAAACCTAAACCCGATCCTGAACCCGAACCCGATTTCCTAAATCTAAACCTTAACCTATTCTCAATTTCCTTAAAGCTATAACCTATAACCTATAACATATAACCTAAACCAAAACCATAACCTAAACCTATAACCTAAACCTAAATCTAAACCTATAACCTTAACGTAAACCAAAACCAATAAACTAAACCTTAACCCATAACCTAAACTTATAATCGATAACCTAACCTAAACCTAAACCTAAACCTATAACCTATAACCTAAAACTAAACATAAACCTATAACCTAAAAGCTAAACCTAAACCTAAAACCTAAATGTATTCTCAAATCCCTAAACCTAAACCTACACCTAATCCTAATCTCAACTCCCTAACCTAAACCTAAACCTAAACCTAAACTTAAAAACCCAAACCTAAACCCAATCCCGAACCCGAACGTAATTTCCTAAACCTAAACCTTAACCTATTCTCAATTCCCTAAAGCTATAACCTATAACCTAAACCTAAAACCTAAACCTAAACCTAAAACCTAAATATATTCTCAAATCCTTAAACCTAAACCTACACCTAATCCTAATCTCAACTCTTTAACCAAAACCTAAACTTGAAAACCCAAACTAAACCCGATCTCAAACCCGAACCCGATTTCCTAAACCTAATCCTAAACCTTAACCTATTCTCAATTCCCTAAAGCTTTAACCTATAACCTATAACCTAAACCTTAACCTAAACCTAAACCAAAACCTATAACCTAAACCTTAACCTATAACCTATAACCTAACCTTAACCTAAACTTGTTCTCTAAACCTAAACCTATAACCTAAAACCTAAATCTAAACCTAAAACCTAAATGTATTCTCAAATCCCTAAACCTAAACCTACACCTAATCCTAATCTCAACTGCCTAACCTAAACCTAAACGTACACCTAATCCTAATCTCAACTCCCTAACCTAAACATAAACCTAAACTTGAAAACCCAAACCTAAACCCAATCCCGAACCCGAACCTGATTTCCTAAACCTAAACCTTAACCTATTCTCAATTCCCTAAAGTTATAACCTATAACCTAAACCTAAAACCTAAACCTAAACCTAAATATATTCTCAAATCCTTAAACCTAAACCTGCACCTAATCCTAATCTCAACTCCTTAACCTAAACCTAAACTTGAAAACCCAAACTAAACCCGATCTCAAACCTGAACCCAATTTTTTAAACCTAAACCTAAACCTTAACCTATTCTCAATTCCCTAAAGCTTTAACCTATAACCTATAACCTATAACCTAAACCTTAACCTAAACCTAAACCTAAACCAAAACCTATAACCTAAACCTTAACCTATAACCTATAACCTAACCTTAACCTAAACCTATTCTCTAAACCTAAACCTATAACCTAAAACCTAAACGTAAACCTAAAACCTAGATGTATTCTCAAATCCCTAAACCTAAACCTACACCTAATCCTAATTTCAACTGCCTAACCTAAGCCTAAACCTACACCTAATCCTAATTGTCGAGGGTATTCTTCTTGTTTCTGCATGCGTTGTTCATGTTTTATTTGATTCCGATGCCTCCCATTCTTTTGTGGCCAAGCAGTTTTGCTGATTGACCGGTATTCCATTGAAGTTCGTGTCTGAGGCCTTGGCAGTCTCGACTCCCATGAGGAAGTCCGTTGTGTTGACTCGTCGCTGTCCTTCTTGCCCGGTGTTAGTGGGCGAGATGTTCCTTCCTGCTAATCTGCTCTTGATGCCGATGTCAGGCTTTGATGTTATTCAAGGTAAGAAATGACTTGCGGAGTATCGTGCTATCTTGGACTGTGCCGTGAGGACAGTCACATTCCACATTCTAGTCTTGCCAGTATTCTAGTTTGTTGTCAAGCCCAAGAGAGAGCCGTTATCTAGTTTCTTGGCTTCTATTGTTGAGGATTCCATGGCAGAGTGTATTGAGCAACTGCTAGTTGTTTGCGAGTACCCGGATGTGTTTCAGGAGATACTGGGTTTGTCGCCACGTCGGTAGGTGGAGTTTCAGATTGATCTAGTGCCTGGTACCATGCCTATCTCGAAGGCCCCCTACCGGATGACACCGTTGAAGTTGAGGGAACTGTAAGAGTAGTTGGATGAGCTCCAAGAGTTAGGTTTCATTCGTCCCAATAGTTCACCCTGGGGAGCTCCGGTATTGTTTGTGAAGAAGAAGGATGGTTCGTTGCAGCTTTGTGTGGACTATCATGAGCTCAACAGAGTCACTATAAAAAAATCGATACCTGCTTCCCCTTATTGATGATCTGTTTGATCAGTTGCAGGGTGCACAATATTTTTTCAAGATAGACTTGCGCTCCGGTTACCATCAGATTCGGGTTTGAGAGAAGGACATTCCGAAGACGGCTTTCCGGACACGCTATGGTCACTTTGAGTTCTTGGTCATGTCGTTCGGATTGACCAATGCGCCCGCTGTATTCATGCAGCTGATGAACGAGGTATTCCGGCCGTTCCTCGATCAGTTCGTAGTGGTATTCATTGATGATATTCTTATATATTCGAGGACCCGGGAGGAGCATGTTGAACACTTGCAGATTGTGCTGGAGACCCTCCGTGCCCACCAGCTGTATGCGAAGCTGGAGAAGTGCGAGTTTTGGCAGGAGGAGGTGAAGTTCCTCGGTCACGTAGTGATGAGGGAGGGTGTCACCATGGACCCCTCGAAGGTTAATGCAGTGCATCAGTGGGGCCAGCCCACGAACGCGTCTGAGATCCATAGTTTCCTTGGTCTAGCGGGGTATTATCGTCGGTTTATCGAGGGTTTCTCCCGAATTGTAACACTGCTGACCCGTTTGACGCTGAAGGGCGTTGAGTTCGTCTGGAGTGATGCCTGCGAGGAGGCATTTACAGAGTTGAAGGACCACCTCACGTCCACTCCTATTCTCACTCTTCCTGATGGGAGTGAGAGTTTTGTTGTTTTCACCGATGCCTCTAGAGTTGGCTTGGGTGTTGTACTGATGCAGCACGGGAAGTCAGTAGCATATGCCTCGCGCCAGCTCAAGGTCCATGAGCTGAACTACCCCACTCATGATTTGGAGCTTGTAGTAGTCGTCTTCGCACTGAAGGTGTGTAGGCATTATCTATACGGGGTCAGGTTCGAGTTCTTCTTGGATCATAAGAGCTTGAAGTATCTATTTTCGCAGTCCGAATTGAACCTCGTTAGAGGCGATGGATGGAGCTGTTGAAAGATTATGATTCTGACCTTCAGTATCACCCAGGTAAGGCAAACGTAGTGGCGGATGCGCTCAGTCGTCAGCTAAGAGGCCTGGTGGCTCAGATGATGGTGTGAGAGTGGCAGATGCTCGAGGATGTTTCAGAGTATGACGTTGAGTTCGGACTGCAGTCTTCCAATGTTCAGCTTTCGAGCTTATCAATTCAACCCTCTTTGGTGGCTAGGGTGATTGAGGCTCAACAGACAGACGAGTCACTTTAGGAGTACCGAGTAGAGGCCGCATCCGTGGAGCAGTCAGACAGGCAGATTGGTTTCGATGGTGGATTATTCTTTAGAGGCCGATTGTGTGTCCTCGACGTGCCAGAGTTACGTCGTGATCTAATGACCGAGGCACATTGGTAGAGGCTTACTATTCACCCGGGCTCCATGAAGATGTATCGTGATATGAGGAGGCAGTATTTCTGGTAGGGGATGAAGCACCAGATTGCTAGTTTTATGGTCGAGTAAAGGCTGATCACCAGAGATCCCCTGGTCCCTTGCAGCTGTTGAGCGTTCCAGAGTGGAAGTGGGAGCACGTGTCGATGGACTTCATCGCAAGTTTGCCGAGGACTCAGCGTGGTCACGATACCATCTGCGTTATCGTCGATCGTCTGACGAAGTCGACTCATTTCATTCCGGTGCATGCTTCCTGGTCGATGGATCGGCTTGTAAAGGTGTTCATTGAGGAGATAATGAGATTGCACAGCGTCCCAGTTTCGATCATTTCAGACCAAGACTCCAGATTTACGTCTCAGTTTTGGAGGAGTTTCCAGCAGGCGCTTTGGGTCACTTCGCGTCTCAGCACCGCTTATCATCCGCAGACAGATGGGCAGACTAAAAGGGTCAACCACATCCTTGAGGATAGGCTCAGAGCTTGTGTGATCGACTTTGCAGGCAGTTGAGATGAGCATATGTGTCTTGCCGAGTTCGCGTACAACAACAACTATCAAGCGACTATCGGCATGGCTCTTTTTGAGGCACTTTATGGTAGACCGTGCAGATCTCCTAGTTGTTGGACCGAGGTTAGAGAGCGTCGTCTCTTAGGTCCCGAGCTTGTGCTACAGATGTCGGAGGCTATTAATATTACCAAGCAGAGGATGCGCACAGCTCAGAGCCGGCAGAAGAGTTTTGTTGATCGTCAGCGTCGACCCCTCGAGTTCACAATCGGGGACTTAGTATATCTCAAGGTCTCGCCTATGAAAGGCGTGGTTCGCTTCTGTGTGAAGGGCAAGCTCGCCCCGAGATTTATTGAACCTTTTGAGTTTAGTGAGCACTTGGGCGTTGTAGCCTATAGGCTTGCCTTACCTCCTGAGTTGTCCATGATTCACGACGTGTTCCATGTTTCTATGTTGTGGAAATGTGGGTCGGATACTATTCCTGTGATTGATTGGCAGCCACTCGAGGTCCGTGAGGATGCTTCCTACATTGAGCAGCCCATTCGTATTCTTGATCGGAAGAAGCAGGTCCTCAGGACCAAGGTCATTCCCTTGGTGAAGGTTCAGTGGGGTCATCATTCGGAGGCCGAGGCGTCTTGGGAACGTGAGCCGAGATGAGAGAGCGTTATCCCCATTTGTTTGATGATTGATATATGTTTATTATATTGCCTTCTCTTTTCATGATTGATATATGATGATGTTTATGTATTTTTTGTTGTGCCAGTTTTTGTCAATTTCTAGGACGAAATTTCTTTATTGGTTGGGAGGATTGTGAGATCCGACCCGAGTTCGCATGTGTGCATGTGTGTGTGTGTGAGTGTGCATCTCATTCATTTTGGTCCTGCAGTCCTACAGGTCAAATTCCGGCGACCCACGACCCTCGGATAGTGTTTGCGGTTATTCTTAAGTCCGATCATATATACCCGACTCGGATCGAGCCGAAACCTGTGCCATCTTGTCCGCTTCGTCGTTACGATTCTGATGCTATGTCTTGTGCATCCATCCGACGTGTAGATCATAAGTTGTATGCATTTCAATTTTTTGACCCTTGATCATGGTCATGTAGCCCACCTAGCGATAGTGTGCACGGATTTTTAGGTAGGTCCCATCTCTTGGCACTATTTCCAAAACACACTACACACACACACACACTACCTAAGCCCTATTCCTACACCACCTACCTTTAAACACTACCCACAAGCCTAAAAAACCTACTAACTCTATAACTTTGGTTGTATCTCCCTATCGCAAATATCATTCTTCTCTAACCAAGGCAAGAGATAAATGATTACTTAGCTTAAAAGAGGTTTCTCTCTCTTTTCCTCTCATTTCACTATCTCTTCTCTTATTCCCTAGCAACTTTCCTCCATTATTCCGGCTCATCTTCCATCCATTCTAGCCCCATTTCCTCTCTAATCCTCTAAATCTAACCATCTAAATCTAATCTCACCCATTGATATGGATCCCTTGGTGCACTAGGAGATAGGAGGTCCAAGTTTGGAGCAATCTAAGGTGGGTGTACTCTTAGGATTTATGATTTCTATTTTCATGTTCTTAAATTTCTTTTTCTTTCATATGGGAAGTGTAGGACCCACCAATCAATGGTGGAGATCCTACAACATCCCCTGGTTGTGGCCAAATGGCTTGTTTGATGCAGGCATCCCCATGCGTGGGGTTTTCCCTCTATGGGCCCCCATCATGGAGGATTATTTAGATTCCATTGCATGATAGGTTATCTAAACCTTAAAATCATGGTTGGGATAGCATCCCAACCATTGATCTTGAAGCTAGGATATGCATGTGGTGGATCTTTGTTGTAACATATAAATAAAAGGAATGTATGGTGTGATTGATGAAGGGGAGTGCCTCAATGTGGTGGAGCCCCTCCTCTTGTGGCCAATTCTTTATTTTTCTTTTATGATAGAATTCTGATCTTGCATGTGTGGCCCACCTTGTGGGCCAATAAAAATCCAGACCATCCAAAAGAGCTTGGACGCCCATAGCGGTCCAACCTTAGACATGTGGCCCAAAAATCCACCTAAATGGGACACATGCAAGGGGTATTTAATGATGGGGAAAGTCTGGACATTTGTGGGGCCCACTTGGGTGGTCCACCACACAAATTCCTGGGGTTGAATCCCATGATAAATAATGTTTATATCTTATTTCTTTCAATTACATGTTGCTGTCCAAATCTGTTTGGACAGATTTTTAGGCCAACTTGAAGCCAAAATTTGGGGTTTTTGGTGGAGAGTTTTGTACCAAGTGATATATAATTTTTGAAGGTACATGTCCCACCTATAAGCATACCAATTCTCAGCCTCAACTGACCTCATTTGGGTCTCCAAAAGAGTGGGCCAATATGGGTATCTTGCTGAAATTTCTGCTGTAATTCCAGCAAGGTTGCAATTTGGAAACTCAAAATTTTAAAATAGTTTCGGATTAGGTGGGCCACTTTTGTGGACCCCACCTTGTACTACATATATTATGGAAGGTTTAAATTTAATTTCCTCAATTTTTAGACATCCAGGGCCCACCCCATTGGGTGCTCAATCATGATCTATCCAGAATTCTACACTTAGCAGAATTTCTGGACAGATTGTAATTCCAAATTTTAAGGTCAATAGACCCCTGTGCACACCGTGGCAAGGGATAGACCAGCACATCACGTTGGGACGTCCAGATTAACCAGATTTTGTGGTTTTATTTAAATTAATTAAAATACTTCTGACCGTCTAAAAATATCAAAATTTTGTGAAGGTGTGGCCCACCCATGGAAGGACCATCATGCAAACTTTCAGGACCATCGGACCCCTATACTGACCATGGTGCAGGTTGCAAATTTGGGTCAGTTTTGGGCCAAATACCCAGGCCCGTAGGACTACCCACCATTGGATGCCCCTACCTTGGGCTGTTGCTGGGCCTGTATACCAGCAGCATGGCCCACTTGTAATATGTGTTTTGCATCCCCCTCTCATTTGGTGGGACCCACAGTGATGTGTGTGGGTCATCAGAAAATAAATATTATAAATTAATTTATTTACTGAACTCCAACAAACCCAAGAAGTGGGTGGGCTGGAAATTCAACAATGGGCCAGATGTTGCTGCCCATAAATGTTTGTTTAGGGCAGTATGGCCCATCATATTTGAGGTTGATTTAATCAGTTATCTTGCCTTTTTCTTTTAGTATTTTTGGGCTTACTTAGTGCTTATCTGAGGCCCACCTAAGTTGGATTTTATTGGATCATTATATGTGGTTAGTTGCTAGTTCTTTAGGCCTTTTGGACTAAAACTTTCTACATAGGCCCATTTATTTTTGTGCTTATACTCTTCTACCTATTGTGATGAGTTTATGGGCTATAATATGTAAGTAGTTGGGCCCTTGACTGCCCACCAAAATTAACCCTGTACTTGGGCTAAGAAGTGAGGCCAAACTCACTAGTATTAAATGTGAAATTGCCTACATGGTTGAACTACTGGGCTGCCCATGAGGCCCATCACAATATGTGGGTTTATGACCTTTATGGTTGGGCCCAAACCTTGCTTGAGGGCCCACCATATTGCCTATGAGTTGAGCTTTGTGTATAGCCCATTAGGTCATTCCTTGCTTGGGCCTTAGACCTTACTTTTATGCGTAGCGGGCTACCTTTTGGGACCCAGTTGAGGTTAGATGTCCTCCTTGATGACCCTAAGGTAGGCCCATAGGGCCCTTATGGGTGGTTGAAGGCCCACCTTGGACCCTGGTTAGGACCGTTTCCTCCTTGGGATTATAACTCTCTTAGCTTATGGGTCATCCCAAAGTATTGGGCCCCCACTAGGAGACTTCCCTTCTCCTTAGAGTATCTGTCTATGTACCTAGACCTTGTCCCTCCTAGGGAAGGAGGAATACATATATATTCTACAGGTAGCGTGTCACGCCCCAAACCCAGGGACGGACAGCTTCCGTGATGCCCCGAATCCGGCACTCGACTTCCATTCACCAAGTCCCAAGTTCGGCGCACCACAAGGAAGATTTTTGCCTAATTTTTTTTTTTTTGTATATACATGAAATAATACTTGAACATAAAGATCCATGATCAAATTACCAAGCGACACTCTCCAATAGAAATCCTGATGGTTACAAGTACAATGCTTTCCACAAGGTACACAATGTCAATATTGCCAAATCGAAAAATAGATGCAATGCATCGAGAAAGCAAAGTCTTCCAAGCTACTCCAGCCTTGAAAAAAAAAAGGGAAATAGGTGGCTTAGGCAAAAAGCCTAGTGAGTACACACGTGTGTGTAGTGTGTCCTACATGCAAGCATGATAAATATGTTACAAGGAAATCATATATGTGAAAGGCATGTAGCACGTAAAGTATGATGTCAATGCCAATGCAATGCATATGCATCATAGTAATACTCCAAGTCAATGCTACCAACATCACCAAGTTATATTTTCATTTCTCCTATACCACAACCATAGCCGTATTGCACGCATCCGTAATCACATCATCATCATCATATTGTCATGCCATAATTATACAATATCAGAAATACTGAAAAGACCATGAGTCAAACAATATCAGAATACGCAATACATGAGATCAACTATACAAATGAGTCAGAAAGAGTCAAATATCAGATGTCGTATCTAAACCATATAAATGCAGAAACACAGGTAACCCAAAATGTCATATGCCGCAGATGTAATGTAATACGCGGTGCGAATGGAATTACCATGCTGGAGTGTGAAGTCAGGATGATAGTACGTAGTATTGCAGGCTATGGGGTCTATCACAAGGGACTTCTATCCAAACCAGTCCCATACCTAAATTTTGATAGTCAGACTCAATGTGGTAAACTCCTGATCTCAGGTTAGTCGCGCACCCCAACCGAAATCCTGGCCATTGCGAAGGTACACGTACAAATAGTTGCGCACCACCAGCCCGAGTGGATAGTGAATGAATGAATGAGTATGCAACTCCTGCTTAATAAGTCAACATATCAGTACAGTTCCTCTCTGGGATCATCACCAGGGTTTAGTACACTCCAAATGGCACTGCCCCTCTCCCGGCAGCACAGTCTAAGTGAGTGTAAGAAACCTCACTATCCGCCTGACCAATAGTCTGCCAATATCTATCCGGCACGTCGATAGCGGACCCATTCACGAGCTGGTCAAACTCAACCTAGTATTGCCCGCTACCCTCGGGCAGGTAAGGCCACACCCCCTCCCAACCGACCACGACACAGTGGGAGACGCGGCCTCCTAGTATTCAGCACTCGGGCGCTCATGTATTCACTCGGTCTCGACGTTGGGGCGTCTCCTGGCCCGAAGGTTTAAGGATTTTCACCCAGGGACATCTATGACGCCCGTATGCTAGAACCAATATTTTCGGTGTCCCATTTGGCCATCAACGATATGCCTGTGGAGGCTACGGCCCTGATGTCGCTAGGGCGTACAGTAATCATAATGCAGGATGCATGAGTCATACAATCCAGTCATGCAGCAATCCAGTGCATACCGTGTATTCATGTGAGACAATCTTCGCCTATCAGGGAGTCTCATAATCATCATGCCCAATGACATATGCAACGGTCAACCACCTCACATAACAAACATGCAGATGATGCGTATGACCATGTATCATGATGCTATGCTATCACATACTCATAATCTGCATCGGCGAGAATGGGCCTAATGAGGCCTAAGGGAAGGTCACAATGTGGACATTCAACCATCATTGCCCGTTAATGTGGACATTTAACCGACATTGCTCCCAAGGAGTGGCCCACATAAACATTAATACATACATCATGGCAAAATCACACATCACATTGGTCCTCATATACATCGCTTTGGGTCTCACACAAGGGCCACACATTCATCGCATTGGGCCTCACTCATGGGCCGCATATACATCATATTGGGTCGTATCATATGGGCCTTACACATCGCAATGGGCCTCGGCACATGGGCCATGAATACACCACATCAGGCTTCACAACCCATGGGCTTTAAATACACAATAGGTGGGCCCTACACATGGGCCTCAAATACATCACAATGAGCCACAACCCATGGGCCTAAAATACATCTCAATGAGCCACACCCATGGATCTCAAATACATTACATTGCGCCTCGCCCATTGGCCTCGAATACATTGTAAGTGGCCTCAAATCTATTTCACAGGTAGGCCACATTCCTGGGCCTAATACACATTACTATGAGCCACATCACAATGAGCTTCATCATATGGGCCGAAAATATATCTCAATGGGTTTTGCCCATAGGCCACGAATACATGGCTACACCAATAATGATAAGTCTTATACTACAACCACTTCACACGTCACATAGTTAATGGCTCATATTTGGTGTCGCATGGTTAAGGGCCAAGAGCCACGTTTCATCGTACCATTTACGGTTTAGCGATCACAGCATATAGAATCCAGGACCTTGATAGCATTAGCTTGGGTAACATAACCCTACATCACATTCGGTTAGTGTACAACTTAGTTATATGTGATTCAAGTGGCGGTATCTATATCGATAAGCACAAACCTACGTTGTTGAATGGCCATCAATGCCACTTGATGTCATGCGGTTAGGTGGCCTTGTACGTATTTCTCGTTCCTACAATTAGATGACTACATATACTACATATACTCCACCATTGCCTATGATTAGGTGGCTATATATATATCAAATACCTACACGATTAAAGGACCGAACAGGTATATTACACCCTCACACCACTAGAGTCTACATATTTGTTATAATTAAACATATTTAAGGGTTTAAACACAAGTCACGTGATCTTATTACTTAGGGTCGTACTCTAACCAAAGTGTCAAATGATCAAGGGTTGTCCACAATCAGCTCATATAAGGGATTTATCATCATTACTCAAAAATTACAATACTAGTTCATCATATGTTCGATACATGGAGATTACAAACTCTTGTCTAAGAGGCCCAATGGTTGGCCCAAACAAGGCTACCAC
This sequence comes from Magnolia officinalis, assembly GCA_021015155.1. Classification (NCBI taxonomy): domain Eukaryota; kingdom Viridiplantae; phylum Streptophyta; class Magnoliopsida; order Magnoliales; family Magnoliaceae; genus Magnolia; species Magnolia officinalis. The sequence goes on from JAJHSJ010000015.1 coordinate 20,231,088, forward strand.
TGATGGGCTCACATGACGTTCACTCAAAATGGACCTTAACATTCTTGGGCCCACACATCGATGGAATTTACAATGAGTTCTATGTGGTGGAGCTCATAGGGCTTTCCCATGAGGTTAAGTCATGTGTGACCCACTTAAGACTTAGGTCTGCTTTGATTCTAGTCTAAATCCTAAAATGATATGAGGAAGTGGATGGTCTACATGGATTAAATAGATACACCATGGTGGCCTTAGGTTGGATTCAATAGTTAAGTCCTTATTCTCACAGCCTTGTATTGTATGGCTCAATTCAGGTTAGATTGATTGATCTTTGGGACAATGCCCTAAAGGGGACCCGGTACATGGGCTAGATGGGTTGAATGTCTAAAACATCATCAGGATGGCCCATAATAATTTTTTTTTGTGATAAGAGTTCAATTTACATTATTTCATAATGTACGACTATCTAATCGTTGGATGGGCCTGAGTCTTGGTAACATACCGTCAAAGGGATTGATAAAATAGATAAATGATGAAGATCTTGAATATAAATCATGTCATAACCATGGTGGATTAAGTGACATAACACCTATATCAAAGTGGGCCATATCACACACAAGTTGAGAGGGTTACCCTCCCTTAAATATTCATAATTATTTGTTGGGCCCACAGAGGTGTGGTTCATAAATCCAGCCCATCATTATGTGTGTCCCACTTGGTTGAGGGGTCAGACCAAGTTTCAGCTACATCCAAATTTCAGGTGGACCTAAAACATGATTTTACATGCTCGAGCTTCAAGTTGTAGGAATGGTTCAAGGAAATCAAAGTTACATGGGTCCTAAAGTGATGTATTTATTATACCTACACCATTCATCTATTTTTTTTTTTAGATCATTTTAGAAAATTATCCAAAAATGAATCATAACCAAAGATTATCTGGACCTCATCTCAATTAGCGGTGAGGATAATGACTTCACCGTTAAACCATTCATAGGGCCCACCAAAATGTTTATTTTCCATTCAATCTGTTCATAAGGTCACAAAGACCCGAATTAAGGGGAAATACAAATTTCATATTGGTCCAAAACTTCTGACCCAAAAAGGGTTCCAATGGTAGATGTTTAATCCTTGCTGTTTTTGTAGTGTGGCCCACTTGATAGTTAGATCTATCTTATTTTTCTTCTCAAACCTTAAGACTAGCCCACCAAATGTATGGACGGTTTAGATACAACACATACCATATGATCAGACCCATAAAAATTGCTGATTTATTCAGCTTTATAAATTTATTATTATTATTATTATTATTTTTGATGGTGTGGGCCACCTGAGCTCCGTGTACGGCTGAATTTTGGAGGTGACCCGTTTTTAAACGGGACCCATCAAATGCATGGGTCTGATGTTCGACACACCTCATGGTGGGGCCTGTGGTGCGGCCACCTTCTTCTAGCGTCAGCAGAGACGCTGCTTGCTGCAGCGTCAGACGCTGGCATCAACAGCGTCATTGCTGTTTTAATTTTTTTTTTTTGTTTTATTATTTATTATTATTATTATTATTTTTTTATTTTATTTTTCATATATGGGGCCCATAACAGGACGATCCAGTCCATCTATTGTGTGTGTCCCACGTGGTGGAGGGTTCTGTCCAAGTTTCAGATGCATAAAAATTTCAAGTGGGCCCCAGTAAGTACTTTTATATGTTTTAGCATGTCTTCACATGATTTTTGATGGTGTGGCCTACCAGAGAATTGGATTAGCTTCATGTTTTTGGCTCAACACCTAAAATGATCTGGAAACGTGAATGGACGGCGTGGATGTAATACATACATCATGGGTGGGGCCCGTTGTGGACCCACACCTCTTCCCTTCTTTTTCTTTCAAACGGTGGCAGGTGTTGGACGCTGCAGCCTTCCTCTTTTTTTTTTTTTTTTTTTGAATCCGTGGGGTGTATGCACGTGTGTGTTTGGCCAGCCCAATAGCCTCACTTTGGGCAGTTTAGATGGCCTACAAAATTCTGGTGGAGCCCACTATCAATGGGTCCCACATAAAGTCTTTAATAATTAATTTTATTATCAACATTTTTATATATATTTTCCCATGAATCCACATCATTAAACACATCATTATCATCATATCATCACCCTTTTTTTTTAATTATCTTTTTATATGTACTCTCTTATGTATCCACACCACTAATCACATGATTATCATCAAATCATCACCACTAAAAATCATACAAATTCAATAGGAAAGATAACAAACCAAGAGTGGAGTGGGTGTACTCACCTTGATGAGTTAGATGGATGGAATGGATGAAATTGATGGAATGGATGGTTGAGATGGATGGAAGGGATGGGATTGATGGACCACCAAGATCTCTCTCTCTCTCTCTCTCTCTCTCTCTCTCTCTCTCTCTCTCTCTCTCTCTCTCTCTCTCTCTCTCTCTCTCTCTCTCTCTCGTTGTAGAAAAATGGTGAAAGGCTAAGAGGTGGATGGGTTTATGTAGAGAAATGGATAAAATATGGTTAAGTTTGGCTAATGTAATTAATCTTAGCTTATGCTAGGATTATGGTAATTAATTCATGCTTTGTAATTAATGTTGGATTAAAGGAGTATGGGATGGCATGGTGTGATGATGTCATGCATGAGGTGTGGCATGGAAGAGAGTTGACTTTTCATGCACATGAGAGATGAGAGGTATGGGTGTGTGACATTACACACATGGGTAGAGATTCTCTCACCCATGTGTGGCATGTGCATGTGTGTATGACATGTGTTGTGCACATGTGTGGAGTGGAGTACATGGCGCCTTGCGCACATGATACACTAATAATTCTTCACGGTATATCTCACTAACAGAGTATCGTATAGACGCACGAGTGGTACCTACGCGATCGTAGCGACGAGGTGGTCGATATGAGATAGGTTTCGAGGTCTTGGGGTTCCTGTCAGTCAGGTGTGTACTATGAACGGTCAATCCAGGTCTAAGTAAGGGCGTCAATCATTGTGTATGTGTGCATCGAAAATGGTACGGAATGAACGGGGTGTTACATAGCGCACTTACATCCTTGTGACCCATATGCGTCATCTGTGTGTATTGATTGTATTGTGTGGTGGTCATAGAGGGATGAAGTTCTCTCCTTGTGCACATTAAGTGCCTGAAGCTGGTGCATGATCTGTATGTGTGACTCATGCATTGGCATCGCATTTCATGATGATACTGCCCTTGATTTATCGGGGCCTCGCCTTTACAGGGGTACTCGTGGATGGTTGGATGTGTGGACACCGGAAATGATACTTAAGCATACCGGGTGCATAGGATGCCCATGGGTAAAATTCTCAAAACTTCCATGGTACCAAGGGACTGCACCAATACCGTGACCGAGTGAAAACTATGAGCACACAAGGGCCTTATACCGTTTGGCCGCAACTCCCACCGTCGTGTAGTCGGTTGGGTAGGGATGTGGCCTTATCTGCCTGTGAGGGAGGGTATTATTAGGTTGAGTCTGACCAGCTCGTGAAATGGGTCCGATGCCGTCGAGCCCTGTTGGTGATTGGCTGTCCACAGGCGGGTAGTGAGGTCTCTTACGCTCGTTTGACTATGCGGGGTCTGTAGAGCGGCAGTCATTCAACAGTGTAAAGGACCCCGGTGACTTCCTTATGGTTAGAAATGTACTTGATATGTGGATTGGATATGAGCATTGACATTACTTTGCATCGCATTCGCATCGGCTGCATAAGCCCCTTCATGCATCGCCTTGGTATGTTGCCCAGTACTCATTGCATCATATTCATAATAAACCTTGGTAAGGCTAGTGATATTGTCATTGAGCATGTCCCTCTCCCTGTACCTCCTTCTATTCTTCTGTGCACCATTGTCACACACTTTCACTACCCTCTAAGCTTCTATAAACTTATACACGATTGATGTGTGCAAGAGATCACAGGCGGACGTTGTAGTGGCAGAGCTTGGAGTAGAGTTGAGCTTGAGGACTCCAGTGTTACTGACTTTTCTCTCCTTTTCTATTATCTTATGTATGTCCTTTTGGACCTTATGGAAGCTTGTAAAAGTTCAAATTCTTAGCGGATTTTGTAATGTGTGTTTGTTATTATCAGATATACTTGTTGTGATCTTGGGTATGCTCGTATTGGAAATGATTATATTGTTATGGAAATCCTCCTTGTAGGATCATAAAATCGGAACCTGCCTCAGGAGCCGAGAATGGGGTACTACGGAGACTGTTGCGGCCAGAACCGGCCATCGGGTTTCTTGTGAGTCCGGTCACCGAGTCTGGGGCATAACAGATTCAGGTGAAAATTTGATCAAAAGGTCCATTGACTTATTTTAGTTATACATTCTAAATCTCCACACCTAGATCATACTATCTAACCATTCATCACAATTATTTTATCATAACCATTAGATGGCCGACCCAAACATTAAAGAGAAACTATCATTGCGATTCTCTTATTTTTCCAATCCACCGGATTACCCTTTTTTTTTTTTTTTTTTGGGTGTGTGTGTGCGCACACGCGTTAAATCACATTTGAACTTATTTTTGGGGCATTAGGGCCTTAGGGAAATCCTCTAGTTTACAAAATTAAAAAAATATCATACATGCATTCATACCCTTAATCTTAAATTCGTCACCCCATATTTTTTAATGCAACAATCCATCCACATAACAAATCGGGCAGTAATATTCTTGCCCACCAAAGTATCATACGGACCACTTACTTTTCATTTTTGAATTTACAAAATTGTCCATGTGCATATGTAACATACTAATTAAACAACTCATCTAAACATGATTTTAACAGACCAGTATACATTGTTCACTTTGAGTATCCTAGTTTAGTTTTGGGAGGGACCGCTCACACATAATGTAGGATCCATTTAAGAAATAAATGATTTTAAATAAAAAATTTCTCAAAAGGAAAAGGGGGAGAAAACATGTGAAGGATTGGAAGCCCTTTAACTGTCCATTAAATCAATCATCGAAGCCCGCTTTTGTGACAATCCAAACCCGGCTCTGTCCATTAAATCAATAGTAGGAGTATATTGAGGTCACTAACACACCATGCAGACCCGCGGTGATCAAATCATCCAATCATACCCTAAATTCATTTGATCCATTCATCCAAAATCTCATACTTTGAACCCCTCTTTTGATTATCCAAAACATTCATTAGGGGGGCCACTTGTATACCTGACACATGTTCTCATCGACACACCATGTGGGACGTAGCCCAATCCAACCATGAAGAACCCCAATTCTAGTTTTCTTTTATAGGTAACAACATTTTTAAAAGTTGAAGCAATAATAGCTACAAAATATTTTTTTAATAACCATTTGTGACTGGAAGGAGAGAAGTGGAATCTTCTCTTACACGTGTATTCAAACACATGTGAGAGGAAGGGCGGTGGGAAAAAACCATTTATGCAACGTCATTCGTTGTTGTTACAGTTAAAAAACATGAAAATAAAATAAATAAATAAAGGAAAAAAAAAAAAAAAAACATGATTTATGCTAGATGAGCAGACTAACGTCCCTGCTAGTCATGACTAAAAGAAGGAAAAACCATTATTATTATTATTATTATTATTATTATTATTATTATTATTATTATTATTATTATATTTTTAGAATTATGCATTATGAGATTAAAATTTGTTCTATTTTTTTTTTTTTTAAAAAAAGAAAAAATTATTTACAAGTTTTTCTTCTATTTGATTATCATATGACTATTCACAATTATTTATTTATTTATTTTAAAGTTTCTCTTAATTATAACGTTAGATTTGATGATTTGTATATTAAAAAATAAATAAAAATCGTACCTATTCAACCAAAATTGTGTAAAATCGATATATACACGAAGGTACATTAAAATTTCAAGGAATTGATGATTTATTTACTATAATTCCATGGGTTAATAAACAACCTTTTAGAATTAATATTAACTTGCATTATTGTGAAGAATTAGATCAACAACTGATCTTAAAATTTTAGGTCACAGGATGTGAACCAGCCGAAATACTTTTTTTTTTTCAAAAGAAAGCGGCCCAGCAAAAGGAGGGCCCTCCTACTCAATATATAAGAGAACGAATTACAACCTAGGCTGATTCGGCTGGGGGCCAACACCAATTTTGAAGCCCTACCTATCATATTCTATACATCTTAGTATTTTTGAGATCCCTCATAGAGCCCAACCCGGCTCTGTCCAAGAGAACACGACTCCTTACCATCCGGGGGAGGAGATGGACCCCCTGGAAATCCTTGCCCGATTGTGACGAGCTCCCCTCTCTAGCCAAACCGTCAGCTGGCCTGTTTCCTTCCCTAGGAATGAGGGAGATGCGGAACATACCCCTACCACATAACCTCCAAATTCGACCCACCTAGAATTTCCATTTCTAGAATATAGTGTATTGCCCGGATAAACAACCCACCATCCAATTCGAGTCTGACTCGATCAGCACTCTGTCAAGACCGGAAGACATGTATAGCTTCACCCCATCATGAACAGCCCGAAGTTCAGCTAAATTGTTGGACGCATTCCCATATCCCCTGAAGAAAGCAAACTTTAATTCCCGAGATTGTCTTTATAGATGCCCCCTCCCCCAGCAGGCCCAGGATTGGAAAGAGCAGACCCATCAACATTGAGTTTGAACTAGCCCACGGGGAGCTTGATGTGAGGCTCGTATCTTATATCGTACCATTCCATAGGCTTCCACTGTCCTCCCGGTCGAATTCTGGGGACTCGCGACGCGTAGATAGCAGTTGCGCGCAACCCTGAGTCGTATCTTGTATTCTAGAGTCGGCTCGACCCGATACTTGTACCCTTGCGACCGCGCCGTCGCCGCGGTTCTAACGTCGTGTCTCGCTCGCTGAGGCAATACCCAGGCCAGGAGATGTGGGGTCGCGTTCAGTTCGAGGAAAACACTGGTCTTTGTAATCACAAGAGAATCCATCACATCAAATGTCAAGTACACATCTCATCACTCCCATCACTCACACCCATCTCCAAGTACAATACCCATCCCCAAAGTCAACTCTTTCTCTCCACCCATCCCTTTTCAAGTACACCCATCACTCACACATCCCCTCTCTCTCTCCACCCATCCCTTTTCAAGTACACCCATCACTCACACATCCCCTCTCTCTCTCATCTCTCTCTCATTTCCTTCCAAGCAACCGTCCATGGCTTCCAAGGAGAGAAAGAAGCTAGGTGTGGCCCACTTTCCTACCCCAATCTCCACCATCCAATCTTCATCTTCCTTCGTTAAAGAGCAAGCTTAGGAGCTCGGGAGATGAAGGAGCCTAGAAAATTTGCAACCGGTGGGTGATTTACCATTGATTTTCAATTCGATGGCCCACTTGTGATGGGACCCAATTTGATGTATGTGTTGTAATCATACGAGGGGCCCATAGTGGCGGGGTCCCTCCATCTACACTACCTCTCTCTCTCTCTCTCTCTCTCTCTCTCTCTCTCTCTCTCTCTCTCTCCCTTTTATGATGGCCCACCTATGATGTGTGTATTTTATTCATGTCGTCCAACAAGTGGACCACCTTGATCCTGATTTGGGGCCTGCAAGACACACTAGCTCGGATGAAGGGGAAAACAAAATATCAGCTTAATCCGATCAGGTGGGCCACGTACACATGGACCCATCTTGATGTGTTATCCACACTATCCATCCAGGAAATGAGGCAGATCTAAATCCTAGGTGGATCGCACCACCGTCTAGCATGTAGGATGGTGGGGAACACCGATGATGCGTTGCTAGACCCACGTCAGCAAGCTCCATGGGTCAGCATGATGTCTGTGTTCCATCCTTGTCGTCCATCACGTGGACCCATTATGCATGTGGAATCCACATCGTCCATCGCTTGGACGGTGGGCCACTTGTTTTATGTATTTCATCCAGTTGTCCATCACTGGACGTTGGATGCTATAGATCTGCTAACAAAAAAATAAAAATAAAATAAAATATTAATTATACTAATATATATTATAATATATATAATATATTATGGTGGGTCCCCTGTGGGACCCACCTGTCTGGAAACGGATTGGCTGGTGTACCTCACACCAGCGAATGCTGGTGTAATTGACGTCAGCAAGTTCTGTGGGACCCACCTGATGTGTGGATCCCATCCTAGCCGTCCGCTTAACTGGATGGAGCCCACCTTGATCAATGTGTTCTATATCCTCACCGTCCAGTGTCTCTAGACAGTGGGACCCCTTGACGCATGTGTTCATCTGCATCATCCGTCTGACGATCCACCCTGATGTATGGGTCCTATCCACACCGTCCAGCAATATGGACGGTTGGACCCACCTTGAATGTATGTGTTTAGTCCCTGCTAAGGGATGCACCATGATGAACGGGCCTAATCCTCACCGTGCAGATTGTTGGACGGTGGGAGCCCACCTTGATAATACATGTGGAAAGCCACTCCGTCCATCCAGTTCTAGATCATTTTAGGGCCTAGGCCAAAGCATCTAGGCCCAACTAACAGTAGGTCCACCTGCTGCTGGAACTGTGTCCAACAGTAGTCGGGCCGAGGCACACCATGATATATGTTTTATCCTTGCTGTCCATTAGTTTTCAGGCCCACCATGTTGTATATGTTCTATATTCATGTTGTCCATTTATTTCTGGACCGTATGGGCTACCTCATTAGGCCCATTATGACGTATACAAGGCCCATCGTTGCGGCCCATTGTGATGGACATAAGGCCCATGTGATACGGCCCGTTGTGATGCTTTTTTGTAGCCCATTATGATGTGCATTAGGCTCATGGGTTGTGGCCTATATGATGTATTTGAGGCCCATGTTCAGTGCCACCTGTTGTGTATTTGAAACCCATGTGATGAGGCCCATCGTGATGTATTTGAGGCCCATGGGTTGTGGCTTATTGTGATGTATTGAGGCCCATGGGTTATGGCCCATTGCGACGCATACAAGGCACAGGTGGTGCGACCCATTGTGATGTATTCGAGGCCCATGGGACGTGGCCCATTGTGATATATTTCTGGCCCATATGATGAGGCTCGACTTGATGTATATTAAGCCCATGTGAGTGGTCCATTGCAATGTATATTAGACTCGTGAGATGCGACTCACTTGATGTATATGTGGTCCGTGTGATGCGGCCCATTGTGATGGGTATTTGGCCCATGTGATAAGGCATGTCGTGATGTATATGTAGCCCTTATACAAGGCCCAAGTGATGTATATTAAGCCCTTGTGTGAGGCCATGGGCCCACTATATGTTAGGCTCTATGTGGGCCACTCATTGGGGGCAATGTTGGTTAAATGTCCACATTAATGAGCAATGATGGTTAAATGTCTACATTGTGACCTTCTCTTAGGCCTTGTTAGGCCCATTCTCTCCAATTTCGATTGTCGAGGCCAATTATCGGTGCCGGATATCGATACCGATTATGAGTATGTGACAGCGTAGCATCATGATACATGCTCATATGCTGATGAGACGTGATTGACCATTGCATATACCATTTGATAGGTTACTATGAGACTCCCTGATAGACGGAGTTGCCCACATGAGTGCACGGTATGCATATGATTGATGCATGATTGAACTGTGTGACTCATGCATCTTGCATTTTGTTATATGACTACTATACACCCTAGCGATATCAGGACTGTGGCTCCACAAGCATGTTATGGATGGCCAGATGGGACACTAAAAATGTTTGGTTCGAGCATCTAGGCACGTTGGATGTCCTTGGGTGAAAGTCCCTAAACCTCAGTGGCCAGGAGACGCCCCAACGTCTGGACAGAGTGGATATATATGAGCACATGAGGGCCGTATACCAGTAGTCCGCATCTCCCACCGTGTCGTGGTTGGTTAGGAGGGGGTGTGACCTTACCCGCCTGATTGAGGGGGCAATATCTAGGTTAAGTTTTACCAGCTTGAGGAATGGGTCCGCTATCGATGAGTCGGGCCTGATATTGGCAGGCGGATAGTGAGGTATCTTCCACTTACCCAGTTGTGCACTCGAATAGGGGCGGTAAGCTGGCGTAAAGTGTAATAGACGTCAGTGATGATCTCGAAGATGTACGGTACTGATATGTGGACTTATTGAGCAGGAGTTGCATACTCAGCATTTTACTCATTCATTCATTCATTCACTATCCACTCGGGTTGGTGGTGTGCAACTAATTGATATGTGTACCTTCTCAATGGCCAGGATTTCAGTTGGGGCGCACGACCAACCTGAGATCAGGAGTTTACCACATTAAGTCTGACTATCCAAATTAGGTATGGGACTGGTTTGGATAGAAGTCGCTTGTGATGGACCCTATAGCCTGCGATACTACGTACTATCATCCCGACTTCATACTCCTACATGGTCATTTTATTCGCACCACATATTGCATTGCATCCTCGACATCTGATATTTGGCTTTTTATGTCTCCGTATTGCATAATCGATCTACATTGCATACTCTGATATTGTATGATTTATAGACTTGCCAGTATTTCTAACATTGTATGATTTATGGACCTGCATTGTATACTTGGTACTTACCTTGTGCACACACTTACACCACCTCTAAGCTTTCTATAAGCTTATGCATGATAGATGGGTGCAGGTGGCATTAGGTTGCAACACGTTGAGCTTAGAGCATGCAGCTATCTTCTGGAGCTTTGATTATTGATATATGTATTTCCCTTTCAGTACAGTATTCAACTGTTTATATTAGTGGATATGTGATGATGATGTTGCCTTTGTGATTTAGGTAAAATTGTGGTTATGCTTATTACGAGATAAATGTACGTTGGAAAATCCTCCTTATAGGATCCCAGGATCGGAACCTAGTGTATGGGCGCTGGGAGCCGAGAATGGGGTACTGTGGAGGCTGTTGGCACCGGATTCGGCGATTGAGAATTTTGTGAGCCCGATTTTCGATTTGGGACGTGACACCTGATCCACTTGATGATAACGAAACCTGCAGAGGGAGGAGAGTTAGACGATGGCCCTATAGGCCCTTGGTTGTTAAGGACGAGCCGGGGATGTTGGAAAGGAATCCTCTCCTGGATAGCTACCATCCAACTTTTGATCTTTCCAAACACTTGCGTGGACGAGATGGAAACACCATCAATCTGAGCAACATTCCTCGCTTTCCAAATTTCCCACAGAGCAAAAGTTAGGATTAGCCGAAGGAGAAACGGAGTTCTTTTGAAGGGGAGAGGTCTAAACCACCACCAGTGAAGCCGGTCCTGAAATGTGAGATGATGAGCAAGGAAGATCCCAAAAAATATAGCAACCATCTTCCAAATTTTGAGGCCAAACTCCCCGATAGAAAAAGGTGTTGCAACAATTCAATAGAGGGTGTACCGCCTAAGCCAGCCCCACAACAGATGCACTTAGAGACCAAAGGGATCCCTTTCTTCTAGATATGTTCCTCCACCGGTAGGGCCCCTTGTAATAGTTTCCACATGAATATCGAGATCTTTGGGGGGATTTTAGGATGCCAAACTCTTTTTGCCCATTCTTTCTTTTGCCCATGGTGCCTGTCAACATCCCATGCATGAAAGTGCTATGTTGATAAACCCTAAGTATTGTTAAATTTTGGTGTGACAAACCAATTCAAGTTTGTATCTTGATTTGTATCAAGCTTCTACATCTATTCACATTGAATCTTCGAGTTCGTTTTGTTCATGTTGAATCTATCTTGCCGATATCTGCGACGAACTTACCGAGATCTTCAAACTGGAAGAAAGTGAAGACTTTCATATATTGAGTGAAGACAGAGTTTTTAAGAACATTGCGGATGAAGATCTGGAACCAGAAGAGTCCAAGAACTCAAGACCTAGTTGACGATTATGTTTGGTATGTCGAGTTCAAGCTTTGAAGATCGCAAGAATTAAAGCTACTGAAGTGATCGATAAATTAAGTGTTCATATGTTCTATCTCACAAGTAAAGTATGATTAACCTAGATTAACCTTAGATCATGACTAGATCATTTCATACTTTCGGCCGGTCATTTTGGTCATTTTATAAGTGTAAAATTCTATTCTTTCGACTAGCCTTAGCACTAGTTCGACCAGTCCAGGATTTGTTATGAATTTTTAAAATTTTTCTGTTAGTCTACAACCATCCTGAAAACTGCTCGACCAGTCATGTGAATAGTGCTCGATCAGTCGTGCAGTGATCGACTCATTTTCAAGTAAGTAATATGGACTCACACGACCAGTTGTGCAGTGCTCGACTCATTTTTCAGCGAGTAATCTGGACTCACACGACCAGTCGTGTGGTGTCCACGACCAGTCGAGCAGGCCACTCGACCAGTCGTGGGACCCGCAAGGCTAGTCATGCAGCTGAAAAATCTTATCACGCCAAAATTTTAAAAAAAAATCTGTTTGGATAAGGCCAGTCGTAACTAACCAAAGGCCAGTCGTGTGAATCGATTTTCACCTATAAATAGTGCTCGAATTTCAGAGTTTTCTATTCAATTCTTATCATTCTTAAGCAATCACTCTGAGATAATTTTGAGTACATTCTAAGCTATTTTGTGCATATTTAAGATTCTTTAAAGTAGCTCTTTTTTTTTTAATTCTCTATTTCATTCTCATTTTGAAAATGGATATTTGATTTACCCTTCCTTGAGATCAAAATCAATGCAAAGCCCTTGCTGATTTAATTAAAAATCATTTAGACTTAGAACCCTATTTGTGAGACTGAACATTGAACACCTACGTCGTCATCAAGTTGATTTTACCAGGCTGCTTCAGAATCATTATACAGATAAGTTTTTGCTTTTTCTATAATTCAATTCATTTCTGGTTTGTGAGATTGTTCCAAAAAATCTCTATTTTGGTTTTGTCTGAGGTGATCCAGAAAATCTCAGAGCGAGGGGTTTTTGAATTGTCTAAGCCCATCTAAAGACACAATTGTGAAGGTTTTAGGTGAACCTTAAAAAACCTATTTTGATTAGTGAATGCTAATATCCCGAGGGAGTGGACATTAGGAGTGGAGTAGTTGTGTGGCTGTTTATTAACAGTTGGTGTACACACAAGCGAACCACTATAATTCTCTATGTTTGGTGGATGTGTGATTTATTTCTTTATCTTTTATGGTTTAAGATTGTGGGATGTATTTGTGGATGTGAATATTGGAATTTTTATATTTCAGCATTGTGTGGTGAATGTTGTAATAGATTAGTTTCTATTTCTTTCATATCCTCTTGAGTTTGAGTTTTTGATACTCATCCATATTCTAGTATGATTGTCCTGCCATAAACCATTGGTTTTTGGTGTTAGGTTGTCTTTAGAACCAAGTTTATATCAACCTCTCAATACTTGATTTTTGAGGTTGTTATTTCTTTTTGTTATTTGTATTCTTTTTAGCTATCTGGTGTTTATATTTCGCTTATTAATTTTTATTTGGCATAGTCCTATTCACCCCCCCTCTAGGACATATAGCTCGGCCTTTTCAATGCAGTCTTGATAGAGAAATTCCTCGAAGGATCGAACGACCAGATTGGACGGTCCTCATCGGCAGACGTGTAGAATCCCTCTCGTGATATATGGGCCAGGACCTAGCCCAGAAGCTCCACAGGAGAGTTCAGCAAGACCCCCTCATCCCCCAATAAAGTTAGCCACCCACAGGGACCTCTAATCGGACGGGATATGCATGGAAGGCAGCGTCCCCAAATAGCCCAAGCCCGACCAATCGCTGTCCCACAGGTTGATGTGCCCCCGCCCCACCTGCCAAAGGGCGTTCCTGTCCACCACGGGGAACAGCTCCATCAAATGCTTTTAGAGAGGAGAGGCTCCAGATAAAATCCTGCTAGAGTTGCCTGCAGACATGTCGGCCCCATATTTCGCCTGTATAAACCCCGCCCAAAGCCTATTCCCTTCACCAAATCTAATGACCCAGGCCAGCTTCAAATGAAAGGCCTTCATCACATCCTGAACTTTCCTAATCCCGAGGCCCCCCTTATCCTTAGGAAGAGCTACCACATCCTATTTTCTCCAATGAAACTTCTGTTTTCCTTCCTGCCATTCCTAAAAGAAATTCGCAAAGCATGCCTCCAAACGGTTGAGCACTTTCTTCGGAACTACTATGGGTGCTAAAGTATGTATTGGGATGCCACACAGGACAGTCGAAATAAGTGTTAGCCTGCCCGCCTGAGAGAGAACTTTGGCTTTCCAGCATTGAATTTTGAAAACCGCCTTATCAACTATCGAGCCGAAGAGGCTGCTGATGAGTCTCCCTTTATCAATCGGAACTCCCAAATAAGCGAGAGTGGAGGAGGAGGACTCGAGACCCAGCGATCTCTCTATAGTCCTTTTCCTTGCAATGGACATCTTAGGAGAGTAATAGAATGCGCTTTTCCTCAGATTTATCTTCTGACCTGACACCAACTGAAAATTGGAAAGGAAGGAGCGGACTGCGTCGAGGGATTTGCGAGACTCGTTCAGAAAAGTACGGTATCGTCGGCGTACAGCCGGTGTGTGACCTGCTTGCACCCCATTTTCAACTTGAAAGGCAAACAAAGCCCATCACCAACTAACCTGGAGATACCTCTGCTAAGTACTTCGGTCGCAAGAATAAATAAACTGGGGGAGAGAGGGTCGCCTTGCCTCAGCCCATGAGAAGATTGGAAGAACCCACAACTTTCGCCCTTAACCAATACAGAAAACCAATTGTTGTTTCAGCAGGATTCCACCAGCTTGACCCAGTCAGGGCAGAAGCCGAAGCTAAGGAGGACCTGATTTAGAAAGCTCCAATCCACCCTATTGTAGGCCTTCTCCATATCAAGCTTCAGGACTAGATTCCCCCCTAACCTTCTTGCCGATGTCCCTAAATATTTCTTGGCAAAGAGCGATATTTTCATAAATAGAACAACCTTTAACAAAGGCCCCTTGCTCACTAGAAATTAGTCTAGGGAGAATGGAGCTGAGCCTAGAAACGATGACTTTTGCGAAGATTTTATAAACCACGTTGCATAAACTTATGGGCCGGTAGTCAACAAAGGATTTCGGCCCCTCAGATTTAGGGATAATACTAATAAGGGTGGATGTGAACCCTCTGGGCAGACAGCTCCCTTGGAAAAATTTCTTAACCACCTCGAAGATGTCGACGCCCACAATGTTCTAGCAGCCTTTGTAGAAAGCCCCTGAAATTCCATCAGGCCCAGGGGTGCCATCAACAGATAGAGAAAAAACCGATTCTCTAACTTCCTCAAGGGAGGGAGCCCCCATTATATATCCGTATTGTCTTGATTGGTAATGAGAGACGGAATGCATTGTAGCAACCCATTGAGAGCCCCTGAAGGCGACACAGAAGTCCCCGAGGAGAGTAGCTCTTTCATAAACTCCACCACTTCGGCCTTGATCACGGCTAGATCGGACGATCTTTCCCATGATGCCAGCTGAATTTCTTGGATCGAGGACCTTCTCACTCTCTCAGTAGCAGCTGGATGGAAGAACTTTGTGTTACGATCACCCTTGGCCAACTAGTTGTTGTGAGATTTTTGCTTCCAGAAAATCTCCTCGGCTAGTTCCAGGAAAGCAAGCTTCTGCCTGGCCCTGGCAAGAGCTTCCTGGCTAATTTCTGAGGGGACGATTGGGCCTGGGATTCCAAAAGGGCCATCTCTTTTTCTGCATCTTTGAGATTCCTGAAAACATTCCTAAAAACATCTCTATTCCAAGCTCTTAACTGCACTTTGAGCTTCTTAATTTTCAGCAACAGGGTCAAAATGGGCTGATCTGAACATTGTTGTTTCCAGACGTCCTCAACTAGCTGTGCAAAGGAACCGTCCAAGAGCCACATCTGCTGGAAGCGGAACGGCCTAGGGATGGAAACAATTGGGGAAGGGAAGGACAACAAAATCGGGGAGTGGTCTGAATTCAGTTTGGGAAGATGCTTGACTTGAAACCCCTCTAAATTTTTAGATCCAACCTGCGTTGCAAAGAACCATATCTGGCCTGGCCCAAACTCTGGTGCTTCCCGTGTGATTATTACACCATGTGAATCTGGTGCTTCCCTCTGAATTTTTGGATCCAACTGCCCGAAATACTACATAGAATTGTTGTGTACTCAAAATTCTATACCATTGTGTAAATATTGAAAAATTTTAAATAATTTTTTGTGTAAATTCTTAAAATTTCAACATAGTTATTATTTTACTTTAGTTAATTTTTTATGATATTTATATTTATTATCTGTGAAGAAAGTAACATTTTGTATATTGTTATGAGAAATCAGATGTTTATGAAAACCGTGCTATGCATTGTTTATTATGAAAAGTTTTTATTGAAAGTTACTCCTGGAAAATTATCTATGGAAAGTGTGTTATGACAGTTATTATTGAAAAGTTTTTGTGAAAAGTTATTCATGGAAAGTTGTTTGTGGAAAGTGTGATATGGAAAATTCACTTTGGAAAGTTCATGTATGGAAAGTCTATTTATGGACAGTTATGAAAAGTTATATTGAAAAAAATATTTTGAAAAGTTTCTATGTTGAGAATCTGATAATGGATTTCTGGAACACCGGCTAATTAATAAGAAGGCAATATATTATCCCTTGGGTTGAAAATTCTAAAAAGTAAAATAATTGGGGCTCTACAACCCTTAATAATTGGGGTCGTTTGGAACCTTGGATTGGAGGGGATTGGAGGGGATTAGAGGGGGTTTCAAATCCCCTTGGTTGTTTGGCAGCATAAAGCAACTGCAGCATAAAGCAACTGGGGATTGCCAATCCAGGGGGTTTCCAATCCCCTCTTTGAGGGGGTTTGTAATCCATGGTGAGAGCTTGGATTACACTTAAAATCGTTTCAATAGTTGCAGGCATAAATGTATGTCACTGTACACTATTATTCTACTGGCACATGACCCACTAACGATGATCAGCACCGTCCAAACATTATTCATGTAGATCAGCACCGTCCAAATATTATCCAGCACCGTCCAAACATTGTCCATATTAATTAACGATTAAAAATCGTTGATTAGTCACTCAGACATGATCTTGTGCTTGCGGTCCATTGGAGACTTGGAATTTCATTGTTTTTAGGCAAAACATATATATATTTTAGCGGGCTTATCACAACCATAGTGTCAAAAATTATATATCTCACTAATTGGAGATATTAAAGTTGATTTAGTAATTAAATTCAAACCCCTGTAAATATGCCATATATAGGTTTATTTGAATTAAAGTTGATTCACAATCCATGGTGCCAAACACACGAGAGGATTGCCAATCCAGGGGGTTTCCAATCCTAGGGGTTGCCAATCCAGGGGGTTCCAAATCCACGCTCCCAAACAGGTTGAAAGGCCTTAAGCCCCAATTAGATCTTCTTGGTCTACCTTAGCCCGGGTGTCGTGAGCGTGCATCACTTACATAAAAACCGTACGTAGGTAGTTTTTTCCATATCAAGTTGATCGTGTCCCTCTTTGTGAGTCCACGAGGATGAGCATGGTATAAACTGCAAAATACCAATTAGCATCATATTCCAATTAATTCTTGCAGACGCTCATGTTTCTAATTAACATGTATTATTTATTTTAATTAAAATATAAATTTCTTGAAAAACTGCTAAATTTGTAAGCCTGCCATATTTGGAAACTTGTCATACTCAGAAGTGCTATATTTGTAAAGCTGTCATATTTGAAAATTGGTCGTGTTGAAAACTTACTATATTTGAAAACCTACTATATTTAGAGCCTAGCATTTTTAAAAACCAATTTATTATTTGTAACTATCACCTTTGAAAACTTGTAAGAATTTTCCTCACTAAGTGCATTTAAGCTCATCCTTTTTGGAAATAAAATTTTAGGGTTGGAAATGAAGGAGAGTGCATTTAAGGGAGAAGGACTTTGGATTTCTTTCCATTCATAAATTATTATGAATGAATTATAGTTAAAGTGTGAATAAATTTTAGATAACGGTGATTGAATATTTTACTATTTCTATTTAGAAAGTATATAGGTTGTGGAATGATGTTGTATGGTTTAATGTATTCGATTGTGATTTATAGTTCGTGTTTGTATTATATATTAGTTCTCTCTTAGGATGTGGGATTGGAGTCTGGCTAACCTAGGTGCCAAATTTCAGAACATGATACAACTTCTACTGGAACTTCCTTTACCTAGGGGAATAGGCAATTCACCTCTAGGAGGATTACACGTAACTTACACGAACGCCAGTATGTTCCAAATGGGTAGTAAAAAAAATGTTGCACTCATGGTAATTTGTGACCGAGAGGATTATACCTAACTTATATGACTCCTGTATTACTTTTCCACCATTTAAATATGGTGGTGTTGATACCTACCACATCATTACAATGCAATATAGACCTTCTAACTCTCTAATCTGATTATGGACGGAGCATTGTTGTATATGTGGCATTGAGAAAATTGTATCAACCATCTAATGTTTATTATTATTATTATTTATTTTAATTTTTTCATATTTTGGACCACTAACTACTTAACATTCTTCCATTCATTTGATGGCCATTAATTGGATGGTTAAGATTTCTTTTATTAGCATAATTTTAAAGATATGCTCTATTCTCATGCGATGGAAAATTTAGATGGTATGGATAACTGCCCATCATTGTCGCTTGTGAGATGCGAATAATGATTAACTGATATTAAAGTAACAAATAAGTTTATCCGTAGGTTTATACCATGCTATTTGAAGATAGGATGGGGATTGCGTGCGCCAGAAAGCACATGAAGTTACTATAGTTGGAAGTTAGGTAGGGCCCACAGGGATGCATGTGACAAATCCACTCCATCCGTCAGCATTGTAAGACCGCAGTAGGACAAGAATTTAAAAAATGGGAAGATGTAAAGCTCATGTGGGTCACACCATATGAAATGTTGGCAATATATAGAAGCTTGATTTTTAGATTCCCGTCTTATTGTGGTCTCGCAAAACTGATGCATGGAATGGATTTATCACGGAATCTCTATGGGCCCCACACATCTCCCCACTACAAGAACTTCCTGGCAATCTACCTCCGGGAGGATTATACTTAAGTTAAACGAAAGCCAATCTATATAGTTCTAAATGGGTAGTAAAAAAGTTTGCAATCGTGGGATGTCTCTGGCCATTAATTGGTGATAATTGAAGTGAAGCAATGGTAACTTTTTGATTCTCAATGAGTATAATTGAATATTTAATATTGGCCAGAATGTAAGATAGAAACATTCATATTGTATGTGACCATCCATTTACTGCTAGATTATGATTCATCGAGTCTAACTTGTGTTTGGCTCAACCGCTGCCCGACTTGGCCCAGATGACTGAAGGTCCACTAAAGGGTTTGACATTGACATGGGGCCCAATGTGATCTCTTCGAGTGCTCTAAAAAAATTCATCGTTTTGACAGTTTGGATGTGTGTACCAAGGCAAATCTCATTATTACAAAACTCATCCTTGTCGCGTCATAATCCTTCTCTTCGTTAACTTCTCATCTTTTAAACTACTCCCCTTGTTAGTTATACGGCGGTAAATTTCATTTATATATTTATTTGTAATCAAAACAAAAAATAGTAGAATTGAAATTCTCAAGTAGGTGTAGTCATGATGTAGGAAAGATTGGATTGGGCTCTTATGAATCCCTCCTTGATGGAGAAATTATCAAAGGCCATGCTAAAATATAAACTAATTATTGCCTTAGATCATAGCCCAATCTTACTATCCACGATCTAACAAAAGCCCAATTTTAAGAAGTCATTCAAGTTTGAGGCAATATGGATGGACGGCCTTTCTTATGAATAGATTAGGGTGACTTGGCTAAGTAGTGGGGATGGTACTCTGCTCACCCCCTGTCTTGGGCTACCAAGTGTTGATCTATAACTAATGCTATGGCAGAGTGGAATAGAAGGGTGTCCCCAAACATTCATTAAAAAGTGTCACAATTGAAAAGGAGAGTTAATTGGATCCAAGAGGCAGAAAGTGAATAACCCTTTGAATAGGTCTTTACAGTGCCCTTCTCATCTAGTTTCATTCGGCCTTAAAGCCCATTTCTCTTTATTAAGGTTAAGTGATCACATCATAATATTTTTTAAGATTACTACTATGGCCAAACTTAGGAAAAATAGTGTAGTCAGTTGAATCACCTACTTACAATGTGAAATCAAGGAGGGCATCATACAACACGTTAAAATCTTTTTAATTTGGAAAGAAGCATGGAGAGCCTTGCTCCTCAATGCACCCTGGTCGAGTACATCACAATCAGACGGTTGCTGTTATAGTCTACGCGCTCTCTCTCTCTCTCTCTGAAAAGAAAATTTGTGATGTCTTAAGGCAAATTGGCCCCTTAAAGATGCCAGGCTCAGATGGACTCCAAGTCATCTACTTCCTTAAAGACTAGGATGTTCTTCGAAATGATGTGACTGATATTATTGGTTTTCGAGTTCTTGAGAGAGAATCCCTTCCGAGTGAAACTAACCATACTTTTTATTGCAATGATCCCTAAGAAGCCTAATCCTTTGCCGGCGGACCACTTTAAGCCTATTATCCTGTCACGCCCTAAAACCTGACATCTAAGTATGAAGATCCAGATTACAAATTCGGGGGTGTGACTAATAATGAACATATGCCAACGCCAACTCTATGCCTGGTTTTCACTGCTTGAGTACGATGGTTTTGCTGCGAAAACCCAAGTCACATGAAAGGAACAACTACGCATGGGTGAATGTCCCACAGTCACATTATTATTTGTCCAAATCAAAAGAGCACTTAACCAGTAGCATTAAAAGTTAAGCAGAGATAACTAAACTCCTGAACTATATACTAGTATCTAAAATAGATCAATCCAAAAGTAATGTCTACCTAGATGGAGACTACGCAAACCACATTATCCAAAATGTATGAGATATATAAACATAAAAGGGAAAGGCTGAGAATCTATCGGTTCAAGCTCCTAGATCTCACCATGCTAGCTCTTTACACTCTAATCAACTAACTCCTCACTAAGCTCCATGAGAGCGCTCACATGTGCACAAGTATCCCGTGCTACACCTGAAACATCTACACTTGCCAAAGGGAAGGCCACAGTTGCCAACATAGTAAATATATACCTCTAAGATTGTACCCATGATATATTAGTTGAATAAAATATTAAAATGGAAGGAATCCTACACACATAATTCATATAAGTCATCAAGTGTAATTGCAAGTAAGAACCTACTTACATTCATACTAATCATAATAATTTATCTTGTTTAGATGCATGGATGCGTGAAATGCACTTAGACCTATGGAATAATGTATCCAACTGATTAAAAAAAAGGAAAACCCATAGCGATCCAGTCACCTGGTAAAATGCTTTAAGGTACAGACCATAGTGACTAGTTTCCTGGTAAAGTCCAAGAAAAAGGATGGCCCAAAGTCACAAGAGACAGTCATCAATATAGCCAGGAATCTCACAAGAGATAGTCATCGATGATACCCATAGTAACATGTAACACAGACGAGGACCTCGAATGACCAGATGCAATCATCAACATCGGAATCTCACAAGTGATAGTCATCGGCACCAGAATCTCATGTGACATAGTCGGGGAATTAGGATCACAAATGTCACGCCCCAAAATTCGGATACAGAGTATGCACCCTTAGACCTGATGTACGGTACATGACTTGTATGCCAAGTGTAGTAAAACCATGTATTTGTACTGTTTTCCAAATACACAAAATTATATGTATTCTAAGTTCTCATCCACATCCATCATCCACACATAACAACCATCATTTAAAATCAACATCCACAAACACTCAACTGCATACATTTTGATAATTATAAAGAATACTAATTATTCTGCTAAGTCCATCCATTTGGGATCTCACAAGTACATATTCAAAAATTTCAACATACTAAAAATAAAATACTTTAAACCATATTCAACTTAAACATGTTATACAATAATAAACTCCTAACAAAAAAAAAAAAAAGAAGAAGAAGAAGAAGAAGAAGAAGAAGAAAAAGAGAAAGTACCATGAATTCCATCTAAATATGTTAATGATTAAAGCATGTTCAGCTCTTCCTCAAGACAGGGCCACTACCCTTATGGATCGTTCATTGGTTCATCCTTCTTCCTTGAAACTTGAGCAACTATTTCATCGTCTACTAAATCTATACAATTTTTCCATCAATATAACGTAAGCCAGCCAGGCCCAATGAGCAAACTCATCATGGTTCATGTACATCGTAATTAAAATAAGAATGCATGAATGTTATGAGATGCATGGATGCGTAAATGCATCAAGTGGGTTGATCAGTTCACTTGCTTGTGTTGGATTTCATAAACCTGCATCTCCCCTTTTGAACCAAGCATTCACCATCTTGATAGGCTTCCACATATTGTGGACATCTAGAGATAGTCTCCTAAGTCACCTGATATTGTAAGTACCTACAGGTCATCCAAGAAAAGCCTCCAAGTATTCAATGTAGGTATGCGATGCATGACATGCATGCATGAGAATGACTTACACTTCATATTAACAATTATCACATATATAATAGTATATGTCATTTTAATTCTAAGCAAATTCAATAAAGCACTCAATACAAAGAATCACAATCAGTAAAACAATCAATCAATCAACTATTTTAATCATAAAAGAAAGGAAATTGTTCACTCCCCAAGTATAGGGTTGTGATGTAGTAATAACTCGGTAAGACCGAGGTCGAATCCACAGGGACTAAAACATGTACGTGATCTGAAACTAATTAGAAATAGAACTAGAATAAGATGAAATTTAAATCAAGTAAATATGAGTGAATAATGGTGAAGTACTAAACTAAAACTGGTGAAATTTAGAGGTAGGAAACTAGGGTGTTAAGGATCCACTTGTAGAGATCAGGGAGATCTACGCTTGATTCACGAACTCAACTGGATTTCGAGTCCCATCTTCATCCAGTTGGAAGATATGTCACTAAAGCTCGATCTGAACTTCCATTGATCTAGTTTCCAAAGAGATGAAAGATATGAGAATTAGAGTCGATTCCATCACAAATCCATGCCCATGAGACAAGGTAAACAACGGAACTCAAATCAATCTACAATCAATCAGAAGATGTATGAAAGTTAGGAAGGATTCCGTCATCCAACCATGCCCAGGAGACGATGGTGAACAACAGGGTTCCCAAATTCATAAACCCTATAATGCTAAGAACATGCTCAAAGCTATCGCACATCTATTGTAATTTCAGTCACAACAAACAATTAAAAACTGAAAGCATTCCTATTAATCAAACTAAATCAACATTCATTCAATCTAACATGAATCAAAGCCATAGCATCGTTCCCATCACACCACAAGCTTCACCTCTTAGCACTAGCTAAGAGGTTTAGCCCGCCATGGTGCGGCTAACTCTTGAACAAAATAAAATAAAAAGAAAAAAAGAAAAGAAGAAACTACTATCTTCGTCTCTTTCTCTCACGTTTCGAACCAAAGATGCCATGCTCACGTTCTCTCTCTCTCTATTTTATAAGAAACTCTAGTTGGTGCGGATGTGCATAGCTCTTACGCACCGTGTGCAGCAGAAAACTGGAAGATGCTCGAATTTTGACTGTTTTGTAGGGACAGTGGAGGCCTGACTGTGGTATCTGACACCTTCGCAATTGTCAAACCTACCTTGGCTTTCATATGGACGGTCCAGATCGACTGTACGATCACTCCCATGATCACCGAATGGCCCGCTGTGGTCGGTTGCATCCGCTCGTGCGTTAAAAGGAAGAATCTTGCGCTGAGATGCTCGATGGGCCCGACAGAGGTATTTTAGGAAATATCCACCCCGTCCATTGTATTCAGGACAAAATTTCAGTAAAAAATGGCTGGTTTTGAACGTCCATTGACGAGGTCCAGAGAAGAAATCACGCTAAGATTCGTTTTAAACGTCGTAGAACCGTCTGTTTGTGGCCTCAGTATCGTGCACATGTGCACGTATGGATGTAAAATTTCAGCAGGGTTTTGTATTATTCGAGGTTGTCTACACGATGAGCGGATCAGATTGGCCGAACAGGCCATGGGTGAGGCCCACTAATGTCCATAAAAACGGACAGCGTCCGTCCGTTCGTGATACGCAGTGATGCTGAATGAAACGGAATTTCCGTTTCTTTTGAAGTCGGTCGAGCGGGTGCAGCGCTGGCGCTTAGTGCACATGTGTACACTCGTCATACACAGGGCCCACCATGATGTTTATGAGAAATTGGCACTATCCATCCTTTTTCTCATATTATTTAAACCGTCAAAACAAATTTTGAAGTATATTCAGATAGCAGGTGGGCCCCACTTAATGAATTAAGGGGCTGATATGTCTGTTGGGCAACTTCCACCAGGATCCAACGGCCGAAATTCAACGTGTACGGTTAATTTATGGTCTTCAGGTCATGTATGTAGTTTTAAGCCGAACGGATGGTGAGAACCCCGTGATCTTGTATTCTGGACAATTTTTGGGCCACTTGAGCTTCAGTTTCCCAATTTTCTCAGATTCTGGCGTGTAATTCCGTCGATCTTGGTCCCCTGCAGTCCATCCCTTGCCTTTGGTGTCATCAGAGCGTTAAATCTATGTTTTAAGCACCTTTTTGCAGTCCATGCTCTCAAATACAACCTGCATCACAAACACGATTAAAACCAACCGTTAAACAGTATCATGCTCGTAAATCCAGGTAATAAATAGGGTCTAATATGCAATATTTGACCTTCAACAGAACCCCCAACCAGCATTTTTCTAGTCCCGAGCAAAATATGCGAAAAATAATTTCAGAAATAAATGACAATTCCTGCAAACCTGAGTGACATGTGAACAAATAGTCGAGATCTGAGAATTCTAAGATTCATGAATGTTGAGTGGAATTTTCTCCTGGAATCAAGCTTACAATAAACTTCATAATCAAGTTCAAAATATTAATCCATTAATTAAAAAATTCTAAACATTGAGTTCCGTGAGTGGATAGTATGATCTCGATCGGCTTACAATCATTAAGAAATCCAATTGTCAATTTTATAATATCATTGGTGATTAACAACAGAATTCATGACAACCAAAACTGAAACCAACACTTGCCTTACAGATTAACTTTTCATTCTACCAGCCTTTGATTTTTTTCTGAACAGTAACGCCAAAGAGGGGAATCAAATCCTCAGTTATAGGGAGCAAACCTATGGTGAAAACTTGTCGCCTAACTTTTTTTTACATGTCAACCATAGGGAATCGATTCTACACCTATAGGGAGCAAACCTATGGTGAAGATTATGTGACTTACCCTTTCAATTCTTCTTACTGCCAAATTATTTTTTTTTTCTTTTTTCAAGGCTGGTTCCTATCATGCTTAGTGATTACCAAGTTAATCTTTCAATATCGAACTGAAACCTCAATGTGTAAGCAAGATGTGGCATGTGAAATCATGACTCAATCAATGTTTACAGCTTCTAGTTCTGGATTAATAATTTAAACTTAATTGTGAAACCTAACAAATAGTTGAATGCAAGAGTCA
This sequence comes from Magnolia officinalis, assembly GCA_021015155.1. Lineage (NCBI taxonomy): Eukaryota > Viridiplantae > Streptophyta > Magnoliopsida > Magnoliales > Magnoliaceae > Magnolia > Magnolia officinalis. The sequence goes on from JAJHSJ010000015.1 coordinate 20,256,579, forward strand.
TAAATTACCAACATCACTTATCTTGAAATTCTAAGTGCAAGATGGTCATCAAAATCACTTCGAATTCACAAGAATTTTCAGAAAAAATTTTAAAAATTTTCAAATTTCTGCTCAAGAACCTCAAGAACACTGATTAGGTAACCTAATCTCCCACCCCCAACCTAAAATCTACATTGTCCTCAATGTAAAAGAAATAAGCATGCAATGCACATGGGACAATGAAAGTACAAGAGGAGTGATGGAAAGATAGTACCTATATGAAAGAATCAAGAGGCTTTCCAAAGATATCTACGTAAAAGCGGGTCAGCACAAGAGAGAAACCAACAGAAGTAAAACAAAAATAACAAAAATAAAATCCTACCTACACCACTTTAGCAGGTGCTCTCGATTGCATTTAGCGTACGCAACAAGCCTTTAAACCCTTAGGTTGCCCCTAGTGGACGAGTTGTAGTCTTGTGAGGGTTTGCAGCAATATTACCCACAAACATTGAACTAACTAACTAGGAAAATGAAATGGAATGAAAAGCTGGGTTGCCTCCCAGGAGCGCTAAGTTTACCGTCTTCAGCCAGACAAATAAAGTAAACTACCATAGTCCTATGAAAGCAGGAAAAAACTACTCGTCATGTCATAAGGTTCCTCTTCCGGCCAATATCGTGATAAGTTTCTCAGTAAGTTCCTCAACAGGATCATCCAAAAGCCCTTTTTGTAATAGGCTTGGAAGCCTTAGAGCATGACTTTCCAGAGAAACTTATGTACCTCATAAGAAATTTTCCATTGAATTGCTTGAGGTATCCAGAGTATATACGATTCACCTGTGACAGAAGAAGTTTCAACGTTAGTATCCCATGGTGAATTAGAGACTACAAGTATATAAGATTTAGAAAGGTTTTCAGGAAGTACTGTAGTCTCAATACATTTCGAAGTTCCAGACTTCGGTTCAATTTTCAGCTCCTCCTCCCTTAATGGTAAACAATAAGGATTTGTGGAAGAAAGAGCATCAGGGTAAGGGTTCTCTCAGTCCGTGACAACTGAGATGTTGTCTTGTAAGGCATCCACTTTATCTCTTGACATGGGATCGTTTGAATCTGCAAAGTGTGCCAAGCAATCCCAAGAGTTAGGGAGTTCAGCTGAGTGTGACTTATTTTCCACATTGGAGCTTGTGCTGATCTGCCCAAGGAATCCATCATCCTTGAAAGTGGACGGATGTACGCTCTCCTGCTCCAGTCTTGCACAGACAGATTGAAAATCAATAGGGGAAGCATCGATGTGATCACTCTATTCATTGAAACTACTCAATCGAGGCGTTGAATTTTCAAACGTGTACAACTCAGATGATAGCCTCAACTGGGTGGTTTCAAATTCCAGAGTTGTATCGAGCAACTCGTCCTTCTCCCGAATCATATCATCATTCAATTCATGGGAGTGGTCTAAACATGTCTCACAAGAGTTAGAAGAGTCGGTTGTAAGGGGTTCATCCTCCACATTTAAATCAGGCATGTTAGATGAGTGGAGTAGATCCTTTTGACCGATCACTTCATGTACTTCTTGATCACCGACCTGGACCATACTTGAGATTGATTCCAGGGAAATTTGGGCTGAACATTCATGATCATCATCCCAATACGCATCATCGTCTAATTTCGTGCATTGTACACTTGGGATGAGATCGCTTTCCTCACATTCTATACCTAAATTCGGTTGAGGTTTGAATAAACCAACCTCTACCTCATCATTGAGATCCTGTGTGTCATGTAAGGAAGGTGTGTCATCATCATTGTATTTGAAAGATATCCACATCTCTTGACTATTCCTTTGAACCGTCATCGAGATCGACTCATCAGAAAATTGAACCATATGCTCATTAGCACAATTCAACTCTTCATTCCAAATTTCAGAATTATTCAAAAGCAAGTTAGGATCATTTTCCTCGCATTGTTTCTCTGGATTGGGTTGAGGCTGAGGTAAACTAGCCTTATTCCTCTCATTAAGGTGTGATTCAATTGCTTCTAATGATTTCATCATGTCCACAACATGTTGGTTAAATTGTTTTCGATTTTCCATGATATCCAAACATGAATCCTCTTGGATCGTTTCTGGTTGGATCTCAAAGGTAGGGGATCCAAGAGAATAGTCACTATAACATGTTGTTGGTTCATCTTTTCAATTTTGATGTTTCCACTAATCATAGTCATACGGATCATATGTTGGAGAATCTGATGGTTGGTAATACATATTATCATTAATAATATAATCACGCAATGTTTTCTTTTTATCGGATGAGTGATAATAATTCTCACTCCCATAGTTATGATAGCCCCAACATTCACGTACTGTTTTGTTAATCCGTGGGGTGTAATTGTTCTCCTGCATATGATCATGTAAGGACTTCTTAACCGGTGGATCTTTATATTCCGGTCGGTTCTCGATGATAGTTTCAGAAAAGTTTTGAGACATTGATTGATTTCTATCATAATCATCCCAATATAGTTTATTCTTCTCAACATACTGACGTTCCCACTCGTGCATATACATGGTGAGACCCGAACTCTGAATCTAATCCTAAGAAAAACAAAAGAAAAGATCCTATAGCAGTATGGAAAGTAAGATGAAGAGAAGTTAGAAGGAAGGTACCAAATGAGAAGTTCCTATGTTAAGATCCTGCAAAAGAAAACAAAAGAGATTAGTTTCTAAATAAAAAGTCTAAAGTTAGAAAGTTCCTACAATTGAAATAGAAAATTAGTTTCTAAAAAAAAAAAGTTTTCTAAACCTAGAATTAGAAAGTTTCTAAAAATAAAGGAAAAATGAGTTAGTTTCTAAAATTAGGAAGAGTTTCTAAAAAGGAAAATAACTATCCTAGTTTCTAAAGACAAAAGAGGAAAGTTCTAAACCTAAGTTAGAAAGTTCTAATTTAGAAATCCTAATCCAAAATAGAAAGTAATGTTAGTTTCTAAAAAGGAAAAAATTTCTAAAATAAATGAAAACCTAGAAATAGAAAAGTTTTAAAAATAGGAAGTTAGTTTCTAAAAAGGAACCCTAGAATTAAAAAAAAAAATTCTAAAACTAAAATCCTAATTCTAAAAATAGAAAAAGTAGAGAAATTAGAAAGGGATTACCAAATTAGAAGTTCATGTCAGGCTCCTACAAAACAGGAAACAGGTTAGTTTCTAGAAATTGAAAAAAACTGTTCTAACCTAAATTAGAAAACTCCTAATCTTAAACTAATCCTCGAACTAGTTAATCTCAGAAAACGTAGTCGTCAATCCCCGGCAACGGCGCCAAAAACTTGTTCACTCCCCAAGTATAGGGTTGTGATGTAGTAATAACTCGATAAGACCGAGGTCGAATCCACGGGGACTAAAACATGTACGTGATCTGAAACTAACTAGAAATATAACTAGAATAAGATGAAATTTAAATCGAGTAAATATGAGTGAATAATGGTGAAGTACGAAACTAAAACTGGTAAAATTTAGAGGTAGGAAACTAGGGTGCCAAGGATCCACTTGTAAAGATCAGGGAGATCTACACTTGATTCACGAACTCAACTAGATTTCGAGTCCCATCTTTATCTAGTTGGAAGATATGTCACTAAAGCTCGATCTGAACTTCCATTGATCTAGTTTTCAAATAGATGAAAAATATGAGAATTAGAATCGATTGCATCACAAATTCATGCCCATGAGACAAGGTAAACAACAGAACTCAAATCAATCTACAATCAATTAGAAGATGTATGAAAGTTAGGAAGGATTCCGTCATCCAACCATGCCCAGGAGACGATGGTGAACAACAGGGTTCCCAAATTCATAAACCCTATAATGTTAAGAACATGCTCAAAGCTATCGCACATCCATTGTAATTTCAGTCACAACAAACCATTAAAAACTGAAAGCATTCCTATTAATCAAACTAAATCAACATCCATTCAATCTAACATGAATCAAAGCCATAGCATCGTTCCCATCACACCACAAGCTTCACCTCTTAGCCCTAGCTAAGAGGTTTAGCCTGCCATGATGCGGCTAACTATTGAACAAAATAAAATAAAAAGAAAAAAAGAAAAGAAGAAACTGCTATCTTCGTCTCTCTCTTACGTTCCGAACCAAAGATGCCATGCTCACGTTCTCTGTCTCTGTTTTATAGGAAACTCCAGTTGGTGTAGATGTGCATAGCTCTTACGCAACGTGTGCAGCAAAAAATCGGAAGATGCTCACGTTTTGACTGTTTTGTAGGGACAGTGGAGGCCTGACTGTGGTATCTGACACCTTGGCAATCGTCAAACCTACCTTGGCTTTCATATGGATGGTCCAGATCGACTATACGATCACTCCCATGATCACCGAATGGCCCGCTGTGGTCGGTTGCGTCCGCTCGTGCGTAAAAAGGAAGAATCTTGCGTTGAGATGCTCGGTGGGCCGAACAGAGGTATTTTAGGGAAAATTCACCCCATCCATTGTATTCAAGACGAAATTTCAATAAAGAATGGCTGGTTTTGAACGTCCATTGACGAGGTCCAGAGAAGAAATCACGCTAAGATTCGTTTTAAACGTCGTAGAACCATCTGTTTGTGGCCTCTGTATCGTGCACATGTGCACGTATGGGTGTAAAATTTCAGCAGGGTTTTGTATTATTCGAGGCTATCTACACGATGAACGGATCAGATTGGCCGGACAGGCCATGGGTGGGGCTCACTGATGTCCATAAAAATGGACAACGTCCGTCCGTTCGCGATACGCAGTGATGCTGCATGAAACGGAATTTCCGTTTCTTTTGAAGTCGGTCGAACGGGTGCGGCGTTAGCGCTTAGTGTACATGTGTACACTTGTCATACACAGGGCCCACCCTAATGTTTATGAGAAATCGGCACCGTCCATCCTTTTTCTCATATTATTTAAACAGTCAAAACAAATTTTGAAGTATATTCAGATAGCAGGTGGACCCCACTTAATGAATTAAGGGGCTGATCTATTTGTTGGGCAACTTCCACCAGGATCCAACAGCCGAAATTCAACGTGTACGGTTAATTTATGGTCTTCAGGCCATGTATGTTGTTTTAAGCCGAACGGAGGGTGGGAACCCCGTGATCTTGCATTCTGGACAATTTTTGGGCCACTTGAGCTTCAGTTTCCCAATTTTCTTAGATCTCTGGTGTGTAATTCCGTCGATCTTGGTCCCCTGGAGCCCATCCCTTGCCTTTGGTGTCATCAGAGCGTTAAATCTATGCTTTAAGCACCTTTTTGCAGTCCATGCTCTCAAATACAATCTACATCACAAACACGATTAAAACCGACCGTTAAACAGTATCATGCTCGTAAATCCAGGTAATAAATAGGGTCTAATATGCAATATTTGACCCTCAACCGAAACATGTTAGGATCACTCACCTAGAATCTGGTGGTGTGGATTACGAGATGTTATCCCCAGAACAATCAAATTGCAATCACCTAAATAATTGAAGTTCAAATTATATTTCTACTGGTGTACATCAACACAATCAACACACATATGGTTAATCATTGTTCCTAAATCTAAAAGTCGTATAGGAATCAAATCATGATCTTAATTTTGTTCTCCACAAAATTTTAGAATAATTTCTTTTCAATGTGGGGCCGACTTAATTACTATGGTATTCTAATCATCGCAACATTCTAAGAAAAATAAAAATTATTACTAATTTACATCACGTAAATGAGACATCAAAGTTCTACACGAACATAATATTCCAGCATATTTTCGACCGATAGATTGACACTTCTTTCGATTTGTTGATGTTTGATTGAAATCTACTTTGACCGATCGAAATAAATATGAATTTTTAACAAAATCCACTAGACATTATTTATCCCTTTTGATTTGTCAAAAGTGGTTCTTCGATCAGTCAAAAGTACCCTTCAATCGGTTGAATTGCACTATTGACCGATCGAACACATTATGATTTTTGGAATTTAGTTACTGGACCATTTAGTCATTTCTCTCTCTCTCTCTCTCTCTCTCTCTCTCTCTCTTACTTAGTGTAGAAAATGGATGAAAATTGTTAAGGGATGGGGGATGTATAGAGAAATGACTAAAGATGTGGTTATATTGGGTTCAATTCAATTTCATAGTTAGCTTTAGTTTTAATCATAGTTTTAAAGTATTTTAAAGAATGCACAAGTAGAAGTCCCCGAGGATTCGATCTCGATCTCACTGAGTTAAAACTACATCACAGCCATGCACTTGGGGTCTGTTAACCCTTGGGTTTGATCAGACGCTAGTGCAACATCAATAGTTGAGTTTGGTTTTTCGAGTTTTTTGTTTAGTTGAATTCAGAAGCAATAAAGAGGCATATGATTTTTAAATTCTCCAGTGATCATTATTTTCATTTGGAATAACTTTAACTTTTCCAATGTGATAGTGACAGTTGTTGTTTGAATGCATTTGTCTCTAAAACTAAGGGTAAACATTATGGGGCCTACTGTGATGTATGTGACTTATCCACGCCATCCATCCCTTTTGCCGGCTCATTTTAGAGCATGAGCCAAAAATGAGGAAGATTTGAAACTCAAGTGGACCACATCATAAGATATATTGGGAATTGAGCAGTTACTATTAAAAAAATTTTGGGGGCCTAAAAGTTTTTTGATCAAACTGATATTTATGTTTTACGTTTTTCCATGTTTATGTGACCTTACAAATTGATTAGATGATAAATAAACATCAATGTGAGCCCAAGGAATGAAATAACTTTGTATAAAGGACATTGCATGGACCACTATTCCCTATGGTATGGTCCACTTGAGCTTTGGATCTGCTTCATGTTTGGGCCCATGCCCTAAAATGTTCAAGTAAAATGGATGGATATCATGGATAAGTCAGATACATCATGGTGGGGCCACGAATTTAAGCCAACCCTTATTGGATCGATTTTTTAGGTGGAAGATTCGCATCTCTTTAAAAGTGTACGTTAGAAATAATAATGACCCATTTATGGGTATTTACGAAGGATTTGAAAAACCCTTAAAGGTACAGACAATTTGAACTTATAGTGTCAGTTCAATTGCATCAAGAAAGAGAATAAAATGACAGTCGGAAAGTTATAAATTAGGTTTGGGGAGAAGACCAATTATGTAACGAAGTCAAAAGATTGCATGTGTAAAAGTACTCACACATACCTAATCCGGGGTTCTTGTGGCATTTAACGAATTGAAGTGGCATAGCGAGTTTCCCACAAGGTCACAGAAAGCGTAAGGAGCTAACGACTTTGATGACCAAACAATAAATACTCCTAGGGGTGATTATGTAAGGAACACCACAGACCTAGACAAAGCCGAATCCCTATAAGGTCACGAAGCACATGGGCAATTACCTTTCAAATTCAATGACATTCTAAACAATTACCAATCATGACATGAAACGGGTGAAATTGGTTACCTATATTGCCAAAGAAAGCAAAAGGAAAATTGCAACAATTTCCTTACCTATCATAATATGTGGGAGTTATCTTTTCATATAGCGATCAGCTCAAGTTGATATTACGGCAATAACCTATCTAGACCATGATAAAGCCCCGATGAGAATGGTGGGGTGTCTATTACTTTGGCGTTTGGTTGTACTCAACTAACTTCGTTAAAGAGGGGCATCGGTAGATATCCCACTTCAACAAACCGTGTAGTCATTTTAAACAATAACTAATGACTAGGAAGGTTGAAACCCTTAGGAAATTGGCAACCCTAAAACCCAATTAGGAGCCCATTGACCCATAAGCCAACTCATCCAACCAATAACCTAAATTCACAATAAGACCCAAAGTTCCACAAAGTCGCTGCGCCACACAAGAAAATTTAGAGGGAAAACACCATATGAGCATAAATATGCCTATTTTAACAATATGGGACCACAATGGATCATCAAAGGGATTGTCATATGTTATTGGGACCAAAATGTGCAAAATTACAAGCGCCAGACATCATTTTAAGTAGTTTAAACATACAAAGGATCACATGGGAACCTCAGGGTTTGCTCATCATAAATACGTAAAATTTGTGAATGGGAATGTTGTCGCCCGTATCTTTAAGGATATGAAAAGATCACAAGATCTCTCCTAAGATCTCTTGAATAGTTATAAAGAGAGATCCTCTGAGCAAAAGACAATAATGTTGTCACCTAGGAGTAGAATAGACAAGTCCCCCTCCAGGAGCTGAGATTTTCAATTTTATCACTTATCAATGCAATCTCATGAAGCCACATGTCTTCCAACCAATCAGATTAGACCACATGGCATGTTTGCCTCCTAAGTTGCAATTATTTGTAGTAAAACTGGGCCAACGTCTATTAATAGAGGCCTCGCCCGTCTTAACAATATATACTTGAATGCTTTGGGAGAGTGGTAGTATAGGGAATAGAGTGAGATTATATAAGAATGAGAGAAAGAGGGAAAGTGGTCGTTTGTTTAAGTCATTCATCCCAACCATCCACTCTAGCCAAGCCTTCAAACCTAGTCTCTGCGATTAGGGTTTTAGATGCATAATCGTATCCTAATAAGAGGAGTTCCGTAGCGCTCTCCTCCTCCTCACACATCTCCACATGCATGGGCGATGATCTAACCATCCATTTTTATTTTTTCTCTTTATATTATACATCTCCTTATCATACCTCTTGATTATCATATTCAAGTGAATGTTGAGTGTATGTTCTATGCTTTGCTGAATTTTTGAATCCTGGCATATAAAAATGTCACTTGATTTTCATTTATTGTTAGCATACTAGCTCTTCTTTTTCCTTTTTATTTTTGACTAATATCTCTTCAAAATTCCACCTTAATTTGAGACAATACGAGCTCCTTAGTGGTGAGTAGGGTGAGTAGTGGTTTATTAGTCAGTTTTTTATGTCGTCTATAACCGGCTAGTTAGTTTAATAATGCCATCCAGAACTATATAAAAATTCTAAATTTTATGAAATAGAGACTGTATGTAAGTGTGAATGGAGAAGGTGTTTAACCCCTTCTTCATCAACAAGGTCTCATAGACCATATATAGAAGTCATCTTAGTTGGGGATGTCCCATCCCAAAAAGATTCTACATGTCTAGCTAAAGACACCCAACTTGTGTCCAAGTTACTAACCATAACCAGGTCACGGGTTCGAATACCCATGGTGATGAAATCCCACGGTGTGCCTGTGTGGGGTGTGTGGGCGAGTGGCATGAGTGTGTGGGGGTGTGTGTGCGTGTGTAAAAAAAAAAAGTTACTAACCATAACCAATATAAAATTATAACATGTTATAAAAGAATTTAAACATAGTTTTCTGGTATAGCTATCCAACTGACAATGTATAGTTTTCTGGTATAGCTATGGCCATTTGGACAGGTCCGTGTTTGTGTGAAGCAGACCCGGATGTGCGTCGGAGCTAGCCGTGAGTTGGTTGAGTCTCCAAGACCTAAACCTTAAACCCTAAACCCTAATCCTAAACCATAAACCTAAAACTAAAACCTAAAGCTAAACATCATGGTGGGGACAGTGCCCCCGACCGTTGATTCCTTCCTGGGACCCACCATGATAGTTATTTGAGATCCAACCTATTGGTAAGTTCACACGGACCTAGACCGGAAGAAGGGATAACACAAATATTAGCTTGATCGAAAACTTTTGTGGCCCCAATTAGTTTCAAGGTCCACTCGAGCTTTGGATCTACCTCATTCTTCAGCTCATGCCCTAAAATGATCTCTCCAAATGGATGGACGGTTGGATATAACATATATATCATGGTGGGATCCAAATCTCAGGTGGACCATAATACAGTAAACAATGGTCCATCGTGATTTATGTATTTCATCCACTCCATTCATCCATTTTAACAGATAATTTTATGTCTTGAAACAATAAATGATGTATACATATAAAAACTTAAATGGACCACACATACAGGAAAGAATGTGAATTGAACTTGTTCCATTCAAAAATTCGTAATTAATAACAATGTATTATGAATAACGTGTCCAAAAGAGGAGCAGAATAAATTCTGTGAACAGAGAAAAGTTACAAGTGAACCACGTAGCTGGTTCAAAGTCATTTGTACGACATCGTTACGACATGGTAAGAAATTACTAGTGATTATTAAGTTGATATATTTTTTCCATACATTTATATTAACTTTATTGTCCTTTCGATTGCGTAGCGAGATTCCGTTACCGGCCAGGAGCCTGGACCAGTAGACATCTACAGAGGGACTCACTGTCGGCAGGCGACGGGATCTTGGGTTCATCCAAGAGCCAGCGAGAATTGGGTAAAAATCCTTACATTGTAAAATTTAATTGCATTGATTTATAATAACGTCATTCGTTATGAAAATTCATATGTTTTCATTACAGACGACGATGGACACCATACGCAGTCAGCCCACTCCTGATGGTAGTCAGCGGAGTGAGCTAGATATCCTGAGCGAGGTGCTTGGCACCCGTTCTGGATATGTACATGGGCTTGGCTATGATGTCTCATGACACCCGCTAGAGCTGCCTCCAGCCGATCCGTCGCTGGGGAGAGCACTCTACGCCGAGCTAATATGGTAGAGAGAGAGAGGTTCAGCAACTACGGGTCATCGTCGATGAGATCAAAGAACAGCTGGAGAGGAAGAGGGTAGAGGAGCAGAGGCGTAGGAAGGAGGAGGAGAGGCGACGGGAGGATCAGGAGAGGAGGATTGAGGAGATGTGGGTGGAGCATGAGCGACAGATGTAGGAGATATTTCAGGCTCTCGCTGCACGCTTTGCCACCGATATCCCACCACCTCCGCCTTCATCTTCGTGATTTTTTTTTATGATTAATTTTATATACGAATGTTAAAATTATCTGTATTTGTGCGTGGATGAATATCGTGGGTTATATGTGGATGTGGATATGATTATTTTTTTTTATGATTTATTTTATATATGAATGTTAAACTTATATGTATTTGTGTGTGGATGAATGTGGATTGTATGCGGATGTGGATAGGATTGTTTGTATATGGATGGATGTGGTTTGTGTTTAGATGGATGTAGTTTGTGTTTGGATGGATGTGGATGTGAATATGATGAAAATATATTGTAACAAGTGTATTTACAGGTGTATATCAGGAATTTTTTCTTAAATTTTGAAAATAAATGAAACCGAGAAGAAACAGACTGTTATCACGAAATATTTCGTTAGTAATGGTGGGTCCAAAACTTATACCGATAAAATCTTTCGTAGGTAAAAATTAATACAAAATTTTATACCAACGATCTATATGAGATATACTGACGAATTATTTTGTCAGTAATAAAGGGCTTATGCCGACGAACATACTCGTCCATATTATTGTTTTACCGACAATTGTACTCGTCGATAATGTTGTTAATCCACAGTTTTACCGACGAAGATATTCGTCAATATAAGCTGTGTTTACCGACGAAATGATATTATTTTTTCCTACCAAAAGTAACATGTTTTGCCAACAATTTTAGTCGTCGGTATTTGTTTTATCATTGCTGACGAAGTCATATTTTGTTAGGAAAAGCCTTTAGCCACGGTCTTATTGCGACGATCTTTCCGACGACAGATTTCGTCGGTAATAATCATTACTGATGAAAAAAGATAAAATAACGACGAATTATGTCGTCGGTAAAAGAGCAATTTCCTGTAGTGCTAGCATCTCCAAGGTCTCAATGAACATCAGGTACTTCCTCGACCAAGGTCGTACTTTATCTCTGATTACTTAAAAAAAAAAATCGAGGAAGGTTTGAAACGTCACTAAGAAGTTCATTACAACAAATGCTGGAACAAATGGTAGCAGGATAGGGAAAGGTTAAATAACCATGATCTCCATTTCGATGAAAAGTATATTACCTCTTATCATCCCAATCCGCCACCATTCCCTACTTCAAGGTGACCACTAACGACGACAATAAAAAATTCTTAGGCCGTGGATAAATGATTCATCTCTTACGTCGTTCGATCTGACTTAGGTGGAGATTACTCACCTATATATAATTACCTTCAATTATTTTATCTTTATATCGGCTAACTATCCCTTTTTTTTCTTGTAGTCACTCAGAAAATAACAACTGCAGACAAACGAATTGTTGTGGCACAACCACTGTAACAAAGCCCACTAGCGGCCGTTGTTCCTCAGATCACCGAAGTTTAGACCGTTGATTCTGAAATGACAGTGAGTATTAGGCCCTTCCTTCTCATAGTCCTTCAAAAGTTACAACTCTCCCCACCGATTCTGAGTACATGATCATCATACCTTTAAGTCCTCTCATTGCGACCGATCGGGGAGAAGATGAAGCACCACTTCGTCACTCTTCGGCCGAGAAACTACATTCCTAGCCAATAGTTCCTCTTCATAAGGAAGATGCTCCTCTAGCGGTCGACGAATCTTCAGCCCATGAAGAAACTATTGTCATGGTTGAGGAGGCTGTAACAGTCGAAGGGGTAGACTCCGATTCTCATCCGTCGCCCGCTCCAATACAAGCATCGATGGGTAAGGCTTCGACTTGTGCTACTCCTGGAGAGGGTGGTCTTTATTACGAGGATATCATTTATTTGTTCGAGAAGGCCCTTGCTGGAGCCGTTGCTGTGGTGGAGTCGCCTTCTCTTTTGAACAGCCTGCAGGATCTCAAGGCAAAGCTTCAAAACCTCCTGTAAATGGGATTATCCGGATCCCTGAATGCCGAGATGTTTGATAAACATATTTACCAGATTTAAAAGATAACTTGACTATTTACCATATATACAATGTTCGCATATATTAAAATTAATACTTTTAAAAACTACAATTAAATAATGGTTAGAAAGTATATTCATGTCTCACTTGCTCATGTGGCCCAAATGTGCATGCCATATCGTGCGGACATGGAATCCACTACAAATGTTGCATCTCCACCTGATGAAGTGCTCCCGATTAACCTGTAAAGGTTCCTGGTCCTTTGTGCCTTCATGACTATGAGTGACATTTTGAAACTTTAAGGACACAATTAAACTTCGTGAATTGGTACCCAAGCACCTTGAGTGGTCCAAGAGATATCAGACTCTTCCTCAGCTCAGGAACATGTCTCACATCGGTCAAGATATGCTTCATGCCATCAAACATCTTGATGTGCACCGATCCAACACCAACTACTATACATGCATTATCATTACTCATAAATACTTGGCGAAAAAGAGGTCCGTGCTACTATAAGGCCTCTAAACTCCTCCCCTAGGACACTGTTGCATTGCATTTCGCTATGGAAGAAATTAAAAAAACTATAAACCCACCATTGCATTCAATGTAACTAGTGAACCAACTCTAATGAGGGGTGATATGGTACGAAGCACCCGTATCAAAAATCCATTCTTCGTCGAAGTACCTAGATTTAGATGCGGCCAGTACATCATTAACGTTCATCTCCACACTCGATTATGTTGTGTTAGCCTCCCTGAAAGAATCATTATAAATTCTCTTTTCTTACCTTAGGATTCTGACGATCCTTCTTCATGTGCACGAACATCCCATTATTCTAGCACTTCAACTTGCTTTTGCCCTTGCCCTTGGATTTGGATATATATCAAGAAGATCTTTTATCATATTCAAAATTTTGCCCCCTCATAACCAATGCATTTGTAGAGGCACCCACGTCACTGTTTTTCTTTCTCATCGCCTTCGACTGAAGAGCTGAGATAACGGTTTCAACGCTAATTGTTGATCTATTGGTGTACAACGAGTCTTTGAATGACTCATATGAAGCCGAGAGAGAGTTCAACAGCATGCATACTTAATCCTCATCTTTCATCAATTCCTCCTTATCCAATAATTTACAAATCAACTTGTTGAAGTTATTAATGTGGGACTCAACATCAGCCCTCTCCACCATATTTAGATTGAATAATTGAAGATTCAAGTACAAGTAATTCTCAAGAGATTTCTTCACATAGATGTTCTCTAACTACGCACATGTACTTGCTGCAGTTTTCTCTCTCATAACATTATAGAGGACTTCATCCATTAAGCACAATTGGACAGAGGTTCCCGCTTTCTTATCCATTTTGTTCTATTCATCATCTATCATAAATTTCGGTCGCTTTTATAGGAGAGCATCATCCAATCCTTATTCAACTAGGAGACCGGTCATCTTAACCTTCCATAGTTCAAAATTATTTTTTCCATAATATTTTTCTACATCAGACTTTGGATTAGATACTATTGATATGATGCTTTTAAATCCAATTTACTTCACAACGTTAGCTTTGATACCACTTATTAGGGAACCGTAGAAGCACACAAAGATGAATTAAGAAAAGTACTCCAATCGCACAAACAAGTTAAAATACGAACAAACTGAATTTTATATAGAAAAATCCATATGGGGAAAAAACCATGGCACAAAGTTACAGTGATGCACTATGAAAGTAGAAAATTACAAGACTGAGATTGTCAATCTAAATAAGCCTCGAATCTTCCTCACAAGCTAAGCTATGCCCTTAAAATCCTAAGAATGAATTTAGAAAGTGTAGAACACTTCTCTTTCCACACAAATCCCGATTACACCCGATATATGTAGCATCACATACTATCACAATCGGAACAGGAAACATATCCAGCACTTACACAAATTTGTGCCTGCACCCGATGACAACTTTGATGGGACTTCGATGGCATCAAATACCTTTAATGACATCGAGTAAAACACCAAAACGTTCCAGCCACGAAATATTGATTTTTGGATTTTTTTTTTTCTTTTTTTTTTTAATTGGATCAACATATGCTCAATGGCATCGACATATGCTCAATGACATCAAATGATCTATCGTTTGCATCAATAGACCCCCTGTGTTTACAGATTTAAAACATCTTGAACACTAAGTAGATGGATGCAACCTGCCTTTATTTAGACCTTGGATCATAAATAAGTGTACCCAACACATAACAACATAGAAAAAGTGGGGCCCATAGCAAGGTGGATTGATGCCAGGATTTCCTTTGCATGATCCTTACGTAACCAGCTTTTATACAACCATGACTAACACTTTCCTCACAAGAAGACAAAATAGTGAATAAAATAGTCAATATTGGTGGGTGGGACATATGGGGTAATGGATGCATGGATAATTAATCAACGTTTTCTTTGTGGGAGAGCAAAGCAATTATTGGTAGAGTCCATGGAAAGAGAGCCCTACAATCTTGACAAATGAATATTAAATACTTTTCCACGGTCCTACTTACATATCTTACCCACCACCACGGCCCACTTCTTCCTCACAAAGAGGTAAGTTAGTCCGTTGAAAAGTTAATAATGGACTGGAAAAGTTGAAAAGTCGTGAAGATGGTGTGGTCTATGGGGAACGGATTGGCTACTCCCCCTAACATCAGCCTCGTGGCTGGTGGTCAGTGATCCATGGGCCCCACCATGACGTATGTATTTCATCCATTCCGTTCATCCATTTTTAAAGATGATTTTAGGGCTTGATGTCAAAAATGAGAGGGATATAAATCTCAGGTGGACCATAACACAGGAAAACAATCGTGATTGGATATCCATCATTTAAATCCTACTAAGGCCCACTGTACTGTTTATTTGACTTCCAATCTATTGATTAGGTCATAAAGACCCAGATGAAGGGAAAAACAAAGATCAGCTTGATCAAATACTTTTAAGGGTCTCAAAAAGTTTTTAATGGTTGACATTTATTCAACACTGTTTCCTATAATGTGGTCCACTTGAAATTAGGATATACCTCATTTTTTGTGTAATGCTATAAAATGGTCTAGAAAAATAGATGAACGGCATTGATGAAACACATACATCATGGTGGGGCCCACAGAGCACCGACTACCAGCCATTGGCCGGTGGCAGGGGGAGTAGCCAATCCGTTTCCTGGTCTATAGAGTGACAGATGGATCATTCACATATTACTACAGATTTGAGCCTAATATAAGAGCCAGGGCATAGACGAACGCGGATTGCGTCCTACACCCGCGGTCTCCATCGGGAAATGGGAAGGAGTTTTGAGTGCCCACTGTTAAGTATGGGTTTTATCCACACCGTCCATCCATTTTTCCGTGGAATTTCAAGATATAAGATGAAAACTGAGAAAGATCCAAGAAACAGGTGGACCAGATGACGGGGATTAAACTGTTATTGTTGAAAACTTCTTAGAGTCGACGGAAGTTTTGGATAGAGCTAATATCTGTGCTTTGTCTTCATCCAAGTCTATGTAACTTGATGAATAGGTTGGATGGAAAATAAATATAACGGTGGGCCTAGAAAAGTTTCAACGGTGAGAATCATTATCACCGCTTCTTTCTGTAGTGTGGTTTACTTGAGACTTGGATCTACTTAAATATTAGCCATCTCTCAAAAAATTCCATGAAATAATGGATGGATGGCGTAGATAAAACCTTGATATCATGGTGGGCACTCAAAGCTCCTGCCCGTTCCCAGCGGGAGACCGGTGGGGTAGGACGCAATCCCGCAATCCGTGTTCCCTGTAGACAAAGTGGTGACAGTCTCACAAGCGACTTTTAGGACTTGTTTAGATTGGATGGGATTGGAAGAGATCGGAAGATATATCCCAGGATTGGCCAGGTGTGCCATACAGACACGGGATCCTAATCCCGAGGTATAGCAATCCCATGGATATTAAGACAATCCACTGACATCACCATCATTACCTTTAAATCCCATCCAATCCAACCTAATCCCTTTAAAATTGCCTGGGCCATGTTTGGTTTGAGGGATTGAAAGGGATTAGAAGGTTTAATCCCAGGATTGGCAGGGCGTGCCAAACAAACTGGATATTGCAATCCCGGGATATAGCAATCCAATAGATCTTACACTAATCCACTGACGTAGCTATCATTACCTTGAAATCCGTGCAATCCACCCTAATACCATCCAATCCCGTCCAATCTGCCCGGCCAAACAGGCCCTTAGGGTCAGTTTGGGCGGTGGGATTAGAAGGGATTAGGTGGGATGGGATTTAAAAAACATAATTATTACCCATGGCAGGGATTGTCCCCTATTGCCATGGGATAAAATTAGTAGTACATTGAATGGATATACCCACCATCATTTGAAATTACTGAGAATAACACACATATGTTATATCTAAACCGTTCATTTATTTTGTAACCTCATTGTTAAATGTCATCACCACCTCTCTTGAATATTCCGGAGTCTTCCGGGAACTTATAGACATTTCTGAAAAATTCTAGAATTCTCTAGAATCTTCCGGAAACTTCTAGAGTTTGATGGAATTTTCTTTACTCTTCTGGAATGTTCCGGATTATACTAGAACATTCCGGACTATGCTAGAACCTTCCGGATTCCCTTAGAATGTTCCGGAATATAATAGAACCTTATAGCATATTTGGAATCTTCTAGAACTCTTTAGAATTATATTGATTCTAGAATCTTCCATGGCTCTCTACAAATATGGGAAAAGCCTCATTATGTACATATTAACAACAAAAATGAGTGAGTTCAAGAGTGAAAGAAAGGTGTCTAAGTATTAAGAGTTCAAAAGAGTTTTTCCTTGTGTGTGTGAATTGTCATTCAAGAGTGATAGTTTGTGAGTGTTGTAAAGCATACCCTTGTTGTGTACAAGTATTTGTAATAAATAAAATTACATTTACTTGTCGTGTTCAATTCTTCAATTTGGTATCAGAGCAAGGTTTGGTCGGGATCCATTTTCTAAGGAGATCGTGCACAGTTTGGAGACTGTGAAGTTTGTTGGTTTGCTTGGTAAAGGGAGTGATAATCACACCAAGTCACGATAGTGGATCTTGTGAACACAACGAGTGGAGTTACGAGGCTTAACAACCACAACTATCAAAGTTGGAGGAGTCACATTAAGTCCTACCTCGAAGGGCAGGACTTGTGGGAGGTTGTTAATGGGAATGAGATTATCCCACCTCCTAAGGAAAATGCTGAAGCACTCTGAAAGTGGAAGATTAAGGCCGGGAAGGCAATGTACGTGCTCAAGTCAACCATTGAAGATGAGTTGCTCGGGCGAATCAAGGATGACGACACACCCAAGATGGCATAGGACACCTTTGCATCATTGTTTTTAAAAACAAATTATGCTCGACTTCAATATTTGGAGAATGAGTTAATGTCCACCACCCAAGGAGATAAGTCTATAAGCGAATACTTTACAAAAGTAAAGGATTTATGTCGAGAAATTTCAGAATTGGACCCTAAAGCAAATATCCATGAGGAAAGAATGAGGAGGATCATTATACACGGGTTGAAGCCCGAGTATAATGTTTTTATTACGGCAATACGAGGTTGGCCTACTCAACCTACTCTCATAGAATTGAAGAATTTGTTGGCCAATCAAGAAAGTTTATGCAAACAAATGGCTGGAGTGTCGATAAACAAGGAAGAGGAAGCACTCTACTGCAATAATAAAAATGGCGGACATCGACAGCAGAACAGAAAGGGCGAACAAAGTCAACAGAACTTTGGAAAGTCCAAGAAGAGAGAAGAGTAAGGAAGAAGTCCTCGGACAGGGGGAGTTCAATCCGATAACAACACAAATAAACAACGATCCTCCGTATCTCGAAGGTATGATATAGAGTGTTTCAATTGCTGTAAGAAAGGTCACTTTGCAAAAAATTGTTGGTTCAAGAAAAAATCAACCGAAGGTAACTTGGTGACTTCTAAAAATCACCAAAAAGACAGTAATGATGACTGGGACTTTCGGGCATCCTTAGCAGTGTCTGAATCCATCAAAGGAGATTGTTCAGAGAATGAGATAAATTTTGATGAACCACTCGAGCAGTCTAACACAGTCACTGACGAAGTAGCTGCTTCCTCAATAGTGACAGAGACTGGTGAAATAGCCCTTGCCGCAGTTTCTAATCAAGCAGCTATCACCTATAGTGACGATTGGATCGTTGATTCAGGGTGCTCAAATCACATGACAGGTGATAAGAAGAAACTGTCAAGTTTATCCACCTACAAAGGAGATCGGGTGGTGGTAACAGCTAATAATTCAAGGTTGTCGATAACTCACGTAGGTACGACTACTATCACACCTCGATTTAGCCATAATCAAGTAAAGTTGCAAGATGTTTATCACGTGCCAGAGATGAAGAAAAACCTGTTATCAGTATCACAACTGACATCTTTTGGTAATTATGTGGTATTTGGACCGGAGGATGTTAAAGTGTACCGAAACCTTAAATCGTTAGGTACACCCATCATGGAAGGACAACGCTTGGAGTCAATCTACGTAATGTCAGCTGAATCAGCTTATGTAGATAAGACTCAGAAAAATGAGACTGCAGATCTCTGGCAAGCACGTTTAGGGCACGTGAGTTATCATAAGCTGAAGATAATGATAAAGAAGGCTATGCTCAAAGGTCTTCCCCAGCTGGATGTTCGAGAAGATATAATTTGTGCAGGGTGTCAATATAACAAAGCACACCAATTGCCATATGAAGAATCAAAGTTTAGAGCCAAAGAACCCTTGCAGCTTGTCCACTCAGACATGTTTGGACGGGTAAAACAGGCATCGGTTAATGGCATGCATTACATGGTGACCTTCATTAACGACTTCTCAAGGTACGTTTGGGTTTACTTCATGAAAGAGAAGTTAGAAACTTTATTAAAATTTAAAGAATTTCGGGAGAAGGTCGAAAGTGTGTTCGATAGAAGGATCCGATGCTTACGAACGGATAATGGCGGAGAGTATACGTCGAAAGAGTTCTCAAATTATCTAAAGGAGTGTAGAATCCGACGACAATTGACTTGTTCAAGCACTCCACAACAAAACGGCGTTGCTGAAAGAAAAATCCGTCACCTTGCAGAAATATGTCGCAGCATGCTACATGCTAAAAATGTGTCCAGCCGATTCTGGGCAGAGTGCATGCAAACGACAGCTCATATGATCAATAGACTACCACAAGCAAAACTAGGCTTTGTCTCACCCTTCGAGAAGCTATGGAACATAAAGCCCAAGGTGAGTTACTTCCGAGTCTTCGAAAGTGTATGCTATGTGTTTGTGCCTGATCACTTGTGTAGTAAGTTCGATAAGAAGGCAATTCGTTGCATCTTTTTGGGCTATAGCAGTGAAAAGAAATGGTGGAAATGTTGCAACCCTACAACTGGTCGGTGCTACACATCGAGGAATGTTGTCTTTGATGAAGCCTCATCATGGTGGTCGCCACTGAAGGAGGAGTTGCCAAACTCCCAAGACTTAGAAGATGAACTGCATGAGAAGATGGGGGAGACAAGGGAAGGAGAAGAATCTCCTAGTTCAACTAAGGAGTTGACGCCTACAGCAGGAGATGGTGAACAAGTGCCTAATCTATCTCGAACACCATATAAATCTATGAGTCCATGGCAAACTGGAGTACATTAAAGTAGTCCAGAAGAGCTTTGCGGTGGACAACCCACCACTTAGGAGGTCGACTAGACAGAGAAAGTCTAACCTAAGATACGCGGATGCTGCCTTAGCAAAAGAAGAGACCGTGAAAGAGCCAACGACATTTAAAGAAGCATCCCGAGACATAAAATGGTAGAAGGCGATGGAAGAAGAGATTAAGACATTAAACCAAAATCAGACTTGGGAACTAGTTCTAAAACCCAAGGATGTGAAAACCGACGACCAAGTTGCAGACATACTCACGAAAGGACTTAGCAATGCTAAGTTCACTGAATTCAGAAAGCAACTTGGCATGGTGACCAAGGCAGAATTGTGAGAGTTGGTGCTGAGGGGGAGTGTTAAATGTCATCACCACCTCTCTTGAATATCCCGGAGTCTTCCGGAAACTTCCAGACATTTCTGAAAAATTCTAGAATTTTCTAGAATCTTCCGGAAACTTCTAGAGTTTGATGGAGTTTTCTTTACTCTTCTGAAATGTTCCGGAATATGCTAGAACATTCCGAACTATGCTAGAACCTTCCGGATTCCCTTAGAATGTTCCAGAATATAATAGAACCTTATAGGATATTTGGAAGCTTTTAGAACTCTTTAAAATTATATTGATTCTAGAATCTTCCATGGCTCTCTATAAATATGGGAAGAGCCTCATTATGTACATATTAACAACAAAAATGAGTGAGTTCAAGAGTGAAAGTAAGGTGTCTAAGTATTAAGAGTTCAAAAGAGTCTTTCCTCGTGTGTGTGAATTGTCATTCCAAGAGTGATAGTTTGTGAGTGTTGTAAAGCATACCCTTGTTGTGTACAAGTATTTGTAATAAATAAATTTACATTTACTTGTCGTGTTCAATTCTTCACTCATTTTATGGCATGGGCCTAAAAATGAGGTAAATCCAAAACTTATGTAGCCCCAAAGAAGTTTTCAACGGTAAGTATTCAATCCCTGTTGCTTTCTATGGTGGGGTCCACTTGAGCTTTAGATTTACCTAATTTTTTTGGCCCATGCTCTAAAATAATCTTGATAAATGGGTGGATGGTGTGGATATAGCCCACACATCATGGTGGGTCCTACACAGCTTCCCAAACATTGAGTGAAATTGGCACAAGACCTAATGCAATTTCATTTAATGTAATTCCACGTTTTTCCATTCTTTCCAAACATGGAGTGAAATTGGCACGGACCAGACGAATCCCATCCCACCTAATCCCTTCCAATTCCGCCGCCCAAACTGACCCATCAAAGCGTCTCATAGACAAATCTTGATAGTGTAGATGTACGTGTTCCCTGAAAGAATTAGAACCATCTGATGTTCTGATACGTACGCATGCAGATCAATGGGATAAAAATCAGGTCATTCAGTTCATAAGGTGAGTTACAGGTGGATGACAGGCATGGATCATATCTGATTACACTTGAGCTTTTCAGCCGGTCAGTCATGGCGGGAAGCGAATTAGCGTACTGAGTAAACTCTGTGGGTTCACCATGATTATGTATTTTATCCTATCTGACCATCCATTTTACTAGATAATTTTATGGATTGAGAAAAAAAAAAAGCATATCCAATGTTCAAATGGACCACACCACTTGAAAGAGTTGAATTGAACGTCTACCGTTGAAAAATTCTTGGGGGCCACAGAACTTTTCAGTCAAGCATATATTTGTCTTTTACCTTCATCCATGTCTTTATTATCTTATGAACAGGTTGGATGTCAAATAAACATCACTGTGGGGCCTATAAAGGTTTAAACGGTGGAAACCATTATCCCCACTGTTTCCAGTGGTATGATCCACTTGATCTTTGGATGTGCTTTAATTTTGGGCTCATCCCCTTAAATTAGATGGAAAAACGGATGGACGGTGTGGATAGACCACATACATTCAAGGTGGTCCCACTGAATAACTCAGTACGCAATCCGATTTCGTCATTGCGTTGAGGCAAGGGAAGCGGATTGGCCTGTGTACCACACACTACCAAACTGTCCGATTTCGTCAGTGCGTTGAGGCAAGGGAAGCGGATTGGCCTGTGTACCACACACTACCGAACTGGCTGGTGTGTTGAGGTCACTAAGTTCTGTGGGTCCCACCATCAAGTTTGTTTTATATCCAAACCGTCCATCCATTTGACAATCTTGTTGTAAGGCTTGATCCGGAAAATAACACAGATCAAGTGGACCACACTGCAAAAAGCAATGGGGGATTGAACGTCTACAATTGATTGAAATCCTGTTGGGGTCACAAAAGTTTTGAATAAAAATGATATTTGTTTTTCCATTTCATACAGGTCTGTAGGACCTTTTGAACCGATTGGATAAAAAATAACATTATGGTGGGCCCTACTAATGTTTTAACTGTGAGTATTCTCCCACTATTATTTGTGGTGTGGTCCGTTTAAGATTTTGATAAGACTTATTTTTTGGATCATGCTCTAAAATGAACGGTGTGGATATAATAAATACATTATCATGGCCCCATATAACTTCATCTCCTTTGAACAGTTAGTACAGCTTGAGCTCGAGGAACGTCAGCGCTAGTCTTCGCACGACACGTACACAAACCAGCAATGTCGGTGGTGTGTGGTACACCAGCCAATCCGCTTCCTAGGCAAGTACCCGTGCCTTTCAGATTGGGCACTTATCTCACACGTGAATAATAGTTTGATGTGAGGTTGGAGCCGCTCGTCAGGTAATCCTGATGGTGTAGATTCCTTGCCTTAGGGAATCAGACCCATCTAATAATGAAATGAGCACATCCAATGATGTGGAGACCGTCCATCAATACTACCAGTAATTCATTTTATGTGAGGATGTAGCTGGCCTGACAAGTGAGGCAAAGCATCTACAAAACGGAAGCCGACTTTAAGGATATCCCTGATGGCAGGAACTGGTAGGACTCACTGTGATGTATATGTTTTATTTTCACGCCATCCCATCCGTCCCTTTGGCCAGTTCCTTTTAGGTCATAAGCTAAAAAATGAAGCAAGATCTAATAATCAAGTAAACCACACCATGGGAAATAGTAGGAATTAGAGGCTCATAGTACGATTACTCCTTGGGGCCATAACTTTGTGGACCAAGACTATATTTGTGTTTTCCCTACATTCAGGTCCATGTGACCTTATGAACAGGTTGGATGGAAAATAAATATCATGGTGGGCCCTCTAAAGTTTTTAATGGCAAGCATTCAATCACCTCTATATCCTGTGTGGAGTGGTCCAGCTATATTTGATGGGCATGAGAGTGGTTCAGCTGTATAAAAGTAACAAACAGTCTGGAGAAAACGAGAATGGTCTACAACTTAATGTTCATTCTTTCCATGATTTATAGTAACTTATCTCACCGGTCAAGCAAGCAGCAGCCATTAGTTGGTCAAACATGTGTATCTCATGCTGTACCATTTGTTCATGTAAACGGGTTTCATACGCTTTCTTTTTTCTTTGCCTATGCTCAACACTAGCTTTTTTCAAGGTTTTGAGTCCAAGTTGTCAAGGATACAATACCTCAATCCAAGGATACGTTACCTCAATCCACGGCTTGACATATTGATGACCTTAATCTTTGAGAGATTCATTTATATAGAATAATCCATTCTTTTCATTTTTATTGTAATTAGCATTTATAACTCTGATATGTAATTATTCTTATGCACATTGTAATTATCTATATATACAAGAAATACTCACCACGATTAAGTATGGTGGTTTTTGCTCAAACCTTTATATGGTATCAGAGCCTTCTAGGATTAGCCTCCATCGATCCCTCTTGCTTCAATGGCTACCGAAAACAACTCACCCTCCCTTCTCCCCTT
The DNA here is from genome assembly GCA_021015155.1 of Magnolia officinalis. Lineage (NCBI taxonomy): Eukaryota > Viridiplantae > Streptophyta > Magnoliopsida > Magnoliales > Magnoliaceae > Magnolia > Magnolia officinalis. The sequence goes on from JAJHSJ010000015.1 coordinate 20,280,749, forward strand.
CAACACCATGATTCACATGGTAACCATCAAATTATCATCCTCCAATTATCTCCTATGGAAGAGCCAACTTCTTCCTCTACTTGAAAGCCAAGAACTACTAGGTCATGTGGATGGAACTCTTCAACCTCCTCCACGCTTTGACCCTGTTGGCTCTCAGATGCCAAACATCAAACACTTGGCGTGAAAGAACACCGACCAGCGCCTCTTGAGTCTTATGCTCTCCTCCCTCACGGAGGAAGCCATGGCCGAGGTTGTGGGCCTCTCCACCTCATGCGAGGTCTGGTTATCACTAGAAAACACCTTTAGTCACCGATTAAAGGCAAGAGAAATTCATCTCAAGGACGATCTTCAACTGATGAAACGTGAGACTCGATCGATAACAGAGTATGCTCGAGCGTTCAAAGCTCTTTGCGATCAACTCCATGCCATCGGAAGAGCCATCGACGACACTGACAAGGTTCACTGGTTCCTTCGAGGACTGGGTTCTGAGTTCACTAGCTTCTCCACCGCCCAAATGGCCCAAACGCCCCTGCCTTCCTTCTCCGATTTGGTCTCCAAGGCCGAAAGCTTTGAGCTTTTCCAGCGGTCTCTTGAATCCTCTGGTCCACCAAACGCTGCTTTCACAGTCACAAATTGCAGCAATCATCGCTCAAACTCCAGCCACTCAAATCGCAACCACCAGGGACGAAATCCCTCTTCAAACCGCAGCAATGGTCGTCCAAACTTAGGGAAGGGACGTTGTCCATCGCACTGCCAAATCTGCGGGCAAGAAGGGCACTATGCCGATAAGTGCAACCAGAGGTATGCACGGGGAGGAGATGTTGTCGGCAACACAGCTCATCTCACTAAGGCCTTTAACGCCTCTTGCTCTCTTAATGGGCCCGAGACCAGTGATTGGTACCTGGACACAGGGGCTTCGGCCCACATGACACCAGACCTCTCCCACTTGGATCAAGCAAGTAATTATACGGGTAAGGATCGTGTAATTGTAGAGAATGGTGTTTCCCTACCCATTACCCACACCGATACAGCCCAACACTTGATTTATTAGATGTATTAGTTGTTCCTCGTCTAACCAAAAATCTCTTGTCCATTAGTAAATTAACATCTGATTTTCCTATCTCCGTTACATTTACTAATAACCTTTTTTCCATCCAGAATCGTCAAACGGGAAGGGTGGTGGCAACCGGTAAGAGAGATGGCGGCCTATATGTGCTGGAGCGGGGAAACTCCGCTTTTATTTCTGTTCTTAAAAATAAGGCTTTACATGCTTCATATGACTTATGGCATGCTCGTCTGGGACATGTAAACCATTCTGTTATTTCCTTTTTAAATAAAAATGGCCATCTCTATCTTACCTCTTTATTGTCTTCTCCAGCTTTATGTGACACATGTCAAATTGCCAAAAATCATCGATTGCCTTATTCTCGTAATGATCGTCGATCGTCTAATGTGTTGGATCTTATTCATTGCGATATTTAGGGTCCTTCCCCCGTCAAGTCAAACTCGGGATTTATTTATTATGTGTTATTCATTGATGATTATTCCCGTTTCACTTGGCTTTACCCTTTGAAATTAAAATCTGAATTTTACGATATTTTTATTCACTTTCAAAAACTTGTGAAAAACCAACATTCCACCCGCATCAAAGTGATGTTGGTGCCAAATTTACAAGCAATCGCTTCAAAACGCACCTTAGCACCTCGGGTATTCACCATTAACTCTCTTGCCTATATACACCTGCCTAGAATGGCCGCGCTGAAAGAAAACACCGACATGTGACCGAGACAGGATTGGCACTTCTTTTCCATTCTCATCTTTCTCCTCGTTTCTGGGTTGACGCCTTCAGCACTGCAGCATACATCATCAATCGCTTACCCACACCGCTTCTCGGAGGTATATCTCCTTTTGAGCTTCTTTATGGCTTTTCACCAAATTATGAGAATTTTCATCCTTTTGGTTGTTGTGTCTTTCCTTGTTTACGTGATTATATGTCTCATAAATTTTCTCCCCGTAGCATTCCTTGCATTTTTTTAGGATACAGTCATTCTCATAAAGGATTTCGCTGTCTTGATCCCACTACCTCCAGACTTTATATTACCCGACATGCCCAATTTGATGAACACCATTTTCCCTCTCAGGATCGGTCTCAGGCTCAACCCCCTTCATCTCTCCATTTTTCAAATTTTCTCGAACCAAGCCTGCCCCATACTGACCCACCTCCACTGTCTCCCCTGCACCATTCTCCGCATATTACTCCATCCGGATCTAACCCGTGTGTCATTTGTACTGACCCAGTGGACTAGTCTTTGCAGGTTACTGACTCTCTTGCAGGTCCACCATCTCAGGAGCCTCGACCACCTCATGTTGACTCTGATGTTGCTCTACTTCTCACTGATCCCACTCCTGCTCCAGCTTCTTAGTTCATTTCTCATCCCATGCTCACACGAGCCAAAGCTGGCATTTTCAAGACTCGTCATCCGGCAAATCTTAGTATTTTGGGATCCTCTGGACTGCTCTCTGCTCTCCTTGCCTCCACTGCACCTAAAGGTTTCAAATCTGCTGCTAAGAATCCTGCATGGCTTGCTATCATGGATGAAGAAGTTCAAGCTCTGCAACATAACACTTGGGTTTTGGTCCCTGGACCTGCCAACACCAATATTGTCGGTTCTAAATGGATGTTTCGGACCAAATACCTGCCTGATGGATCCATTGAATGCCTCAAGGCTCGTCTTGTGGCCAAAGGCTACACTCAGGTACCTGGTCTTGACTACACTAACACTTTCAGTCCTGTTATCAAGGCTACTAGTGTTCGCGTTGTGCTCTCTCTTGCTATTACCAACAGATGGCCTCTCCGCCAACTTGATGTGAAGAAGGCATTTCTCAATGGCACTCTCACTGAAAATGTTAATATGGAACAGCCTCCTGGGTACATTGATCCTCGGTACCCGAATCATGTTTGCCATCTGAAGAAAGCTCACTATGGCCTCAAACAAGCTTCTCGTGCCTGGTTTCAGCGTTTCAGTTCCTTTCTTCTCCCCCTTGGGTTTTCTTGCAGCCGTGCAGACACCTCTCTCTTTGTCTTTCATCAGCAGTCTAACATTATTTATCTGCTTTTATATGTTGATGATATTATTATTACCAGCAACAACTCTTCCCTCCTTGACAGCTTCGCTCGCAAGCTCAATTCTGAGTTTGCCATCAAGGACTTGGGCTCCCTCAGCTACTTTCTTGGTTTGGAAGCTACATACACTACTGATGATGGTCTCTTTATCAGTCAGCTGAAATATGTCAGGGATATTCTCACTCGAGCACAGTTACTGCACAGTAAGCCTGTTCACACTCCTATGGTCGTCTCTCAGCATCTGACCGGCGATGGTCCTGCTTTCTCGGACCCCACTCTCTACAGATCACTAGTTGGTGCCCTTCAGTACTTAACCATCACTCACCCTGACATCATTCATGATGTTAACTCTGTTAGTCAGTTCCTGCATGCCCCTACTATAGATCACTTTCTTGTTGTTAAGCGCATTTTACGCTATGTCAAGGGTACACTTCACTTTGGTCTTATTTTTTGCCCTTCTGTTGCTTCTGGTGCCCTGGTTGTTTACTCTGATGCTGACTAGGCTGGTTGTCCCGATACTCGCCGTTCCACCTCTGGCTACTCCATTTATCTTGGCGATAATCTGGTCTCTTGGAGTGCCAAAAAGCAACCTACTGTTTCCCATTCCAGTTGTGAGTCTGAGTATCGCGCCCTTGCAACTACTGCAGCTGCACTCCTTTGGCTCACCCATCTACTTCATGATCTCAAGATTCCCATTTCCCGGAAGCCTATTCTCTTATGTGACAACAAAAGTGCGATCTTCTTAAGCTCCAATCCTGTTTCCCATAAATGGGCCAAGCATGTTGAATTAGATTATCATTTTCTTCGGGAACTTGTTGTTGCTGGTAAACTTTGCATTCAATATGTGCCCTCTCATCTACAGGTTGCCGATCTCTTCACCAAGAGTGTTTCTCGACCTCTCTTTGAATTCCTTCGTACCAAGCTTCGTGTCCATTCAAATCCGACGCTCAGCTTGCGGGCTTGCCGAGGGGGTGTCAAGGATACGTTACCTCAATCCACGGCTTGACATATTGACCTTAATCTTAGAGAGATTCATTTGTATAGAATAATCCATTTTTTCCATTTTTATTGTAATTAGTATTTATAACTCTGATCTGTAGTTATTCTTATGCACATTTTAATTATCTATATATACAAGAAATACTCACCACGATTGAGTGTGGTGGTTTTTGCTCAAACCTTTATACAAGTCAAGCAAGCGGCAGCCATCAATGGGTCAAACATGTGGTATCATTCGAATTTCATGGTTTCTCTTTCCACTGTTTAATTAGAGTCATTTATGGCAGTTGGTCAAGCAAGCAGCAGCCATCAGTAGGTACTTGTCAAGCATGTGGTACCATTTCATGCTTTCCACAGTATGTGGTGCCATTCAAATTTCATGCTTTCCATGTTTTTGAGTCATTTATCTCACCAAGTTAAGCAAATGGGCGCCATCAACAGGCGCTGCAACAATTCAGTCTTTTTGCGATAAGTCAACTCATAGCTAAAAACTTCAAACTCGTCGCTAAAAATTGTTTGTGACGATTATTGTTCGTCACCAATTTTGTTATAAATAAGGTGTTACCCGTCGCTAATGACTCAATTACTTACGACAACCTAATAACTTATCACAAAATATAATTAATTTGTGTTACTTTTTCTTTTAACACACGCACACACACACCACCACACACTCACGCCAAGGTGGGATTTCACCACCTGTGGGTACTCGAACCCTCAACCAGGTGTTGAAACTCTTGAGAGTCTACCACCGAAGTAAGAGTAAGGACCCAAGTTTCCCTGTTGCTTATTTCATATTGCAATGACTTATAAGACTGGTGGGTCCTGTTGTCTGGAAGAACTACCAAAAATTTGAAGTTTTTTTTTTTTTTTTTTGTCTCCTTTTTTTCTGAAATGTGCACAAAAAAAAAAAAAAAAAAAAAAAAAAAAAAAAAAAAAAAAAAAAAAACAAAGGTGGAGGGTGGTTTGGAAAGTAGCTAGCCGAGCCTATTGAACGGTACACACCCATAGGATAATGAGCGGCTATAATAATGTACCGTACACATGTATCACGATAATTACAAATCATTGAAAAAGTCAAAAACTCAACTTGTCAGTGTCCAGAGGGGGTTGGATCATAGCATAGTGGCTGTGTGGTGGAAAGTGGAGGAAGGAAACATCTTCCTCCAACCAAACAAATACAAATGGAAAAGAGAAGTCGTTAAATCTACAAAGAAAAAGACAGCAAAAAAAAACAAAAATAAATAAATAAATAAATAAATAAATAAATAAATAAATAAATTATTTAGCCAAAAATTCTACAAATGCTGGTTTCCCAAAACATGCCTTCAGCTTTCCTGTTTCTCAAATCATGTCTCCTATGCTACTAACAAAGGAAAATTCACATGGGTAACTCATTGCTATGTTTTCTTTAAAACGTAATCTAGAAACATGTGAATGAATTAGAGAAAAAATCTATTCAAGTTTTTCGAGCATACATTTATTTAGCAGATTATAGCCCATCTGACACATGAATCAACCTAATTGTTGGGCTAGGGATCACTATAGTGGTGTCGGTTGAATAGATGGATGGGATCTTAGACGTATTGAGCCATGCTGGAAATTGTGTGGCATATATATATATATATATATATATATATATTATATATATATATAATATATATATATATATATATATATATATCGGTATCGGTATCTTTTTTAATGGGCTCATGCTTAATTTAGATATTCCAGTGGTACAATGTGGCCCAAACGCCATGGGCCCAACCGTCCATCCATTTTTGCCTACTTTAGGGTTTGCCTACTTTATGTGTTAGATCCACTCTGTCCATCAAAATTTTCTAATTATTCTAGAGCATGAACCCAAAAATGAGTCACATCCGAAGCTCAATTGGACCACACCACCGAACGAAGTGGGGATTGAACAAACTATTGTTGAAACCTCTCTAGAGCCATACATGAAGTTTATTTGCCATCAAACTTGTTCACAAGGTCACACAGACTTGAATGAAGGGAAAACACACATATATTAGCTTGATCAAAGCTTTATGTGGCCCCAAGAAGTTTTTAATGGAAGGCGTCCAAATCTTAATGTTTCTAATAGTGTGATCCATTTGAGCTATGAATCTACCTTATTTTTTGGTTCGTATTCTAGAATGATCTAGAAAATAAATAAAAAATAAAAATACCAAACAATACAAAGTTAAGAAATACATGATCGAATGGGTTACATATATTTCAAACCTTAAGAAATTTCTTTCATTGCACTGTCGTGCAGCACATTCAAGGAAGAGAAGTAGAAAATTGAGCGTGTTAACATGTGAAACTTTCATGGGGCCCATTATGACGTATGTGTAAAATCTACGTTGTCCATCCATTTTTCCATATCATTTTAGGATATGAGACCAAAAATGAGGTAGATCCAAATACACCACGCTTAAGGAAACAAGGAAACAATGGGAATTGGATGCCTATGGTAGAAAACTTTTTGAAGTCGCAGGAGGATCTAATCAAGTTGATATGTGTGTTTTCCTTTCATTTAGGTTTTTGTGACATTGTGAAGAGGTTGAAGAGGTTGGATGCAAAATAAACCTTACGGTGTACCATAGGAAGGTTTCAACATTAGTCACTCGATCCCTGCTGTTTTTTGTGATGTGTTCCATTTGAGCATTTCATGTGCCTCACTGTTCGGCTTGTGCTCAATAATGATTTGGAAAAATTGACACACATTGTGGATATAACACATAAATCATGTTGGGGTAGAGAAGTTTCATACGTTTAAAAGCATGTTGTGTAGTAAGCACTCCAATGGCGAGAGAAAATCTTTGCGTTTTCTGAGATGGGGGTTCCAAGATTGATCACCTCGAAATCGTTAGGTGTAACAATGACTTTTGAATCGAACTTATTGAGAAGATCCTCAAGTTCAGGAGTCGGGTCATCATTTCACTCATCCTTGACCTCTTCCAAACCCATGATTTCGAAGTCTAGTTCTATGTTAAAGTCATAGATGCTGACTTAGGCTTTATGCAAATCTTTAAATGAGTTTAACACTTTATTGCATGTGGTTTTTGAAATTTTTTCTGATTTTGGGTTTTATTATTATTATTATATACTATTATTTTCTTTTATGTTTTTGGTTTTTGTAGGCTTTCTACTATTTTGAGGTTTTATGGATTTTCTATTATTTTTGGCTTTTGGGGATTTTTTAATATTTTTGGTTTTAAGGATTTCTATTGTTTTTTAGTTTTGAGAATTTTCTATTAATTTTTGGGTTTGAAGTGTTTTCTATTTTTATTTTTTTCTATTTTATTTTTAAAAGATTCTTTGAATTTTTTGGGTTTTAAATTTATAGAACGTTGAACAAGCCGGCGTTTCAAACCAGCATCTATCCTGCTCTTGCCTGGGGTTCAAATGTTTATTCACACGGATAATTTTTTAAACTAATGCTCTAAAAAGATTGACCAGCTGATTCAAACGTCCCATAGAGTTTACTCAGTGGGTTTAACGCAATCCGATTCCATTTGTAATGAACGGACTTGGTGGGATTTTAATGGGCCACCCGCTGTCAGAGGCTAGACCCATGCAATCCGCACTTGCAACTGGACCGGACACGCGCGCGAGTGATCTTGTGAAGGAGCCCTCAAGTGCACGTGCCAAAATGGCACACTTGTAAAAGATCTAAGCCTTCAGTTAGATAATTTACTCCATAGGAAGGCTACATTGATATAAGAAGCACAGACGGTTAGAAAAAGAACGGAGAACGGTAAACAAACATCACGTGATTGTAGCGTGCATGTGACCTGATGACATGGAACAATGAGATTGGGGCGACGTCATCATTGTTGACCTCATTATGTGGACTAATCAGGATACGATGCATGTAAACATGAAATCCCTGTTCCTGTCAATGAGAGGATCCGGATTGGTTCTTGCGAGCTTCCTTGCAGTTGGCCTTTAAAAGGAGAAGAGCGTTCGAAGAAAAACTACTCCTGAGAAAGAGAGAAAGAAAAACAACTCCTTAGAGAGAAAGAGAGAGAGAGATGGAGATAAGTCTGTGGATAGTAGTTTCCATGGTGGTGGGAGTGATGTTCGTGGTGTCAGAAAGACTACGAAGGCCAAAATCAACAATGGAATTGCCTCCGGGGCCGCCTAAACTCCCTATAATTGGGAACCTGCACCAGAACCTGCTCCAGTTCGGCAGTGGTGGCGAGTTGATCTACGTCACCTTATTCAAAATGTCCCAGAAGTATGGGGGGATTATGACAGTATGGTTAGGCATGAAACCGACGATTGTTATAAGCAATCATGAGGGAGCTTGGGAGGTTCTTGTAAACAAATCTGCCGACTATGCATCGAGGATGCTCCCTTACATGTCTAAATATATCACTGCCAACTGGACGACGCTTTCATCATCCGACCATGGCCCATACTGGCAATCCCTTCGTAAAGGTGTCCAGGGCTTTGCTATGAATCCATCATCCATCTCCACCCAAACTCTCTCTCAAGAAAAAGAAGCCATTGTCATGACACAAAAAATCCAAGAACAAGCTGCTGTCAATGGCGGAATCATCCACCCTATCGACAACATTCGACATAACACAATACGAGTAGTAGGCCGCCTTTGTTTCGGCCCTGATTTCAACAATGAAGCATTTGTTGTTGGCATAGACCCTTTTATCGATGATGTCATCAACATATCCGCTGTTGCCCGTTTTGCCGATGCCTTCCCCTTCATTCGCTACATCCCGGGCCTGCGGGGTCCATTCAGAAAAACAGCTGAAATTCGTGATGGTATTGTGTCGGTGGTAAAACCAGAAATCACTCGCTACCAATCATCGAAATCTCCATGCACCACTTGCTACTTGCACTTCCTCCTCTCCAATGGCTACCCTATGGAAACTATCATCTTCACCCTATTCGAGATGTTCATGCTCTCCGTTGATAGCACCTCGACTGCGACCGCTTGGGCTCTAGCGTTCCTTATTCGAAACCCCGAAATCCAACAAAAGCTTTTTAAAGAAGTAAGCGGCGGAGACGAAAAGAGAGAGAGGGTGACCGTAGATCAAGTGAGTAAGATGCCATATCTTCAAGCTGTAGTGAGTGAAGTCCTTCGGATGAAGCCGATCGCCCCGCTCGCCATCCCCCATAAGACGGTAAATGATACCACACTGACGGATTTGAAGATCGACAAGGGTACTGCTGTTATAGTAAATATCTATGCTGTCCTTCACGATCCAAAGGTCTGGGATGAACCAGAGCGGTTCATGCCGGAGCGGTTCTTGAATGAAAATGCACATAATGCTGGCATGGCCATGGAACGGTCTTTTCTTCCGTTTGGGGCAGGTAGGCGAATTTGTGCAGGGATGGAGCTGGGCAAGCTTCAGGTGGGCCTCACCCTGGCCAATCTGATTAACAGTTTTGAATGGCTTGCAGCTAATGGGGATGGCCCGGACATGACTGACGATTTTACTACTCTTCTTAGGATGAAAGAGCCCCTCGTTGCACGTATCAAGCCTCGTAGTAACCTGGGAGTCAGCCACTTTTGAAAGCTTTGTGACCATAGATGCTAAGTATACGCTCTAACTGCACGTCGAAACTGTTACTTGCCTCTACGTGGTAAGGAGGCACGTGTGTGCAAGATTGGAACCGTCCGTCAGTCTCTTCTCAATCTTTATATTTCTAATCAGATAGGCCCCATGCAAAAATTAAATAAATAAACGTTATATGTGATTTGATTTTATGTTGTTCATGTTCAAAGTGTCCTTGTGGACGCATAAATTACAAAACTTTCTTATATTTCAAGATTTTGAAAATTGGTCCGTACATGCATGTTCTCTTCATGATTGAATTCTCTCCGTTTTTGTTAAATCGGCAATTACTTTTGCTTGCTGTATTAAATCTACATTTTGCATGATATGTTGCTTGTTTGGCCGTTTGGCTATAGCAAAGTTCAATTTAAGTTATTTGTGTAAGGATAAGAGAGTCAAGAGAGACCTTCAATCATCCACATGGACGGAAACTCAAAACTTGAGTCGACTCGATGTGTCCAACCTCCCTCAACCAAGTCTTTAGGGGTCGTTTGGCACCTTGGATTGGAGGGGATTAGAGGTGGCTTCAAATCCCCTTAGTTGTTTGGCAGCATAAAGCAACTGGGGATTGCCAATCCAGGTGGTTTCCAATCCCCTCTTTGAGGGGTTTTGTAATCCACGGTGAGAGCTTGGATTACACCGAAAATCGTTTCAATAGTTGCAGGCATAAATGTATGTCACTGTACACTATCATTCTACTGGCACATGGCCCACTAACGATGATCAGCACCGTCCAAACATTATTCATGTAGATCAGCACCGTCCAAATATTCTCCAGCAGCGTCCAAACGTTGTCCATATTAATTAACAATTAAAATTGTTGGTTAGTCACTCAGACATGATCTTGTGCTTGCGGTCCATCTGAGACTTGGAATTTCATCATTTTTAGGCAAAACATATATTTTAGCGGGCTTATCACAACCATAGTGTCAAAAATTATATATCTCACTAATTGGGGATATTAAAGTTGATTTAGTAATTAAATTTAAACCCCTATAAATATGTCATATATAGATATTTTTGAATTAAAGTTGATTCACAATCCATGGTGCCAAACACACCGAGAGGATTGCCAATCCAGGGGGTTGCCAATCCAAGGGGTTCCAAATCCACGCTCCCAAACAGCCCCTATATATACATAATTTCTTTATACAAATCATTTAAAATTGATAAAGGTAAGTAAAACCGTAGTGGTTGCTGTTAAGGTGGATGAATTTACAAATTTAAAAAGTACTGAGCGGACACTTAAATCTAGGGATTTTTATCCCAAAATTCCTCGGAAGTGCTGATTTTCCGAAAAAATACCTCGGTATTTACAAAAACATGCTTCTAAGTTCTAAACCCTCGGTGAACGTAAAAAGACTTATTTACCTTGCTTCTTTGGAGTGGAGAGATACATCCAAATTACCCAAAATTAAAAGGAATTGATCAAAGCTATTTTGAGCACAGACGAGTGTGCAACAAAGCTCTGTTCATGCTACATATGTGGCGGCATGTTTAGTTTGACAACGCAAACAACACAGTGGACGCATATTACATACTACCCCGCCCTGTCTATTCTTAGCTCCGGTCAGGTTTGGTTGTTGTCGACACCGTTCATCCATTTTCCCATATCTTTTTATGCTATAAGCCTAAAAAATGAAGCAGATCCAAGGCTCAAGTGGACCACACCATGCAAAGCAGTGCTGCCACTGACGCTCACCATTGAGACCTTCTTAGGGCCCACCGTGATGTTTATTTCCCTACCTATTCAAAAGGTCACACGGACCTGAATGATGAGAAAACACAAATATCAGCTTGATTCAAAACTTCTGTGGTCCTAATAAGTTTTCAAAGGTAGGAATTTAATCCCCACCATGCGGTCCACTTGATCCTTGAATCTGCCTCATTTTTTGGCTAATAACATAAACTGATACCAAAAAAAATATGGATAGCGTGGATAAATGCCATACACCATGGTGGTCTCTCAAAGCCCCTAGTTTGCAAAAGGCCGGGTAGTACCTAACCGAATGTGAGGTGCAAATTTGGTGGATCCCTGGATCCAACGAGGTGGGTGGATCCCTAATTTTGGGGCCATCTTGATGTATTTGTCTATGCTGTCATTCCGTTTCTCTATATATCATGTTAGGCAAGAGTCTAAAAATGAAGCAATCCAAATCTAACGTGGACCACAATAAAAGAAATATGAAATCCTAGTGATTGCTACTAAAAACTTATCTTGTGGGCAACAAAAGTTTTGGATCAAACTGATATTTGTGTGGTCCCTTTGTTCAGCTCTTTGTGACCTTCTCATAAGTTGGATGGAAAGTAAACAGTCCGGTGTCCTTCACATAGTTTTTATCGTTGAGCATTTAAACACCCCTGTTTCATGTGGTGTGGTCAACTTGAGATTTGGATCTACTGAATTTTTTGACTCATGCCTTAAAATGATCTGAATAAATGAATAGACGGCGTGGATTTAGGACCTATACGTCAAGTTCTACTCACAATCACACATCCGCCATCATCATGCAGAGGATGCGCACAGATCAGATTCGGAAGAAGAATTTTGCTGATCATCGGCGTCGTCCCTTCGAGTTTGTCGTTGAGGACCATGTATATCTCAAGGTCTCACCCATGAAGGGTGTGGTTCATTTTGGAGCAAAGGGCAAGCTTGCCCCGAGATTCATATGACCTTTTGAGATCACCGGGTGTATTGGCGCCGTGGCCTATCGGCTTGCCTTGCCATCTCAGTTGTCTAGCGTCCACAACGTTTTTTACGTCTTTGTGTTGAAGAAGTGTGGGTCAGACATCGTTCCTGTTATTGATTGACAGCCGTTGGAAGTTCATGAGGACACTTCTTATATTGAGCAGTCAGTTCGTATCCTCGATCGGAAGAAGCAGGTCCTCCGAACCAAGGTCATTCCCTTGGTGAAGGTGCAGTGGGTCCATCATAGTGTGGATGAGGTGTCTTGGGAGCGCGAGGCGGAGATTCGAGAGCGTTATCACCATCTTTTCGATGTTTGATTGTATGTTGTATTGTGTTTTGATCATATATGATGTTGTGTTTTCTGTTCCCTTATGAGTAATGATTAGCTGCGATGGTAGTATAAATTTTGAGGATGAAATTTTTATTAGGTGGGGAGAGGGATAAGGCCCGTATCCTAATCCGTACCGTTTCGTAGACTTCCGCAACCCTTCCCGACGAATTCCAGTAACCTGCGACTTATAATCAACGTTTGCATGTGACCATAAGTCGTATCTCATAAATCTGAGTCGGCTTAATCCGAGACTTGTACCATTGCGACCGCACCGTCGTCGCGGTTCCAACGCCGCGTCTTGCACACCGATCCGATACCCTGGCCAGGAGATGTGAGCCCGCGTTTATTTCGAAGAAACGCCGCGCATTTGCGAACTCAAGAGAATCTTTACAACTCATCCCATCAATCAATCAATTAATCAATCAATCAAAGTACACAACTCATGCTTTCTTTCTCCCCAAGTCAAGCAACCTACCAAGTCAACTCTCAAGTCAAGTACAATTATCACCTCACATCCATCGCTCACATCCATCACCTCTCTTACAACCATCTTTTCTCTCTCTCTTTCTCTTCACATTTTTCAAGGAACAAAGTGTTTGCTTTCCTCCAAGTGCAGAGGTTCGTAAGCAGTATCCCGTGAATACGGGGTCGATCCCACAGGGAGATGAATTGTGAGAAGAAAAAAATCAAACGCAAAATAAACTAAGTAATAAAAATTAATCTGATGATTTGATTTTGGGATTTTTGAATGGATGTAATTCAATTGAATAAAATAACACCCAAGCTTCAAAGTTCCACACATACGTTAATGTTCCAAAATCATGATGACTTGGATAACACAACTAGGATCTGAGCACTATGGTCAGCCTAGTCGGAAAATAAAACAGTTTAAGTATTTTAATAAATGATATAAAATATTAGAAAATTATGGATTTGCACCATTGACATATATTCTCAAGCATCAGTGATTTTAAGTATTCAATATCTATAGGATAATGAATATCAAAGAAATATAACAGGTTGAGAACCTCTCCTATTTAGGAAATCTGATTGATCTAGGGTAAGCCTATCCATCAATGTGGATCTCATATGATGGAAACATATGGATCTCACAAGAGGATAAAAAACAAAACCTAAATAATAGATAACATGCATACACTATTTTTCTCATCATTAAAACAATCAATTATCATAATCTTAAAGAAACATTAAACCCATGTGCTTCCCTTCTAGCTTGGGATAGAAGGAACCTAGAAAAACATAATTAAATTGCAGAAATAAAAAGCAACAAGAAATAAAGAAAGAAAATGCAAATAGAAAAGATCTTAAAAAAAACAACTTATAAAGCTTTAATAAAACTAAAAACTCTTTAAAAACCCTAAACTTTGCTCTTGAATGCCTTGAATAATGTTTTAGAATGCCCTAGGAAGCCCTATTTATAAGTAGGGACCTCCAATTTTCGTACAAATTTGAAAACCCTAGAAACCGCATCAAATATACGTATTTTTCCAAAATATACTTCTCGCTGCATAGTTCGTTTAAAACAGTCTTCCTGCTGCGCAGTTTTCCAAAATAAACTTCATAGCTTCAGAATACACTTTTTTAGGACGATTTCAGGATTCTTCACTTCAAATCTTCGATTTTTTTAAATTCTTCACTCGGTTTTCTTAGATCTTTGGCATGTGAATTTTTCAATCTTGATCTCCTAAGATCAATCCCTTGCCTTGGTAATTCTTGAGCATCAAAATCACGCTTTTAACACCATTTTTCAATCCAAACACTTAAATTCACCTTACAATACATACATGAGTAAAATAGAATATTAAGCGGATTCATGTTCATAAAATCAAAATATAAATGGAAAAAATTATGCAATATTTGAGTCTCAATACAAAGGAGACAAAAAAAAAGTGCACGTCCAAGCACTTTCAAAAAAGAGAAAAGAGAGTGTGTTGTGTGGCCCACTTCCTCTCCCAAGATCCATCATCCTAGCCCTTCATTTCACATCATCTTCCATCAAAGAGGGACACAAGGAGATCGGCGTCCCATCGGACCAAGAAGATCGAACGATGTGTGTTTTATAGGCCTAGATTTAATGCTTTGATGATGGGTCAACTGAGGCTTACCGATTGATGGTATGGATCTCACTTTGGATCCTAGGTGTGGTCGATGGCCCACCTTGATTCTTATGATCATTCCATGATGGGGCCATTTTCCATGAACCCCATCATGATGTTTATTTTCTTTGCATGAATAGGGTCATCTGGACCTTGCATTTTAGTGGAGAAAGGATCTCCACTGTTGATTTTGATTGGTGGGCCCACATGTAATGGGACCCACTTGATTTATGTTGCGATGTATGGAAGGGAGGGCCCATAGTGTCGAGGTCCCTCCATGACACGTCTCTCTCTCTCTCTCTCTCTCTCTCTCTCTCTCTCTTTCATTATTTTTGGTGTGATGATGTGGTCATGTGGCCCACCCGAATGAACCCCATCTTGATGTATGTCTTATTCACACCACCCAGCCTTTTGGTGGCCCATCTAGACAACACGTCTATATGTGGGGCCCACCTTAAATATATGTGTTGTGCCCAAACAGTACAACGTCCAGGGACGCTGAATGTGAACTAAAAATAAAAATATTAGCTTAATTCAACAAGCTCTGGGGAGGGCCACTCGTGTAGGCCCCACCTTGATGTATGGCTTTAATCCACACCATTCATCTTATTTCCCAAGTCATTTTAGGCGTTGAGCCGAAAAATGAAGCTAATTCGATTATCGAGCGGGCCATACCATAGAAAACTGTGATTTCTACCGTTCAAGGCTATTAGGACCCACCTTAATGTTTCTACACGCCAAAACATACTGAATATTGGGCTCATTTAGACTATCTTGAGCCGTAGAACCCAATGGTTGGGTTGGATTTTCCGAATGCGGGCCCTACCTAGGAGAAACCGCGATAAAGCAAAAAAATAAAAATAAACAAAAATCACATGCAACAGGTGCTGCTACTGCACATCCAGAGGATAGCGCAGCAGCGTCCTACTCCGCTGTGGATGGACGGACAAGGACCGTGGGTCCCAGCCGTGGGCCCCACCATGATGTGTGTTGAACATCCACGCCGTGCATTTGATGGCCCCTTTAGGGCAGTGGGCCCCCTCCAAAAATCAGCCGTATGAGGTGGCCCACATCATAGGAAACAGTGAGGGATTAAACATTTACCATTGGAACCCTTTCTGGGTCACAGAAGTTTTGGATCATTATGAAATTTGTTTTTCCTCTTCAATCCGGGTCTGTGTGACCTTATTAACAGATTGATGGAAAACAAATGTTATGGTGGGCCCCACGTGGGACCCACTTATGTATGCATTGTAATCCACACCTTCCATCAGTGTGGACCCCACCATGAGGTATGTGATTTATCTATGACGTCCATCCCTGTGGGACCCACCATGATGCATGTGTTGCATCCAAACCGTCCAACCATGTTGAAAGATAATTTTAAGGCTTGAGACTAAAAATAAGACAGATCTAGGATCAGGTGGACCACATTTCAGAAAACAGTGGGTTTGAACGTCCACCATTAAATCCCTTGGGCTACCAAGTTAGGACATATATGATATTTGTTTTTCCTCTAAATCCAGGTCTTTGTGACCTTATGAATAGGATGGATGGGAATTAAACCCTATGGTGGGGCCCACCGGGATTTAACCATGGAAATCATGATCACCACTGCTAGTTATTGTATGGTCTAGTTGATCTTTTGATATGATTCATTTCTTGTATATACATTGATTTTTAAAAATAGATGAGTTAGGCTCGGCCCATTCGACTCGGCCCATTCGATTCGGCCCATTCGACTTAGTCCATTTGATTCAGTCCATTGTTTCAGCCCATTTGATTAAGCCCGATGTGATATATGTGGCCCGTTGTTTAGGCCCACCTGGATGTGATATATGAGGCCCACCTTGATATATATGAGGCCCATATGATGCGGCCCATTTGATGTATTTGAGGCCCATGGGTCGAGGCCCAATGGGATGTATATAAGGTCCATTACAATGTGTGATTCCACCATAGTTTATGTAATGATGTTTATGGCAGGCCGTGCCTTGAGAGCAATGATGGTTTGACGTCCACATTGTAAGAATAATGTTGGTTAAATGTTCGCATTATAACTCTCCCTAGGGCCCATTAATAGACCCATACTTGTTGTGTGTAGGCCGTCTAGGCCCATCTTCGTTGTGAGGATAGTTCATTACCATATAACATGCTTAGTATAATTCCATGATTCATACCCATTCGCATCATATGTATGCTTGATATGAGGAGTGACTGATCATAGCATCTGTCATTGAGCAGATTATTTATGGGACTCATTGATAGGAGTTACCTACACGAGCGCATGGTACGTGCAGGATTGCTGCATGACTGGATAACATGACTCATGCATCTCGCATATGTGTGACATGACCATTGTACGCCCTAGCGACATCAGGGTCGTGGCCTCCACAGGCACATCGTATATGGCCGTATCGGATACCGGAAATACTTGGTTCTAGCACTATGGGCACTTAGGATGTCCTTGGGTGAAAGTTTCAGAACCTTTTTAATACCAGAAGATACTACAACATCTAGACCGAGTGGATACACGAGCGCCCGAGTACCGAATATCAGTAGGCCGTGTCTCCCACTGTGTCATGGTTGGTTGGAAGGGGGTGTGGCCTTATCCGCCCGAGTGAGTGGGTTGTAAGCTAGGCTAATTTTGACCAGCTTGCAAATGAGTCAACTATCGATGATCCGGGTAGGTATTGACAGACTACTGGTCAGGCGGATAGTGTGGTCTCTTCCACTTGCTGGTTTGTGCGGCTAGGGAGGCGGCAGTCAGTGTGAAGTATATTATACCCCAGTGATATCCCAGAGAGAAATTGTACTGATATATGTACTTGATGAGGACTGACATGCTTGCTTTGCATCTCGCATATGACATTTGGATACGTAGACCTCACATCGCATGGCCTTGGTATGTCCGATAGCATTCATGTCTTGCATCACATAGCTTTGGTACAGCTGGTAGCATTCATGGACTTACCAGCGTATTTCTGCATTTATCTGATATTGTATACTTGACACTTGTCTTATGCACACACTTACACCACCCTCTAAGATTTTGTAAGCTTATGCACGACTGTTGCGTGCAGGTGGCGTTGGATCGTAGCAGCGTTGAGGCATGAGGGTGTGTCACGCCCCAAACTCGGAAATCGGGCTCACAAAATTTCCGATCGCCGAATCCGGTGCCGACAGCCTCCGTTGTACCCCATTCTAGGCTCTCAGTGCCCATACACTAGGTTTCGATCCTGGGATCCTATAATGAGGATTTTCCAATGTACATTTATCTCGTAAGAAGCATAACCACAAGTATACCCAAATCATAAAGGCAACATTATCATCACATATCCACTAATATAATCATTTGAGTACAACACTAAAAGGAAATACATAAATCGAAAATCAAGCTCCAAAAGACTGTCACATGCTCCAAGCTCAACACTGCTGTAACTTAATATCACCTGCACACATCTATAGTGCATAAGCTTATAAAAAGCTTAGAGGGTAGTGTAAGTGTGTGCACAAGGTAAGTGTCAAGTATTCAACGCAATGTCATAATCATATAATGTTGAAATAGGCGCAAGGTCATGAATCATACGTTATCAGAGTGAGCGAAAATACTGACAAGTCCATGAGTCAAGCAATATCAGAATACGCAATGCAAATCAATTGTACAAATGAGGAATAATATCAGAATACGCGATACAGATCAACTATACAAATGAGGAGTCATAAAGAGTCAAATATCAGATGTTGTATTAAACCATATAAATGCAGAAACACAGGTAACCCAAAATGTCATATGCCGCAAATGTAATGCAATATGCGGTGCGAATGGAATAACCATGCTGGAGTGTGAAGTCGGGATGATAGTACGTAGTATCGCAAGCTATGGGGTCCATCACAATGGACTTTTATCTAAACCAGTCCCATACCTAAATTTGGGTAGTCAGACTTAATGTGGTAAACTCCTGATCTCATGTTAGTCGCGCGCCCTAACCGAAATCCTGGCCATTACGAAAGTTCACAAAACAAATAGTTGCGCACCACCAGCCCAAGAGAATAATGAATGAATGAATGAATGAATATGCAAATCCTGCTCAATAAGTCCACATATCAGTATGATTCATCTCTGGGATCATCACCAGGGTTTAGTACACTCCAAATGGCACTGCCGCTCTCCCAGCCACACAGTCCAAGTGAGTGTAAGAAATCTCACTATCCGCCTGGCCAATAGTCTGCCAATACCTATTCGACACGTCGATAGCGGACCCATTCCTCGAGCTAGTCAGACTCAGCCTAGCAATGCTCCCTACACTTCGGCGGGTAAGGCCACACCCCCTCCCAACTGACCACGACATAGTGGGAGACGGGGCCTCCTGGTATTCAGCACTCGGGTGCTCATGTATCCACTCGGTCTCGATGTTGGGGCGTCCTCTGGTACCAAGAGAGTTTTAGGGATTTTCACCCAAGGCTATCTATGACAGCCCGATGCTAGAACAAATTTTCGGTGCCCCGTCTGGCCATCCACGATATGCTTGTGGAGGCTATGGCCCTGATATCGCTAGGGCGTATAGTAATCATAATGCAAGATGCATGAGTCATACTATCCAGTCATGCATCAATCCTGCGCATACCGTGCGCTCATGTGAGATAACCTCCGCCTATCAGGGAGTCTCATAACAACATGCTCAATGACATATGCAATGATCAACCACATCTCATAACAAATATGCAGATGATGCGTATGGGCATGTATCATTATGCTATGCTGTCACATACTCATAATCAGTATCAATAACCGGTATCGACAATCGACCTCGACAATGTAGACATTTAACCAACATTGCCCCCGAGGAATGACCCTCATAGATCCTAACATATAGTGGACTCATGACCTCACTCAAGGGCCAAATATACAACACCATGGGCCTCACTTAAGAGCTTAATACACATCACGATAGGCCTTTCATATGGGCCTAACATACATCACAATGGTTTCCATCGCCTAACCCTCAAATGCACCACAATTGGCCTCATCACATAGACCTCATATTCATCACATTAGGCCTCAAACATGGGTTAAATACACACCATAATGAGTCTCAAATACGGGCCGCATATACATCACATTGGGCCTCAAACACGGGCCTCATATACATCACACAGGTCTCGACAATCGAAATCGACAGTCGGAATCGGCCTCGACAATCGGAGTCGGCCTCGATACTTGGCCTCGACAATTGGAATTGATCGATAATCGAAATCGGCAAATCGGCTACATCAATCGGAATCGGTAATCGGCCACGACAATTGGGATCGATCGATAATCAGGATCGGCAAATCAGTCACAACAATCGGGATAGATCAATAATCAGAATCGGCAAATCGGTCACGTCGATCGGAATCGGCAATCGGTCACGACAATCGGAATCGATCGATAATCAGAATCGGCAAATCAGTCACGCCAATCGGAATCGACAATCGGTCACGATAATCGGCCTCGATCGCTAATCGGCAATCGGCCACGACAATCAGAATCAGTCAATAATCGGAATCGGCAAATCGGTCACGTCAATCGGAATCGGCAATCGGTCATGATGAACGGCCTCGATCGCTAATCGGCAAATCGGTCACGTCAATCGGAATCGGCAATCGGTCATGATGAACGGCCTCGATCGCTAATTGGTAAATCGGTCACGTCAATCGAAATCGGCAATCGGCCACGACAATCGGGATCGATCGATAACCAGAATCGGCAAATCGATCAAGACAATCGGGATCGATCGATGATCAGATTCGGCAAATCGGTCACGTCAATTGAAAATCGGCAATCAGTCACGTCAATCGGAATCGGCAATTGGTCATGATAAACGGCCTCGATCACTAATCTGCAAATCGGTCATGTCAATCGAAATCGGCAATCGGTCACGACAATCGGAATCGATCGATAATTAGAATCGACAAATCAGTCACGCCAATCGGAATCGGCAATCGGTCACGATAATCGGCCTCGATCGCTAATCGGCAATCGGCCACGACAATTGGAATCGGTCAATAATCGGAATCGGCAAATCGGTGATGCAATCGAAATTGGCAATCGGTCATGATGAACGGCCTCGATTGCTAATTGGCAAATCGGTCACGTCAATCGACAATCGGTCACGATAATCGGCCTCGATCGCTAATCGGCAATCGGCTACGACAATCGGGATCGATCGATAATCAAATTCGGCAAATTGGTCATGACAATCGGGATCGATCGATAATCAGATTCGGCAAATCGGTCACGTCAATCAGAAATCGGCAATCTGTCACGATAATCGGCCTCGATCGCTAATCGGCAATTGGTCACGACAATCGAAATCAGTCAATAATCGGAATCGGCAAATCGGTCATGTCAATCGGAATCGTCAATCGGTCATAATAAACGGCCTCAATCGCTAATCGGCAAATCGGCCACGATAATTGGAATCGGCCTATACAATTGGCCTAAGGGAAGGTCACAATGTGGACATCCAACCATCATTGCCCATCAATGTGGACATTCAACCAACATCGCTCCCACGCAGTGGCCCACATAGAGCCAAACATAAGGTGGGCCCATGGCCTCACACAAAGGCCTAATATATATTGCAATGAGTCTCATACAAGGGCTACATACACAACAGGTGGGCCCTGCACATGGGCCTCATATGCATCAAATGGGCTACGTATCTGGGCCTCGATTACATCAAATGGGCCACGCGTCATGGGCCAAAAATATATCTCAACGGGTCTTGCCCATAGGCCTTAAATACATCACAATGGGCCTTGCCCATGGCCTCGAATATACATCATGATGGGCCTCATGGATGGGCCACACCAATCGGCCTCAAGTGGGCTTGGACCACATCAAAAATTATTTCAATAGTTGTAGGTGTAACATGTGTACCACTGTACACTATCATCCCGTGGGGCACCTAGACTAGTAATGATGATCAACACTGTCAAAACATTGCCTAGCACTTCCAAACATTGGACAGCACCGACCAAACATGTGAACAGTGTGGATGACATAAATGCATCACGGTGGCCCACAGCGCTTACTAACGTCTCTACAGCTATGGACCACATAGATATAATACAAATATAAAGGTGGGTCTCACAAGCCGGCCCTATTGTCCAGAAAATAGATGGACAGTGTACTTACAATACACACTTCAAGGTGGGCCTTATACATCACAAAATGAGCCCCTACCAACTGGATATACAACGCATTCATCATGACGGGGTCCATGTCCAGCGGACTAGACGGCGGGGATGAAACGCGAATGTACAACAGGGTGTCTAAAATTGCTGGACATCCAGCCCATCTGGGCTTACCGGACGTCCAGCACTTAGACGGCCTGGATGTCACTCATACAGGTACAAAGGTGGGCCTCACCGGCACTAATGGGCCTCATACATCACCCTGGGCCTCACACATCGTATTGGGCCCCACTAGATGAACAGCATGGACATACAACACATAAAATAAGCCCTGGGCGGTCTCATGGACCTGGACGGCCGGTCTAAATCACATACAAGGTGGGCCCCACGTCCAGCCCATCCCTTCTGGACGGTGTGTACAGTCACACGCATCATAGCTGGCCCCCACCGTTGGACGGTCTGGATGAGATACTAGCACCATGGTGGGGTCCCACGTCCTGGAATGGACGGTACTGACACAACATATGCATCACGCCAGGGCCCACCATCTGGATTGCGTGGTTAAAACAGATACATCAAATGGGCCCACCGTCCCAGCTGGACGGTGGAGATGAAGCACATACATCAGGTGCGACCCACCGTCCCATGGATGGACGGTGAGGATGAAACGCATACACCACGTCAGGGCCCCACCGTCCACTGCTGGACGGTGTGGATGTCACACATACATCAATGGTGGGGCCACGTGCAGCACACACATTAGGTGAGAGAGGGAGAAAGGGATACGTGGGACCCACAGCTGCTGTAAAAAAAAAATACACATATCGCGGTGGATCCCTGCAGCTGCTGGACAGACAATCCAGCAGCGTCCCACCCACTTTGACGGTGTGGATTTAAACCCATACGTACAGGTGGGTCTCACGGATGGACGGAGTGGATACTATATACATGCATGTGGGGTCCACGCAGTCAGCAGGGTGGCCTGTCCGTTGGAAGTTTCACAGCTGGACGGCCCAAAAATGCATACTTCAGGGAGGGTCCACGCGGGTGGCCCATCAGCTCCACGATCTGGGCAGTCTGTCCAGCGGCAAATGGGCCAGGCTTGTTGGACGAACGGTGTGGATGGGATACACGCACGACGGGTCCCCGGATCAAGTTGATATTTGGGTTTTCCTAAAAACAGGGGGGCTGCCCAAACGAGCAGCAAGGTGGCTGCAACGTGAGCCCGGCTTGGTCCACTTGGTTGGACGGCTGGATGGTCCCCACTGAATGGACGGCCTGGATATCATGCATCAACGGGTGAGCCAAAACATATAAAAAAAAAGATAGAGAGAAAGAGGGAGAGAGAGAGAGAAAGAAGTCGGATGGTGGAGAGACCCCGCCACTATGGGCCCCTCGAGGATATACAACACATACATCAAAACAGGTCCCACTATGATCTAAAGGTCAAGATCTACACAAAAATCACCCACCGTTAGATTTCCACTTCCTTCTTCCGCTAATGCATTCTAGAACTCCAATGGTTGAGATTCGACGGTCGAGATTGGTTTTGAAGGGCGGGGATGGAAGATTGGAAGGTGGGCCACACTAGCTTCTCTCATGGAAGCTATGGACGATTGCTCTCATGGGTGTTGTTTGAAAAATGGAAAGAGAGAATGAGAGAGAGAGAGAGAGAGAGAGAGAGAGAGAGAGAGAGAGAGAGAGAGAGAGAGAGAGAGAGAGAGAGAGGTAATGGGAGAGAAGTGATGGGAGAGAGGGATGGTAAGTGATGGGAGGGTGTACTTTATTGTAAGAGAAAGTTGACTTTAGGGATGGGTGTTGGTACTTGGGGATGAGATGTTGTACTTGACATGTGAGGTGATTGATGAGATTGATTGATGAGACATTAGGTAGAGATTCTCTTCGGTTTTGCAACGCGCGACGTTTTTTTCAAACTGAACGCGGGCCAACATCTCTTAGCCCGGGTATCGCCTTGGTGCGCGAGATGCGGCGACGGTGCGATCGTGAGGGTACAAGTCTCGGGTTGAGCCGACTCTGGAAAACGGGATACGACTCAGGGTTACGCGTAAATGCCGATAACAGATCGCAGGTCGCCGAAATTCAACCGGGAGGACCGCGGAAGTCTACGGAACAGTGCGGGCTAGGGTACGGGTTTTACAGGGTGCATCAGTTTATTTTGGAGCCTTTTGATCACCTGGTATTTTCCTTTCAGCTTTGTACTTAAAGTTTTTGATATAGTGGATATGTGGTGATGTTGTTTTGTAACTTGGTTATGCTTATTGTTATGCTCCATTACAAAAAAAAAAATCATACTGAAAATCCTCTTTGTAGGATCTCAGGATCGGAATTTAGCATATGGGTGCCGGAAGCCGAGAATGGAGCACTACAGAGGCTATCGGAACCGGATTCGGCGATCAAAAATTTTGTGAGCCCGTTTACCGAGTTTGGGGCATGACACAACCAATGTCCGGTGATCGGTGCTCTGTGAGCCATACCATGATATATGTGTTTCATCCATGCCATCCATCTATTTTTTAAGATCATTTTATGGTATAAGACCAAAAACGAGGTATATCCCAATCTCAAGTGGACCACATTAAAGGAAACAGTGTTGAATGAGCGTCAACTATTAAAAACTTTTTGCAGGACATAAAAGTTTTGGATCAAGCTAATCTTTGTTTTTTCCCTTCATCTAGGCCTGTATGACATAATCAACAGATCGGATGTCAGATAAATAGTACAGTGGGCCTTATGAGGATTTTAATAGTGGATATCCAATCACTATTGTTTTCTAATAGGGTGGTCCACCTGAGAATTATATTCCTCTCATTTTTGGGATCAAGCCCTAAAATGATCCGTAAAACTGGATGAAACACATTCATCATGGTGGGGCCCACAGAGCAGCAACCACTAGTGATGTAGAGTGGATCGCAGACGATTTCATGGCCAAGATGGATCAGGAAAGGCCCGATTGACGACAGAAGTGATCTGAACTGTCAGACCTTAAATCAAGTATATCTCACAACTCAGAATGAGTCATTGGATGTAAAATATATGATTTTAGGGTAGAATGAGCTACTTTAGCCACCCAACCCTGCTATGCCAGGTTAAGTAAACTAGATTTGCGAAATACCATCCAACTTGTTTCCCTATTTTAATTTCATTTTTACTATAAATAGTATATTTTAGTTTGACTATAGCTCTTCATCCGATGGACATTAGGAGTTGCACCCAACGCGAAAAGTGCTTAGAATAATTAAGAGAATAATGTGGTGAGGCCAAATAGGATATTATTTTTTTTTACTGAAAACCTTGCGCACTAGTAGGCGTCACGACCGTCTATAAATAATAAGTTTACTATTTATAGTAATTTGTGAATTTTTAGCCTAAAACCTTACGCACTAATAGACATCACAACCATCTATAAATAGTAGGTTTACTATTTATAGTAACTCGTAGATTATAGGAGTTTTAGTTATAGTTTGATTCTAAAATCTCTCCTTACTTAGTATACCTATTTAAAGGGTTGTAAATGCCTTTATTTCATTCATCAATTAAATTACAAAATTTATAGAATTTATTTTTATTTTTTGTATTTTTTTTCTCATTTATTTGAGAAGTCTCTACCAAAAGTCCAAAGAAACTCGGTGGATTCAAAGTAACACGATGATCGACCTCATCACGTTCATCCCCGCGTCAACCAGCCACCGGTCTGGTGGCAGGGGGCGTAGCCAAACCGTTTCCGTGTATGTTTTCCTCATCTCTTAATTCAACGGATTCGATTAAATGTACACACCATGTTGCCCTACCCACAAACTAATGACTAGCCTCCTATTTCTACTTTCCGAGGCTGGATCCTCTACAAACGTTCCTAGGATAAGCATATCTTACAAATGTCCGTATTTTTCACATCTTCAGACGTTCTTCAAATCCAAGTCAGTTCACCACGTCTCTCCACCGGGTTTCTCGTTGGAGTGTTAAGATCAGTCCAATCCAAATATCATGTGGGCCACACCAGAGGTAAAAATATCCCCACCACTCATGCCTTAGGCAAGGGCATTTTTGTCATTCTGGAATTAAGTAAGCTACTCTCGCAAGAGGCATTGAAAACTCCTACTCACAGTACGGATTCCGACGCAGGAAATTTGTGGTTGCAGATCGGGAGCTCCCTGCATCTGGTCATGTCTATTTGATATTATAGCTTGAGTAGCCCCACATTGTTCTTATATAATACATCTACCCAGAAAAGCACGTTTGTAACCTCATGATAGGGTTATGACTCAAAATTCAGGCCATTCAAGGTTTCATGTGGACCATACAATCGGAAACAATGTACAGAGCAACGGTCACCGTCCATACTCTTTTACTTTTACTGGGCCACCTAAATAATGGATAGGCATGATATTTTTTCTTCAGTACTAATTTTCTGTGTTATAATTAATGGGTGGATTGGATTTCATATAATCACCAACGTGGACCTTGTAAATATGAAGGGTGTTCCCTTCTTAAAGAGAAATTGACCACTGTAAATGCCACCTTTTACCTAGCGTCTTTTCAAAAGGCCCCAAACTATACTTTCCTAAAGTAAACCATCCTGTACGGATATAGTATTTATAGACGAGAATATCCTCACATTTTCTACCTATGGCTACTACGGATTATTACCGTAGTTGTAGGTATTTAGCCAACAGTGTAAGAGTATTTTTGTCTACAAATAGTGTGTCTGTACAAGATGGTTTACTTTAGGAAATTTTTGGAGCAGTTTGAAAAGACGCCGGATAAAAGGTGACATTTACAGTGATCAATTTCTTGAATAATTTTTTAAGTATAGACGTGGCTTCCTTTTACTTTCTTTTTTCGACCCTAACAAAATCTACTTACCAATTTAAACCTCTACCGTCGCCACATAGAGCTACAGTGAGAGGAGTAGCTGTCACCCGGGTTATACGTTAATCGCATTAATCTAACCATGTGGGGCCTACCTTAATGTCTTTTATCTATATCCACGCGGTCAATATGTTTTTTAATATTGTTTTAAGACGTAACCCCAAATTTTATGAAGATTCAAATCTCAGCTGGACCATACCAGTAGAAACAGTAATGGATGGCCATTTAAAACTTTCTGTGGGCTACCAAACCACTGGATCTGGTTAATCTTTGTATTTTCAGATCTTTCTTGTCTTCTTAACATTATCAAGAGGTTGGATGGAAAATAAAAATTATGAAAATTTTACGATGGGCGCTTTTGGAATTTAGAATGGCGGGGAACTCAATCACCACTGTTTCTTTTGGTGTGGTCCACCTGGGATTTGGATCTGGTTAATCTTTGGGAAATCATCATTAAAATGATATGAAAAAAATGGATGGATGTCGTAGATATACAATACATCATTAAGCTGGGCCCCACAATAAGGGCAATACCAGATAAAGCATTTCCCGAGTAACACCTAATGGTTTCCATGTAATGGGACGTCATAGCGAAGCGGATTGCGTACTGAGTTAATTTATTTATTTTTAAACCTTATCCATGAAATTTGAACTTATGAATAGATTCGATAGCAAATAAACACTCGTCATCCATTCCATCCATTGAATTTAAATAGATTAAATTGTCAGACTCGTTAAATTTTCAAACCAATCAAATTATAAGTGGAGTAGCTCAATTACATTCTCTTTAGTGGTCCAAAGTTTAACGATTTTTTAGACTTCATGTGGACCGCATATGATTCAGTTCTGCACTGATTTTTTGGTCAACGACCTAATAAGAGATGGGAAAAAGGATGGACGGTGCGGATTTCTTCACTTAATGAATGTGGGCCCTGTTTCAAAAAACACAAGGTATAACGAATTGTAGAGGCATGTCTGCAATATAATAATTTAAGAAGGGCAATTAAAAGTCTGCAATTCACATGTGTCTCATATCTCATGTACGTAAACTTTTCAGTAAATTACGGATTTACCTGTCTCTAGGATGGGCAAACAATTGTACTCGTTCCGTTTTCTTGTTCACGTGGTGTGTCCCATCTGATTTTTTTTTTTTTTTTTTTTTTTTTTTTTTTTTTTTTTAATGTAATTTATTTTTGCATTAAGGCTATGAAAAGGCAAAGCTATATGTCCTAGGAGGGAGTGAATAGGACTATGCCAAATTAAAATTTAACTGCGAAATTCAATCAAAAATAAGATTAACAAACAAATAAAAGACAGTACTTTAAATAAATCAATGAACGGAAATATAAAGCAACTTTAAATAAAGAGTTTGATACTAATGTTGTTCTAAGGATAACATTTGCACTATAAAAACCAAGAGTTTATGTCAGGACAACCTTACTAGAACAAATTGAATATCAAAACTCAAACAGAAAGGAAATAAAGGAAATAACTAAAAATAAATTCTAAACTATTACAACATTCCCCACTTTGCTTGAAATGTAAATATTACAACATTCACATCCACATATACATTCCACAAATCTGAATGATTAAATATATAAAAATTAAGTAAACATCCAAATCACAAAGCATACCGATATATAGTGGTTCGCCTGTGTATTCACCAACTGTTAAACAACAACCACACAACTTACTACTCCACTCCTAATATCCTCACACAGGGGATATCAGCGTTCACTATGAAAATAGGTTTCACAGGTTCACCTAAAACCTTTACAATTGTGTCTTTCAAATGAGCTTACACAATTCAAAAAACTCCACTTCTGAGTTTTCCTGGCTCTCCTCAGATAACCATACAAATTAAGATTTTTCTAGCTTAACCTCAAACAAAACCAAAAGATGGAAATTTACAATAAAGTAAAATACCTGGATTTCTCCTTTTGTAGCAGCCCGGAAGAACCAATCGGAGTAGAAGTTCGAATGTAGAAGTTCAATGTCCAATACTCACTTTAAGATGGTTCTAGGTTTTAATTGATTTTAAATTAAACCAGTTGGGCTAGCTAGATTTGATTTTGATTCCAAGAAGAAGGAATACAGAAATTCCTCTTTCAAATCAGATTGGAATGTAGAAACAAAATCAAATGCACAAAGCTAACAAAAGAGAATATAAAATATGCACAAAGTAGCTTAAAATGAACACTAACTTATCTCAGAGTGAAGCCTTGAATTTTCTTAAATTGAGTTATAAATCTCTGAAATTCGTGCTCTATTTATAGTTACAGAAATCGCGTCTACGACTGGTCGTGTGACCACTATGACTGGTCGTAAGACGAACTACATTTTGAAATTTTAAGCGCGATTTGGTAAAATCGTTCTACAACTGATTGAAGGTAGTCCACGACCGGTTGTATGCACTCTACGACTGGTCGTGAACCACCCACGACTAGTCATGAGACATAAAGTTTAGTCGCTAGAGTTTGAGTCGAAGATCTAGAACTGGTCGAAGGATGAGTCGTGACCATTCCTACGACTGGTCGAACAGTCTACAGGACTGGTCGTAGAATAACCAAAAAATTTTGAAAAATTGAAACAACTTAGGACTGGTCTTGGAATTTCTTGGACTGGTCGAACCAGTGCTAGGACTAGTCGAACAAGGTCCAAGACTAGTCTTAGAACTGACCAAATTCATGTAAAAAGATTCATCTTAAATTATGTATACAAAATGACCTATACCCTAAGGTCAAACTAAGGTCTATCATACCTGGGACATAAAGTATGAACATTGAGACTTCATTCTATCAGATGAGGTTAACCTTTGAACCTTATGAAGCTTGAGATCTCTACTTGATGTAGCTTGATTTTAAGATCTTCTACAGCTGGAAGGTAGACTTCATCTTGAGTTACACTTGAGTCTTGAAATGCACTTAAGTCTTGAACAAACACTCTTCTTATCGATGTAGCTCTGAATATTGATGCTTACAGAAGAGGATAAAATACATGACCTTGCATTTCTTAAAGTCGATTACTGTACTTGACTTGATGCATTGTGATGTTGTGTCTTGAAATATATATATATATATTTCAACATGTACACACACACACACACACACACACATATATAGTATGGTGGGTTCTTGTACTTTATTTCTATTCGTTCTTTAGAAAGCCAATTAAAGAGAGAGCAATAATTTTACACTAGATGTATGATGTATTTAAAATTTATGGAGATACTGGAAGAGGATTTTGTGAGTATAAATGTATCATTTATCGAGTGATGCAACATCATCCATAAAGCAATAGCAGTTGACAATAATGTGGTCGAGTCAACAAGGAAGTCTAGAGTGGTTATCTGTATAGTGGCAAGCTAAGAAGAAAATACTTGAGGCGGTCAGTAATGATAAAGAGGTTAAAACAATCCTTAGAATGTGGGAAGTATCTAGATGATTATATTAAGGCTATAAAACAAATGAATTCAGTAGAAGAATTTGTCTCATACCAACCAAACTAAACAAAATTAATCTTTCAATTATCTTTTAATTATCTGTCATTTACATTCCTTAGTATAATTTTTACTTTTAGATGTTATTTACATTCTTTAATGTAATCCGTAGCATTTATCAAGCAGCAGTTAACTTTATCTGTAATTCGAGTCTGCGCTCATACATTAGATTAAGTTCAAGTATCAAGTAAAGTTCTCCATCCAGAAAAGCATTTTGTAGTTGTTTTCTGCCGCTAACTATAAGAATATCCTTTTTGTTTTATTTGTATTGCAAAGAAAAAAAATTCTTTCATACGAAAGGCAGAAATGTGACCTATTTTTAGAGGACGAACTCCAATCTCTACCTTTCATACATTATCCAAGTGATGAATAGGTGATCGATCTTATTAGATCTTGATCATATGCGATCAATTTTTTTGTATTTGTCTATCTTAGTGCTTAGGGATGTAGCCACTGTTGGAATATTTGGTTGAATTAAATAGACTATTTAAAATCGAGAACCAAAAGGAAAATTAAATTTGATACAAAAAACTTATAGATTTGAGTCGAGGTCACTCGGCTTGAAATTGAATTTGCTTCCCTTGGACAGTGTCCCAAGTGCAACAGGTTTCAGAGCAATCGACCTCCAGGATACAACGACGATGATCCGGTCCCAGCGGTGCACTCACTATACATGGGCTCGAACCACTTGCAGTTTAACCTGAAAGTGCTGAGTTGACTCAATGACGAACTTAGCAACCAAAACTCATCAACCAAAAGACAGAGAGATTTTTCACAATAGAAGAAAAGATTTTTCATAATTTTGAAATTGGAACGAAAGTCCTTGTATAGACTTCGAAATGGTGTATTAAGCATCCTTTTGAAAGGGTTTGGTCCGTTGGGTTTAAACCCAACAGGTGCGACCAACCGAACGGTCACATCTCTTTGGTTTAAAACGAAAAGGCACAAGTGGAAGTACACTCTCACAAAAATAAAGTCCCGCAAGTACCATACAAGTACACCCACACCCGCACCCAGCCCATAGCGTCGCGTCGCGCACGCGCACATGGACTCAGACTAGGACTCGAGCTCAGCTCGGCTCAGCGCACGTACGTGTGTGGTCAATCGCATAGATTAAAGCTATTGGCATAGCCCCCCACAGGACCAAATTCATATGCCGTAACACCCTGAACTTTTCAATACTCGAGTATTGAAAGTTCTTGAGTCTTAGGGAGAAGTTCGACTTAATATGTACATGTGTATGATATCAGTCCAACCATCCTAACCTTATATCTACTTCCAAGTGCAAATCTAACCATTGGGAATAGTCTTCCTTCACAGATCAAGCCATCTGACCGTTGATTTTAAGACAAGATCATCCATCAAGTGATTTAACGTATTTACCTTCCCTTAAGCGAATTAGCGAATAACCATTTACCCGTAATGATTTAGATGTAAGTGCATTTGTAAGAGTTGTTTAGAAAGGTGCATACGACCCTATAGAACTATTAGATTTCACAAAACTCTTAGAGTAGTAATAATTACAAAAATGTCATTAACCTAGACCCCTAGATCCTAGATCACATGGTTCCCACGATCCGTTTAATGAGAAACCTTACACCATGTTAATATATCATAAATTAACCATACGTGACAAATTTCAACCCTTGGATCAGTAAGATCAACGATTAAAGTGAATATACACCTGAGAGTGGTCCACTAAAGCCTTAGATCTGCCTGATCTCTAACCAAGGGCCCCATTTAGACCCTAATATGGGCTGAAAAAATGAATGGACCGAGTAGATTTCTGAAAAAAAACATCACTGTGGGCCTCACAATCATGCCCGAGTGTACCTAGTACACGTGCACCAGCGGTGCACTGAACTAACAATCGGGTCAAACTGCATTTGACCCAATATCTCCCGCCTAAAGAGGAGGTTTCCTCCTTTTCTTCCATTTCTTTCCATCGGACGGACGATGTCCATTTGGGATGGGTTATGGCCCGCCATGATCACCTGTTTGTACGATCCAAACCGTCTATCACGTTTGGGGGCCACCTCCGTCCCAACCCCAGCTATTCTCACGTGAAACTCTACACGTGTGTTCACACGATTCCCAGCGAAAGAGGAGTTATGTGCATGGCTCGAAAATAGAAGATCCTGTTTCCTTTTGTCTCCCTCTTTGCACGCTAAAAACCCATGCACGCTACCTCCTGACCATCCCGGCCATCCATTGCATCCCGTCTCAGCCCCTCAAATTAAGGCTTTCCCTATCTACATGTTCCTTTCGTACTCTTTCCGCAACAACGGAGAAACTGAAAATAGTCTGGTTTCAACACGCAGGACGACCGCACACTGATACGTAGCACGCGGTCCAAATTGAGAGAGAGAGGAGTCTGATCCTTCCCACGCCGACCGAAAGGAACACAACGAAGAGGAGAACACGGCGTTTCACCGTTTTCCTTACGTAAACCACACTTCCGGAAACTACACTTGTAAACCTTCGAAGATCTCGTCCACGAGAAGACCCTGATCAAACCAAGAATTTGATGGGCTAGAGGTCTTAGGATAGCCAAATCAAATCGTTCAACAGGAACATCTCAATCCAGAAGAACTGAGGATCAATTCGACAGTATATCGAGGGCCGTCTGCCTGATCACACGCCGAACTAAAGAATCATCAACAGGCAATCAAAGTGCTGATCAGAGATGTTTATTTGATAGCCTTTCCTCAAAGAAACCCCACCCGGATATCAGGTGGGACCAATCACTGCTACAACTCCACAAATCGGGGCCCACGCGCAAGTCGCCTACGAAATCCTTGCGTAAATTGAGCGCGAAGGGAGGGAGACTGTCTGACTACAACTCCTCTCCCTCCAGGACTGAGCGTTATAAATTGAATGAGAGAAAGGAAAAAAATGTCTGAAGTAAGGGAAAAGAGAGAGAGAGAGAGATAGAGAGAGAGAGAGAGGACGTCCGCTCGAAAGGAAAGGAGAGAGAGTACACGTAGGACCGGGTTAACTCGGTTGAGTCCGACTAGAATTCGTCCTGATTTGTCCAAACTCTCTGTCGAACCTCCCAAGGAGAAAGAGAAGAGAGAGAGAGAGAGAGAGAGAGAGAGAGAGAGAGAGAGAGAGAGAGAAGAAATGGGAGAGAGAGAAACAAGGTTATGAAGAAGATAGTGTGTGACTCACTGAGTCACCAGCTGGGTTCAAGTTCGAGGCAAAGTCTTCAATCCACACAACACCTTATGATAAGTTTTCCTAATTAGTAGATTAAATAAACTAACCTACACGAAGATGATAAACAAAACCCTAGTTTAGTCCTTATCTAGATAAATCATGTAACCCGTAGAGAAAGTTGAAGTCTACAACACATATACAAGTTCTTAGTAAACATGTGAAGAGGATTCAACCTTAAAAAGGTGAGGGTTTTATTCCTTTAAGCTTATAGTACTTTAAGTTGATATATTTTATCTTACCTGTTACATACTATGTTTTCATGATGCTATGATTTTCTTCCTGCCATTATTTTATCATCAACCATTATCTACCCTTTTGGGAATCATGATATGATATTAATTACCAGTGATCTTTATGAATTTATATGGAGTGATAGATACAGACCTTGCCCTTGCCTTTTATCAATTTCTTGAGTTAGCCCTTGCTACTCCTCTTTATTGAGTTGGTCATTGCCACTCTTCTTATTATTGAGTTGGTCATTGCCACTTTTCTTATTATTAAGTTGGCCATTGCTACTCTCCTATTTGTTGAGTTAGCCATTACTACTTTCCTCTTTATTAAGTTGCCATTGCTACTTTTATATTGCTGAGTTGGCCATTGCCAGTCTTCTCTTTATCGTGTTAGACTTGTGTTATTTACCTTTAAGGCTTGGTCATGTGTCTTGATATTCCAAAACCTCCATAATTCAATTTATCCCTCTATAACTGCAAGTGATGTGTTAAGAGGTATCACAACTAGTGATTCAATTATTATATCATGGACGTAATGCACTTTAGGTAGAGACTCTCTTAGTCGTCACGTAAATCCATGGGTTTTTAGGTAGTGGTGCATGAATCAATGTAAGTTATTCGCAATGCGTGTTACATCACTTCCAGGATTGGATGTTGCAAATAGTCACTCCATGAACAAATCATGTCACATAATTCATCTAACTCATGTATTGTGCACCTTGAAGTGTTCACATAAATCCACAGTAGCGTTGGACATGTCGATGAACCTCCATAGTATGAGAATGCGGGGCGATCTGGATTTTATATAAATTGTATTCCATAATGTGATGATCACTATGTATGATGAGCCGCACACATTTTACTAGACATGCATCTCATGTAGGTTGTTCGCGCATACTAATACTCCTTAATAGTAGAATACTAGACGTATTAAAACCTTTATATTGCTTTTATGAATCTCTTACATCATTGTTAATCTTAAAGGATAACCACCACTATGAGTAGGGCGTTCACCTCTTCAACCGTATAGATAATGCAGGTGACATACAGATTAAAGACCTAGAAGACCATCTCCCTATGGAAGATTATACTGAAAGAATAAGAAGATAGTTTATGATTTAGTTTTATATTTTTGCTGCGAACTCGATAAATGTAATAAGCTTCCATTGAGAAGGCATTTGATTATTTACTGGATGAAATAATCAATACGGTTGATTTTATTCTCGTGAATGGTTGCCATCTTGAATATATCTAGATCTGATCAAAAGGGAAAAAAAATCAAGCTGCAATTTTCAAATCATCCAATTTATACATGATTAAAACCTGTTTTTCCTCGAGCACGAGTATGAACTCTGGCTGTAAAAATTCGGGATGTTACACATGCCCCCTGAACGAGGATCAAACCCCAATGCAAAAGGCCTATCTTATATACAAGAAGATTTTCTTTAGTAAATCCAATGTGGAACAAAATCCACAACTCAAAAGCATTAGAAACTTCAAATGTGGAGGGAAACTAAAATATTTGAAATTCTAATTTTAATATAAATTTTGAGACAAAATACAACAATCCCCCACATGTTTCAAAATAAAAAGTCTTTCAGATTAAAGCGTAATAGTTGTGCAATGGTGTCGGTGTCATAATAGACTTGAATCGACATTAGAGTAAACAGGAAGGTTTAAAGGAATCAGGTGACACTACAGTCTTGAACATGAATCCTTATAGTGTAAATTATAAATACATGTCACTCACATAACTCTTCATCTGTAAGTGATTTTACAGTTCGGTACTTTTCAACCATACACCATTATCTGAATTTCATGAGTGTTCTAAAGAATTCGTCGAAGTTCTCATAGGAAACAGCATTCACCTCTACACCCATATAGGTAAATTACATCAAATGTATGCAGCAATTGTAGACACTACCAAATATATGGCTACGTATCCATTAAGAGTTTTAAAAAACTCATCCTTCTGCATTTCTGCTTACACTGTTATATCATAGAAGGGGCTCATATATTTCAGTGCAATCGTCTACCTCGTGTCTTGTTGTTTACTCATTAAACCTATCTCATGGGATCTCTACTTGTATAGGTTGAGTTGCCGAAACTAGCAACTCATATATTAGGCCTAGCCACTTTCCCTTTGATGTATCATTGACTAATCTTTTATATAGTCCTTTGGTAAGAGAATCTGTCAGATTTCCTTCTTACCTCACAAAGTCAATAGATATGACTCCATCACGCAACATGTGTTTCACTATATTGTGTCTAAGTCTAATATGCCTGTTTTTTCCATTATCTATATTTTACTTTTATTTTTCATATAGTTGCTTAACAATCATAATGAAATAGACACGGCCGATACAAGCTTTATCTATAATAGTACATCAATCAAGAGATTTCTAAGCCACTCGGATTCTGATATAGTCTTTTCTAAGGCAATGAACTCAGATTCCATAGTTGACCGAGTAATACATGTCTGCTTAGTAGACTTCCAAGAGACTGCTCCTCTACCTAACGTGAAAACATATCCGCTAGCAGATTTTGTCTCATTTAAATCAGTGATCCAATTAGCATCACTGTATCCTTCTAATACATGAGGATAACCATTATAATGTAAACCATAGGTCATTCTATCTTTTAGGTATATCAAAATCCTAAACAAGACATTCCAATACTCTTTTCCAAGGTTATGTGTATATCTACTTAGCCTTCCTATTGTAAAAGCTATGTCTAGTGTAGTGCAGTTTGTTAGATACACGAGGCTACCAATTATTCTGGAATATTCCAATCAAGACATATTACTACATGTATTCTTCATGAGAGTTGCACTGTAATCATAAGGTATACTGACAGGTAAATAGTCAAAATGATCAAACTTTCTTAGTAACTTTTCAATGTAATGGGAATGTGATAATATAAGACTACCGTCTTTCCTAGTTACTTCAATACCCCAGATTACACTAGCCTCTCCTAAGTCTTTCATGTCAAATTTAAATGACAATAATTTCTTAGTCACATTAACTAATTTAATATTAGTTCCAAAAATAAACATATTATCAATATAAAGGCAGATAATAATACAATCATTTTCAAAAAATTTACTATATACACATTTATGTACATCATTTATATGATAACCGTTTATTTCAAAACACCATCAAATTTTTCATGCCATTGTTTTTTAGCCTGTTTTATACCATATAATGATTTAATTAGTCTACACACTTTATTTTCTTTACCTGATATCTTATAATCCTCAGGTTGCTCCATATATACTTCTTCTTCTAAATCTCCATTTAAAAAAGCCGTCTTACCGTCCATCTGGTGTACCACCAGTTTATATATGGAAGTTATCGCTATTAAGACCCTTAAAGTTGTAATCCTAGTTACAGGAGAATAGATATTAAAACAAGCTATTCATTCCTTTTGTTTAAAACCTTTTACTACTAATCTAGCATTAAACTTATCAATAGTTCCATCTAATTTTAGTTTCTTTCTAAACACCCATTTACAACCTGTTGGTTTGTTTCCATGTGGTAGGTGTACAAGTTCCCAAGTATTATTAGATATAATAGATTCCAATTCATTATTTATTGTTTCCTTACAAAAGGTTTCATCTTGAGAGTTCTTCACTTCTGTATATGTTGTAGGATCATCTTCTACTAAGAATGTGAAAAAATCATCTCCTAGGTTAGTTTCTCTTCCAAATCTAGTACTTTTGCTTGGTTATATCTCTTCTACTTTCTCATGAGCACTTTTTGTAAGACCTGTACCCTAGTTTATACTGTTCCGTAGGCTTCTGCGATCCTACGGTCAAATTTCGGCAACCCTCGACCCGTTACCGACATTTGCGCGCGATCCTAAGCTGAGTCCCGCATACCGAAGTCAGATCGAATCGAAACCTGTACCTTGGCGACTGCGCCGTCGCCGTGGTTCTAATGCCGCGACTCGCGTACCGACCCGATACCCAGGGTAGAAGATGTAGGCCCGCGTTTAATTCGAAGAAAACACTGCACATTGCGAATTACGAGGGAATCTCTACAAGATGTCCCATCAATCAATGTCAAGTATAAGCCTTACCCAAGTACATGCAACCCATCCCTCCCTTTTCAAAAGGCAACTCTCTCTCCCCTCTCACCATCCCTCTTTTACAAGTTTTTAAACAAACCAATCCCTCTTTACAAAAATTTCAAACTAAGCCCATGCCTCTCCATCACCCTTCCTTACAACAACCACTCCACCCATCCATATCATCTTATCCCATCTCTCTCTCTCTCTCTCTCTCTCTCTCTCTCTCTCTCATTTCTCAAACCTCCCAAGCACCACACGTCCAAGTATTTCCCAAGCTTTCCAAAATATCAAGTGTGGCCCACCCTCTCATCTCTCATCCCCACCATCAAAGCCCCATCAACCTCCATCAAAAGAGAAGGCAAGGAGCTAAGGAGGCTAAGGGACCAAGAAGAAGGAAGATAGGTGGGTGATCCACCATTAATTTCAGTTTTAAGGGCCACTTGTTGTGGGACCCAAATGGTGTATGTAATGTAGAGAGGGGCCCATAGTGGCGGGGTCCCTCTATCTTACCGTATCTCTCTCTTTCTCTCTCTCTCTCTCTCTCTCTCTCTCTCTCCTTTTTCCTCTCCCTAAAATGTAGTGGGCCCCACCAAATTGTGTTAAATCTACTCCATCCATCAGACGGAGTGGACCACCACATATCAGGGAAATCCCACCCATTAGACCTAAATATATGGAATATATTTATATTATATATATATAATTTATATATACATCCATGGTGGGCCACGTCCATGTGGGACCCACCATGATACTTTGTGTTATTCCACACCTTCCAGTATCTCTGGATGTTGGACGTGCCTCAACAGAGAAGTGTGGACATTGTGGGTGAGTGGCTAACAATGCAGTATGTACTGACGTGTGTGGTGGGTAACAGTGAGGTCTACACTGCTCATGCAGGCCCCACCATGTTGTATGTATTTAATCCAAGCCGTCCATTTCATTCCTCAGCTCATTTCTGACGTTGAGCCAAAATTTGAGACCAATCTGATTCTCGGGCGGGCCATACCATAGAAAATAGTGGTATTACCATTAAAACCCATCTTGATCCTTCTATTTACTAAAAACACGTCGCATATTGGTCTCATTTCGTCAATCAGGGGCCGTAGAATCAAATGGCCGAGTTAGATTTTTCAGATGCAGGCCCCACATGGGAAAAATCGTGGAAATTCTTGTTTAAAAATAAAAAATAGCAAACAACAGCAGCGTCTACTGCTGCTGCTACTGGCGGAGGACGTAGGCAACGTCCTACGGCTGTCTGGACGGATGGGTTGGCCCTCACGGCCCCAGCTGTGGGCCCCCACCGTGATGCGTTTCGAACATCAACACCATGCATTGGGTGGGCCTTCCCCCTGGCTACGGGCCACCCAAAAATCAGCCGTATACGGAACTTAGGTGGGCCACACCGTCTAAAATCATGTGAAGATATGCCTAAAACATATAAAATCACTTGGTGGGGCTACCTGAAATTTGGATGCGGTTGAGACTTGGTCTGAACCCTCAGCCAAGTGGGATGCACATAATGGGTGGACTGGATTCGTGAACCACATTCCAGTGGGCCCTGGTCCACGTGACCTTATGAACAGTTGGATGGCAGATAAACAGTAC
This sequence comes from Magnolia officinalis, assembly GCA_021015155.1. Classification (NCBI taxonomy): domain Eukaryota; kingdom Viridiplantae; phylum Streptophyta; class Magnoliopsida; order Magnoliales; family Magnoliaceae; genus Magnolia; species Magnolia officinalis. The sequence continues at coordinate 20,320,299 of JAJHSJ010000015.1, forward strand.
AGTGGGCCCCCAAGGTCCACGTGACCTTATGAACAGATTGGATGAAAATAAACATTATGGTGGGCCCTGGCCCACGTGTTCTTATGAACAGTTTGAATGGCAAATAAACGTTACAGTGGGCCCTACCCAAAGGTCCACGTGACCTTATGAATAGGTTGGATTGCAAATAAACATTACAGTGGGCCCTAGGCCCATGTGACCCTAAGAACAGTTTGGATGGAAAATAAACATTATGTTGGGCCCTAAATTGGGTGAAAAATAAACATTATGGTGGGTCCTACTTAGGACCCACTTATGTATGTATTATGTCCACACCTTTCGTCAGTGTGGACCTCCACCATGGAGTATGTGATTTATTTATGCCTTCCATCCCTATGGGACCTACCATGATGCATGAGTTCATCCAAACCGTCCAACCATTTTGAAGATTATTTCAAGGCCATGTGACGAGGCCCATCTTGGTGTATTTGTGGGCCTTCCATTGAGGCCCACCTTATTTGTATAAGGCCCGTCGTTGAGGCCCACTTTGACATATATAAGGCCCATGTTGTGAGGCTATGGTGATGTATGCAAGGCCCATGAGTTATTGTCACGCCCCAAACTCGAAAAACGGGCACACAAAATTTCCGATCGCCGAATCCGGTACCGACAGTCTCCTTAGTACCCCATTCTCTGCTTCTAGCGCCCATACGCCAGATTCCGATCCTGGGATCCTACAAGGAGAATTTTCAGTATAAATTTTTTTTTTTGTAATGGAGCATAACCACAAGCATAACCAAGTCACAAAACAACATTACCACATATCCACCATATTAAAAACTTTAAGTACAATGCGTATGAAAGGAAAATACAATATAATGAAAGTAACAAAATCTCCAGATGCTCAGCTGCACGCTCCAAGCTCAACGCTGCTGCAACCTAACGCCACCTGCACGCATCTATCGTGCATAAGCTTACAAAAGCTTAGAGGGTGGTGAAAGTGTGTGTAAGGCGAGTGCCAAGTGTACAATATCAGAGTAATGCGGAAATATGTGGTAAGTCCATGAATGCTATAAGCTATACCAAAGTTATGTAATGCAAGGCATGAATGCTATCGGGCATACCAAGACCATGCGATGCGAGGCCTATGTAGCCAAATGTCATATGCGAGATGCAAAGCAAGCGTGCCAGTACTCATCAAGTACACATATCAGTACAGTTCCTCTCTGGATATCACCGGGGTCTAATACACCTCACACTGACTGCCTCCTCCCTAGCTGCACAGTCAAGTAAGTAGAAGAAACCACACTATCCGCCTGACCAGTAGTCTGCCAATACCTACCCAGCTCGTCGATAGCGGACACATTTGCGAGCTGGTCAAACTCAGCCTAGCTTATAGCCTCCTCACTCAGGCGGATAAGGCCACACCCCCTTCCAACCGACCACGACACAGTGGGAGATGCGGCCTACTGGTATTCGGCATTCGGGCGCTCGTGTTTCTATCCGGTCTAGATGTTGGAGCAGTCCCTATTACCAAAAAGGTTCTAGGACTTTCACCCAAGGACATCCTAAGTGCCCTCAGTGCTAAAACAAAGTATTTTTAGTATTCGATACGACCATCCACGATGTGCTTGTGGAGCCACAACCCTGATGTCGCTAGGGCGTGCAGTGATCAAGTTAGACATATGCGAGATGCATGAGTCATACCGTACAATCATGCAATAATCTCACGCGTACCACGCGATCATGTGGGGCACTCCATCTCATAAGGAGTCCCGTAAATGTCTCAGCCCAACGGCTTATGCTATGATCAAACATTTCTCATATCAACCATACATATGATGCGTATGGGCATGAATGATGAAATTATACTAAGCATGTTATAAAGTAATGAACTATCTTTACAACGCAGATGGGCATAAACGGCTTACACACAACAAGTACGGGCCTATCAATGGGCCCTAGGGAGAGTCACAATGCGGACATTTAACCAACATTGTACTTACAATGTGACGTCAAACCAACATTACTCCCAAGGGACGGTCCGTCATGAAACATCATTACACAAACCATGGAGGAATCACATATTGCAATGGACCTATATACATCTCATTAGGCCTTGACCCATAGTCCTCAGATACATCAAATGGGCCGCCTCATATGGGCCTTATATAAATCAAGTGGGCCGCATTAATGGGCCTTATGTACATTGCAATGGGCTATATCCCATGGGCCTTTAAATACATCAAATGGGCCTCCTAACATGGGCCTTACATTCACATTAAAGTGGGCCTCAATAACAGCTTCGTACACATCAAGGTGAGCCTCAACAATGGGCCATAAATATGACAAGGTGGGCCTAAAACACTTGGGCCTTATATAAACCAAGGTGGGGTCCACTGGATCTGACTCATTCTTTAGCTCATACTCATAAAACGAGCTTTTAAAATGGAAGGATAGATTGAATGCAACACATGCATCATGGTAGGGCCCATAAAGCCCACCATCATATACATATATATATGGGAAAAGGTACAATGCGCTCGAGTTGATTTTAACGTCCCATGAGGTCGAGCTGTGTGGGCCCCACCATGACGCGTTTCGAATGTCAACACCATCAGTTAGATGCACCAGTCCCTCGTGGGCCTAGGCCTCAAAAAAATCAAGTCGACTTGTGTGAGCCACACCACATACAGAAGTTGGAGAGGTGCCATAACCATTTTTGAGGGCCCACCGAGCTGTGGTTTGTAAATCCAGCCCATCCATAATTCGTGTCTCACTTATATGAGGGCTCAGACCAAGTTTCAGGCGCATGAAAAACTCAGGTGGGGTCCACCGTCCACGACAGTGGACGGTGAGCGTGAAACACATACATAACAGTGGGCTCCGCCGTCCGCTGGACGGTGGTAATATAACACATACATTAACGTGGGCTCCACCGTCTGCTGGACAGTGGTAATATAACACATACATTAACGTGGGCTCCACCGTCCGCTGGACGGTGGGAATAAAACACGTACATCACTGTGGGCTCCATGTGGGGCCCACCATAACGTTTACTTTCCATCCAGACCGTTGATAAGGTCACACGGACCTGGAATGAAGAGGAAAAACAATTTTCATTTTGATCCAAAGCTTCTGTGGACCCAAAATGGGATTTAATGGTAGAGTTCAATCACCGCTATTTCTTGTGGTGTGGTCCACCTGAGATTTGGATCAAGCTGAAACTTGGAGGGGGCCCACTTCAGAGAGTGGCCCACCACATGAACGGATTGGATGTCAAATAAACATCAAGATGGGGCCCACGGCTGGAGCCGTGGGTTCCTGCCCACCGTCCGCCCGTACACCGCAACAGGCGCTGCCTGTGCCTCTCTGACAACAGCAGCTGACGCTGCTGCTGTATATTTATTTATTTATTTTTTTTTAAATCTGTATTTTTTGTGATTTTTCATGTGTGGGGCCCGCTTCAACCGAATCCACCCCGGCCGCTGGTTTCCACGGCCTAAGATGGACCAAACAAGTCCAATATCGGATATTTTTCGGTGTATATAACTATCAGGGTAGATTTTCAATGGTAATGACATTTTTTTCAACGTTGTGGCCCACCAGGTAATCGGATCAACCTCATTTTTCGGCTCAACGCCTAAAATGAGTTGGTAAATAGGATGGACGGCATGGATTGAATCCATACATCGAGGTGGGGCCTATATGAGTGGCCCACCCCATGAGCTTGGAACCAAGCTTATATTTGTGTTTTTCCCAGTGACGTCTAGCATCCCTGGACGCTGGATGGCTCAAGGTGGGCCCTGCTCTGGTGGACCACCAATGGTGGATGGTGTGGGTACAACACATATGAAATGGGCCCCACTTAGAGATGACCTGGATACAATACATGCCTCATGGTGGGGTCCATCCAAGTGGGCCACATGGCCACGTCATCATCATTTGAAAAAAAATGAAAAAGAGAGTGACAGAGAGAGAAAAGAGTGGGACACACGTGTGATGGAGGGACCCCGACACTATGGGCCCTCCCTTGCATCCAGTCATACATCAAATGATAATCAAGGTGGGCCATTGGCCACATCTTAGGGTCTAAAGTGAGATCCATACCATTGATCGGCAGGCCTCACTTGGCCCATCATAAAAACACAGAAATCTAGTCTATACAAGCACTCACCACTTGATCTTCTTGGTCCGTTGGTAAACCAATCTCCTTGTGCTTCACTTTGGTGGTGGAGATGAGAAATGGATGGCTAGGATGAGAGATCTTGGGATGGAAAGGTGGGCCTCACACATGCACTTTTCTCTCCATGGAAAGAGCTTGGACGTGGGTGCTCTTGCTTGGAATTGTGAAGGAAAAGAGAGAGAGGTGTGGTGGTTGTAAGAGAGATGTGAGTGATGGGTGTGATGGGTGAAAGGGTGAGTGATGGATGAGGCGATATATGTGTTGACTTTTGAGGCTTACTTGACTTGTGGAGAAAGAAAGCATGGGTTGCTTTGTACTTGACATGAAGTGATTGATTGATTGATTGATGGGACATGTTGTAGAGATTCTCTTGGGATTGCAAATACGCTGCATTTCTTCGAAATAAACGCCGACCCACATCTTCCGGTTTGGGTATCGGTTCGGTGCGCGAGTCGCGGCGTTGGAACCGAGGCGACGGTGCGGTCGCAATGATACAGGTCTCGGATTAAACCGACTCGAATCTACAGGATACGACTTACGGTCGTGTACAACGTTGATTATCGGTCGCGAACTACCGGACTTCGACGGAAAGGATAGCGGGATTCGACGGAATAGTACGAATTAGGATACGGGTCTTACAGTTATGGCCCATTGCAATGTACGTAAGGCCCATTGGTGCGGCCCATGGATGCGGCCTACTTGATGAATATAAGGCCCATATGATAAGGTCAATTGATGTACTTAAGGCTCAATGGGTGCAATTAGGTCCATTGCAATGTGTGATTCCTTCATGGCGTATATAATAACAGGTAGTGTCTTAGGAACAATGATGGTTAGATGCCCACATTGTAAGGATGATGTCTGTTAAATGTCGGCATTGTCACTCTCCCTAAGGCCCACTGATAGGCCCATACTTGTAGTGGGTAGGCCATCTAGGCCCATCCTCGCTTTACTTAGAGCCCATCACTATATAACATGTTTAGTATAGATACATGATTCATGATCATACGCATCATATGTATGCTTGGTATGAGGAGTGACTGATCATAGCATATGCCTTTGGGCGAATTGTTTATAGGCTCCCTGATAGACGGAGTTGCCCTACATGAGCGCGCGGTATGCGCAGGATTGTTGCATGTTTGGTAGGGTGATTCATGCACTTGCATTTGTGTGATCATGATTATTGTATGCCCTATCGAAATCAGGGCCATAGCCTCCACAGACACATCATGGGTGGCTGGATTGGATACCGAAAATGTTTGCTTCTAGCATACGGGCACCATAGATGTCCCTGGGTGAAAATTCTTAAACCCGATGGTACCAGAGGATGACTCCAATGTCGAGACTGAGTGGATATATGAGCACATGAGGGCTGAATACCAGGAGGCCGTGTCTCCTACTGTATCGTGGTCGGTTGGAAAGGGGTGTGACCTTACTCGCCCGAGGGTAGGGAGCAATACTAGGCTGAGTTTGACCAGCTCGTGAATGGATCCGCTATCGACGTGCCGGATAGGTATTGGCAGACTATTGGTCAGGCGGATAGTGAGGTTTCTTATGCTCACTTGGACTGTGCGGCTAGGAGAACGACAGTGCCATTTAGAGTGTACTAGACCCCCGTGATTATCCTAAATGAGAACTGTACTGATATATGATGAGGATTGGTATGCTTGAGTTGTATCTTGCATTGCATGGTCTTAACATGACAGATAACATTCATATCTTGCACCACATAGCCTTGGTACGACTGGTTGCATTCATGTACTCATCAGCACGATTCCCCATTACTCTGACCTTACATTCTGAGCACGCTCATATTGCGCATACACTTACACCACCCTCTAAGCTTTCTATAAGCTATGCACGATTGATGCATACAGGTGACGCCAGGACGCAGCCGTAGTCTCACCGCAGTTGGAGCGTGCAGCCGAGATTCTGGAGTTTTTGTTATTATCACTATCTTGTATTTCCCTTCATACGCCTTGTGCTCAAAGGTTTTTATCATAGTGGATTTTGTGATGGTGTTCTTGTGGTTATTGTTTGTGGGTTATGCTTGTGGTTATGCTCATTACGAATGAAATTGATTATTAGAAATCCTCCTTGTATCATCCCAGGATCGGAACCCGGTATATGGGTGCCGGGAGCCGAGAATGAGGTACTATGGAGGCTGTCGGCGCCGGATTCGGCAATCGAGAATTTTGTGAGCCCGGTTTCTAAGTTCGGGGCATGACACTTTTACTAGTAGACGCGATATCTGATATATTAACTTCTTCTATTGTTATGGACTTAGATTTTATAGGAAATATATTCTCAAAGAACTCTGCATTTATAGCTTCTATAATTGTATTAGGATCTAGAATATTGTCCTTAGTCTTTAAAACTAGAAACCTGTAAGCTACATTATTTTGTGTGTACTTTATAAATATACAGTTAGTCATTTTATGCTATAGTTTTCTTTTCTTAGCTTTAGCCAATCATACTTTAGCAAGACACCCCCACACTTTGAGATATTTATAATTATGAACATGATTCTTCAAAAGTTCATATTGAATTTGTTCAAAATATTTAGAAGGAATCCTATTTAGGATATAACAAGTAGACAAAATTGTTTCTCCTCACATTTTTGAAGATAAGCCTGAACTATTTAACATAGCATTTATTATCTCCTTAAGAGTTCGATTTTTACGCTCTGCTATTCTATTCTGTTTTGGTGTATAAGGAGTTGTAGTTTGGTGAATTATCCTAGTCTTTGCACACAATTCTCTAAATCGAAAAGATTCATATTTACCTCCTCTATCTATTCTATGTCTTTTAATTTTTATATTTAACTGATTTTCAACCTCAATTTTATACTTAAAGAAAGCTTTTAAAACTTCATCTTTGTATCTTAACAGATAGACTCTAGTGAATCTAAATAGCCGTCTACAAAAGTTATGTAATATCTTTTTCTACCTCTAGACATGTGATTTCTAAAATCACCTAAGTTATCATGTATCAACTTTAATAGAACAGAAGATCGTTCTATTCATTTAAAGGGTTTTCTAATGAATTTTAATTCTACACATGTTTCACATTAATCAAAATTTTCATTTGATATGTTAGGCAATAAACCTAGTCTTTTCATTTTCTTTAAAGATGTTATGTTCACATGACATAATATACTATACTATAGATAAAAGGGTTCAACGATATAAACATAATTGGATGTTTTCTTATTATTATCATTGGATACATTTACAATAAATAGACCATCACAACAGTATCCCTTACTAACAAAAGTTCCATTCTCAGTTATTACAAGTTTATCTGAATCAAATACTAATTTGACACCAGCCTTATTGAGGAGTGAACCAAAGACCAAGTTTCTTCTAATGTTAGGCACATGTAGGACATCATTCAATAGCAGAGTATTTTTAGAAGTGAGTTTCAAAAGTACTTTCCATTTCTCTTTCCCTACAACTGGAAATGTTCTAGCATTACCCATGAACACTTGTTTATCATCTCCTGATACTTGGTAGGAGGTAAAAATGCTGCGATCCTTGTACACGTAACGAGTTACACCAATGTCTAACACCCACTCCAAGTTGTTTATAAGAAAGACTTCTGACACCACAACTACTACCATGCCAGATTTGTTGCTTGTTTCTGTAAGATTAGCCCGCGACTTATCTTTGTTTTTCTTAAACCTGCATATTTTATGTGATGCCCATGCTTTCCACAGTTGTAGCAATTTTCCTTTTTCTTGAATTGATTGCTTGTATTCTTCTTTTTGAGCTTGCATTTATTAACATAATGTCCAGGCTTGCCACAATTAAGACATTTGTCTTTTTTCTTCTTCTTATTTTCCCGAATTGATTCCATAAGATTTATTTTTTAATCTACCTCATTTGCATTTTCTTTTTGGTCCCTATTTCTATCGGCTTCCTCTATTCGTATGTGTACTATTGTAGTTTCCAATGAGACACCGTTCTTTTTATATTTAATTTTATTCTTATATTCTTTTCAGGAGGGCAGTAGCTTTTCTATCAGTGTTCTTGATAGAAACACTTCATCCAACTTAATTCATTATAATGATAGTTCATGAGCTAGATTTTAAAAATTATGAGTCTGATTTGTGACAGGTTTATCATTTGTCATTTCATAGTGAAAGAAATTAGCGATTGCATGTTTCTTAGCGCCTACATCTTCCAGAACGTACTTCTTTTCTAAAGCAGCCTATATATCTTTAACAGACTCGTAAGAAGCATACACATCATATAATTCGTTGGACAAAGAGTTCAGAATATAATTTTTGCAATTATTTTCATCTGTTACTTAAGTTTGATTTGTTGGATCTATAGTAAATGATTCAGATAGTATGTATGAAACTTTAAGGGTAGTCAGTGGGAACATAAGTTTCTATTTCCATCGTTTAAAGCATTGTCCAGCGAACGGTTCGATTGTAGCTAACTCGGTAGAGGCATTAACTGTTACAGTAGCCATAGTCTATTTAATTCAAAATTTTGATTTCAAGATTGTTGGAATATTTAGTTGAATCAAATATACTACTTAAAATCGAGAACCAAAAAGAAAATTAAATTTGAGATAGAAGACTTATAGATTTGAGTTGATGCATGACGTGAGTCAATCAACTTGAAATCGAATTTTCTCCTCTTGGACAACGTCCCAAGTGTAATAGGTTTCCAGTGTAATCGACCTCCAGGATACAACGACTATGACCGGGTCCCAGCGGTGCACTCACTTTATGCAGGCTCGAACCACTTGCAGTTTAACCCAAAAGTGTTGAGTTGACTCAGCGATGAATTCATCAACCAAAACTTGTAAACCAAAAGACAAAAAAAAGTTTTAACAATAGAAGAAAAGATTTTTCGTAGTTTTGAAACTGGAATGGAAGTCCTTATATAGACTCTAAAGTGGTGCATTAAGCACCCTTTTGAAAGGGTTTGGTCCGTTAGGTTTAAACTCAATGGATACGACCAACCGAACGGTCACATCTCTTTGGTCTAAAATGAAAAGGCGTAAGTGCAAGAGTAAACTCTCGCATAAATAAAGTCATGCGAGTACACCTGCACCCACACACCCATGCCCAACCCAGTCAAGTCCATTGCATTGTGTTGCGCACGCGGCTCGACGCACATGTGGTCAATGACATAGATTAGAGCTATTGGCATTGCCCCCACAAGACCAAATTCACATGTCCCCTGAATGGGGTTCAAGCTCCAAGGTAAAAGACATATCTTATATACAAGAAGATTTTCTTTGGTAAATCTGATGTGGGACAAAATCCACAACTCAGAAAGCATTAAAAATTTTAAATATAAATGGAAACAAAATATTTAAAATTCCAATTTTAATATAAATTTTGAAACAGAATACAACTGTATTTGGTTTGAATTAAGCCCTGCTTTCAATTCTTACACTCCACACTAATCCTGCGACCTCATTGAAATAAGGGCAACGTCCCTAGTAGACTTTAGTGTTTTACTGCTTAGCTTATCTCACGGGATGCAGCGGTTTGGTTTGAATTGAGTTGCACATTCAATTCTGTCACCGTCGCACTAATCATGCCACCTACATTGAAATAACAGCAACAACAGTCCAAATAGACTTAAGAGAAAATGACCACTATAGACGCCACCTTCTACCCAGTGTCTTTATGAAGCATCCCAAACTTAACTTCCCAACTTAGACCCTACACGTATGGACAGAGCATTTGAGGATGAAAGTTGTCACGCCCTAGACTCGGTAACTAGACTCACAAGGAACCCGATGGCCGGTTCTGGCCGCAACAGCCTCCGTAGTACCCCATTCTCGGCTCCTGAGGCAGGTTTCGATCCTGGGATCCTACAAGGAGAATTTTCATAATAGTATAATCATTTTCAATGTGAGCATACCCAAGATCATAACAAATACATCTGGAAATAACAAAGGATACTCATCACAAAACCCACTAAGAATTTGAACTTTTACAAGTTTCCATCAGGTCCGAAAGGACATACATAAGATAATGGGAAAAGAGAGAAAGGTCAGCAACATTGGAGTCCTCAAACTCGACTATACTCCACGCTCTGTGTAGCATCCCGAAGCATATATACAATTATACGCACACCTAGACATGTACGGATCGGTCTGACAAATAATACGTGGAAGACTCAAGCATAATGAATCAGTAATGATAATTCCCCCTAACGAGAATATAAGATTTCACGATATTCCTCGATCGAGGTTATGAACTAATGGAACCATATTTATGAGAAATCCGCGTGGTTTGACTCAAATTTCTAAGTCCTAGAAAATCTCAGAAGATCTCAATGCCCTGATCAAGTAAATGATCGAGATTTAACAGGATCACGAATTGATACCGGTAAATCCTCTGGTACTGCATAGGCAAAGGATCCGTGTATCGAGCTCAAACCCACTACAACCATCTATTCATGTTACCTCCTACACAGGAAATAGGGAATCCTTAAAGACATGAAAAATGACTTGTGTATTAGAAGTACTAAATTTCAGGGGCGAAATTAAGTTTAAGGAGGGTAGATTGTAACGCCCTGAACATTTCAATACCTGAGTATTGAAAGTCCTCGAGCGTTACCAAGAAGTTAGTATAACCTGTACACGTGTACAATACAGATCTCACCATCCTTACCTTACACCTATATCCTGACGTGAATCTAACCATTGGAAACGACTCCCATTCATAAAGCAGGTCATTCAATGTACACTCCCTCAAGCTGAATTAATGTGTGACCCTTTATCCATAAGGATTTAGACATAGGTCCTTTCATAAGAAATACTTATAAATGCGACCCCAACCACGTGGAACCAATAGATTTCGTAAAACGTTTAGATCAACAATTATTACGAAAATGCCATTAGCCTAGACCACGGGATTCTAAATCACGTGGTTCCCACTATCCATTTAAAGGGAAATCTTATACAATGCCTAAGAATCTTAAATTAACCATAAACGACGAGTTTCAGCTCTTAGATCACGGTGGAGGTGGCCCAAGTTGACAAACAACCCACAACCATCGATTTTAGGGCCGCTCGATCATTAGACATACCTCAAATTTGGACTCAACCCCTTAAATTAGATACTTCACTGAATGGACGGTATAGATCTCTCATGCAGAGATCAATGAAAACCCCATATGTGGGTGCGCGTACACCACCGTGGTGCACCGGCTGTGCACCAGATCAAGAGGATCAGTTAGCGAGCACCGACCCGATTAAACACGGAGTCTCTGTTTGCTGCCACTCGCATCGGACGGACTCTATCCGTTTTGAGAGATGTGGTGGGCCACCGTCATGGGCCGCATAGATGATCCAGACCGCCCATCTTGTAGAGGGGTTCGAACCGGTCAGAACCATTATTGACCAAGTGTGGCCATGCACACACACGTGCCTGCAACTGCAGTCGCAAGAAGCCTCTTTTTCTATGTCCAAACCATCGCCGAAAGCTTGAACTCGGTGGGCCACACCAAACTAGGATCAAGAACGCCTCCCTAGAGGGTAGAATTGCGAGAAGAAACCAATGGAAGGTGAGGATCTAACGAGGGATTAATATGTGGGCTCCATCACGCTTCCCCAAGTCGGCCCTTCCGCAATCAGCGTAAGAACCCACGCGTTTGAGGCTTCCGAAATGAAGATCCGACCGTCTCCATGAGGTCGGGCAGACCAGATCGGATGGACCCGCTCCCTAAATAAATTTCGAACGCAACCAGTTCTGCGTTTTGCTGTGTAGGAACAGGGTGCGAAGTCAAGCAGCGTACGGTACTGAGGTATCCGACTTTCTCCTTGCTGTGTAAACAAGGATTTCACGCCGAACCTTCTGGAATGGGATAACCTATAAAGGAGGAGCTATTGGCCCGCAAAAAAAAAACGTGAGAGGGAAAGAGAGAAGACGTGCAGGTTTCGGTCTGTCTAGACCTCTGTCCGATCTGCGGCGAAAGAAAGAAGACGAACGAAAAGAGGAAAAGAAAGAAAGGAAAGAAAAGAAAAGAAAAGCAAAGAAAAGATAAAGAGGAAAAAAGGAAAAAGAGAGAGAAGAAAAGAAGAAGAAAGAGGGAGATAGAGTCCAACCGAGTCGACTCAAGGTGACTAAGTGAGTCAACCTGCTGATCTGGGATGACTCAACAGGTAAATTTTATTTTTACTAATCGAGGTTACGGGTAAATCACTCATCTGCCAATAACCCTATACTAGGTTAGGGTCTAATATATCATCCTTCTAAGTCTAAACCTAAATCCTAGGCAAAAATCCTAACCTTTTGAATTGTTTTAGAATTCAATCCCTTGGCGTAAACCCAAGAACAGATGAGGGCGATCCGACATCAAAGGTGAGGGTTTTATCCTTTAGTCTTACTATAATTTAAGTTGATAATTGTATTCTGTCTTTTCATGTCTTCACAAATTTGATCTTGCCCTTACATGTATTTTATCTGGGCTTTTACATATCACTTTGAATCTTTCATGCTATTATATGTTTCACATCAATTATTGGCCTCTTTCGTGCCTTTTATGATATGAATTATCCGGTATTTCATGTTTACATGTTCTGTGGGAATTATCCTATCAATTGATTATTTTATAATATTGGCCCTTTTGTGATTTCGACATGATGTCAAGTACTAGTGATTCTCTGAATTCATGTGTGGCCATGGGTACAAGCCTTGCCTTGCCTTATCCATTATTGAGTCGGCTCTGTCACTTCTTTATATTTGAGTTGGCTATGCCACTCATCTCTTTATTTGAGTTGACTCTGCCACTCTTCTTTTTGACTTGAACATTGTCACTCTCTCTTGTTATGTTGGCCATTGCCACTTTTGCTGAGTTGACCATTGTCACTCTTCTCTTTATTATATTAGCCTTGTGTCATTTATCTTTAAAGACATGGGCATGTGTTTTGTTATTCCAGAACCTCCATGATTCAGTTTATATTCTTCATGATTCAGCTATATTCTCTATAAGTGCAAGTGATGTGTTATGAGGTATCACGACTAGTGAATCGATTATCTTATCATGGACATAATGCGTTACGGGTAGTGGCCCTCTTGGTTGATACGTAATTCCGTGGGTTGGTTGACGTGGTGCACAATCGATGTATGTAAATCGGCATACGTGTTACATCAACTTTTCGGGATTGGATGTCACAATTAGTCGCTCCATGAACACATCGTGTTACGTAAATCCCCCAACCGCGTGTTGTGTTGCCTTGAGATGTTCGCATAAATCCACGTTAGCGTTGGCCATGCTGGCGAATATCCGTAGTTATGGGATGTGGGTCGAGCCGGGTTTCCTATGAAATATATTCTACATTGTGATGATCACTACGTATGATGAGCCACACATACTTTGTTAGGCATGCATCTCATGTAGGTTGTTTGCGTATGCTGATATCTCACGTGTTAGTGGAGCATGAGATGTATCAGACCCTTACTTTGCTTTTATGAATATCTTGAATTATTGTTAATCTTAGAGGATAACCTTCATTATGAGTAGGGCATTAACCCTCTCCCAACCGTACAGATGATACAGGTGATGTACAGATTTAAGACTTACATGACTACTTCCCAATAGAAGATTATCTTGAAAGATTAAGAAGACAGTTTTACTATTTAGTTTGATACTTTCGCTGTGAACTCTGATGTTGTAATAAACCTCCCATTATGAGGCCATTTGATGATTCTATTTACTTTGATGAAATATAATCAATACAGTTGATTTTATTCTCGTGCATGATTACCTTCTTGAATGTATCTAGATATACACCAAACAAATGGAAAAAAAAAGGTGCGATTTTACTAAAGCATCCCAGTTTATACATCATTAACACCCAGTTTCCTCGAGCACGAGTACAAACTCTGGCCGTGAAAATTTTGGGCTGTTACAGTTGGTATCAGAGCCCGAGAATGAGATTAACTGGGCCTGAGGGGAGTGGACCTCCATAAACTTTACACGATGAGGACATATGATAAATTAGATACATACACCCAATTGAACTCTCACATAAGCTAGGTAGTTGTGGAATTAGGAACCCATACTCAGATTTCCCCACTGAAAATATTAAGTTAGACATGGAATCTAGAAACCGTGAATCCAGGTCCCAACAACATTCCTTCAAAAATTTCAAATCCATTGTCGTCTAGTCTGGTTGGGATGCCCAGCTTTTACCCAGATGACCCAGGTTTGAGTACTAGTAACGGAATTATAATCAAGAAAGGCGTAAGGGGACAAATTCAAATTATTAAATCTCGGGGTCGAGATTTTGTTTAAGGGGGGTAGAATGTAGCATCCCGAAACATATATACAATTATACGCACACCTAGACATGTATGGATCGGTCCCACAAATAATACATGGAAGACTCAAGCATAATGAATCAGTAATGATAATTCCCCCTAACGAAAATATAAGATTTCACGATATTCCTCGATCGAGGTTATGAACTAATGGAACCATATTTATGAGAAATCCGCGTGGTTTGACTCAAATTTCTAAGTCCTAGAAAATCTCAGAAGATCTCAATGCCCTGATCAAGTAAATGATCGAGATTTAACAGGATCACGAATTAATACTGGTAAATCCTCTGGTACTGCGCGGGCAAAGGATCCGCGTATCGGGCTCAAACCCACTACAACCATCTATTCATGTTACCTCCTACACAGAAAATAGGGAATCCTTAAAGACATGAAAAATGACTTGTGTATTAGAAGTACTAAATTTCAGGGGCGAAATTAAGTTTAAGGAGGGTAGATTGTAACGCCCTGAACATTTCAATACCTGAGTATTGAAAGTCCTCGAGCGTTACTAAGAAGTTAGTATAACCTGTACACGTGTACAATACAGATCTCACCATCCTTACCTTACACTTATATCCTGATGTGAATCTAACCATTGGAAACGACTCCCATTCATAAAGCAGGTCATTCAACCGTTGATCACAGAGACTAGTACATGTACACTCCCTCAAGCTGAATTAATGTGTGACCCTTTATCCATAAGGATTTAGACATAGGTCCTTTCATAAGAAATACTTATAAATGCGACCCCAACCACGTGGAACCAACAGATTTCGTAAAACGTCTAGATCAACAATTATTACGAAAATGCCATTAGCCTAGACCACGGGATTCTAAATCACGTGGTTCACACTATCCATTTAAAGGGAAATTTTATACAATGCCTAAGAATCTTAAATTAACCGTAAACGACGAGTTTCAGCTCTTAGATCACGGTGGAGGTGGCCCAAGTTGACAAACAACCCACAACCATCGATTTTAGGGCCGCTCGATCATTAGACATACCTCAAATTTGGACTCAACCCCTTAAATTAGATACCTCACTGAATGGACGGTATAGATCTCTCATGCAGAGATCAATGAAAACCCCACACGTGGGTGCGCGTACACCATCGTGGTGCACCCGCTGTGCACCAGATCAAGAGGATCAGTCAGCGAGCACCGACCTGATTAAACACTGAGTCTCTATTTGCTGCCGCTCGCACCGGACGGACTCTGTCCGTTTTGAGAGATGTGGTGGGCCACCGTCATGGGCCACATAGATGATCCAGACCGCCCATCTTGTAAAGGGATTCGAACCGGTCAGAACCATTATTGACCAAGTGTGGCCATGCACACACACTGTAACATCCCGGATTTTTGCCAACCTGGGATTAGACGTTCTAGGGCAATGGGTCGATCCTAAGACCTTATCAACTTGTCAAAACTAAATCCCACAGTCTAAAATCGCTCCTGAACCCATTTCCTTCACAAATCCCACCCCTTTACTACCTTGTGCTTTCAATTTTTCAAAGCACTTTCGCCCTAGACACTAACTTAAACTAGCTAAGTAGTAAAACTTGGATCACTTTATATACAAACTACAAAGGCCTAAGTACCATCTCAACCAGAAAACAATTAGGATTAAATCCTTTAGAAATTTAACAAAGTTAACTAAGTGCAAACTCGACTAGCCATGAAATCCGTTGGGATCGCTTTAAATACGATCTGCAAGACCCAAAACTTGTAAAACATGTGACTCTAGGTTACCCTAAAGTTTAGAACCGAACTCATTACCCGTCTGCTCTCGGGACTGAAACGAAACTTCGTATGAGGTCTAGATCGCACATCGGGAGTCCGATTAACACGAAGCTAAGGAACCAGGACCGCCCCACTGGGCTTGACAATCATCTCAAAAATCAGCTCCGACCGATGTCCCACGGTCATTTATTTCGATCCGGAGCGAGGGAGTGTGAAAAACACTATTTCCATCCTAATAAAAATATCAGGAATAGTGATCTGGCACCATTCGCTTGCGCATCAGTATTAAGCAACCTGACCGTCAGAATCAGACCAAATTACACCCTCGGATTAAGAAAAATTTCAGGAACATTTACATGTACTTGGAATTTCGGATCGTGGCCCACTGACCGTTGAACTGAAAGTGGCCTGCCACGTGCGATCTGGGAATCCGATCGAGTCAAAAACGTAATCCCTCATAGATCCATGTGTGGTGAGCTTAAGTCTGACGTTTGGCTCAAGGAGGGCCACCAGAACCTCTCTTTTGAGCTGGAAAAGTGACGAAATACCTATATTAGCAGTAACCTTTGAACAGGAGTCTATTTCATTGAGTTTTGAGACTATATAAGGACCTTAAACCCTCTCTCATGGCAGCCATACGAATTTGGATTTGAGAGAGGGAAAAGAGAGAGAAAGTGAGGGAGAAGTGGGAGAATCTCCCTGCCGTCGTTCCCTGCCACCACACGGGCTGCACCATCCCTTTCTCATCGCTTTCCCGGCGATTCCAGCCCCGTTTCTAGGTAAGAAACCCTAACCCTAATCTGATTTGGGGCTTGGGTGGTTGTAGGTTATGAGATAGCTAACCTATTTCGTTCTCTAGGTTGCCAAACTCCCGTATACGGAAGCTTAGCTAACCTATCAACTCCGTTACGATTCTACGACAAAAGGTGCGGACTTTAAGTGTATAAGTTACATTTTTCAACGCTTTCAATGTCAGATAATGATAGATTCATGATCTGCGTGTAAATGCACATGTACAAAGTGCTTTCCGTTTCCTGTTTCGATTAACGTTGTAGAATATGGAATTTCACATACTCTAGGTATACGTAGAAATACCGTATACGTATTTTTTTCGGGAAAATGTTTGACATGTTTATTTAATGTTTGATTATATCATATGTGGATAAAATACTAGTTTGGCGAAAAGAATCGCACAAATACATGTTCATGTGTAAATGTCATGTATGTTGAAATTGCGTATTTTAGAAATACCGCATATGTGCGGATTTTGGAAATATAATTGTCATGATTATTTGTAGTATGATTATGGTATACATGGATAAAATACTCGTTTGGCTAAAGGATAACCCTAATACATGTTTTACTAACATACACCATGTATGTTGTAATAGTGTATTCTAAGTGTTTGTGGAAATGGCTGAATGAGTATGGAATTCTCATTCATGCTCGCCATGACTAATTGTCATGGATTCATGATTGTTATATTGGCGATACCCCCTTTGACGAAAGGATTTGCCCTAAGTCACGCCACGGCCAATATACACTATATATGTTAAAATGTGTGGCCCAAGTGTTTGTGGAAATGACTGAATGGATATGGAACTTGGATCCCTGCTTGCCATGACTATCCGTCGTGGGTGGACGCGTGTTATGATTGGGGCAACTCCCCAGTGAAAGGATTTGGCCTAATGCCTATGTGATCGACATATGTCATGTATGTTGATGTATGTTTATTTAAGTGTTTCTTGAAATGTCTGAATGTGTAGTAGTTGGCAGATTGTAATATATGAGGGTGTTGAGATATGATTCTCAACCTCTTTTCACTATGTGTATGATCTCCTTTGATAGTTGTGTGATTAGGAATTGAACATGTACAAACTCATGCTTGTGTTGTGATTCATAACATGCTCAACTGCTTTATGATTTTAACTATGTGATGCATATGCTTAAATTTATATCTACGTTGTATGATCCGTCATGGGTGATGGGGGAGCGGAGAAACGAGTGCGTGCAACAGCCCTGGCAGCCCTAAACGGATAATACCAGACTGATTGTATGATTTGAATCCTGATCTATTACTGCTTTATATCTCTGTAATTGATTGTGTTTGGGGCTATGATTATAGTCCAGGCAATCGGTAACGAGATTGAACTCGTGGCTGAGATTCATTTGCCACGTGGGATGTGTTCGACGAACTCGAGTCGTGCGTTGCCTGTCGGCAGTGGCTAGGCCACACGAAGTTGTTTATGCACTTCATGTCGTGCAACTCAACGGACGATCGTGCTAGTCGAGCTCATCAAGTAACTCGATCTGCCTTATGCATGTTCACCCTGTTTGGTCGCTACTGCTTGAACCTAGGGTACCAAACTTACCAGTGGCGATCCCCGTTTAACCATGGTACCTAGATCCGCTAAGTCGCATGAGCCGGGCATGGTGGTATGGGACACCGTGGTCGAGCTGTCGGCCTACGCTGGGGCCATGTGCCTCCCCGTAGTGACCATTGCGCAATCAACTCGTGAGCCGAATATGGTGGTATGGGACACTGTATTCGAGCTGTCGATACCTCGGCGAGAGCCGAGTACGGTGAGATCTGTGCTCGTGCTGACGGGCGACGAGTCCTCCGTAGTATCATCGAGTACACTCCAAGGGTCTGTGATTGGCCACGAGTCTTTCACAGCAACTAGAGTGTGAGTTGAGCCGAGTACGGTGAGACCTGTACTTGAGCTGATGGCTAGTGATTGAGCCGAGTACGGTGAGACCTGTACTCGAGCTGACGGCCAGCAATTGAGCCGCATACGGTGAGATCTGTATCCGCGCTGACGGGTGATGAGCCCTTTGCGATGCCTTCACTACGTTTCTCAAACCATAACATCGTATGAGAATAACTAGGATTGACGACCCTAGAATGGATCATGTTTGGGAATGATACAAGGGAGGTACCTTAGTTTCCCGATACTGCTGTTTGAAATGGACTAATAAAAATTTGGTAATCATGAGCATCATCGCACCGCATGTGCTTTGTAGATGTGGCGCACTGAGGGAGTAAGCATTCGCGAACGTAAGATGATGTCGCTTGAGGGTGGTTTGGCAAGGGCATACAGCATCATGTCATTTCATTCTTGCATTTAATAAGAGTAGTTAGAATTGTTTGATTTGTAATGCTTTATCATTACTGCTTGATTGAATTGATAACATGTTAACCTATGCCTTATTGTTCCACTGAGTTGATCACTCACTCCCACGTTACGGGACGGTGTTCCGAACACCCACCAGATTTGTTGAGTTTCAGGTGATGGCGATGCTTGTGAAGCAGAGCCGGACTACTTCTGTGATGATAGGAGGAGTTCTCCTATCTGTATCTCTCTGGCAGGTCAATGAAGACCTGATAAGGTATTGACGGGGCTATGGCACATGGGATAGAAGGCATTACACTTCCTCACATTTGGTAAATTTTAAAACTGCAATTGTATTTATTTAACCTGGTAATGTTATCACACTCTGGAGACTCATCATAAGTTATATATTTAATCTATCTATCACAGTCTTCCGCTTGCAAACTTAACTGTCTCTGGAGTATGATATGCTGTTTTGGCTTAATCTCACTCATGTTCAATGCACGAATACAGTCAACATTCAATCATCATTCATTTTGTTGCATAAGTGATGTTCTGGAACTCGGGAGTTGAGTTTATGCTCGACCCCGGATTTTTAGGGCGTTACACACACGTGCCTGCAACCGCAGTCGCAAGAAGCCTCTTTTTCTATGTCCAAACCATCGCCGAAAGCTTGAACTCGGTGGGCCACACCAAACTAGGATCAAGAACGCCTCCCTCTAGGGTAGAATTGCGAGAAGAAACCAATGGAAGGTGAGGATCTAACGAGGGATTAATATGTGGGCTCCATCACGCTTCCCCAAGCCGGCCCTTCTGCAATCAGCGTAAGAACCCGCGCGTCTGAGGCTTCCGAAATGAAGATCCGACCGTCTCCATGAGGTCGGGCAGACTAGATCGAATGGACCCGCTCCCCAAATAAATTTTGAACGCAACCAGTTCTGTGTTTTGCTGTGTAGGAACAGGGTGCGAAGTCGAGCAGCGTAAGGTGCTGAGGTATCCGACTTTCTCCTTGCTCTGTAAACAAGGATTTCACGCCGAACCTTCTGGAATGGGATAGCCCATAAAGGAGGAGCTATTGGCCCGCAAAAAAAAAACGTGAGAGGGAAAGAGAGAAGACGTGCAGGTTTCGGTCTGTCCAGACCTCTGTCCGATCTGCGGGGAAAGAAAGAAGAAGAACGAAAAGAGGAAAAGAAAGAAAGGAAAGGAAAGAAAAGAAAAGCAAAGAAAAGATAAAGAGGAAGAAAGGAAAAAGAGAGAGAAGAAAAGAAGAAGAAAGAGGGAGATAGAGTCCAACCGAGTCGACTCAAGGTGACTAAGTGAGTCAACCTACTGATCTGGGCTATCTCAACAGGTAAATTTTATTTTTACTAATCGAGGTTACGGGTAAATCACTCATCTGCCAATAACCCTATACTAGGTTAGGGTCTAATATATCATCCTTCTAAGTCTAAACCTAAATCCTAATAAAAAAATCCTAACCTTTTGAATTGTTTTAGAATTCAATCCCTTGGCGTAAACACAAGAACAAATGAGGGCTATCCGACATCAAAGGTGAGGGTTTTATCCTTTAGTCTTACTATAATTTAAGTTGATAATTGTATTCTGTCTTTTCATGTCTTCACGAATTTGATCTTGCCCTTACATGTATTTTATCTGGACTTTTACATATCACTTTGAATCTTTCATACTATTATATGTTTCACATCAATTATTAGCCTCTTTCGTGCCTTTTATGATATGAATTATCCGGTATTTCATGTTTACATGTTCTATGGGAATTATCCTATCAATTGATTATTTTATAATATTGGCCCTTTTGCGATTTCGACATGATGTCAAGTACCAGTGATTCTCTGAATTCATGTGAGGCCATGGGTACAAGCCTTGCCTTGCCTTATCCATTATTGAGTCGGCTCTGTCACTCGTCTTTATATTTGAGTTGGCTATGCCACTCATCTCTTTATTTGAGTTGACTCTGCCACTCTTCTTTTTGACTTGACCATTGTTACTCTCTCTTGTTATGTTGGCCATTGCCACTTTTGCTGAGTTGACCATTGTCACTCTTCTCTTTATTATATTAGCCTTGTGTCGTCTATCTTTAAAGACATAGGCATGTGTTTTGTTATTCTAGAACCTCCATGATTCAGTTTATATTCTTCATGATTCAGCTATATTCTCTATAAGTGCAAGTGATGTGTTATGAGGTATCACGACTAGTGAATCGATTATCTTATCATGGACATAATGCGTTACAGGTAGTGGCCCTCTTGGTTGACACGTAATTCCGTGGGTTGGTTGGCGTGGTGCACAATCGATGTATGTAAATTCCTCATACGTGTTACATTAACTTTTCGGGATTGGATGTCGCAATTAGTCGCTCCATGAACACATCGTGTTACGTAAATCCCCCAACCGTGTGTTGTGTTGCCTTGAGATGTTCGCATAAATCCACGTTAGCGTTGGCCATGCTGGCGAATATCTGTAGTTATGGGATGCGGGTCGAGCCGGGTTTCCTATGAAATATATTCTACATTGTGATGATCACTACGTATGATGAGCCACACATACTTTGCTAGGCATGCATCTCATGTAGGTTGTTTGCGCATGCTGATATCTCACGTGTTAGTGGAGCACGAGATGTATTAGACCATTACTTTGTTTTTATGAATATCTTGAATTATTGTTAATCTTAGAGGATAACCTTCATTATGAGTAGGGCATTGACCCTCTCCCAACCGTACAGATGATACAGGTGATGTACGGATTGAAGACTTACATGACTACTTCCCAATAGAATATTATCTTGAAAGATTAAGAAGACAATTTTACTATTTAGTTTGATACTTTCGCTGTGAACTCTGATGTTGTAATAAACCTCCCATTATGAGGCCATTTGATGATTCTATTTACTTTGATGAAATATAATCAATACAGTTGATTTTATTCTCGTGCATGATTACCTTCTTGAATGTATCTAGATGTACACCAAACAAATGAAAAAAAAAAATATGGTGCGATTTTACTAAAGCATCCCAGTTTATACATCATTAACACACAGTTTCCTCGAGCACGAGTACAAACTCTGGCCATGAAAATTTTGGGCTATTACACTCTATTGCTACGATGCCTGCTTAAAGTCTTCTGCACTCATCAATCGTGCATAAGCTTATAAAAGCTTAGAGGGTGGTGAATGTGTGTGACAAAGGTACATAAAAGAATAACAGGATGTACAAGGAAAGAAACGTGCTCAATGAGAATATTACTAGCCTTACCAAGGCTTATCATAATTACGATGCAATGAGTACTGGATGCCATACCAAGGCAATGCATAAAGGGGCTTACACAGTCAATGCTAATGCGATGCAAGTAATGTCAGTGCTCATATCCAAACCACATATCAAGTACATTTCCAATCATAAGAAAATCACCGGGGTCCATTACACTGCTGAATGACTGCCACTCTACAGACCCCACACAGTCAAACGAGCGTAAGTGACCTCACTACTCGCCTATGGACAGCCAATCACCAACAAGGCCTGAAGGTAGCGGACCCATTTACAAGCTGGTCAGACTCAGCCTAGCAATGCCTCTTCACACCAGGCAGTTAAGGCCACACCCCTATCCAACTGACTACACGACAGTGGGAGTCACGGCCTAATGGTATAAGGCCCTCGTGCGCTCATAGCTTCCACTCGGTCACAGCGTTGGAGCAGATCCTTGGTACCATGTAAGTTTTGGAAATTTCACCCATGGGCATCCTATGCACCGGGTATGCTCAAGTAATATTTTCGGTGTCCACTCATACTGTCATCCACGAATATCCCTGTGGAGGCGAGGCCCTGATGAAGTAAGGGCGGTATCATCATGAAATGCTATGCCAATGCATTAGTCACACACACAGGTTATGCACTAGCTACAGGCACACAATGTGCATACGGGGAGAAACTCAATCCCTCAATGACCACCACACAATGCAATCAATTCATACAGATGATGCATATGGGTCACAAGAATGTAAGTGTGCTACCTGTGAAATATGGAATCCTCCATCCTAAGGAGGGTCAAGGTCTAAGCACATAGACAGGTGTTCTAAGGAGAAGAAAAAATCCTCTAGTGGGCCTAATACTTTGGGATGACCCACAAACTAAGAGAGACTCATAATCTTAACAAGGAACGGTCCTATCCAGGCCCAAGGTGGACCTTCAACCACCTATAAGGGCCTCTATGGGCCTACCTTAGGGCCACCAAGGAGCACATCTAACCTCAAATGGGTTCCTAAAGGTAGCCCACTACACATATAATGTAAGGTCTAAGGCCTAAGCAATGTATGGTCTAATGGGCCATACACTAAGCCCAATCTCATAGACCATATAGTGGGCCCTCAAGTGAGGTTTGGGCCCAACCATAAGGGTCATAAACCCATATGTTGTGGTGGGATTCATGGGCAGCCCAATAGTTCATTTACATAGGCAATTCTCACATTTAACACAAGTGAGTTGGGCCTCACTTTTTAGCCCAAGTATATGGTCAATTTTAATGGGTGGCCAAGGGCCCAACTTCTTGCATATTTTTGCCCCTAAGCCCATCACAATAGATGGGAGAGTATAGGCCCAAGATCAATGGGCCTATCCAAAAGGACTTAGTCCACAAGGCCTAATTACTAACACAAAAGGGCAGCCATGCATATATATAATATCACATAAAGGGCCTTGAGAAAATAGCCCAAAAATAAAAGTCATTTAATTCATGCATTATGGTGGACTTAAAGGGCATCCCATAAACCCAAAAATACACGTGGGCAGGGCCTAAACTGACAATGTGAGCCTTTCCATATCAGCCCAAAGACTTAGCAAGACCCTCCACAATATGCATCAATGTGGGCCTTGCAAGTCAGCCCATAATTAAGTACTTCATGAGGGCATCAAGGCCCATAATATACATGATTAGCTTATAGACAGTCCATTGGACGCATAATTCAATAAGGTCAGCCCTTGCACAATCTTGGGCTCAAGGAAGAGGTTTCCAGCCCATTGGGCCTATAAAACTACCTGGTTAAGGGTAGCCCACAATATCACCACAAAGGTAGGCCTTAAAAGGCACTAATTAAGCCCAAAAATGTCTAAGGAAAGAAGGCAAAGAGTGTGTACAACACTCCCTTAAATCTGGTGGGCCACAACAGCTCCAAAACAATCAACCATGCAACAAATTTGGGCCCCTTGCTGGAATTCCAGCCCACCCATTTCCTAGGCCTGCTAGAGTCCAGAAATTTATTTAATCTAGATGGGTTACTGACCCATGATGACCCATACATATCACAGCGGGCCCCACCAGATAAAAAGGGGGATATACAACACTTACTTCAAGTGGGCCATGCCATTGAAATGCAGGCCCAATAACCCAAGGTAGGGGGCCCCCATGGTGGTTAGTCCTACGGGCCTGGGTATTTGGCCCAAAACTGATCCAAATTGCAGGCTACACCACGGTTGGTATAGGAACCCGATGGCCCTGAAAATTTGCAGGTTGGTCCATCCATGGGTGAGCCACACCTCCAAAACATTTTGCGATTTTTGAATAACTAGAAGTATTTTAATTAATTTATAGAAATTAGTCTGTCCAGAAAATTGGACTGACCTGAACGTCCCAACGTGGTGGGACAGTCCGGCCCTTGTCACATTGTGCACAGGGGTCCAATGGACCTAACATTTGGTAGGTGGGTCTTAACATGGGTGGGCTACCTCTCTGTAAATTTTTATAATTTTTTAATAACCAAAACTATTTTAATTAAATTCAGAATTACAGACTATCCAGAAATTTTACTAGATGCAGAATTTTGGATAGACCATGATTGAGCACCCAATGGGGGTGGGCCCTGAATGTCTAAAAATTGAAAATTTTAAATTTAAACCTTCTCTCATATATGTAGTATAAGGTGGGGTCCACTAAAGTGGTCCACCTGATCAAAAACTATTTTATAATTTTACATTTCCAAATTGCAACCTTACTGGAATTACAGCAAAACTTTCAGCAAGTACCCATATTGGCCCACCCTTTTGGGGACCCAAATGAGGTCAATTGGGGCTGGAATTTGGCATGCATATAGGTGGTATACTTATCTTAAAAAATCATATTTCACTTGATATACAATTCCCCACCAAAAGACCCAAATCCTAACCCCAAGTTGGCCCAAAATCTGTTCAAACAGATTTGGACAGCAACCTGTACTTGAAAGAAATTGAATATAAACATCATATAAGAAGGGATTTAACCCCCCAAAAATCATGTTGTGGGCCCCACAAATATCCAGACCTTCTTCATCATCAAAAACCCCTTGCATGTGCCTCATTTAGGTGGTTTTGGGGCCACATGTCTAAGGATGGACTACCATGAACGTCCAACCTCCATGGATAGTCTGGATTTTTTGTTGGTCCATAAGGTGGGCCACACATGCATGATTAGAATGCAAACATCAGAAAAATGAATGATCGGCCATAGGGTTAGGGCCCTCCCAAGATTCAATCACACCCATACAAGTACCTTGATTACACATGCAACCATAAAACTATCACATGCATGGTTTATATCTACAATAGATGGTTGAGATGTCATCCCAACATGATCTTTAAGGTCTAGATGACCTTGAGATGGAGATATCATGAAATACATCATGATGAGGTCCATGGAGAATGGTCCCATCATGTATCATGACATGCATGTAGGATGGGCCCAAGGGCCACATCCATGGGGTCAAATGGGTTTCCCACCATGGATTGGTGGGTCCCATATGATCCATACAAGAATAAATATGAAGAATAAAAGTAGAAAATAAATCAACAAGATTAATAGTCATCCACTTAGATCAACCTTGAAACGTACATCACCATCATCTAGAGGCTCCAAGTAACATGGATCAATGGCTAAGATTAAGTGAGAAGGGGTAGATGATGAGGTATTTTAGGGAGAAGGGGCTGGAATGGAGGGAAGAAGGAGCTGGAGGTTTTGCAAATGGAAAAGGAAATGAGAGAATGAGAAGAAAGAGAGAGAGAGAGAGAGAGAGAGAGAGAGAGAGAGAGAGAGAGAGAGAGAGAGAGAGAGGATGTGTAGGGAGGTAATGATTATATTGTAAGAAAGCAAATGATGGCCTATGGTGACAATAACAAATTTGTTATACTTAGACTAGGTTTGGGTGGTCTCTAGAATGGGTGGTGCCAATTCTATGCAATTGTGTAGTGTGTGTGGATGGTGTGCATGGGAAGTTGTGTCATGGAAGTGGTCCATATGTTTTTTTGTACAAAAAGTGGACCACATGATGAAATGCTCATAACTTTTGATCTATAAGTCGGATGAATGCACAAGACACGTCGTTGGAACCGTAACGATGATACGAATGAGATGACATAGGTCCTGGGTCAATCCGAGTCAGGTATATGTGACCGAACTCAAGAATGACCACAAACACTATCCAAAGGTCGCGGGTCACCGGAATTTGACCGGTAGGACCGTGGGACCAAAATATACGAAATACATACTCACACACATACATGCACACATGCGAACTCAGGTCGGGTCTCACAAAAATACCCCTGCTTTTCAAAGTAGAACTATGGCTACGGATTATAACCGTAGTCATAGGTACCGTAAGCCGGTCTGGCGCCCCCCCCCCCCCCCCCCCCCAAAAAAAAAAAAAAAAAAAAGGCTCGCTAAACTGGCGACGCCCCCGCCACTTGCTAGCCTGTCTGGTGGGGCCACGCCAATTTGGCGGCTCCCCTATGACTACGAATACCGTAAGATGGTCTCCCCCCCCCCCCTTGTTTCAATTGCCTCAAGAGTTCTATGTGATGGCTCCCCCCTCCACTATTCATTGAAGATAATTATAAGAAGAAAAAAGGATCTTCTGACTAGGCAGAATGATCAAAAGAGTACCAAGCCAGCCCACAAAAATAAGAAAAATGGATCTTATGACTAGCATATCTTGAAATTCTTGTAAATATCACTTTTTTCTTTGACTGTATATTTGAGATTTATCAAGAGAACCCAATCTTACATGATGTAATAAGGATTAAAGATGGGCATATCTGATTCTTTAATCATCATTATCATCATCATCTACGCCTTATCCCAACTAATTGGGCTCATTTATAGGAATCCTTTTCTGCCATTTCTCTCTACGAAGGACCACATCCTCAAAGTCAAAGCATAGGGCATCAAGTCTTTCTTACTACCTCCACCCATGTTCTTCTGGGCCTCTCCCTTATCCTTCTAGAGCATTCAACTTGAACCAATTCCCTCCTAACCAAAGTAGTTCAGGGTCTCTATCGCACATGGCCAAACCATCCAAGTCATGTACTTTCTCTTACATGTTTGAAATTACTCATCTTCATGACATTTCAACCACAGTTAGCTGGTCAGTTCATATGCTGATGTATTGGTTCATGTTTTGTGATTCACTAGCAGTGGCCTGAACCTATCAAATTAGATTATGCTTGGTTAGTTTGCTTTTGGATTGTTTGGTTCATTAATTTGTCACTCGTGGTTCTATTTGCATTTAATCACTTTCATTTTGATTATTATTAGCTATACTTTGTTACAATGGTGAGCCTCTGCGAGCACATCCAACCACTGAAATAGGGTCCAAGTGGATCCCATAGCCTGCATGATTGACATACCAGGCCATCTAATCTATCCAGGGGACGATCAGCAGTTTTGATCACTTTCTTGGGCCGAATCTCTCTCTCATCGCTTTCTTGCAATTGGATGCCCCAAACATCATTTAGATCAATTGTTGGGAATCACATCCGATCCCATACATGGAATTAAAGTTAGGCCAAACTGTAGGCTTCTAAAGGCCATATAGTTAAATTGAGAAGACTTGTTTGCTTTTCTTTCCTTGTTCTAATATCTAGTACATATGTTGATTATAATTAATGATAATGATGCTATTGGCAGCAAGTTATTTTCTTGGAATAGGTTTCTTCATTTTGCAAGAGTCCCAACTCGAAGCTAGATTTACTCTCTCGTACACAATTTTAAGCCTATTTTTAGGAGTATTTGGTGGACACTCCGCCTATTCACACTATGGATAAGTACCATACATAACTAGGCCGGCTTTTGCAATTACTCGGGCGATCCACAAAGTTTTAGAAACTCAGCCCGAGTCGGTCATCATCATCTAAGCCTTATCTCAAGCCGGTGAGGCCCATAATTTTAAAGATTGTATAGACTGTTCACGATGAATCTCAAGCCCAGTGAGACCCATAATTTCCTTAAATTGAGCGAGGCAAACTACAAATTGAGCAAGGCAACCTAGAAATTCAGTGAGGGAACTTAGAAATTCAGCGAAGGAACCTAAGAATTGAGCGAGACAACGTAGAAATTGAGCGGGGCAAAAATGAAATTGAGCGGCGCAAACTTGAATTTCAGCGGGGCAAACATGAAATTTAGCAGGGCAAACTAGAAATTCAGAGGGGCAAACAGAAATTTGAGCAGGGCAAACATGAAATTGAGCGGGGCAAACTTGAATTTCAGCAGGGCAAACATTAAATTCAGCGGGGCAAACATGAAATTGAGCGGGGCAAACTTGAATTTCAGTGAGGCAAACATGAAATTAACGGGACAAACTAGAAATTTAGCGTGGCAAACTGAAATTTGAGTGGGGCAAACATGAAATTCAGCTAGACAAACATGAAATTGAGCGGGGCGGCAAACTTGAATTTCAGCGGGGCAAATATGAAATTCAACGAGGTAAACATGAAATTCAACGGGGCAAATTAGAATTCAGCGGGGCAAACTGAAATTTGAGCTGTGTAAACATGAATTTCAGTGGGGCAAACATGAAATTGAGCAGGGCAAACTTGAAATTCAGCGGGGCAAACATGAAATTCAAACTGGCAAACTTGAAATAAATCGGGGCAAACATGAAATTCAGTGGGGAAAACATGATATTGAGCGAGGAAAACTAGAAATTGAGCCAGGCAAACGTGAAGTATACAACATGAAATGGTACATGAGTGGGGAACAATTACAGGTAATATATATTCATTGATTATAAATTTTATTCAGTTAAAATAGTGCAAGGTATATCAAACAATGTATATAATACAACAATTCACAAAAATTCTGCCCATGCCCTTGACAAATATCATGTACATTTTATAGATAACCAATCATATGCTATTGACTTCCTCCAATCAGCGATGAATTTTTGCATGTCTGTTCTCACCAAGGTGAGACCACTACACAATATGTCGATGAATTTCATTACGAATATGCCACAGTAATAACCATTGTCCTGCTTCGGCGCCGCTTCATCAACTTTGGCGGTCCACTTCTTCCCTTCAAGCGCAGTGCTGTCTTCAGTAACATGGAAGATAATGGGGAGTGCCTCAGTCATCTTCTTGATCATCTGCTTGTACTTTAATAATGCATTTGTACTTAAAATATCCACAATAATGATCTCTCTTTCTTTATGATAGATGATCATCAAGAACTAATGCGAATTTTCATGGTTCACGGGCGCATACACCTGTCCACGGTTCAAAAAATAATATATTAGTCAAACATGAGAGAACACATTACAGTAGAGTTTATGTTTTGTGACGAATGCATTACCGGTTCATAACACCAAATCCCCTTGGTGTATAGTTTATGTAAGACCCGTATCTTAGTCCATACCATTCCATAGGTTCCCACGGTCTTCCCGATCGAATTTCGGCAACCTTCAACCTTTATCCAACATTTGTGCGCGATCCTAAGCTGAGTCCTTTAAAACCGAGTCAACCCAAACTGAGACTTGTACCCTTGCGACAGCGCTGTCGTAACGGTTTCAATGCCGTGTCTCGCGCGCGAAAGCGATACCTAGGCCAGGAGATGTGGGCCCGCGTTCTGTTCGAGGAAAACACCGCGCATTACAAAATCCAAGAGAATCTCTACCTGAATGTCGCATCAATCAATCAATCAATCCCATCAAGGGTCAAGTACATGTCAAGTACACATCACCTCACACCCCATTCCCAAGCAACCCCATAAAGTCAACAATTTCTTACACAACTCATACCCCTCTTACACAAACTACCCCAAAAGTCAACAAAGTTCTTACACACCTATCACTCACCTCACCCATCACTCCATCACCCATCCCTCTCTCTCTCCTTACAACCCTCTCTCTCTCTCTCTCATTTCTCAAACCCATTTCCAAGCAACTAAAAGCTCCAACGTATGAGCTTCCCAAGTTCTCATGGAGAAGCTCTAGTGTGGCCCACTTCCTACCCTCTCATCTCCCATCTCAACCATTTATCATCTTTCGTTGAGATCGAAGACAAGGAGACTACTTTTCTATCGGACCAAGAAGACCAGCGGTGGGTGTTTCTTAGGCCTAGATTTCATTCTTTTAATAATGAGCCAAGTGGGGCCTACCGATTGATGGTATGGATCCCACTTTGGACCCTAGGTATGGCCAATGGTCCACCACTATTCTCATGATCGTTTCATGATGGGGCCATTCTCCATGGACCTCATCACAATGTTTATTTTCCCTTGTATGATAGGGTCATCTATACCTTGCATTTTGGTGGAGAAAGGATCTCCACCGTTGATTTTGATCGGTGGGCCCACATGTAGTGGGACCCACTTGATGTATGTTGTAAATCATGGAAGGGAGGGCCCATAGTGCCGGGGTACCTCCATTACTCGTCTCTCTCTCTCTCTCTCTCTCTCTCTCTTTCCTTGTTTTAGTGATGATATGGCCGTATGGCCCACCCGGATAGACCCCACCATGAAGTATGTAACTTATCCATGCCATCCACCTTCGTGGGACCCACCTGATGGATGTGTTGGATCTACACCGTCTAGCCCATTATCGGGCCTGGACGGAAGGAAAAACACAAATATTAGATCGGTCCAAATAGGTGGGCCACGTCCTTATGGGACCCACCATGATGCCGTGTTGAATCCAGACACTGGACGTTGGCCAGCAGTGTAGGTGAACTGATAGTGGGATGTGCTAATAGCAATAAAAAAAAAAAAAAGAAAAAAAAGAAGAAGAAAGTAAAGTGACAATTAATATAATATTATTATTATATATATAAGATTGCACATCCAACTCCTCATGTCCAAGTTCTTTCTCTTTAATATCATTTACTTCCCCTCTCTGCTTCAACTCCTCACCCTCCTTCTCCCTCATAAAATGTCCCCTCTGTGTACAACAATCTTTCTTCTCCTTATTGAATTCCTCTCTCTCCTTCGTTACCTTTTCCTTATCGTCAAAAAACAATTCCTTCTCCCTCTTCAATTGCGTTCTCTCATTCAACTCCTCTCTCTTCATCTTCAATGCTTCTTTCTCTTTTAGCAACGCCTCTCTCTCATCAAGCCTCTCTTCTTTCTTTCTCAACTCTTCTTTCTCTTTCCTCAATTCTTCTCTCTCCTTCTTCAATTCCTCTCTCTCCTTCTTCAACTCTTTCCTCTCAACCATGAATTCATCCATAAAAAGAACATTCTTCATAATATCACCCCCCCCCCCCCCCCCCCAGTCCCTCTCCCTCCACGTCTTTTTCATCATTTTCATCTACTTCGTCATCCCCCTCATAATCATTCTCATTACCCTCCTCATCTTCATGGGTTTCAATGACCTACAAAATGTATCAATGGATATGTAAGAGTCGAGATACTTTTATAATGACTTCGGAATTACGGACTGGCCGAATTAAAGCAGAAAAAATATAGTTTATTTTTCATAACATCTCACCTAGAAACTGTCACGGACCAAGTGAACGGCGTCCGTTTCCCATTCTCCTAGGGTCGGTTCTAAGGTCATTACTACCAATGTCTGCAAAAGAACAAAGACCAATGTTTTTTTTAAAAAAAAAGCGTATACGTCAAAATAAGTAAAGTAAATGCAAGAGAAATATATATACTTATAGCTTTACTCTCGAAAATAACATGTATTTTGTTGTACCTCCAACCCTTCTAGCCTCGATATTGAATGAAGGGTGGAATTTGATGGGGAACATACGAAACAACACACTCTCATAGGCCCGATAATCTCTCTACTGCCCATATCTGTTAGAATGAAATTGCACCAGGTTAAAAATCTACAATTGACTATATACTGTAATCATCTAGAAAATAAGAAGTGTTCTTACTTGTAGAGGAATGACGTAAGCACATACAGTGTAGCGAGGGGCACTTGATGTGACAACGCCAGCTTCGATTCCTTGCGACATTGTATAGTATGTCAAACTCCCCAAGAATAGCTATAGAAATCATCTAGCGAGTCGACCAGGTGAATAATCCATGTTGCACATGGTTTTCGGTTCGGTTCGGTTCAGTTCCCCTAACAAAGCACTCCACAACCAGAAGTAGGGCAACCTTCACGACATCCTTGTGCTTATTGGTGTCAACTAATCTTTTAAACACATCCATTAAGTGCTTCTTTAATACTGGATATTCTTTAAAGTATTTGTCTCTTAATGTACTCGTACTGCGACAATTTTTCGGTACTGTAAGTTCTCCAGTTTTAAGGCCCGTAATAAGGGCGAAGTCCATCTCTGTGAACTGCAATCGTCTCCCCCTAATCTCAAATACTAGATCACTTTTATATCTTAGAAAAAGAAGGTGAAGTAGAGCCCCTATAAATCTAAAGGATGTAATATGCAATAAAAATGAAAATGGGGATTGGCTAAACAAATTTAGCCGACTATCATGCTTCTCCACTCCACCCTTCACCTTGTCAAACCACCATTTCAGTGTACACCTAGACGTTGGGTTTGAGATTACAGCAGAATCTTCTTCACCTGCAAACATGGATTGAAAAACATATCAAACATAAAGTTCATAAGATAATCATAGTGTACAAAATCAGACATAATTGAAAACAATGTAGCACTTCATGAATTTGAACAAGCTTCATACGAAATCGAGATAGAAATTGAGCGAGGAAAAACCAGAAATTGAGCGAGACGAACTATCAAAATGAGCGAGGCAAACTATCAAATTCAGCGAAGCAAACTAGAAAACGAGCGAGGCAACCTATAAATTAAGCGGGGTAACATAGAAATTGAGCGAGACAAACTGGAAAAATGAGCGAGGCAACCTAGAAATTGAGCGGGGCAAACATAAAATTCAACAGGGCAAACTAGAAATTGAGCGAGGCAAACTAGAAATTCAGCGGGACAAACTGGAATTTGAGCGGGGCAATCATGAAATTCAGCGGGGCAAATTGGAAATTCGGCAAGGTAAACTGAATTTTGAGTGGGGCAAACATAAAATTGAGTGGGCCAAACATGAAATTCAGCTGAGCAAAGTAGAACCTCGGATGAGCGGGAGAGGAAGTGTTCAAGTTCCAAATTCTATTGTCTAACGGCTTCATCATAGACTTAATGTTATATGGACCTGGGGAGAACATGTTCATCAGTGAATTTACTGGTGCCGTGAGAGTAGAGTTTGAGAGATTTGAAAAAAAAAAAAAAAAAAAACACCTTGAATTAAGCAGAAGATAATGTGGGATGGAGACGTTTATCTTGAATATCAATGAGCAAGGCAAACTATCAAAATGAGCGAGGCAAATTAGAAAATGAGCGAAGCGACCTATAAATTGAGCGGGCCAACCTATAAATTGAGCAAGGCAAACTCTAGAAAAATGAGCGAGGCAACCTCTTTATTTGAGTGGGGCAAACTTAAAATTCAATAGGGCAAACATGAAATTGAGCGGGGAAAACATGAAATTGAGGGAGGCAAACTTGAAATTGAGCGGGGCAAACTAAAAATTTAGTAGGGCAAACTTGAAATTGAGCGGGGGAAACTGGAAATTCAACAGATCAAACTTGAAATTGAGCGAGGAAAACTGAATTTTGAGCAAGACAGCCTAAAATTTGAGTGGGGCAAACTGGAAATTGAGCGGGGCAAATTGGAAATTGAGTGGGACAAACTTAACATTGAGTGAGGCAAACTACAATTTGAGAGAGGCAACCTAGATATTGAGATAAACATGAAATTCAGCGACGATAACTTAAAATTCAGTGAGGGTAACATGAATTTCAATGAACTTGAAATGAAATTGAACTAGCCTAATACATAATTGAATGAGCTTCACATGAAATTCAACAAGTACTTCGGTAAAGTTGACTGAGCAATTAATGACAATGACAAGGCGGTTCATAGATTTTCCGTAACATCACATGAATCTGTGGATGTTCCCGGTCATATCTTTATAATTTGTCTGTCAAATTCATGAATTACTAGGGGAATTCAACCAATCATGAACCGGGAATGTCGGCGACGACTCGACCATATTGTCGAGAAGTAAGCCAAATAGACCAAGAACTCTTGAAATTTGAAATCAGTTTGATCAA
The DNA here is from genome assembly GCA_021015155.1 of Magnolia officinalis. Lineage (NCBI taxonomy): Eukaryota > Viridiplantae > Streptophyta > Magnoliopsida > Magnoliales > Magnoliaceae > Magnolia > Magnolia officinalis. Next base: position 20,354,958 of record JAJHSJ010000015.1, read on the forward strand.
TACGCTTTTATCGTATTGAGTTAACTGATTTGGGCCCACCTTGAATGTATGTGGACTATCGACGACATTCATTCGTTTTTTCATCTATATTAAGGGTTTGAGCCCAAAATCGCAGCATATCCAAATATCAGGTGGATCATATGAAAGGAAACATTGATTCAACCGTAGAAAGCTTGCTACGCCCCACAATGATGTTTTATTTGTAATCAATCATGTTCATCGGATGATGTATGCATAGATGAACCAAAAGTCCAGATGCAAGCTTCATCCAACAGGCAATATATTAAAATATACCTGTAGTGCGTGCTTTCTTCAGTGGACTGGCCATTTTGAGGAGATGAGAAAATGCTGATGTTTAGAGAGGATGCAATCTAATGGGGGAATGGTGCTATCCAATAGAGGAATTTTCGTGCCGGAGAAAAGGGTTTTTTGTCTCTTTATTAGTAAAAATGAAGTGAAAGCAACATGAGTGAAAGCACCAGCAGTGAAGAGCAAGGGTATTTTTGTCCTAAGATACTTTGTCTGTAGGTGCAAGGTCCAAGTTGGGAAATTAAGTTTGGGATGCCTCATAAAAGACGCCGAGTAAAAGGTGACGTCTACGGTGGTCATTTTCTCTAGGTTTAAGCGTTTCACCGACTGCCTTAAACAGGTGGTGCAGATGATTCCAGTCACTTTCTTTTTTTTGTCCTTTTTTTTGCACGTTCTTTTCATTTTTCTTTACAGGGTGACCATCAACTGCTTTTAATTATACCATCTCTCAAATTAATTAATATTTTATTAATGAGTTACTTTGATAAACTGACGGGGTACGGCCATCCATACGCATACACATTCCTATTACACATGCAGCAATCCAAACCATTAAATTGTGGACCGAGTAGATGATAGATATAGTAAAGCAAGATTGAATGGACAATCCCAAACTTACAAGTGGATCTTTGTTTGCTGAATTTGGAGTGATTGAATGACACCCTTTAATTGTAACCGTTCCTTATTTAGCAACCGGTCGGACAGTTAAAAGAATCCTTCAATGATTTTTCCTGGGTTGTGAGTTATCTGAAATGGGACCACTATTTGGACAATTTGAATTTGAATAGGGATACTTGTGTGCCACGTGTACTAGATGTCTGCCTGAGCATGGATGGTAATCCTATGCTAGAGTATTAAAATTTTTGTGGTTGTTCTTGAGATGGGTAGGTATGAGTTGGAGATAAAATCTGCAATCTCAAGGCTGCAAACCCAGACACCGTACGATGAGCTATCAAGTACGATTAACCACAGCGGACGTCAATTTCCCATAGCCTACGCCCCACATGGAGCCCATACACGCGTAAGCTCTGTGTGGCACACCACGATGTGGACTTAGCATCCAGTCTAACCATCAGTTTTTATAACTTATGTTGAAATAAGAGCTTAAAACTGAGGAAGATCCAAAATGCAACGGAGCCACATTATAAGAAACAGTAGTTCTGAAAACCTCCGCCGTTAAAACCTTCCTGAGGCTCGTCATGATTAGGGCTGAAAGTTGGGCGGGTTCAACCCCACCGACCGGTGACGGACCCGACATTGGGTTGGGCTCCGGATGTATTGGGCTCTGTCTCAGGCTTAGGCTATACAAACACTAACCACATAAAACTTGGACCGGGCAGGTTGAGGTCTGGGTTTGCCCAACCCAATGCGAACTGGATGCATCATTTTTGCTAAAGGCGTGTGAAATTTCTGTGTCGTCGGGCCTCATTAATCTACGTTATTTTCAATGATTCGAGATAACAAGTTACATTGAATTTCTCTACAAAAAGGTTGCATGCTGCACACCATCATGACTTTTAAAAGAGTGTTGTCCTGTATTTTAGCTTATTTATTTATTTAGAAAAATGAAATTTTTTATAATAGATAATTATATATGTAATTAGTAAAATTATATGTATAAAAAATAAGATATATATTAAAATATAATAAACTAATGTAGTAATGAAAATATTAGGATATAGCTATTGATTAATTCGACCAACCTAACTGAGCTCACTTAGATTGAGCTTGGGTTGAGAATCTCTAACCGAAGGTTGAATTGAATTGGGTTAGGACTGAGGTATGGGAACCTTGGGTTGAGAACCAACCCAACCTACCCTGCCGGACTTTTAGATCTAGTCATGATGCTTATATGTCATTCAAAGTAGATCAAAGGCTCCGTTGGAAACGGATTGGCTACACCCCTGACACCAGCTCCGTGGCTGGTGTTCGGTGCTCTGTGGGCCCCACCATGATGTAGGTGTTTCATCCATTCCGTTCCTCCATTTTTAAAGATCATTTTATTGATTGATCACAAAAATGAGAGGGATATAAATCTCAGGTGGACCACACCACATGAAAATAATAGTGATTGGATATCAACCATTAAAATCCTCCTATAGCCAAATATACTGTTTATTTGACATCCAATCTATTAATTAGGTCATACAGGCCCGGATGAAAAGAAAAAACAAATATCAGCTTGATCCACAACTTTTATAGCCCCTAAAATGTTTTTAATGGTCGACCCTCATTCAACACTATTTCCTGTAATGTGGTACACTTGAGATTTCGATATACCTCATTTTTGGACGTATACTGTAAAATTATCTGTGAAAACAGATAGATGGCATGGATGAAACACATACATCATGGTGTGGCCCACATAGCACCGACCACCAGCCATTGGCTGGTGTCAGGGGGAGTAGCCAATCCGTTCCCCCGTATAATACCTACGTTAGGACAGGGGAAGCGGATTGGCTGGTGTACCACACACCACTAATGTGCTATGTGTTGACGTCATCAAGTTTTGTGAGTCCATGTGAGGTATGAGTTATATCCAAACCGTCCGTTGACTTGGCGAGCTTGTGGTAAGGCTTGAGCTTTAAAATAAGAAAGATCCAAAAATCAAGTGAACTACTGTAAAATGTAGTGGAGGATTCAACGTCTGCCATTGAAACCGAAATTTTGGATCAATATGATATTTGTTTTTTTTTTTTTTTTTTTTTTTTCTCTTCATCCAAATTGGATATAAAGTAAACGTTACGGTGGGCCTATGAATTTTTTAACGGTGAAAATTATTGTCTCACTGCTACCTGTGGTGTGGTCCACTTGAGCCTTGGAAATTACTCATTTTTTAGATCAAGATAAATTACTCATTTTTTATATCAAGATCTAAAATGATCTCAAAAAATGGATGAACGGTGCAGATATGATAAATACAACATGTTGGGCCATGTAACTTTGATATCTTTTGAACCGTTCGTACAACCAAGAGCTCGAGGAGCGTAAGCGCTCATCTTCGCACGACGCGTACGCATACCAGCTAGGTTGCTGGTGTGTAGTACACTAGACAATCTGCTTAGGACCCACAGAACTTTGCCACGTCGACACATCACTAAGGTCGGTGGTGTGTGCTACACTACCCCGGGCAACACTTCTCTGCTTAGATCTTGACCTTTTAATTTTTTTGGGTTAGCTTGTTTGTACACACCGGTGTCAGTACACACACTCCATGTTAGCCACCCCGGCTAGGGATCGATACCAAGACCTCAAGTGTTGAAACGTGTCATAATCCTGACCTGTTAAAATTAGGGAATTGATCCAAAGGTTAGGAGCATTTCCAGCTCGCTTTTATGCTATGGCGTGATTCATAGTCATGTGCGCGAGAAATGTGTCCGTTAGTAAAAGGGTTTGATTGATGTGGACCGTTGATCCGGTGGTCATCACTTCACTTGAAAATAGTACCGGTGGAGTCATCATGCCAGTGACATGTACGTGTACGTAGAATATGAGGAGTCAAAGTTCGGATGTACGTAGGGTCCACCTCATGAGATAAAACATATGATCGCAAGGTCGTTAACACCATAGCCTAGGGCTGAAAGTCGGGCGGGTTCAACCCAACTGACCTGTGATGGACCTGGCGTTGGGTTGGGCTCGGGCACGATGTATTGGGTTCGGTACCAGGGCTTGGGCTATACAAACACCAACTCAGCAACACTAGGTTTAAGCTTGGGTTTTGAGATCTCAGGATGGGAAACCCGATCATATATAATTGAGTGTGAGTTCTGTGTCGAAGGCACAAAAAATTTCAGTGCCATCAGGTCTCATTAGCCTAATCCATGTTATTTTTTATTACTCAAGCTAACAAGATATACATTGGATTTCTCTCTCTCTAATAGGCGGTGTGCTAGACAACACAACTTTTAAAGGAGTGATTGTCCTATATTTTAGCTTGTTTATTTAGAAAAAAATGAAGTTCTTTACCGTAAATAATTACATATATAATTAATAAAATCATAGGTACAAAAAGTAATACGTGTATTAAAACATAAAAAAAACTAATGTAATAACAAAAATATTAGCATGTATCCACCTGATAAACTTGACCAACCCAACACAGCCCACTTGGGTTGGGCTCGGTTGGGTTGGGAATTCTCAACCCAAGGCTGGGTTGGGTTGAGTTAGGGTTGAGGTATAGGAACCTTGGATTGGATTAGGGTTGACCCAACCCAACCCAACCCAACCCAACCCCCCGACCTACTTTTAGCCCTACCATAGCCATTTGATGGAGCTACAAGGCTCATTAATGCAACACTCTATTTTCGACACTAGGCCCACCTCAATGTTTATCGGGGCCATCCAAACTGTTGGTAAAGCCACACAGACAATGACGAAGGTAAGACATAAAATCAGCTTGATCTGAACTTCCATGACCCCTACATGTTTATAGTAAAAAGCATTCCATCACGAGCATTTCCTATGGTGAAGTCCACGTGTACCAATACACAAAACAAACATCAAGGTGGGCCCTACTATTGGGGGCCTCACCCACTATGTTACTCGTCACCTTAGTAAGGTTGCAGCGGTGGCCATAAAAACATGGCATGTGGCTTGCGTATCGATGAGGGTAAAAACATGGGATGTGGATTGCTGGTTCTAGCTTGCGCTGGGGATTTACTGAGTTGGGTGGGATCCCCGACTATGGGGCCACCTTGATACATATGCCTTATGTCCACATTGTCCAGCTATTTTTGAAAACTCATTTTATACACGCCGTCTATCCATATTTTAAGACCAGAGCAAAAGTTTTGGATCAAGCTGATATTTGCGTGGTCTCTTCGTTAAGGTCAAAATTCTGATTCCCCCATGAAGTTCTTAATGGTGTGGATTCAATAACGACACTTTCCTATGACATGGTCAGCATAATATTTTGATCTGCATCATTTTTTTGGATCATGCCTTAAAATGAGCTATCAAGATGGATAAACTTGACCATTTAAGGCACATACATCAAAGCAGCCCCACAGTTAGACAGGAATCCACCGAAACCCTGCACCGGATTCCATGGTGTTGTTAAAGTCACCAAGTTATGTGGGCCCACCATGATATATGTATATATCAAAACCATTCATCCATTTCACGAGATTATTTTAGTGCTTGATTAAAAGAGAGAGAGAGGTCCAAACCTCTCGTGTAACACACCACAAAAAGCAGTGACAATGAATGCCTGTTCTTGAAAAGTCTTGGATTATATTAGTATTTATTTAGTTTTTTCATTAATCTAAGACTTTATGACCTTATAAAAAGGTTGGATGGCAAATAATCATTATGGTGGAGCTTGGGAAGATTCCACCCATAGGCAATCTTTTCCAGTTTTCCTTCCGTTGTATCCAACTTGAGTTTTCATTCTGACTCATTTTTTGAGATTCTGATTCATTTTTTGTTTGCATGTTCTATAATTATCTCAAAAAATAATGAACCAAGTAAATTTCTCACAAACGTCATGGTCACGAGAACTTGGGAAAGTTAATGAAAAATGCTCCATGGGCAAATCCATGGTGTATATTTTTATCCACGCTGTTTATTTATTTTTTTAAAACATTTTAACATAGGGAGATTAAAGTTTCTGGTGGACCACATCACATAAAAATAATGGTGATTGAACCACGGTAATTTTATCATTTAAAAAAATATAGTTTAATTTTATTATATATTTTTGAAAATATAGTTCATAAACTTATGTAACCCTGATAGTAAGCAGATGAATGTGCAACGGTGCAAACACCCAAGATATTTTAACGGCTGTATGTAAGAGTTGAAAATAAGAGTCTGCAATCTCAAGGCAAACTCCGACAACCGTACGAATGAGCTCTCATTATCAAGTACGATTAACCACAACGGATGGGACACGTATTGCGTCCTACCCGGCTGCCGGGACAGTAATCCGTCCAGGCAGGGCTCTGTGGGCCCATGGTGATTTAAGTGTTTTGTCCACGTCTTTCATCATTATTTTGGTTGAAGGTATGATTCTAAAAACGAAACATGTCTACTGCTCCAATGGACCACATTACAGGAAGCTTCAATGATAATAACACCTACCATTGAAACTTTTCTAATGGCCACCTGATGTATTTTTTACTTTCCAACCTATTCATGACGTCATGTGGGCAAAACAGACCGCGCACTGAGTTACTCAATACGCTCCTACCGTGCTGAGTAAGGCCCACCGGGAATGTATTTGTCTTATCTACTTTGTCTTTTAAAGATCTTTCGATTGGTTGAGCCCACATGTGAGGTATATCTAAAGCTCGAGTGGGCATACCACAGGAAACCATGAAAATAATAATTTCCACTGTTGAAACCTTTCCGTGGACCTCAATGATATTTATTTGCATCTAACATGTTTATAATATTACATAAACATAAATGAAGTGATATATATATATATATATATATATATATCAGATTGATCTAAAACTTGTGAGGCTCCCATGAAATTTTCAATAGTAGATGTTCAATTCACACTACATCCGGTGGTGTGGTCCATTCAAGCTTTGGATATGTTTCATTTTTGAGTTAACAATCTAAACTTATCTCCTAAAATATAAAGGCGGAGTGAATAAAATGCATGAATGAATGTGAGACTCACAGAGTTTACTCAGTATGTTAATTGTTGCTAATTGTATGAGTTACTCAGTAAGCAATCCGCTTCCATGAAGTGAATACATAAATATCAACTTGATCTGAAACTTCTCCAACTCTTTGGAAGTCTTTAACTGTGGACGTTCAATCCTCGCGTCCACTTAAGCCCTAGACCTGCCTCATTTTTTGGCGCATACTTTAAAATGATTTGATAAAAAACGATGAACGGATTACGTCCTATCCCCACCCGAACTGTAATCCCATCCAGGCAAGGCTCTATGGGGCCCATTGTGATGTCGACGGAGCATCCACTCCAACCATCACTTTTTCCAACTCATGTTTAGATAGGATCCAAAAAACGAGAAAAATCCAAAATACAAGGCGGCTACATTATAAGAAACAGCAGGAATGAAAACCTCCCTAAACAGCGAGAATGGATTGAAGGTGTCGATATAATGCATATATTACAGTAGGATAGACGGAACTTTGCCACGTCAACACACCACTAAGGCCAGTGGTGTGTGCTACACTATCCAGATAGTCCAAATAACAGGCAACGATTCTCTGTATAGATGAAAGTAAACTAAAACATGCTTTGAAACTTGTGTGTGCGCACGCCATCACCATAGTTTAAATGGCGATTTGTTGGACCTTTACGTGTAATAATCCTGACCGGTTAAAAGTAGGAAATTGATCCAATGGTTAGGAATATTCTCAGCTCACTTTTATGCTATGGATGGAGCACATTGATTAAGCACCGTTGATTTATGTGGACCGTTGATCAGGTGGTCATCACTTCACTTGAAAATACTCTCAGTGGAGTCATCATGCCGGTAACCTGTGTACCAAAAACATGAGTGGTCAAATTTCAGATATATGTGGGCCAACCTGATGAGATAAAACATGCGAATTCAAGGTCGTTAATACCATAGGTCCATAACCGTCCGATGAAGCTACGAGGCTCATTAACAACGACTCTGCTTTCCGGGCCATTAGGTGAGGCCCCAACAGTAGGGCCCATCTTAATGTATGTGTTGTAAATCCATGCCGTCTATCTGTTTTTCCAGCTTATTTTAAGGTATGAGACAAAAAATTTGAAGCAGATTCAAGTCTCAGGTAAACCACACTATAGGAAAAAGTGGTGACCGAATACCTACCATTACAAACCTCTTAAAAGTTACATTGTAATTTTTATTTGCTGTCCAAGCTGTTGCCGCCCTCCCTCACCTAATCGCCCTTCCATTCTAGAATTTATTATTTTTTTATTTTTTTACTTTTGGAAAGGATGCCAATTGCTTCCAGCTACTTGTTGGGGAGCTACAATGTAAAACCCTATGAAGCCAATGACTATGTACATGTGTTGATGCAGAAATCTTGTTAGTTGTTTTTGAACATTTGTTCACCGGCACAAATAACAAATAAAGGAGACCATGACTAGTACAAGAGACTCAATGCCTAAGTCAGGTAGAGAATTTGGGTCTAGTTGTAAATATGATTTTATGCTTGATATTGTGCATACCTTTCACCATTAGAAATGCTCCTATTTATAGCGGGAGAGAGACAACAACGTAAATGAAATCTTCCTAATTGGTATATGCGTATTGTGGAGGAATTCGGATCTCATGCTTGTCACGGGGATCGCCCAAGATCCTCGGCTGAGATCTCAGGCGGAATCGTGTTGCAGGCGCTGAATTAAATTTTCGGTTGGAATTCTGGATAGATACCGTCGAGACCAGGTCGGAACTAACAGGAGCGAGCTTGCGCCGACGTGGGTCTTTTGACGAGTAGTGTTCTTCTCTGCTTCTCTAGCATTTGACAAATTAACGAGCGCTCTGACCTGCTATTGAGGTCTATCAAAAGATCGAGTCTGACCTCATTTTCTCTTCGATTAGGAAATTGTGAGGAATAGAGCCTTTGGTACATCATTTATTAGCCAACCTGGCTAAGTCCACTGAATGCCGACCTAACCTTATCCTATTAGTCGGTATATTTTCTCCATAACAACATCTAACACCTACTTTCTCTTACTCATGTTAAATTGTGATTCTAAAAATGAGGTAGAACCATAAATCAGGTGGACAACACTACAAGAATAATCTGGTATTCAACACTTGAGAGTTCTAGAAATCTTAGATCAAGCTGATATGTCTATTTGCCCTTCATTCTTGTGATATCACCTTCTGGCATATAAAACATCGCATCAGGACACAAACATTTTAATGATGGACTTTCAATTCCACTTTCTTTCATGGTGTGCCCGCATAGAATCTCCCTCATTTTTGAACCACATCCTATCATGATGTGGAGAAAGGAAACGGATTGGCTACTCCCCCTGACACCAGCCTCGGGGCTGATGGTCAGTGCTTTGTAGGCCCCACCATGATGTATGTGTTTCATTCATTCCGTTCATCCATTTTTACATATCCTTTTATGGCTCGGTCCCAAAAATGAGAGGTATATAAATCTCAGGTGGACCACACCACATGAAAACAATAGTGGTTGGATATCTATCATTAAAATCCTCCTAAGGCTCACTGTACTGTTTATTTGACATCTAATATGTTGATTAGGTCATACAGGCCCAGATGAAGGGAAAACACAAAAATCATCTTGATCCGAAACTTTTATGGCCACAAAATGTTTTTTAATGGTCAACGCTCATTAAACACTGTTTCATGTAATGTGGTCCACTTAAGATTGGGATATATCTCATTTTTGGTCTCATATTGTACAATGATCCGTAAAAATAGAGGGAAGGCATGGATGAAACATATACATTATGGTGGGTCCCACGGAGCACCGAACATCGGCCATTGGCTGGTGTCAGGAGTAGCCAATCCGCGTTCGTGGAGAAAGTGGACGTTAGATAAACATCGACAGCCCGAAAGTTTTACGGAGGATGGGCTTCGCCACGCACGTTTCTAGATGCAACTCGTGTCCGATTAAAATATGAGAAAAGACAAGTATATACTCGGGCCGACCGATGCTGCAAAAGAAAGCGGCCAGACACATGGCACGTGGTCCGTATGCAGCTCGAGGATAACGTTGGCCACCAATTATTAAGACCTAGACAGCTGAGGACGCGGATTTCCCGCTAAAGCCTTTTGCTGTGTCTTCCTGCGCAAGGATGCTGGATGGGGCACCGTAATGTTTGTGAGAAATTCAAACCGTTCATCCGTTTTTCTAGCTCATTTTAGGATGTGAGACAAAAATTATGTGTATCCAAAACTCAAGTGAGTCACACGAGAGGGAGAATTGGGGAAAGAAATTTGTAACGTTAAAACCTTCTTAGGCTCGATTCTGATGTTTATAGGAAATCCAAACCGTTTATAAGGTCATTCACAATGAGATGAAGTGAAAAAACTGAAAAGATGTACTGATACAAAACTTTTATGGTCTTTAGAATGTTTCAACTGTGGTCACCGAATACCCACTGTTTCCTCTTTTGTGGCCCACTTGAGCTTTTGGTCCATCTCATATTTTTTTTTTATATGTCCTGGAATGATCTCTCAAAACGGATGAACTGGTGAATTTCTTACAAACATCGCAATGCCCCCACCCGGCATCCTTGGAACTTCCTGTCACCCAGGAAATCCGCGTCCGACAGAGGATTATTACTTATTAACACCGCTAGTACGGTGCTTGTTGCCCCCATCATATGTCATCATGCTTGTTTTATCCCAGCCTTCCATTCATTCCGCGCTCGTTTTAAAACATCAACTAGAAAATAGAGGCAAATCCAAATCTCAGGTGGGCAAATGCATATGTTTTATCTACAACTTCCATTCATTTTGCTGTTGTTATCTGTCAAACCATGATGTCTATGTTTTATCCACACTTTTTATTTATTTTCCAGATCATTTAAAAAAATTAGCTTAAAAATTAAGCAAATCCAAATCTCAGGTGAACCATATCGCTAGAAAAGGTGGTGATTAAACACCCACAGTTAAAAACTTTGTGAGAGCAATAAAAGTTTTGCATGTAGCTAATGTTTATGGTTTCCTCCATCCATGTCTTTGTTAGCTAATCAAGAAGCTGGATTTAAATAAAAATTAGTAGACCTTAGGAAAATTTTAATAGTGTCTTCAATTAGAAATGTTTTTCTATGGTGTAGTCCCCTTGAGATTTGAATATGCTAAGCTTGCAAAATGCATAAACCGTATCGACAAAACATATATGTCTGTTTACGCATGGTTGATCACAATCAGATCAAACTGTCCAAATGATGTCACGAGGTACCAATATAACATGTGGTGTAAATAAAGTTCAAAGAAACTGAGCTAAAAACTAATATATTTGGGAAGCATTAAATTTTGGAGTTCATCAAAGCAATTCTAATAAATATTAAATGTTAAAATCCTATCAAAATATAACTATCTGCAAATACAAGAGTTCAATAATGTGAAAGCTCCTGCAAAACTTCTTATGTAAGAGTTTAATGACGTGAAGACTCCAAAAAAATTATCCATGTTTATTACTTGATCAAAATAATAAGAAGCATACATGATCTTTTTTATATATATAACCAAATGCTATATGCTACATTTATGTGAATGAAGAAGGAGAATTGCACAAGATCTCTTATATTATCAAACATTACGTACAACCATCTTATTTTAAAGTCTATAAAAGTAGCACACAAAAAAAAGTTCACAGCCACATACTAATGCAATCACATACAATCTTTTAGCTCCATGTTGCTTATATATTTCATCCTCTATAGACACATACTAGTTTAGCTTCTTAGCTTCGTTACCTCCAGTTATGTCTAGTCATGCTAAAGCAAGCTTAAAATCATCAGTTCTTAGCTTAGTTTCACTGTTGTCCACGCACACTGTTGTAGTGCACTAATAGGTTATTTTAAACTTCCACATCCCTAGCGCTTGGATTCTCATATTACCGAGTCTTCACTTGCGACATCTCTGGTCACGTCCCACTGACCTTGCAATACAAGCCCATTTTACGACTACCTCATATTTCCACGATTGTTTTTTCTGATGCAAACTGTCATAGGTTATATCTTCTGTTTATTTTCTTTTCCTTCTGGTGATTGTAATTTCTTGGTACTCTTTGAAATAAAAATCTGCAATCTAACCTTTATTTTTAATTCATCTATCTTTCATTGTTTATTGATAGACGCAATCTAAGCTATTATAAGTTAGGGTCGGTGTATTTTTTTATTTACCTTGTAAATATAAGGTAAATGAGTAATCATTATTTATGGAAGTAATTCATGCTAGCCATCTTTTCTTAACATGATAGTTATGATTGTTTGAAAATTTTTCTTTTAAAATTAAGAAAGGAAAACAAGGAAGAGAACAAAATATATGGGGCCCACTTGTATATATGTGCTTGATCAACACCGTCCATCCATTTTACATTTTCATTTTAGGGTTTGATCCAAAAATGAGACAAATATAAAGCACAAGTAGATCACACCATAGGAAAATGGGGAATTGAATGCTTGCTATTAAAAAAATTTTGAAGGCCACAAAAGTTTTGGATCAAGATGATAGTTGTATTTTCCCTTCGTCCATGTCTTATGTGACCTTATGATTAGGTTGGATGATAGATATACATCTCTATGGGGCCATAATCCATGGTTAAGCTTTCAACGGTGGACAACATTATCCTTCTTGCTTTATGTGGTGTGGTTCACATGAGCTTATAATCTATCTCATTTTTGGGCTCATGCCCTAACATAAACTGGTACAATGGATGGAGAATGTGAATTAGACACATAATTCACATGGGCCCCACAAAATTAATCAAACCCTATACATCACAATGGGCCCCTCAAAATTAATCAGACTCAATTAATCTCAACCGATTTCATACCTGCAATCTCAATTACCTGGGTATCATTGAAAATGGACTTTTTCTCTTTTTCAAACACTAATAATAAGTTATCGTGGCTCATTTACCACAATTTATGGTAGGAAATATAAAATCAAATATGCTATTAAAGAAAAATCATTGTCTTTAAGGCAAAAATGACTATTTCATAAGGAGTATCCTCTCCTTAAATTCTCTAATTGTTGTAATAATTAGTAGTTGAATAGTCATACCAATTTTCACATATCTAATTCTAATCTAATTAATTTAGCACATGGGGTCACAAGCATTCAGTTTGGTTTGAGTTAAATACAACTCTAGCACACTCGACACCTAATCTAATCACATGCATATATAATTGAAATTGGGATGTTCATTATACATGTGGCCAATGTATCTGAATTGAACAGAAACAACATCATGATGGGCCCATGGAGCACTGTCCTATAGCGACATAGTGTCAATATGCAATGACAACCGACTTAGAGAGTGATGTAGAGCGGGTCGCGAACAGTTACATGGCCAAGATGGATCAGAAAAGGCCCGGTCGGCGACAGAAGTGATCTGGACCATCAGACCTTAAATCAGGCGTATCTCGCAATCCGAGATGAGTTAGCCGACGAAAAATATATGATTTTGAGGTAGAACGAGCTACTTTAGCCAACCAACCTAGCTATGCCGGGTTACGACGCCTGGAACTGCGAAAAACCCCTGGATTGACGGTCGTTTCCCTGTTTTAATTTCAATTTTACTATAAATAGTAAGTTTTAGTTTGATTATAACTCTTCATCGGTTGGGCTTTACGAGTTGCGCCCAACGTGAAAAGAGCTTAGAATAATTAGGAGAATGGGTTGGTGAAGCCAAATAGGACACTTACTATTTTTGGCCGAAAACCTTGCACACTAGTAGACATCACGACCGTCTATAAATAGTAAGTTTACTATTTATAGTAAGTCGCGAATTCTAGGAGTTGTAGTTGTAGTTTGATTCTGATTTCTTTCCCATTGCTTGGTACCCCTATTTAAAGGACTGTGAACTCGTTTTTATGGATTAATTAATCAGTTTCGAATTTATTAGAAATTATTTCTATTTTCTGCTTTCTTTCCTCGTGGATTCGAGAAGTCTCTGTGAGGAATTCAGAGTATTTATCCTCATCACATTCATCCCTGCGTCAGAGAGTCACATCCAACTTTGTAAATTGGTGGACATCTGATGGATGGTTAAAATGAAAATCATTCTTGAGCAGAATTCAAGAAAGAAAATGTTTGTCCCGACCATTCACTCAATGTGATTTACGGTTTATATACATTGGGTGGGCCCATTGTAATATTGTGAGAAATCCACTTCGTTAATTCCTTTTGGCTGCTCATGATAGGAGCCCACAAATGAGGCAGATCGATTCAAAACTCAATGTTGATGGAAAAATGCCAAATGTTGAAACCTCTTTGAGTCCTCCATAATATTTATATGTCATCCAAACTGTTATAAGGTAATTACAATTTGGATGAACTGAAAACACAAAAATTTTAACCTGATCCAAAACTACTGTGGCCCCACAAATTAAATGTTTCAGCGATGAATGTTCAGTCCTCGTTGTTTCCTGTCCCGTGGCTCACTTAGGTTTTTGAATCAGCCTATACCCTAATCTATAGCTCAAGTGGTCGACAGAGTGAAAGATACCTTATTTCTATAACGAGGTCTTGGCATCGAATCCCTGGTGGGGGAGGCTAGCAGTGTAGTGTGAACTGACAGTGGGTGTACTATCCAGCTAACAAAAAAAAAAAAAAAAGAAGTTAAAAAAAAAAATGGATGAGCAGGATGGATTTCTCACAAACACCGCAGTGGGCCCTACCTAGCTTTTGATTGTAACAACTTCCGGCCACACTTGTTGCAGGCAATCCGGGTCCACTAATGTATTAAGATGAGCTGGCACAATTATTAGATGGGATGGATGTCACACACATCATGGTTGCCCCACACAGTGTTTTATTATTATTATTATTATTACTATTATCATCGAATCATAGAGGTAAGATAAGGTATTCTAATTTCGGATCGGTGCAGCACATTGCCTGCAGTCATATATGGACAAAACTCCGATTCAACGTTGGGTGACTCACCTTCTGTACTCATGTGCGACTATTCAGACCATCCAAGTTGTGGGGTTTGTCGTGGACGGAGCATATCTCACTGATCAAGAAATCCTAGCCCTTCGATTGATGGCTATCAAGTGGATGGTTAAAAATCAGATGGGCAGTCTAGATTACCATGCAACCCATGCCATGACTGCAGTTGGTTATTCTTAATATGTAACTTAACAGTGCCTTGACCCTTGGCGTACACCATCTCCGTTGTCAATCGGGCGTTTTGTTGGGACCTTTAAGTTTGGTAATCTTGACCGTTTAAAGGTAGCAAATTGATCCAACGGTTAGGTGATCTCGTAGTTTATACAATTTTAAACTGGTTGATGGGGGCACATTGATTTTGTGCATGAGAAATGTGTCAGCTGCCAGAGAAGTGCCGTGCAGATTGGAAGTGGACTGCCTATTGAGTAACCCAGGTCATTTTAAGGTATGAGCCGAGAATTAAACCATATCCAAAACTCAAGTGGACCACACCACAGAAAACAGAATGAATTAAATACAGTAGAATGAATTAAATACCTACGGTTGAAAACTTCTTATGGCTGTAGAAGTTTTAGATCAACCTGATATTTGTGTTTGCCCTTCCACCTTCTCTGTGTGATCTTATGAACAGATGGATGATAAATAAACATCACTGACCTAAGGAAGGTTTCAACAGTGGATGTCATCATTGTTGAAATTTAGTGGTTTTTTGAAAAAATAAAAAGAAAATTCAAAATTTTCAAAATTTCGGGATTTTGCCGCCAAAACGCTTTTTCCGAAAATTTCAAATCTAAAAGTGCGGTGTGTGTTTTATCCCACATCGGAAATGGTTGAAATAATTTTGTGGTTTATATGAGATGTTGAGAAGGGTATTCTTACTTGGAGCTTTTTGGAGGAGATGAAATAAGGGTTGCGTGTTCCAGTGCGAAGCACTGGAACACACGCACGCACGCGTGCGCGCGCGCTCGCGCTCGGGCTCGGGCACGGGCACGGGCGTGGGCGAGGGCGAGGGCGTGGGCGAGGGCGTGGGCAGTGTGGCTGTAGTGGCGCTAGATGGCGCACTTTGCACTTCACGTCCGCATCGTGTCGCAGAGGAGTCGCTCCCTCGCGACCTTACGCGAACCGGTGCGACCTCGGTGCGATCGAGGTGCGATGGGTCTGGTCAGAGCCTTAGGGCGGTGTGGATCTGAAAATCCGAAAGGAGCCTGGGTTTTATAGGTGACTGAGAACGGTCGGATATAGAATCCGAAACGTCCAGCCGTTTCTAAAAACGGCTCTCTGCCTTGAAAGCCAAACGGTCCGAAAACGGACGGGCCAGGATGATCCAACGGTCAGATCTTTTGATCTAACGACCAGAAACGTCTGGGATTAATGGACAACGGCCAGAAACGTTTTTCAAACGTTCTGGACCATTGAATACCACACAGCAACGGGTCTAAACCAGAAGCCTATATAAACTGGACCATTCCAGTCCGATTTCATCATCTCAACACACCATCTCTCTCATCAAATCAGAAACAGTCCTTAGCTCCATTGTTAGAATATTGTGATCATCTCTACCGTCTAAATCTGCCAGAAGAAATCTATTGCGTTAAAACTGTTCCTCAGTGGACCTATCGTGATTGCTACACGCTGGATCCAGATAAGGCTTGTCTTATCCTGGAAGCAATTCGTCTGTAACCCACCAGCAGTGATAAGGGGACGAATCACGCTTTAAGGACAGCGTATTTTATACGTGATTCAGCCTAGTGAAATTGTTCTTTTTCAATTATTATTTTTATATTTTCGGTGTATCCAATCAAATTTTCTAACAATCTTAAAGCGTGATTATGAACACCGAAAGTGTTGCATCAATCAAACTGATGAACCAAGATCTGATCCGATTGGACCGATTCGATGGTTCAAATTTCACTAGATGGCAGGACAAACTGAAATTCCTGCTGACCGCTCTGAAGATATTCTACATCCTGGATCCGAATCTCCAGCCTCTGCCTGAAGCAAAGGACACTGACACTCCAGAACAAGTGGCTGCTAGGATCAAGCGACAAGAAGATGAACTGCTGTGTCGTGGTCACATCCTAAACGCTCTCTCTGATCGGTTGTACGATTTGTACACGGGGACCACGTCAGCGAAAGAGATTTGGAGCGCGCTGGAATACAAATACAAGGCTGAAGAGGAAGGTACACAGAAATTTCTAATTGCCAGGTATTTCGACTTCACGATGGTAGACAATTTACCGCTGCTTGCCCAAATCCAAGAATTGCAGCTTATAGTAAATAAAATAAAAGCTATAAAAATAGATCTTCCTGAATCCTTTCAAGTTGGAGCTATAATCGCAAAATTACCTCCAAGCTGGAAAGACTACAGGAAGAAACTACTGCATAAATCCGAAGAGTTCACCCTAGAACAAATCCAGAAGCATCTTCGTATTGAAGAAGAATCTCGTAACCGAGACAAAAAGGATGACGCTAATGGTGCATTCTCATCCAAGGTGAACGCAGTAGAAAGGACATCTCAAAATAATTCAAATGAGAAAGCTGACTCCGTTAAACCTAACAAAGATCAAGGGAAATTCAAGAAAACCCAAAAGAAGAAAAACGGCAAACCTAAGGGAGCTTGCTATGTCTGCGGCAAGACCGGACATTTCGCCCGAGTCTGTAGGGACCGAAAAAAACCTAAGAAAGAGGCTAATGCAGTAGACGATGAAATCGTAGCCATGGTCACAGAAGTGAACCTAGTTCAAGAGAAAATTCCTGGTTGGTGGTATGATACAGGTGCCACAGTCCATGTATGCAATGATCGATCTGCCTTCAAAACCTATGAAGACGAGACCAATGGTCAAGAGGTTCAAATGGGAAATGAAGGACGATCAAAAGTTGTAGGCAAAGGAACCGTGGAATTATTCTTTACCTCTGGAAAGAAGGTAATTCTGACCAACGTACTGCATGTCCCAGACATAAGGAGGAATCTTGTCTCAGGGGATCTTTTAAGTAAACCTGGGATTATGGTTGTGTTTGAATCAGGCAAACTGATCTTGTCTAAGAATGGAAACTTTGTGGGTAAGGGTTATGCTTGTAATGGGATGATCAAATTATCTCTGAATGAAAATAATTCTTCTGCTTACATGATTGAATCTGTAAAACTATGGCATGGTAGACTAGCTCATATTGGCTACAGTACCCTAAAGCTCATGGCTAAGAACGGTCTAATATCATGCAATGATAGTGACAAAGATAAATGTGAAGTATGCATACGGTCTAAAATAATCAAGAAATCTTTCCCTAGCGTTGAAAGATCATCTCAAATTTTAGACCTAGTGCATACTGACATATGTGAACTAAATGGCGTTCTTACCCGTGGAGGGAAAAGGTACTTTATAACATTTATAGATGATTGTTCAAGATATGTATATGTGTATCTGTTGAAATCAAAAGATGAAGCATATAATGCATTCAAGATCTATAAATTCGAAGTAGAAAATCAATTAGATAAAAATATTAAAATCCTTCGTAGTGATCGAGGTGGAGAATATTTCTCTAATGAATTTTCTAACTATTGTGAAGAACACGGCATAATACATCAGTGTACAGCACCTTATACACCACAACAAAATGGTGTAGCAGAAAGGAAAAATAGAACTTTAGTAGAAATGGTCAACTCAATGCTAATACAAGCACAGTTGTCATTAAACCTATGGGGAGAAGCACTGTTAGCCGCTTGTCATGTTTTAAACCGAATTCCATCTAAGAAAACCAAGACCTCTCCATACGAAATATGGAAAGGAAGAAAACCAAACATTGGGTATCTTAGAGTGTGGGGGTGTCTTGCATACTGCAGAACTCCAGAACCTAAAAGAACTAAGTTAGGACCAAGGGCTATCAAGTGCGTCCTTGTAGGATATGCACAACATAGTAAAGCCTATAGACTTCTAGACTTAGACACCAATGTAATCATAGAGTCTAGAGATGTAGAGTTCTTTGAGAATTCTGTATTCACGGAGAAAAAGAATGCTGAGATTCAATCTCCAAATGAAATTATAAAAGAAACACAAATAGAAGAGAAAGCTCCTAGTGAACCTCGTAGGAGTCAAAGAGCAAGAGTAGAAAAGAGTCTTGATCCTGATCAAATAGACTCTCAACGACTCTCTTTTCATCTAGTAGAGGGTGATAGAGAGAAGGTGATTAGGAAAATACCTATGGTTTTAACCATAGAAGATGAACCTAAAACCTTTAGAGAAGCTATGACTTCTAGAGACTCTGCTTTTTAGAAAGAAGCTATTAATGATGAAATGGATTCAATAATATCTAACCAAACATGGGAATTAGTAGATCTACCTCCAGGTTCTAAACCAATAGGTTGTAAGTGGGTATTTAAGAAAAAATATCACACAGATGGAACAATTCAAACCTTTAAGGCAAGATTAGTTGCTAAGGGTTTCCGACAGAAAGAAGGAATCGATTATTTTGACACTTATTCACCAGTAGCTCGAATAACATCGATTAGGATCTTATTTGCTCTTGCATCTATACATCATCTTCATATCCATCAAATGGACGTGAAGACAGCATTCCTGAATGGTGATCTCGATGAGGAGGTTTACATGGAGCAACCAGAAGGGTTTGTTCTACCAGGAAATGAAAGAAAAGTATGTAGACTAGTTAAGTCTTTGTATGGATTAAAGCAAGCACCAAAACAGTGGCATGATAAATTTGATTCTAAAGTTCTGTCTTATGGTTTTGAACATAATATTGCTGATAAATGCATATATTCAAAAGTATGTAATGATTATATTGTAATCATATGCTTGTATGTAGATGATATGTTAATAATCAGTAATAAAATGGAAGGTGTAACTGAAACCAAAAAGTTTCTCTCTTCAGTTTTCAAAATGAAGGATCTTGGACAAGTGGATACCATATTAGGTATCAAAGTTAAAAAACATAGTGGGGGTTTTGCATTATGCCAGTCTCATTATATTGAGAAAATAATAAACAAGTTTAACCACTTGAAAATTAAAGAGGCAAAGACCCCGTTCGATCCAAGTATCAAGTTAAAAGAAAACAGTGGAAGAGCAGTTGCACAACTAGAGTATGCTAGTGCTATAGGCAGTCTTATGTATGCAATGCAATGCACAAGACCGGATATAGCATATGCTGTTAGTAAACTAAGTAGGTTTACGAGTAATCCAAGTGTTGAACACTGGAAAGCAATAAATAGAGTTCTAGGTTATCTTAAAGAAACCAAAGAACTAGGGCTATTTTATTCAGAATTTCCAGCAGTATTAGAAGGATATACCGATGCAAGTTGGATATCGAGTGCAGGGGACAACAAGTCCACTACAGGGTGGATATTCACCCTAGGAGGTGCAGCTGTATCTTGGGGATCCAAGAAACAAACTTGCATAACGCACTCAACTATGGAATCTGAATTCATAGCTTTAGCTGCTACAGGCAAAGAGGCTGAGTGGTTAAGGGATCTTCTATTAGAAATCTCATTCTATGCAAAGCCTATACCGGCTGTTTCACTTCATTGTGATAGTGAAGCCACTCTAGCGAGAGCCTATAGCGGTACCTATAATGGAAAGTCCAGACACATAAGTTTGAGACATGACTATGTAAGGCAATTGATTCAAGATGGAATCATTGCGATCTCATATGTAAAGTCAAGTAATAACTTGGCTGATCCTTTTACTAAACCTCTAACGAGAGAGGTAGTAAGGACAACATCTAGAGGGATGGGGTTGAAAATCTTTATTCAAAGTTTCACCAGTGAAAGAAACCCAACCCTAACTTAGAAAATCTCTAAATTTTGGGTTTAATGGGTAACAACAATTCACTGATAAGTGAAAAGTTTCAGCACTAAATAAATCAACAACCTCATCCAAGATGATAGTGCTGGCCGTTATAAAAGAGGGATGAGTATTAAACTCTTAATGAAGTCCAGTCAAACAGGACAAGTGTTTTAACGGAAACACTGGAAGGATTTCACCTATGTGAACGTAGAAGTGGTGCCGCTTCTCATGAGACTTAGAGTTATCTCGGGATCGTTCATGAAACAGGATAAGCACATGGCCATTAAAAGTGCTAAGCGAGATTATAAAGGAACACTTAACGCAGGAGCTATTATGTGTGTGGTATTTTCGGTTATATCATATAGGAATAACTGGTTCAATGCTGCGGCAACCAGGAATTTCGAAATAACTTTAAAGTACTTACACTAAGGAAAGATTAAAATCGCAAGATATCTTTCTTTATGCATAATAACTGTTATTATTCTGGCAGAGTTTTATTGTTTAAAAAACCAGTGGGGGATTGTTGAAATTTAGTGGTTTTTTGAAAAAATAAAAAGAAAATTCAAAATTTTCAAAATTTCGGGATTTTGCCGCCAAAACGCTTTTTCCGAAAATTTCAAATCTAAAAGTGCGGTGTGTGCTTTATCCCACATCGGAAATGGTTGAAATAATTTTGTGGTTTATATGAGATGTTGAGAAGGGTATTCTTACTTGGAGCTTTTTGGAGGAGATGAAATAAGGGTTGCGTGTTCCAGTGCGAAGCACTGGAACACACGCACGCACGCGCGCGCGCGCTCGCGCTCGGGCTCGGGCACGGGCACGGGCGTGGGCGTGGGCGTGGGCGAGGGCGAGGGCGAGGGCGAGGGCAGTGAGGCAGTGAGGCAGTGTGGCTGTAGTGGCGCTAGATGGCGCACTTTGCACTTCGCACGTCCGCATCGTGTCGCAGAGGAGTCGCTCCCTCGCGACCTTACGCGAACCGGTGCGACCTCGGTGCGATCGAGGTGCGATGGGTCTAGTGCGATGGGTCTGGTCAGAGCCTTAGGGCGGTGTGGATCTGAAAATCCGAAAGGAGCCTGGGTTTTATAGGTGACTGAGAACGGTCGGATCTAGAATCCGAAACGTCCAGCCGTTTCTAAAAACGGCTCTCTGCCTTGAAAGCCAAACGGTCCGAAAACGGACGGGCCAGGATGATCCAACGGTCAGATCCTTTGATCTAACGACCAGAAACGTCTGGGATTAATGGACAACGGCCAGAAACGTTTTTCAAACGTTCTGGACCATTGAATACCACACAGCAACGGGTCTAAACCAGAGGCCTATATAAACTGGACCATTCCAGTCCGATTTCATCATCTCAACACACCATCTCTCTCATCAAATCAGAAACAGTCCTTAGCTCCATTGTTAGAATATTATGATCATCTCTACCGTCTAAATCTGCCAGAAGAAATCTATTGCGTTAAAACTGTTCCTCAGTGGACCTATCGTGATTGCTGCACGCTGGATCCAGATAAGGCTTGTCTTATCCTGGAAGCAATTCGTCTGTAACCCACCAGCAGTGATAAGGGGACGAATCACGCTTTAAGGACAGCGTATTTTATACGTGATTCAGCCTAGTGAAATTGTTCTTTTTCAATTATTATTTTTATATTTTCGGTGTATCCAATCAAATTTTCTAACAATCATATATCCCCACTATTTCCTATAGTGTGGTGTGGTCCATGTGAGGTTTGAATATACTTCAATTTTCGGATAACAACTTAAATGATTAGGAAAACTGGATGGATTGCATGGATAAGACATATACATACATAGTGGGCCCCACAAAGTTTATTCAATATAATGTAATGTGATCAAATTGTGGAATTCTTGCAGCCCAAAGTTTTTTGGGACCATGGTGGTATATGTGTTATATCCAACCAGTCCATCTATTTATCCCTATCATTTTTGGAGATGAACTCAAACATCAAGCTAGTAGATCCAAAGTTCAAGTGGACCACAAGACAAGAGAGAAGGTATTGAATGCTCACCGTTGAAAACTACGTGGCATCACATGTTGTATTTTTGTAATAAAAATAAATTTTAAAAATAAAAGTAATTTTTAGAAAGTAAATAAATATATTAATTATTTAAACTTTTCATAAATATGATGTATAACCAGTTGGTCAGAGAATGAGTTTTTGCTTATGCAGCTAGGGTTCAAATCTCTTTAGAAACGGTGTGAAGCATCGTCTGCGCGCGGCATGGGCACGTGGTTCAAAATTATTATTTTTTTGCCATGGTGCAACTTGACTACAATGAAGTATTATTAACCTTAGTGTTGATTGAGAATGACTGTGACATGGTTGTACATATGGCACATATGTCACGTGTCGCTTATGTGGAAACAGTTTTAAATTATTGTATGACTTTTTTCTATCTAAAAAGGTACAAAAAGAACTGTCATGATACAAAGGGTCATGTCCTTTTATGAAATAATGTTATTTGCTATGAATGGGTGTGGATATCTTGAAGAGGCACTTTGGTTTCTGGACATGAAGAATTTCATGACCATTTAATTATTATAAATCCTGGAAATTATCATCTAGAATTGTGTTCTTTTCTCTCTATTATACAGTACTCTCGAATCCGATATCTTACTGTGTTTTTCCAATACATTAAAAAGGTTTAAATGTGTAAATTTTTGTGTTAAAATTCGGATTGAGAGTTCATTATATCCCGAAGATAATTTGCAAATTTCCTTCATTTGCACTTGCTGGAACTAAAAAAAAAAAAAAAAAAAAAAAAAAAAAAAAAAAAAAAAGACAAAAAATTTGTCTTGAGAAATTAACTATTCAAATCATGACCTGAAACCAATAAATCTAAATTGTCTCATTATATTTTTCCTCTATCATCTTTGTGTGCTAAGATTATTATTATTTTCCAACATCACAAAGGTTTTATATCAAGCTAGTATTTAAGTTTTCTCATCACGCACATCATAGTCACCTTATAAGCGAGTTGGATGAAATATATACATTAGTGCAGATGCTAGGAAGTTTTCAACCGTAGGTGCCTTTATCCCCATTGTTTCCAGTGGTGTGGTCACTTGAGCTTTGGTAGCCTGAGTGAAGATGCCCTAATTTCAACACTGGGTAGCTAACTGTTGGCTATGTACTAACAAGCTAACTAAAAAAAAAAAAAAACACAAACAGAAGAGCTTTGGATATGCCTCGTGCTTGTGGAACTGGTAAACTTATTTTGCTCGGTCCAAAACTCATGCCACGTGGACAGAGAACATGGCTTGTTAAGGTAAATGACGGACCTTTTAAATTTGGAATATATGTCTGAACCAGCTGGTGATTGGTCTGGCCTGATTATCTAGGCACCACAGATGCTGCAATGAGGAAGACTTGATGAACGGCTTGGATTTTGCATTCACGTGCCACTGCTGTGCATAAATTAAAAAATCGAGATACACGTGCAGAGATTTTCCGTATACAGAAATGTTTTTAAAATCAAATGGCTGATCGCCGACCAAAAAGCCATTGTAGTACGGTTGGATGGACTCGGATTGCGTAGTGTAGTTCACAGCTCCAGGTCGGTACTGTGTTTGCTGGAAAAGCTGTAGGCCCACCGTGATCTATGTGTTTTATCCAAGCCGTCTATCCATTTTCTAGCTCATATATGTTGGGGGCATGAGCCCGAAATGAAGCAGATATAAATCTCAAGTGTACCAAACTTACAGGAAACAGCATCGAACGGACACCCAATGTTAGATGGTGAGGAGCTCCGCCGTGATGGGTAATGTGGCAAGATTTGATTGCTAGCTGAATGTTGCCAAAATAGGCCTAGACCTTTTTAAACTTATTTTTTTTAGCCTATTGGCCCATCTTGGGCAGTGTATAACCTGCTGACCTATACTCCTCATCTGTGATAGCGTACAACCTTCTTTTCTCTCCTCCCTGTCTGTGTTGGAAACGGATTGGCTACTCATGGTCGGTGCTCTGTGCGCCCACCATGATTTATGTAATTTTATGGTATGAGCTCAAAAATGAGGTTGATCCAAATTTCAAGTGGACCATGCAGTGTTAATTGAACGCCCACGGTTGAAAACTTCTTGGGAGATACAAGTTTTGGATCAAGCTGATATAGTTGTTTTCCCTTCTTCCAAGTCTGTATGACCTAATCAGGTTAGATGTCAAATAATCATTGTTGAGGACAAAATTTGGATCGCTCTTCACTCTTCGAATAGACCCTGGTCCTGCACAAAGGGTGAGCAAAGGAGACCCTGGCTAAACCGGGGGACCCTCTGATGCCTAAGTCAGGTCAAGGGAATCGGGGTCTAAGTTGAAAGGTAGAGGGAGAGTGCAAGATGTTGCGTCCCTGTAACCATGAAGTTCTCGTGTATTTATACCTGACTATTGAATTATCTGGGTCCGTTAATCACGACATGATTTACTCAATTAAGGATATTCTCGGATCGTG
The DNA here is from genome assembly GCA_021015155.1 of Magnolia officinalis. Lineage (NCBI taxonomy): Eukaryota > Viridiplantae > Streptophyta > Magnoliopsida > Magnoliales > Magnoliaceae > Magnolia > Magnolia officinalis. Next base: position 20,380,111 of record JAJHSJ010000015.1, read on the forward strand.
GGGATACTACGCGGAATCCAAGGATCATGTGTTGTATTATGCACATCGTGCGTATCTGCGCCCGAAGTAATCGGCCACGTCTTCTTATAGTAGTTTCCAAGTTTAGCTTGGCACATAATGTACTCTTATCTTTCCCCGACCTCGGTCCGGGATATCCTCCTTTGGAAGGAGATAGGGATGAGGAAGAGGGCGAGAGCTTGACTTCCTTTGGATGAAGATGAGGATGAGGACGAGAACGAGAGCTCGGCTCGGCCGTCCTCTCCTAGAATATAGCTCGTCGATCCGACTACAAGCCTCGGAGTAGAAGCCCCCTTTGTAACTTGCTGAGGATTTTCAATTGTGCATCATGATGGCTACTTGCTCGCCCGACTGAGTTAGTATGGTCTCAGCCCTTGGAATTATGTAGAGGGTTTGGATCTTCTCATAACAGAAGCTCCCTACTCTTCAAGGTCAGACTCCGACTCGGAGAGTAATGATATTTGGAAGATCATCCACTTCCTTAGCCCCACTCCTTTTCACTATTATCATGAATATTTGAAGCGTCGCCTTTTCGGGGTTTCCCGCTCTCTGGTTGTTCTACATGTGATGGCAGTTGGGATTTCGAATCGTCATTCGCCAATTGCAGTCCGCCACGTATATACTATGAAGCGTCCAAGCGACACTCCTTCTTAGCCGTAGTTTCATCTATCCAGAACGTGCCGTTCGATGTCAGAATCGTACCGTCTAACAGGGGCTGAGCCCGTAGTAAATAGCCACGTTTGCTCGGAAGTCAGCTCGCATCGGTCCCGCTGCAGCCATAATTCCTCACCATTAATGCGAAGATTCTATCTAGCTTATATAAACCCCCTCCGAAATCGTTCTTTCTATTCATGTTGTGAATTTCTGCTGGAAATCGCCCTCGTCAGAAATCGCCTTCGTTGGAGATTGCTTTCACCGAAAATCGTCCTCATCGGAAATCGCCTTTTGCCGGAAATCGCCCTCACCGGAAATCACATTTTTCACTGGAGAGAGGGTTCAACTTATTCTCATAAGTGGCGGAGTCATAACAATCTTCACTGAGGCACTGACTACATTGCTGTGAGTCTTCCTCCACTTAAGTGTATTTTCCTTTCATATTGGGTGTCCATCGAGATGAGTTCCATTCGGGTCGGGAGCCGGTTCCGAAGATGAACAAGAATCCTTCGCTTCAGGATCCGGAGAGTCTGAAGACCCCTTTGGGGCCGTTGGGGCCATGCCCCTTCGCGATTCAACCTCGGCATAGAGGTCGACTGCTAATAAAAAGGGTAAAAGCCGTGGCAAGGGAGTAAAGAGGACTCTCCGTGACCCTGCAGGACGGTCGAAAGCGGGCCCCAGGGGAGGTCGACCTAAACCACTAGTCCCTGGGGGATCGGTTGTGGTCGAGTCCCAGATGAGTCAAATTCGAGAAGATTATCAAATCCCCGACTCAGTTCATATCCGAACTCCCGACCCTACAGACCAAGCAGAGTCTCCAGCCGAAGGAGAGATCGTCATATTCATATGTGCTCTCCAGTGTGGGTTACAACTCCTCATCCATCCTTTCTTTTGCGATCTGACAGCGCAACTGGGGATTGCGCCGGGGCAATTTGTCCCTAACTCTTAGAGAATTAGGCATATGTGCTCTACATTCGTTCTTTGGCATCAGGCAGAGAACCAGAGGCTAACACCAGGGGAATTTTCTTTTTTGTATATGCCCAAATTTGATAACACGGATAAAGCCTGGTGATACTTCTCAGCTAGGCCTCCGTGTGTCCCAGGTCTGATAACACAACTTCCTTCTTCCAATAAAGATTGGAAAGGAAAATGGTTCTGGGCTTCAGGAGAATGGAAAGCTTCGGCCTCTGAACTGGATCGGTTGGAAAAGCGAGTCCCCACCAAGTTTGTCAATCCAGGTTGTTGAACTTTTTTTTAATTGAATTACACACTCATTTCTTTTGTGCCAAAATCTTACTGCTTACTTCTTGTAGTTCAACTGAGGGGGGCTCTAGAACTCTCTCCTTTCTACAAGCGTCAGGTGGACCGGGTCCGAGTTGTCCCTGCTAATCAGTGCACTTGGTTCGGGCTCATCAATCCTGAGAGTCTGGTGTCGTCTGGTTTCTGCAGAGTCCAACCCACACTCTTTGCCCTAAGTAAGTGGGGTTAGTAGAGTTGAAGATCGATTGGCTTATCGCCTAGGCTCGTTTCTCATTCTCTTATCCTTTTTATAGGAATGGAGGTCAGGGTTCGAAGAGGAGAAGGCCACCGCGTCCTCCTATGGACGTTGTTCTTTTGTCTGAACCGAAAACTCAGGCGACGTCAAAGAGGAAGAGAACCTCTGAGGCTAATGTTGAGGCTCATACCCTTGCTTCTGAGGAGGTTGGGGCTCCTGCCCGTATTGGAGTCCCGGAGACCGAGGCTCCTACCCGAGCCGAAGTTAGAGCTCCTGCCCGAGCCGAGGTTGGTGCTCCTTCCCGAGCCGAGGTTGGAGCTCCTGCTCGTGTTGGAGTCCCGGAGGTTGGGGCTCCTGCCCGAGTTGAGGCCATTGCCATCTCGTCTCCCTCTGCGGGGCAAGCCCCCAAGCTGGACCTTTCGAACTCAGGAGGGAGGTAGTGGAGGAAACACTCGGTGAGGTAGCCTCGACGCGACTCACAGTCCCTGTGGCTGACAATGAGCCCCAGCTGGGCCATCCCGAAGTCATGACTGGACGTATGAGCACGCCTGAAGAGGATGCTCAGATTTTTGCTGCGAGTGGGGTCAGAGGATCTTCCCCCGTTTCCCCCTCTCCAAGGACTTTTGTGCCTCCATCCGTGGACCTGCCCCCCGGTTTCCACATGGCCCAACTAGTTCCTTGGGCTGCTAAGTACGCTCCAGAGGCTCAGATCGCTGAGACCCTCTCTCGTCGTCATGTTAACTTTATGAACGATTATGCGGCTGTGATGTATCATTCATTGCCGATGATGGTTGAGGTGAAGGAGAGACTGAAAGAGTCGGAACGGCTTAAAACGGAGCGGGCTGAATTCATGGCCGAGAAGGCGAAGCAAGAGGCGGATCGGGCCAGGTTCGAAGAAGAGAGGGCAGAGCAGGACACACGACGGGTCGAGCTTGAGGGGAAACTTGAGGCCTCAATTGCGGAGCTGGAGGAACTTAAGAAGACCGTGATAGAGGCTCGAGCGACAGAGCTTCAACTCCAAGGGGAAGTCATTCGATTCAGACTCGCTTGGATGCGGTTGAACTAGAACTTGAGAGCTTGCGTCAAGCGAAACAAGACTTGGAGTTCAGGGCTACTGAAGCTATAAGACCCGTATCCTAGACCGTACTGTTACATAGATTTCCGCGGTCTTTCCGGTCGAATTCCGGCAACTTTCGACCCTTAACCGACCTTGCGCGCAACCCTGATTCACACGCCGTCAACCCAAGTCGACTCAAACCGAAACTTGTACCAATGCGACCGCACCGTCGCCGCGGTTCCGATGCCGCGACTCGCGCGCCGATCCGATTCTCTGGTCAAGAGATGAGGGTCAGCGTTCGGTGCGAGGAAAATGCCGCGCGTACGAATCCCGAGAGAATCTCAACGAGATGTCACATCAATCACCCATCAATCCCATCATGTCAAGTACACATCAATTTTTCACCCTTTCCCAAGTAAGCCTCAAAGTCAAAAAGATTCTTACAAACTCATACCTCTTACACCTTTTACCCCAAAAGTCAAAAAGAGCCTCTTACACCCATCACCACCACATCCATCACCCATCTCTCCCTTTACAAGTCTCTCTCTCTCTTTTTTTTCAAAACACTTTCCAAACAACCCCAAAACCCTCCATACGTATGAGCCTCTCTCTCTCTTTCAAACTCTAAGTGTGGCCCACCTTTCCATCCCAAGATCTCCCATCCTAGCCATCCATTCCTCATCTCCTCCATTGGAATTGAAGCTAAGGAGTTAAGGAACCCATAGGAGCAAGAAGATCGAACGGTGGGTGCTTGATAAGAGTAGTTTTTCATGTTTTTAAGATGGGCCAAGTGAGGCCAATCGATCAATGGTTTGGATCTCACTTGGGACCCTAAGATGTGGCCGATGGCCCGCTTTGATCATCATGATCATTCCATGATGGGGCCTTTCTCCATGGCCCCCATCATGATGTTTATTTCCTTGCTTGAGATAGGTCATCTAGACCGTCCATATTGGTGGGGAAAGGATCTCCATCGTTGAGTTTCGATTTCGATGGGCCCGCATGCTTTAGGGCCCACTTGATGTATGGTTTATTACAAGGGAGGGCCCATAATGTCGGGGTCCCTCCATCACAAGCGTGTCCCACTCTCTATCTCTCTCTCTCTTCTCTTTTTTTTAAAAAAATATTTTTGTGTGATGTTTTGGCCGTGTGGCCCACTTGGATAGACCCCACCATGAAGCATGTATTATATCTAAGAAATCTACAAATGGGGCCCCACTTTATACACGTGTTGATGGCCCACCTAAGCTGGACCCACCTTGTGTATGCGTTACACCTAAACCGTCCAGCATCCCTGGACGCTGGACGTTTTACAAAAAAAAATATATTAGTTTCATTACAAACTTGGGTGGGTATTCATGTAGTCCCCACCTTATTGTATGGATTTAATCCATATCGTCCATTCTATTCTCCACATCATTTTAGGCGTTGAGCCGAAAAATGAGACCAAACCGACTTTCTGGTGGGTCATGGCATGACAAACAACATGGTTACCATTGAAATACTTCCCGATTTTCCATATACCGTAAAATGCTCAATATTGGGCTTGTTTGGCTTGTATTGAGCCATGGTGGCCATTGGGTGGGGTGGATTCACTTACTGCGGGACCCACACGAGGAAAACCACGGAAAAACTTTTTTTTTTTTTTTTTTAAAAAGGATAAGGGCAGCTGCCTGCTGCCGCTGACACGCCAGAGGCGCAGGCAGCGCAAGCACTGCCTGCGGACGGTTCTTCAGGCGGGAGGCAGCCACCCACGGCCCCTGCCATGGGCCCCACCTTGATGTGTATTTGCCATCTAATCCGTTCATACGGTGGACCCCCTCCTCAGGTGGGTCCCCTCCAAAAATGAGCCGCATCCAACGCTCAGGTGGCCCATACTGCAGAAAATAGTGGGAACGAACCTCTGCCATTGAAACCCTTTTTATGGGCCACAGAAATTTTGGATCAAGATGAAATTTGTGTTTTCCTTTCACTCAGGTCCGTGTGACCTTGTCAACGGGTTGGATGGCATGTAAACATTACAGTGGGCCCCACGTGGAGCCCACAGTAACGTACGTGTTTTATTCCCACCGTCCGCTGGACGGTGGAGCCCACGTCAATGCATGTGTTTTATTCCCTCCATCTAGGGATGGTGGGTGCATGTGCGTGTGCGTGTCTGTACGTGTGTGTGCGTGTGTGAGTGCATGTGTGTACGTGTGTATGTGTGCGTGTGTGTGGGTCCGTACATGTGTGTGTGTGTGTATATATATATATATATATATATATATATATATATATATATATATATAATATAAAGATATATACACATATAATAATAATTGTTTATATTATATATACTTATATAGATATATATATTATGTATAATGGGCCCTCATGTGGGACCCCACCATGAGTCATGTTTTGCCGCTGATCTGTCCAACCACTTGGCGAGTTCATCTTAACGGCTTGTGATAAAAAAAGAAAAAAGACAGATTTATAGATCAAGTGGACCCCGCCTCGATATATGAGCTAGGCTCATGTTACGAGGCCCATTTTGATGCATTCTAAGGCCCATGGGTTATGGCTCATTGCAATGTACATAAGGCCCATTGGTGAGGCCCATTAATGCGACCCATTTGATGAATGTAAGGTCCATGTGATATGGCCCATTTGATGTATTTAAGGCCCAATGGGATGTACCTAAGGTCTATTGCAATGTGTGTTCCCAACATGGTTTATGTAATGATGTTTATGACGGGCAATGCCTTGGGAGCAATGTTGGTTTGACGTCCACATTGCAGTATAGTGTTGGTTAAATGTCCGCATTATGACTCTCCTTAGGGCCATTGATAGGCCCGTGCTGGTTGTGTGTAGGCCGTCTATGTCTAGGCCCATCTGCATTATAAGGATAGTTCACTATTTATGACATGTCTAGTACAGTTCCATGATTCCTAATCATACGCATCATATGTATGCTTGATATGAGAAGTGATTAATCATAACATATGCCTCGGGCAGATTGTTTAGGGGCTCCCAGACAGGCGGTGTTGCCCTACATGAGCACATGATACGCACAGGACTGCTGCATGACTGGATAGTGTGATTCATGCATTTGTATTGTGTAATATGGTTACTGTACGCACTAGCGACATCAGGGCCGTAGCCTCCACGGGTGTATCGTGGTTGGTAGGATTAGATACTAGAAATCTTGTTCTACATGGGGTGCTATAAATATCCTTGGGTGAAAGTCCCTAAACCCTTATGGTACCAAGAGGTTGCTCCAACGTCTAGACCGAGTGGGTGCAGGAGCGCCGAGTGCCGATTACCAGACGGCTGCGCTTTCCACTGTGTCGTGGTCGGTTGGAAGGGGGTACGGCCTTACCCGCCCGAGAGGAGGGGGCAATGCTAGGCTGAGTTTGACCAACTCGAGGAATGGGTCCGCTATTGACGAGTCGAGCCCGATATTGGCAGGTGGGTAGTGAGGTCTCTTCCACTTACCTTATTGCACGCAATGAGGCGGCAATCTGGTTTAGAGTGTACTAGACCCCGGTGATATCCCAGATTTGAGCCGTATTGATATGTGGATATAGATGAGGATTTGTATGCTTGAGTTGCATCTCGCATTACATGGCCTTGGTATGGCCGGCATCATTCATGTCTTACATTGCATAGCCTTGGTATGGCTAGTAGTATTCATGGATTCATCAGCATGTTCCGCATTACTCTGATACTGCATGTCTGCATTACTACCTTGCGCACACACTTTCACCACCCTCTAAGCTTTCTATAAGCTTATGCACGACCGTTGCGTGCAGGTGACGCGAGGACGCAGCAGCGCTGAGGCAGGAGCGCAGAGCAGATCTTTTGGAGCTTTTTGTCCATTCTCATTGTATTTCCCTTTATGCTCATTGTACTTGTAAAGTTTTCGATCATAGTGGAAATGTGATGGAGTTTTTGGTTGTTGTTTATGGGTTATGCCTTTGGTTATGCTTATTACAAATTAAACGGATGTTGAAAATCCTCCTTGTAACAACCCATGATCGGAACCTGGCGTATGGGCGCTGGGAGCCGAGAATGGGGTTCTACGGAGGCTGTCGACGCTGGATTCGGCGATCGGGAATTTTGTGAGCCCAATTTTCGAGTTTGGGGCATGACAGAAGCTGAGTCGGGAATTGAGGCAGCGAAGGAGATCTTGGATTCGGAACGTCTTGTTGCAGCCAGGCACCTTGTCCAGCAACAGCAGATCCTCGAGTCTGCTGCATCTGTGGAGAGAGCTTCTCTGTGAGATGAGCTGGAGGCTCAAGCAGTCTTATGAGCGGATCTGACGGTGACAGAGTATAAAAATTCTGCCGAAAGAGTTCAGGAGCAGGACAAACTGTACGACTTCAGTTATGACATAGGTTTTGATGCTTGTTTGGCCGAGGTCAAAAAGCTTTACCCAGTTCTGAACTTCGATGCCCTCTCAACGGACTTTGCCAGTCGCGACGAGCCTGTTACAGGCGTGTCTGAGGTCACCCTCCCTGCGAGACTCGCCCAAGGAGCTTCCCCTTCTGAGGCCATAGTTGATCCACACCTTGGCTTTATAGCTGGTCGATCTTCTCGAAAGGACTATTTATTGTATATTTCCCCCTTTTTTTGTTTTTTTTTTGTTGGACGGGAAATGTAAATGATAAGTTTTGGCCCTCTAACGAGGGCATATGGATGATGATTTCTTCCTGCATTGTTTTGCACTTTTACTACTGTTGCTCGTCGATTGTTGATTATAGACCATTTGATTGATAGGTTGATTTTCTTTATGGTATGGCCGAACCGACCCTTCGATGGGTCAGTTCTTTCCGATGCCATCTTGTAGGACATTGAAGCCTTTATTGCTCGTTCATTGAGTCCGAACCCATAGAGGGTCGGCTCATCCCACAATTGGCGAGGAGCATCCGCTTTATCCGTTAATTGGTGAACCGACTCCTGTGTTAGGGAAGTCGGGTCATCTTTTGGCTTTTCCCTTAACTCAGAGGGGATGCCGTGTAGAGTTTTTGTGGGATAATGTACTAACCCATTCTTTAAGGGATTAATCCATTGAGACCACCCGTGCATATGAGGGGCAACTTTTCCTCAGTAGATAATTCGTTCATGTGGATGAAAAGAGATGAATTTTATTCAGAGCCTTGAAGGCTTGTCGCTTGGAGGCGTACGTTTCACTGAGGGTCTTAAAAGCCTGTAACTCGGAGATGTACATTTATTGAGAGCCTTAAAGGCAATTCCGTCATGGGTAATAAACTTTCAGATGCTCAGCATTCCAGGGGTGGGGGAGCTGACGACCCTCGAGGTCTTCTAGGTGGTTGGAGCCTGGCTTGGTTGACCGGACGACTCGATAAGGTTCTTCCCAATTCGGTCCGAGTGTACCAGCCCCCGACTCAGCGGTATTCTGGAACACCCTGCGAAGGACTAAATCCCCTGGTCGGAATCGCCTAGTCTTGACCTTCGAATTATAGAACCGCGCCACTTATTGATGCCGAGTAGCGACTCGCAGCTTCGAGATATCCCTAACTTCTTCTAGAAAATTTAGGTTAACTGCAATCTGCTCGGAATTGTGACTTTCTTGGTAGTTTTTGACTCGAGCTGTAGGGAGACCAATCTCCACTGACACCATTGCCTCCGAGCCATAGGAGAGTGAGAAAGGAGTCTCTCCTGTTGAGGATTGAGCTGTGGTCTTATCGGCCTAGAGAACGAACGGAAGTTCTTCAGCCCAGCCGCCTTTTACTTTTTCCAACTTTGTCTTGAGATGGTGCTTGATAACTTTATTGACTGCTTCCACTTGTCCGTTGGATTGAGGATGTCGAGGAGAAGAATAGGCGTTTGTGATGCCAAGCCCTTGACACATGTTTCGAAATTTGTCATTCTCGAACTGCCGACCATTGTCTGACATGATGGTGTGTGGAATCCCGAACCGGCAGATGATGTTTTTCCAAATGAAGTCGATCACCTTCTGCTCTGTAATTTTGGTTACAGGTTCGGCCTCAGCCCATTTGGTGAAGTAGTCGACAACAACAATAACAAACTTGACTTGCCATTTTCCTGTAGGCAGAGGGCCGATAATGTCGATTCCCCACTGAGTAAATGCTCAGGGGCCGCTCATAGAGCTCATTTCCTCAGTGGTCTGCCTCGGCACGGTCGCGAAGCGCTGACACTTATCGTATTTTTGAACATAGTTCTTGGAGTCATCCTTTATAGTCGGCCAGAAATACCCTTATCAGAGTATCTTTAGGGCCAAGGCGCGACTGTCAGAATGGTTTCCACATTCCTTCATGGATCTCTCGGATGACATATTCTGCCTCTTCGGGCCGGAGACACCTGAGATACAACTGGGAATGTCCCTTCTTGTATAAGATACCATATAGGACAGTATACCGAGCTGCCCTGACTCTGAGTCTCCTAGCCTCCAGCCTGTCTGCAGGGATCTCGCCTGTCGTGAGATAGTTAAAGATCGGGTCCAACCATCTCGGACTAGCGTGAATCAGATTGATTTCATTTTTCTCCGTCTTGTCGATACTTGGATGCTCTATGAATTCGACGGGAATGACTCGCGGGATCTTCCCTTCTGCGGCTGGGGCGAGCCGTGCTAGAGCGTCAGCCCAAGAATTTTTCGCTCTCGGGATTTGATGGATAGTGCAATTCCAGAAATTTTCGATCAATTTCCTTGCTTCGTCCAGATAAGTGATCATCCTTGTTTCCTTGGCCTCGTATTCAGTAGAGATGTGATTTCCCACCAGCTGAGAATTGCATCAGCCTTGAAGAGACTAGACGCCCATACTCGCTGCCAATCTGAGTCCAGCTAACAAAGCTTTATATTCCGCCTCATTGTTTGAGGCTTTGAACCCCAATCTGATTGCATATTGAACTATCATAGAGTCTGGCGCGATCAAGACGATCCCGACCCCTGCTCCTTTGACATTGGACGACCCATCCACATAGAGAACCCATCCCGGGTCTGGCGCTGCTTTTTGGTCACCCGGAGGAGCAAGTGGGTTTGTTTCGACCTCTGTGCTGGTCTCTTCGGTCCTCGGAGTAGTGAATTCGGCGATGAAGTCGGTCACGGCTTATTCTTTGATTGCTGTTTTCGGACGAAACTGAATGTCGAATTCACTTAATTCAATGGTCCACTTGGTTATCCGACCTGACACCTCGGGTCTCTGAAGAACTTGCCTAATAGGGGAGTCTGTTAACATGATTATTGAATGAGCTTGAAAATACAGGCGTAACCTCCGAGCTGAAACAACGAGGCTGAACGCTAGTTTCTTCAGGGGCGGGTATCTCGTTTCCGCTGATATCATGGCCTTGCTTACATAACAAACGGGTTGCTGTTTACCTTCGACCTCCCTGATCAGAGCCGAATTGACTGCAGAGGCTGAGACTGAGAGGTAAAGGAATAGGGACTCGCCTTCTTCGGGTTTGCACAGCAGAGGGGGCGAGCCTAGGTATTGTTTTAGTTGCTGGAAGGCTTACTCGCACTCCGATGTCCATTCTGCCTTCTTATGACCCTTCAACTGTTGGAAGAAGGGGAGGCATTTATCCATTACTCTGGATATGAAACGTCCGAGTGCCGCCACTCGCCCTGTCAGACATTGTATTTCCTTAACAGTCCGAGGTGATCTCATGTCAAGGAGTGCTTTGATCTTGTTAGGATTCGCCTCGATTCCCCTCTGACTGACCTGAAAACTAAGGAATTTTCCTGAATCGACTCTGAAGGTGCACTTCGTCGGTTTTAGCTTCATCTGGTATTCTCGGAGGACGACGAATGTTTCTCCGAAATCTGTTAGGTGATCGGATGCTTTGATACTTTTCACTAATATGTCGTCAACATATACTTCCATGATGCGTCCGATCTGTTTGGAGAACATCTGATTCACTAGTCTCTGATACGTGGCCCCAACATTTTTCAGGCCAAATGGTATGACCTGGTAACAGTAGAGTCTCTTGTTTGTGACAAAGGTAGTCTTCTGCCTGTCTGGGGGGTGCATTGTGATCCTATTATAACCAAAATATGCGTCCAGGAAAGAGAACAACTCATGTCCTGCTGTGCTGTCCACCAGCTGATCGATTCGAGGCAACGGGAAACTGTCTTTTGGGCAAGCTTTGTTTAGATCTGAGTAGTCTACGCAGACCCGCCACTTCCCGTTGGCTTTCTTTACGAGGACCACATTTGCAATCCAATCGGGATAATGCACTTCTTCTATAAATCTTGCGTCGAGCAGGACGGAGACTTCGTCGGCTATTGCTTCATACCGTCCGGCATCGAATGGCCTTCTCTTCTGCTTGGCAGATTTGTGATCTAGATCCACATTCAGCCTGTGGACCATAACTTCCAGAGAAATTCTGGGCATATTGTGGTGGGACCATGCAAAGACATCCTTATATCGTTGCAGAAATGTTAGAACTTCAAGCAGTTGCTCAGGATTCAGTGACGTCCTGAGCTGAACTGTTCTGCTCGGATCAGTTTCATCGAGCGACACTTTCTCCAGGTCCTCCAAGGATGAGCCAGGCCCTCGGGGGTTTAAAACGTTGATAGTGAGCGCCTGCTTAACCGACCCCTTCTTTACTGCCGCTGCATAACATCTCCGAGCCTTTCGTTGATTGCCACGGAGGTAGCCTATCCCGCCCTCGGCGGAGAATTTCATCATCAAGTGATAGGTAGAGACGACTGCTCTCATTGCGTTCAGAGACGGTCTGCCCAGGATAACGTTGTGTACAGATGACACATTGACAACTAAGAAGTCCACTATAAAAGTGACTTGATGTTGCCCTTCTCCCGCAGTCACGGGGAGGGAAATGACTCTTTCAAAAATCACTCTTTCCCTGTAAAGCCGTGCAGAGGGGTCTTCACAGATCTGAGATGAGACCGTGGAGTCCCCATTCTTTCAAAAGCTTCAGAGTAGAGTACATCGGCCGAGCTCCCGGTGTCGACCAAAATGCGGTATACTTTGCGATTCGCTATAGTCATGGTGACTACTAGAGCATCATCATGTGGGTGCTGAATCCCGCGGGCATCTTCTTTCATGAACGTCAGTGCATGGACTGACCCGAAGTTCTTTACTGGGCCGTTCAGTTAAGTGAACGTAGTGTTCCAGTTCAGACTTCTTGGAGTGAGCATTTCCCGCTCTATTTGAATCTCCTCCGCCGGACGAGCCCCCAAAGATGGTACGGATTTCGGCGGGCTCCTCCACGGTGTTATTTGGCTACTTCCGCTCCCTTTCTTCCCTCCGAGCGGCTTTTCCTTCCTTTGTGTATCGACGTAGGCGTCCTTTTCAAATAAGTGCTTCGATCTTATCTTTAAGGTCAACACAGTCATTCGTATTGTGGCCGTGGTCTCGATGGAAGCGGCAGTACTTGTGCTTGTCTCGATGGTCCAGATCGGCTCTCATGTAGACAGGCCAGTTTAGTAATTTTTCTCCTCAGATGTCTAGTAGGATCTGTTCGGCGGATGTATTAAGGGGGGCGTAGGAACGGAACCTTCCCTCCAGCTTTCTGCTCAGACGACGATCGCGAGGAGCGCGATCGTCGGTCTCTTTGTTAGGCATTTGGGATTCCTCGTTCCTGGGCCTATTCCCTTTGTCATTCGGCTCAGTCACCTAGACACTTTTCTGAGCATTAGTGAATTCCTCCGCGTTGGTATACTTTTGAGCTCTGGCCACAAGTTCAACCAGTGTCTTGGGCGGGTTCTTCCTTATTGAAAAGGTGAACTTCCCCTCTTTTAAGCCGTTGAACACAGCAGTAAGCGCCATTTTGTCATCATCTTCCATCAGTAATGCTTCCTTGTTGAAGCGAACGATGTAGTCCTTCAACGACTCTTTCAGCCCTTGCTTGATAGTATGCAAGTGAGTGTTGGGCTTTCGACTTCTCTTACCACTGATGAACTGGGTAAGGAATAGTAGGCTCAATACTGCGAAGGAGCTGATAGAGTTTGGCTTGAGTTATCGATACCAACTCCGAGCGGATCCTGTGAGCGTGATCGAGAACCCCTAGCACATCATAGCATCTGTCGTCGTCTGGATCTGCATCTAGGAATGGTAGGCTTTCACGTGCTCAGACAGGTCTCCGGACCCAGAGTATTGGATGACGGGATGTACACGAAACCTCTGAGGCATCACCTCGGTCATGATTTCAGAGATGAAGGGAGGTTCGATCTCTTCCATCATCGCCTGAACGGTAGCGGGAACCGACGTCGGTTGCTGTTTCTTTTCCAAAGCTAAAAACTTGTTATTGAGCTCCTCGAACCGCTTCTCCCATGGGTCTCTGTTTTCTGTTACGATTTCTTGGGTATTTTCTATCTCCGGGGTTCTCCTTTCCCTCCGTTGTTCTAGCCAATGACAGAGATCCGTTGGTATCAAGGCTGAAGTAATCGAGGCATTGGTCAGAGCTCGCGTTACTGTGTTCCGAACCGAGGGTCGGTTCTGAGTCGGAGGAGGATGTTGGCCCGAGACGGACACCTGAGGATACTGGGGTGCCTCGGGCCTAACACTCCTTGGCCCGGAGTGAGTTTCCACAACCGGACCTGCCAGGTCGGAGGCAGGATTCTCCTGAGCCGGATGTAATCGCGGCTCATGTTGCTGCTTCATCCTATTCACTTCATCACGTAAATCTTGTATCTTGCCCTGCATGGCGCGTACTTACTCGCCCGATTGCGAGAACGCTGGGAAGGCCCCGAGGCTGATTCCCCATGGAGTAACGAGAAAGAGCAAGTTTGTTCGTTTGGCTCTGGTTCCGTAGCTACTGCTTTCTTCTTTCCTCTAACCATTAGACTCGAAAATAAGAACCTGGCTTTTTGTACCGATTCCCACAGACGGCGCCAAAAATGTTGAGGACAAAATCTGGATCGCTCTCCACTCCTCGAATAGACCCTGGTCCTGCACAAAGGGTGAGCAAATGAGACCCTGGCTAAACCGGGGGACCCTCCGATGCCTAAGTCAGGTCAAGGGAATCGGGGTCTAAGTTGAAAGGTAGAGGGAGAGTGCAAGATGTTGCGTCCCTGTAGCCATGAAGTTCTCGTGTATTTATACCTGACTATTGAATGATCTGGGTCCGTTAATCACGGCATGATTTACTCAATCAAGGATATTCTCGGATCGTGGGGATACTACGCGTAATCCAAGGATCATGTGTTGTATTACGCGCATCGTGCGTATCTGCGCCCGAAGTAATCGGCCGCGTCTTTTTATAGTAGTTTCCAAGTTTAGCTTGGCGCATAATGTATTCGTATCTTTCCCCGACCTCTGCCCGGGGCATCCTCCTTCGGAAGAAGATAGGGATGAGGACGAGGGAGAGAACTCGGCTTCCTTTGGATGAAGATGAGGATGAGGACGAGAACGAGAGCTCGGCTCGGCCGTCCTCTCCTAGAATATAGCTCGCCGATCCGACTACAAGCCTCGGAGTAGAAGCCCCCTTTGTAACTTGCTGAGGATTTTCAATTGCGCATCATGATGGCTACTTGCTCGCCTGACTGAGTTAGTATGGTCTCGGCCCTTGGAATTATATAGAGGGTTCAGATCTTCCCATAACAACCATTACAGTGTGCCTAGGAAGTTTTTAATGATATTCAATCACTACTATTTTTTAGTGGTATGGTCCATCTAAGATTTAGATATACCTCAGTTTTAGATCCAGCCTTAAAATTATCTTTCAAAATGAGTAGACTGCGTGGATAAAACAAATACATTATTGTGGGGTCCACATAGCACGACTACTAGCTAGCGTCAATAGCCAAACCGTGTCCTTGTTTTAGTACACACCCCACTTGGAATCATGACCAAGGCCTCATTGTTGAGACGAGGTTATGTTCACTCAGTCTACCACCTAAGTCATGGATTAGTACCAGACAACATACCACCTACCAATCAAATCTCGCCATGTAACCTTATCATTGTCAGAGGTGGTGAGGGCTACCTAACCCACATGTGCATATTAAACACCCCCAGGTGTGAGATGTAGACAAGCGAGTCCATGAGTTAATGAGTAAGAAACTAAGCATGGAAATGAGTGATTTTTAGAAAGAGAGGAGATAAATTACTATAAAATTTGAAAGCTTGTTAGTGGATGCTGATTATTTTGTGAGGTGCTCACCACACCCCACCATAATGCATATATATATATATATATAATATATATATATATATAATATATATATATATATATATATATATATAACAAAATCTATTCATAAGGTTATAAAGACTTGGGAGGATGAGGAAACATGAATATCAGCTAGCTTGATCCAAAATATCTATAGCCCTGAGATGTTTTTGATGATAGGAATTCAATTCCCACAGTTTTTTGTGGTGGTCCACTTGAGCTTTAGATATTTTAATTTTGGGGCCGTGCCCTGGCCCCAAAATGAGATGAAAAAACAGATGAATAATACATAGATGAAGCGTATACATCACAGTGGGTCCCACAGTCATCACACCAGTAAAGCACCTCACTATACAATCCTCATCCACTTTGTAGGGTCGTTGTGAGCTTGATTGCTACCAAATAAAAAATGAAGGGGCCATTTATGAAAGTTAAAGGGGCAGCCATACCAATTAATGAGATAGGCTGTCACATGAAAGGGTTATGTTACTGAATCGACTGCGTTCTGAGTAACTTATTCTGCTAAGCGTGCTTAGTAAACTCCTACTCCACCGTGATTTTTATATGTTATCCACTTCATCCATCCGTTTTATCAGATAATTTTAGGGTTTGAGCCTAAAAACGAATTATATCCAAATCTCAAGTGGGCCACACCATAGAAAACATTTTGAATTAAACTTTTATCATTGAAAATTGTTGGGGGCCAAAGAAATTTTGGATCAAGGTGATATTTGTGTTTTCTCATCATTCATGTCTATGTAATCTTATGAACAGGTTGGATGACAAATAAACATCACTGTGGGCCCTAAAAAGGTTTCACCAATGGATATCATTATTCTCACTGTTTCTGTTGCATGTTCCACTTGAGCTTTGAATATGCTTCAATTTTAGGCTTAACCCCTAAACTGAGTAGGGAAAACAGATGAATGGCATGGATAAACTAGATACATTCCCGGTGGGCCCCAACAAAGTTTACTCATTGTAATAAGAGCCTAACTCAATAAGCCATCCCATGCATTTCTATGTTCCTATCTTCCTCTTTTTTTTTTTTTCTTTTTTTCTTTTTCTTTTTTTCTAATTTTTCTTTAATAAAAGAAAAAATAAAGATAAAAAATGGATGGCATCAAATGCGTTCATGGTTAAAATACGGCACTTAGACATGACAAATCAAAGACAAATTTGTAAAAAAAAATAATCTGACAAAGAATAGGGGAGGATATGTATAGACTATATTGATAAAATTTTAAGAGGGTAATCTTAATTTTTAATTATTCATCAGGGATAATATTGCATTTATTCCTATTCTTTGGATATGATAATTCAATTCAGAACTTATGGTGCATATAGCCCGTCTACATCAACGCTTGCCTGTCAACATGCTGACTCATGCAAACTGAAAATATAAGATTACCTTACAAATCTCGATGTGGGAACTGAATCTTAGTTCGTGTGTTTACGGCCTATAGCATTTGTTTCACCGGAAGCGGATTAAGTGCGGCCAAGCCTCACCCAAGAGGGTGTGGCCCTTAATATGGGGCCATCTTGATGTATGTATTCTATATCCACACTATCCATCCGTTTTTCCATATCATTTTAGGCCATGAGTCCAAAAATGAAGACGATGTAAATGGACCATGCTATAGGAAATAGTGGTGATTGAATGCTTCACTATTAAAAACTTCCCTAGGTCGGCATTATTGTTTCCTTAATGTTTATTTGCCATTTAATCTATTGATAAGATCACAAAAGATTGGATGAAATGAAAAAAGAAACAAACACTAATTCATCCAAAACTTATGTGGCTCACGAGAAGTTTTTAATGGTCAATCACCACGTTTTCCAATGGTATGGTCTACATGAGACTTGGCTCTACTTCATTTTTAGGCTCATGTCCTAAAATGACTTAGCAAAATGGATGGACAATGTAGATATATAATATATAGTCAAGGTGGGTCCCACCTAATCCACTCCCATTTCACCTAGCCTATGCAACAAAATTTGCGTGTCACTATCCAAGTGAGATCATTTCGTCCATCATCATTAGTTTTGTCACCCAATCATGTTAGGATCTAAGCATAAAAAAGAGACAAATCTAAAACTCCAAGGATCTGAAGGTCCACCGTTCAAACTGGCTGACAATGGGTGCTTTAAATCTATGATGAATAGGGTTGTTCGATATCATCAAACACTGCTCGATTCCATCAAGAAGCTCTTACAAATTCAAGCTTACTTGTTAGCCAGCTTTTTGGTCCTATCCAAATCTATTGAAGAAAGCTTTGATTCTATTAATAGGCCATATCGATGGCTATCGATCATATCAGAGGTCCTATCGATAATTTGCATAACTTCTACATAAGTGTATAGTTTGTTTTTAATTCTGGATCGAAGTTATATAAACGAGTGTAATGCAGGATTAGGGTTAATGAAAAACTTGTTCTAAAGATAGCTAGGGTTCAGAGAAAGGGAATTTAGGATTTTCTACTCTAGGGTTTACATGTAAGTTGATTCTATCTCTTATAATTTTATTTTCATAATGAATTTCTTGTCGCTTTATGTTGTAGTTTTTTCCCTCAAGGGTTGCTTTATATGTAAATTTTTGTGTTCTGTATGCATGCTCAAATTTCCTATCTCTCTACTTGTTTGATTCACGTCTCAGTCACGTCTGGGTGTTGCTTTCGCACCCAATAAGTAATATCAGAGCAATCGAGTTATCAGGTTAGGGTTTTAGATTAATCTAAAGGCATGACATCGAATGGAATGAATGTTAAATTCGAGGTGAAGAAGTTTACGAGTAAAAATAATTTTGAACTATGGATGGTGAAGATCAAAGCCTTTTTAATTCAACAAGAGTTACAACAGCTAATCCGGGAAAGCGAAACATCTTGATACTATGAATAATGAAAGTGTGATGAACTAGATTAAAAGGCAATTAACACAATTCAATTGTGCTTGACCAATAAGGTTCTCTATAATGTCATCAGTGAGACTATTACCACGGGATTGTGGGTGAAGTTGGAGTCTTTACATGACTAGATCATTCTCCATTCATCTGTTTTTTAAGTAGTTTTATAATATGAAGATGGCAAAAGGGACAGATCTCGATAAATACACTAACAACTTCAATAAAATACCATGCAAATTGATGAGCGTGGAAGTGAAGATCGATGATGAAGACCAAGCCCTAATCATATTGAATTCTCTTCCAGAGTCCTACAAGAATCTCGTAGACACTTTATGACACGGTAAGGAGATCATTAACGTTGAAACCATTCATTCGAAGCAGTTGAAAAAGAATAACATTGGTAAGGGTTCCTCTATAAAAGTATTTGTTGTTAGAGGAAGAACTTTTGAGCAGGAGTAGGGAAATTCGCAATCGAGATCTAAGTGTAAGGGCAAGGGGTAAGATGAAGTGTTGAAATTGTGGGACGATTGGACATATAAAGAAGGATTATTGGTCCCTTAAAACACAAAAGGAGGACAATTCAGATAATTAGACCAATTAGGCCAATTTAATGGAATCACGTGAAGGTTTAGATGGTTGCGATGTATTATCAGTGTCTAAAACGAGTCACTTCTATCAGGAGTGAATTTTGAATATGGGGGCTTCGTATCACATGATCCCTCATCAGAGTTGGTTCACCACATATTGCGAGTATGATGGTAGCCTAATTTTAATGGGCAATGATCATGCCTGTAAGATGATTCGAATTGGATATGTTCGCATCAAAATGTTTGATGGAGTAGAGTGTAATCTGACCAACGTGAGGCACGTTCGATATTTGAAAACAAAAATTTGATTTCTCTGGGTGCTCTCAATGCACTAGGATGTAAGTTCATCGGCCATGATGGTGTCGTAAAAGTTTCAAAAGATGATTCGAATTGGATATGTTCGCATCAAAATGTTTGATGGAGTAGAGTGTAATCTGACCAACGTGAGGCACGTTCGATATTTGAAAACAAAAATTTGATTTCTCCGGGTGCTCTCAATGCACTAGGATGTAAGTTCATCGGCCATGATGGTGTCGTAAAAGTTTCAAAAGGCTAGTCACCCTTATGAAGGTATAAAGGAGTGAAAATCTCTATAGGTAAATCGAGAATACCATCTCATGTGAAGATGCAGTGTTTGTAGAGGAATCCACTAAGATGATTCGAATTGGATATGTTCGCATCAAAATGTTTGATGGAGTAGAGTGTAATCTGACCAACGTGAGGCACGTTCGATATTTGAAAACAAAAATTTGATTTCTCCGGGTGCTCTCAATGCACTAGGATGTAAGTTCATCGGCCATGATGGTGTCGTAAAAGTTTCAAAAGGCTAGTCACCCTTATGAAGGTATAAAGGAGTGAAAATCTCTATAGGTAAATCGAGAATACCATCTCAGGTGAAGATGCAGTGTTTGTAGAGGAATCCACATCAGCACGTGTGTGGCATGCACGCCTAGGCCATATAAGCGAGTACGGTATAAAGGTATTTCTAGATCATGGTTTAATTTTTTATTTGAATGATGTGAGCATTACATATATGATAAACACTCAAAATTGTCATTTAAAACTAGGAAACATAATAGAGAGGGACTGTTGGATTATGTGTACTTTGATGCGTGGGGGTCATCACCTGTAGTCTCTAGAGGAGGGTTATCATTCTTCGTAACATTAATTGACGACTTCTCTAGAACAGTGAGTTTATTTTATAAAGAATAAATCCAACATATTTGCCACTTTTAAGTCTTGAAAAGTCATGGTTGAAAAATAATCAAGGTGACATTTGAAATTATTAAAGACAGACAATGACGAAGAATTTACTTTGAATGAATTCAATCATTTATTTTAAGGATGAGGGGATTGTGAGGCACTACATGGTCGGGAACACACTAGAGTAAAATAGTCTGATGGAACTTATGAATCAGACACTTTTAAAAAGGGCCCAAGTATGTTGAGTAATGCTACGTTGGGCAAGGACTTATGGGTCGAGGTCATTAACACGACTTGTTATTTGGTGAATTAGTCCCCATTTATAACTATTGATTTTAAGATTCTTAAAGAAGTATAGAGTAGTTAGGAAGTACACTACTCAGGGTGTGCGTGTATTTTGTTGTGATGCTTATTCTCATGTACTGTTTGTTAAGAGAGATAAGCTAGACCAAATGGTAAAGAAGTGTACCTTTGTTAGATATGATGATGGTGTTAAGGGATACAAGTTGTATGACTGGGCCACACGGAAAATCACAACGAGCCGGAACATCAAGTTTGATGAAAATTCCTTGTTCCGTAAGGATAAACATAAGAAAATGAAAAAATCAGTGATCATTGATGTTGAAATAGATGAGGGTAAGACATTTAAAGAAGCCAAGCCATATGAAAGTATATGAGTAGGTGAAGCTGCCACCTGTCAAGAGATATCTACCACAAGATCGTAAATTAATGTTAAGGGATAAATATGACTTGAACGTTGCATTTACCCTCATTACAGATGGGGGGGACCCATCTACTTTTCAAGAGGCTCTTGATAATGTAGATGCAGATAAATAAATGACAGCAATGCATGATGAGATGAATTCTTTGTATAAAAATGAGATGTGAGAGTTGGTGAGGCATCCCATTAGATGAAAAGTAATCAGATGCAAGTGAATTTATTGGAAGAAACAAGATAGATACAAGGCTAGATTGGTAGCTAAAGTTTACGCACAGAATGAGGGTATTTACTTCAGTGAGATTTTCACAACTATAGTCAAGCATGTATCTATCAGATTTGTATTGGTGTTGATGCAAGTTGCCTAATACAATCTGGAACTAAAACGGTTGGATGTAAAGACTGTTTTCCTACATGAAGAATTGGAAGAGCAAATTTACATGAAGTAATTAGAAGGTTCGAGGTACATGGGTCAGAGAATAAGGTTTGCAGGTTGAGGATGTCGTTATACGGCTTGAAACAATCGCCTATGCAGAAGTACAAAAAGTTTAATTCTTTCATTATGAGCCATCGGTTTAAGAGAAATGAATTCAATCATTGTGTTTACTTTAGAGTACTGAGTGATGGGGAATTCATTATCCTGGTATTATATGTTGATGATATATTTATCTCCAGCTATAACATGTCACGCCCCAAACTCGAAAACCGGGCTCACAAAATTTTCGATCGTCGAATCCGGCGCCAACAGCCTCCGTAGAACCTCATTCTCAGCTCCCAACGCCCATACGCCAAGTTCCGATCCTGGGATGCTACAAGGAGAATTTTTAACATCAGTTTAATTCGTAATAAGCATAACCAAAGGCATAACCCACAAACAATAACCAAAAACTCCGTCACATTTCCACTATAATAAAAAACTTTATAAATACAATGAGCATAAAGGGAAATACAATGATAATGGACCAAAAACTCCAAAATGATCTTCTATGCGCTCCTGCCTTAGCGCTTCTGCGTCCCAACGTCACCTGCACGCAACAGTCATGCATAAGCTTATAGAAAGCTTAGAAGGTGGTGAAAATGTGTGCACAAGGTAGTAATGCAGATATGCAGTATCAGAGTAATGCGGAACATGCTAATGAATCCATGAATACTACTAGTCGTACCAAGGCTATGCAATGCAAGGCATGAATGATGTCGGCCATACCAAGGCCATGCGATGTGAAATGCAACTCAAGCATACAAATCCTCATCTTAGTTCACATATCAATACAGCTCAACTCTGGAATATCACTGGGGTCTAGTACACTGTAAATCAGATTGCCGCCGCATCGCGCGTAATAAGGTAAATGGAAAAGACCTCACTATCCACCTGCCAAAATCGGGCGCGGCTCGTCGATAGCGGACCCATTCCTCAAGCTGGTCAAACTCAGCCTAGCTTTACCCCCTCCACTCGGGCGGGTAAGGCCGCACCCCCTTCCAACCGACAACGACACAGTGAAAAGCGCGACCTTTTAGTAATCGGCCCTTGACGCTCATGCACCCACTCGGTCTAGACGTTGGAGCAACCTCTTGGTACCATAAAGGTTTAGAGACTTTCACCCAGGGATATCTATAGCACCCCATGTAGAACAAGATTTTCAGTATCCAATCCTGCCACAACGATATGTCTGTGGCGGCTATGTCCCTGATGTCGCTAGGGTGTACAGTAACCATATCATATGATGTGAATGCATGAATCACACTATCCAGTCATGCAGCAATCCTGCGTGTCTCATGCGCTCATGTGGGGCAACACCGCCTAACCGGGAGCCCCTAAACAATCTGCCCGAAGGCATATGCTATGATCGATTACTTCTCATATCAAGCATACATATGATGCGTATGATCATGAATCATGGAACTATGCTAGACATGTTATATGGTAATTGATGTTGTTTATAACGAAGATGGGCCTAGACGGCCTACAAGTATGGGCCTAACAATGGGCCCTAGGGAGAGTCATAATGCGGACATTTAACCAACATTATTCTTTAATGTGGACGTCAAACCAACATTGCTCCCAAGGCATGGCCCGCCTAATATCAACACTCAAGCCATGGGGAAATCACACGTTGCAATGGACCCTAAGGACACCCCGTTGGGCCTTGACCCATGGGCCTTGGATACATCAAATGGGCCGCATCATATGGGCCTTATATAAATCAAGTGAGCCACATCAATGGGCCTTATATAAATCAAGTGAGCCACATCAATGGGCCTTATGTACATGGCAATGGGTCATAACCCCTGGACCTTATATATCAAAGTGGGCCTCAACCATGGGCCACAAATACATCGAATGAGCCTCTCAACATGGGCCTTAAGTATATCAGGTGGCCTCAATGGATAGGCCCTAACTACATCAAGATGGCCTAATCATATGGGCCTCATACATATCAAGGTGGGGTCCACTTGAACTTTGGGTCTCACACATTCACCCCATATCCTAAAACAATCTCGCCAATGGTTGGACGGTTCAGATACAACATACGCACCAAGGTGGGTCCCATAGGTAGATGGTGTGGGTAAGACAATGGGACCCACAGTACTTGCTACTGGAATAGAGAGAGTTAGAGAGAGAGAGAGATAGAGTAGAGAGAGATAGAGAGAGTGAGAGAGAAAGCTAGAGAGAGATAGAGAGAGTGAGAGATGAAGCTAGAGAGAGAGATAGAGTAGAGAGAGATAGAGAGAGTTAGATATAGAGAGAGAGAAGGCAGCCACGTGCCCCTTCTTTTTGTCTTTTCTTTACTTTTTCTTTTTCTTTCCTTTGCCATCTTTCTTCCAGCAACGAGCAGTGGTGGGTCCCATGTAGGGCCACCATATATATATATATATATATATATATATATATATATATATATATGGGAAAAGGTATAGTTGGCTCGAGCTGACAATGAGCTCCACTGGGGTTGAGCTGTGTGGGCCCCACCGTTGTTGTTTGCCAAACATCCAACCCATCAGTCAGATGCACCGTTCCAGGGTGGGCCTAGGTCTCAAAAATCAAGCCATTTCGTGATTTGTGTGGGCCATGCCAGATACAACAGCTGGGAAGCTACCCTCCATGTAAAACATTCATAATCACTTATTGGGCCCACCGAGATGGGGTCCACAAATCCAGCCCACCCATCGTGGGTGTCCCACTTGAATGAAGGATCAGCCCAAGTTTCAGCCACATCCAACCTCGGGTGGGCCCCACGGGCAGGCCACCCTCTAGGGGGGGGGGGGGGGGTCTTACCACGACCTCAAGTGTTAAAACGAGGTATCTCCACTCCGCTGCTAGTTGAGCTATGGATTTAGGTGTCCAACGAGGGCCCACACGAGGTGGGTCCCACCGTCTAATGACGGTGGACACCACACGTGATGGTGTGGCCCACCAAAATGGTTGGACGGCGTGGATGGGGTCCCATGGACCCCACCGTGTTCACACTTCACAGTCAGCCACCCCACTAGGGAAACCAAGACCTCAGGGTTTGAAACGAGGTATCTTTCACTCCGTTAGCCACGTGAGCTGGGGCCCACCGTTGAAACCAGGGATCTCCACTCAGTCCGTCAGCGAGATATGGATCAGGGTGCAAAAGTGGGCCCCACAGGGATATTGCCCACCGTCAAGAATGGTGGATGGTGTGGATAAGGCACATATATTGTAGTGTGGCCCGTTGGAGGGGTGGAGGACGGGAGTGGGTCCCATGGACCCACCGTCAGTTCACCTCACTGTTAGCCACCCCTGGCAGCCCACCCTTCACTTCACACACGTCCAGCGTCCCTAAACGCTAGACAGTGTGGGTATAGCACATGCATCATGGTGGGCCCCACAGGGATGTGGCCACCTGACTTTGGATCAAGCTGTTATTTGTGTTTCTCGTTTCATCCGAGTGGCCCACCTTTGGATGGCCCATACCAAAAACAAAAAGGCCAAGGTGGCCCACTATGTGGATGGTGTGGATGAGATACATACATCAAGTAGGCCATAAGTCATCATACACAAAGGAAAAGGAACAGAGAGAGAGACAGATCAGTGAGGATGGAGGGGCCCCGTCATTATGGGCCCCTCTTGCATACAACATACATCAAGGTGGGTCCC
Organism: Magnolia officinalis; assembly: GCA_021015155.1. Classification (NCBI taxonomy): domain Eukaryota; kingdom Viridiplantae; phylum Streptophyta; class Magnoliopsida; order Magnoliales; family Magnoliaceae; genus Magnolia; species Magnolia officinalis. Next base: position 20,404,964 of record JAJHSJ010000015.1, read on the forward strand.
ACAAATATGGACCCTTAAATCAACAAAATGAATGAAAAGAACAAAATCTAGGATCACCCACCGGCTTCTACTTGCACCTTAGGCTTCCTTAGCTCCTTAGCTTTGATTCCAACGGACGAGATGAGATTTGGATGATTGAGATTGGAGATGAAAGGGTGGGAAAGGTGGGCCACTCTTGTGGCTCTCTTAGAGAAATGGGAGAGGCTTGGACGTATGGTGCTCTTGATTGCTTGGAATGAGGTTTGAAAAAGAGAGAGTGGTTTGTAAAAGGGAGAGAGAGATGGATGATGTTTGATGTGGTGGTGATGGGTGTAAGAGCCACTTTTTGACTTTTGTGGCAAATGTTATAAGAGGGGTATGGGTGGTGTAAGAAACTTTTGACTTTGGGGTTGTTTGGGGAAGGGTGAGAGGTGATGGATTGATGGGATTGATTGTTGATTGATTGATGTGACCTTTTGTAGAGATTCTCTCGGTATTCGTACGCGCGGCGTTTTCCTCCAACCGAACGCTGGCCAACATCTCCTGGCCAGAGTATCGCCTCGGCACACGAGTCGCGGCGTCGGAACCGCGGCGACGGTGAGGTCACTAAGGTACTAGTCTTAGGTTGAGTCGACTCGGGTTGACGGCGTATGAATCAGGGTCGCACACAAATATCGGTTAAGGGTCGAAAGTTGCTGGAATTCGACCAGGAAGACAGCGAAAGTCTACGGAACGATACGGTCTAGGACACGGGTCTTACAGCTCTCCCCTCCTAATAAAAATTTCGTCATCAAAATTTACACAATCATCGCAACTAGATATAATTCATAAGGGAGAAGAAACATAGCATCACTATATAAAATCAGATATAACATATAAAATACAACACATGATTAATCATCATAGAGATGGGGATAACGCTCTCGAATCTCGGCCTCGCGCTCCCAAGAAGCCTCCTCAACAGAATGGTGACCCCACTAAACCTTCACCAATGGAATGACCTTGGTCCGGAGGACCTGCTCCTTCCGATCATGGATACGGACTGACTGCTCGATGTAAGAAGCGTCCTCACGAACCTCCAGCGGCTGCCTATCAATAATGGGAACTATGTCTGACCCACACTTCCTCAACATAGAGACATGGAAAACGTCGTGGACGCCAGACAACTGAGGTGGCAAGTCAAGCCGATAGCCATGGTGCCTACGGGCCCAGTGATCTCAAAAGGTCTTATGAATCTCGGGGCTAGCTTGCCCTTCGCTCCAAATCGAACTACGCCCTTCATGGGCGAGACCTTGAGATACACATGGTCCCCTACATCAAACTCCAAGGGACGACGCCGACGATCAGCAAAACTCTTCTGTCGGATCTGAGTTGTGCGCATCCTCTGCCTGATGATATCGATAGCTTCAGACGTCTCCTGTACAAACTCAGGACATAGGAGACGACGCTCTCCAACCTCGGTCCAACAACTCGGTGATCTGCATGGTCTGCCATATAGTGCCTCAAAAGGAGCCATGCCAATGGTTGCCTGATAGTTGTTATTGTATGCGAACTCAGCCAATCACAGATGCTCATCCCAGCTACCCCCGAAATCAATCGTGCAGGCCCGAAGCATATCTTCAAGGATCTGGTTGACCCTCTCGGTCTGGCCATTGGTCTGTGGATGGTACGCGGTGCTAAGCTGCAAATCAGTCCCCATCGCTCTTCGGATGCTTCCCCAAAACTGAGACGTGAACCTCGGGTCTCGGTCAGAAACGATCGAGAATGGAACGCCATGCAGTTTCATAATCTCCTTGACGAATAACCTTGCAAGCCGGTCCAAAGGCCAAGTCGCACGAATCGAAAGAAAATGCGCCGATTTCGTCAGACGATCCACAACAACCCAAATGGCGTCATGACCGCGCTGAGTCCTCGGCAAACCCATAATGAAATCTGTCGACACGTGCTCTCACTTCCACATCGGGATACTCAATGGCTGCAATAGACCAGGGGGTCTCTGATGATTGGTCTTGACAGGCTGGTACGTGTCACACTTGGCCACAAAACTGGAAATCTGGCGCTTCATTCCTGCCCAAAAATATTGTCGCCTCATATCATGGTACATCTTTGTCGAGCCAGGATGGATAGAAAATAGCGATCGATGTGCCTTGGTCATAAGATCTCTGCGTAACTCAGGAATATCCGGGACACATAATCGGCCTCTGAAGCGAAGTCCACCGTCTGTACCAATCTGCCAATCTGCCTGACTCTCAGATGCTGCCTCCGCCATATAACTCCGCAACGACTCATCAGCCTGTTGAGCCTCAATCACCCTTGCGACAAGAGAGGGTTGAATCGATAGGCTCAATAACTGCACGATAGAAGACTACAGGCCAAACTCAAAATCATACTCTTCCACATCCTCAAGCATCCACCACTCCTGAATCATCATATGTGCCACAAGGCCTCGTGGCTGACGGCTGAGGGCATCCGCCACCACGTTCACCTTGTCCGGGTGGTACTGAAGATTGAAGTCATAGTCCTTCAGGAGGTCCATCCAGCGCCTCTGCCTCATGTTCAACTCAGACTGCGAGAAGAGGTACTTCAACTTCTTGTGGTCGGAGAAGAGCTCGAACCTAACCCTATAGAGATAGTGCCTACACACCTTCAGTGCGAAGACAAATGCAGCCAGCTCCAAATCGTGCGTGGGGTAGATCAGCTCATGGATCTTGAGATGGCGAGACGCGAAGGCGACTGGTTTCCCGTGCTGCATCAGGACAGCACCCAAACCAATATGTGAGACATCAGTAAATACAATAAATCTGTCACTCCTAGAGGGAAGAATGAGGACAGGATCGGACGTTAGATGGTCCTTCAACTCCATAAATGCTCACTGGCAGGCGTCGCTCCAAATAAACTCTGCGCCCTTCCCAGTCAACCTGGTTAGTGGGGCTACAATACGGGAGAAGCCCTCAACGAAAAGCCGGTAATAGTTCGCTAAACTAAGGAACTGCGGATCTCGGACGCAGTCATGGGCTGGCTCCACTGACGCACTGCCTCAACCTTCGAGGGGTCCACTACAACACCCTCTCTCGTCACCACGTGACCGAGGAACTTCACCTTCTCCTGTCAGAACTCGCACTTCTCCAGTTTCGCATACAGCTGGTGTGCGCAGAGGGTTTGCAACGTAAGCTTTAAATGTTGCTCGTGCTCCTCACGGGTCCTTGAATAGATCAGAATGTTGTCGATGAAGACTACAACAAACTGATCGAGATAAGGGCGGAAGACCTCATTATCAACTACATGAAGACCGCGGGTGCATTGGTCAGTTCGAAGGACATGACCTGAAACTCGAAATGGTCATAACGCGTCCTGAAAGCCGTCTTCGGAATGTCCTCTTCTCGGACCCGAATCTGATGATAACTGGAACGCAAGTCAATCTTCGAAAAGAACTGTGCACCCTGCAGCTGATCAAATAAATCATCGATCCTTGGAAGTGGGTGCTTGTTCTTGACCGTGACCTTGTTGAACTCGCGGTAGTCTACGCAAAGCCTCAACGATCCATCCTTCTTCTTCACAAAGAGTACCGACGCTCTCCATGGCGAACTGCTCGGACGGATAAACCCCAACTCGTGCAACTTGTCCTACTGCTTATGCAGTTCCCACAACTCCAACAGTGTCATACGATACAGGGCCTTCGAAATAGGCGCGGTACCGGGCACGAGATCAATCTGAAACTTGGTGAGTCGGCGAGGCGGTAATCCCAGAATCTCCTAGAACACGTCGGGAAAATCGCAAACCATAGGCAACTGGTCGATACAAGCAGCAAAGGCTCCACAATGGCACATGACATCATACAAGATAGTGGCTCTCCTCTGAGCTCTGCAACGAACTGGAACTGTGGCACACTGGGTATACAGAACGTGACTGTCCTTGTGGAGCAGTCCAAGATGGTGTGGTACTCGGCAATCCAATCCATGCCCAAGATAACATCGAAGTCTGACATCGGCAGCACGTACAAGTCGGCGGGCAAGAAAATCTCTCTCACTAGCACGGGGCAAGACGAACAGAAGCGGCCTAATACTGTAGTCTTCCCCAAGGGCGTTGATACGGTCAACCCCTCTCGATCAGACTTTGTCAGCAATCCAGTCGAACGACAGAATCCCTCGGACATAAACGAGTGCGAAGCACCAGAATCAAATAGAACTCGAGCGATACATACAGAGACTGGAAGTATACCCTCAACGACTCCTCCAGATGACTAAGGGTCGTGCTGGGCCGCGTAGAATCTAGCTTGAGCTGGTTGGGGAGGTGTCTGTCCCCTCTGAGCGTGCTGCTGCTGCTGGGGTCGTTGAGGTGGTCGAAACTGCTGCCTCTGCTGCGGCGGCCTCGGAGGCTGATGCTGATGCTGCTGCTGAGGTGGCCTCGGTGGTGGGGGCTGCTGTCACTGCTACTGTGGGGGTCTTTGCTACTGTTGTGGTGGAGGTCTCTACTGTGGACCTCTCGGTTGCTGCTGTTGCTGGGGGCGAGGACACTCTCACATACGGTGCCCCGTCGTACTGCACCCAAAATAGGTGTCGGTGAACTGTCTCGAAGGTGGTGCTGGAGGTGATGCTAGCGCTCGGAAGGCTGGGCGACTTGTGTGTCTCTGCTGTGGTCAACGCTGCTGGGAATTGCTGGAAGGAGCGTGCCTCTTCCGGTCTCTGCTCTGACCACGATCAGACTGAGAACCGGCCTACTCAGCCTCGAAAATCTGAGCCTTCCGTACCACTCCCTCAAAAATCGGGAGCTCATGCCCAATGATACGGCCTCGAAGGCCGTAACACAAGCCGTCCTCAAATCGGCGGGCTCTCCGCTCCTCGTTATCTACTAAGTACGGTGCAAATCTGGACAGCGATACAAAGCGAGCCGCGTACTGAGCCACTGTCATATCGCCCTGCACCAAGGCCTCGAACTCCAACGCTCTCTGTCGTCAGATGTGATCAGGGAAGTACTGTCGGTCAAATCGATCGACAAAATCCTCCCATGTCCATAAAAAATCAGCACCCGCCGCTCGGGAGACTAATGTCCACCAATGCTCAGCCTCACCATGTAGAAGGAATACGGCTAATCGAACTCGCTGCTCGGTCGTGCATCCCATCGTATCGAATATCTTCTCCACGTCGGCGTGCCATCTCTTAGCTGTCGTCGGGTCTGGCTCGCCCTGGAAACGCGAGGGATCGAGTCGTCGGAACTCCCGAAGAAGGGCACTCGCGCGATCTTGCTCAGCTTGCTCCGGTGAAACAACAGGGTGCCTGCCCTGCCCCTGTAGTGTGGCCATCACAGCCTGCAACATCTGGTGTAACTAGGAGGCACTCACGGATACGGTCGGATCCGCACCGGTGTCTGGCGGAGGAGCTGCATCCATAGGCTGGGCAATACGAATTTCTGGTAGTGGAGCTACATTCATAGGCTGGGCAGTAGGAATCTCTGGTGGTGGAGCGGGGATCGTCGGTGGTAGTGCGAGAGTCTCAGGTGGTGGAGCGGGAGTCGATCGGGTCACTCTCCGGCGCTGTATGTCCTACAGGAAAGATTGAAGGCGCCTATCAACTTTAAAAAACTCTCATAGGCAAGCATGTTAAGGGTTGGTAACAACAAATCACTAAGCTATCCGGACTTGGGATACAATCATCCTAACTTATAGTAGACATGTAATGTTGTTCTTAGTTATTCCCGAGTTATGCTCTGATACCAACTTCTGTCATGCCCTAAACTCAGAAACCAGGCTCACAAAATTTTTGATCCCTGAATCCGGCGTCGACAGCCTCCGTAGAATCTCATTCTCGGTTCCCAGCGCCCATACGCCAGGTTCCGATCCTAGGATGCTACAAGGAGGATTTTCAACATCAGTTTAATTCGTAATAAGCATAACCAAAGGCATAACCCACAAACAACAACCAAAAACTCCATCACATTTCCACTATAAACAAAAACTTTATAAGTACAATGAGCATAAAGGGAACCTGGCGCCCATATGCCAGGTTCCGATCCTAGGATGCTACAAGGAGGATTTTCAACATCAATTTAATTCGTAATAAGCATAACCAAAGGCATAACCCACAAACAACAACTAAAAACTCCATCACATTTTCACTATAAACAAAAACTTTACAAGTACAATGAGCATAAAGGGAAATACAATGATAATGGACAAAAAGCTCCAAAATGATCTTCTCTGCGCTCCTACCTCAGCGCTGCTGCGTCCCAACGTTACCTGCACGCAACAGTCGTGCATAACCTTATAGAAAGCTTAGAGGGTGGTGAAAGAGTGTGTACAAGGTAGCAATGCAGATATGCAATATCAGAGTAATGCAGAACATGCTGATGAATCCATGAATACTACTAGTTGTACCAAGGCTATGCAATACAAGACATGAATGATGTCGGCCATACCAAGGTCATTAGATGTGAAATGCAACTCAAGCATACAAATCCTCATCTAAGTCTACATATCAATACAGCTTAACTTTGGAATATCACCGGGGTCTAGTACACTATAAACCAGATTGCCGCCCCATCGCGCGCAATAAGGTAAGTGGAAAAGACCTCACTATTCGCCTGCCAATATCGGGCGCGGCTCGTGGATAGCGGACCCATTCCTCAAGCTGGTCAAACGCAGCCTAGTTTTGCCCCCTCCACTCAAGCGGGTACGGCCGCACCCCCTTCCAACCAATCACGACACAATAGAAAGCGCGGCCTTGTGGTAATCCGCCCTCGGCGCTCATGCACCCACTCGGTCTAGACGTTGGAGCAACCTCTTGGTACCATAAGGGTTTAGAGACTTTCACCCAGGGATATCTATAGCACCTCATGTAGAACAAGATTTTCGGTATCCAATCCTGCCAACCACGATATGCCTGTGGCGGCTACAGCCCTGATGTCGCTAGGGTGTACGGTAACCATATCACTCGATGCAAATGCATGAATCACACTATCCAGTCATGCAGCAATCCTGCGTGTCTCGTGCGCTCATGTGGGGCAACATCGCCTAACCGGGAGCCCCTAAACAATCTGCCCGAAGGCATATGCTATGATCGGTCACTTCTCATATCAAGCATACATATGATGCGTATGATCATGAATCATGGAACTATACTAGACATGTTATATGGTAATGGATGTTGTTTATAACGAAGATGAGCCTAGACGGCCTACAAGTATGGGCCTAACAATAGGCCCTAGGGAGAGTCATAATGCGGACATTTAACCAACATTATTCTTCAATGTAGACGTCAAACCAACATTGCTCCTAAGGCATGGCCCGCCTAATATCAACACTCAAGCCATGGGGAAATCACACATTGTAATGGACCCTAAGGACACCCCATTAGGCCTTGACCCATGGGCCTTGGATACATCAAATGGGCCGCATCATATGGGCCTTATATAAATCAAGTGAGCCACATCAATGGGCCTTATGTACATTGCAATGGGTCATAACCCCTAGACCTTATATATCAAAGTGGGCCTCAATCACGGGCCACAAATACATCGAATGGGCCTCTCAACATGGGCCTTAAGTATATCAGGTGGCCTCAATGGATGGGCCCTAACTACATCAAGATGGCCTAATCACATGGGCCTCATACATATCAAGGTGGGGTCCACTTGAACTTTGGGTCTCACACATTCACCCCATATCCTAAAACAATCTCGCCAATGGTTGGATGGTTCAGATACAACATACGCACCAAGGTGGGTCCCATAGGTAGATGGTGTGGGTAAGACAATGGGACCCACAATACTTGCTACTGGAATAGAGAGAGAGAGTTAGAGAGAGAGATAGAGAGAGAGAGAAAGCTAGAGAGAGATAGAGTAGAGAGAGATAGAGAGAGTGAGAGATGAAGCTAGAGAGAGAGAGAGTAGAGAGAGATAGAGAGAGTTAGATATAGAGAGAGAGAAGGCAGCCACGTGTCCCTTCTTTTTGTATTTTCTTTACTTTTTCTTTTTCTTTCCTTTGCCATCTTTCTTCCCAGCAATGAGCAGAGGTGGGTCCCACGTAGGACCACCATATATATATATATATATATATATATATATATGGGAAAAGGTACAGTTGGCTCGAGCTGACGTTGAGCTCCACTGGGGTCGAGCTGTGTGGGCCCCACCGTTGATGTTTGCCAAACATCCAACCCATCAGTCAGATGCACCATTCCAGGGGGGGCCTAGGTCTCAAAAATCAAGCCATTCCGTGATTTGTGTGGGTCATGCCAGATACAACAGTTGGGAGGATACCCTCCATGTAAAACATTCGTAATCAGTTATTGGGCCCACTGAGATGGGGTCCACTAATCTAGCCCACACATCGTGGGTGTCCCACTTAAATGAAGGGTCAGCCCAAGTTTCAGCCGCATCCAAACTTGGGTGGGCCCCACGTGTAGGCCACCCTCTAGGGGGGGGTCGTACCACGACCTCAGGTGTTGAAACGAGGTATCTCCACTCCGCTGCCAGTTGAGCTATGTTTCTGAGTGTCCAACGAGGGCCCACACGAGGTGGGTCCCACCATCTAATGACGGTGGACACCACACGTGATGGTGTGGCCCACCAAAATGGTTGAACGGCGTGGATGGGTCCCATGGACCCCACCGTTTTCACACTTCACAGTCAGCCATCCCACTAGGGAAACCAAGACCTTAGCGTTTGAAACGAGGTATCTTTCACTCCGTCAGCCACGTGAGCTGGGGCCCGCCGTGGAAACCAGAGACCTCCACTCAGTCCGCCAGCAAGCTATGGATCAGGGTGCAGAAGTGGGCCCCACAGGGATATGGCCCACCGTCTAGAATGGTGGACGGTGTGGATAAGGCACATATATCATAGTGTGGCCGTTTGGAGGGGTGGAGGACGGGAGTGGGTCCCATGGACCCACCGTCAGTTCACCTCACTGTTAGCCACCCCTGGCAGCCCACCCTTCACTTCACATACGTCCAGCGCCCTAGACGTTAGACAGTGTGGGTATAGCACACGCATTATGGTGGGCCCCACAGGGACGTGGCCACCTGACTTTGGATCAAGCTGCTATTTGTGTTTCCCCTTTCATCCGAGTGGCCCACCTTTGGATGGCCCATACCAAAAACAAAAAGGCTAAGGTGGCCCACTATGTGGATGTTGTGGATGAGATACATACATCAAGTAGGCCACAAGTCACCATACACAAAGGAAAAGGAAGAGAGAGAGAGAGAGAGATCAGTGAGGATGGAGGGGCCCCGCCACTATGGGCCCCTCTTGCATACAACATACATCAAGGTGGGTCCCACATATATGGACCCTTAAATCAACAAAATGAATGAAAAGAACAAAATCTAGGATCACCTACCGGCTTCTACTTGCACCTTAGGCTTCCTTAGCTCCTTAGCTTTGATTCCAACGGACGAGATGAGATTTGGATGGTTGAGATGGGAGATGAAAGGGTGGGAAAGGTGGGCTACACTTGTGGCTCTCTTGGAGAAATGGGAGAGACTTGGACGTATGGTGCTGTTGGTTGCTTGGAATGAGCTTTGAAAAAGAGAGAGAGGTTTGTAAAAGGGTGAGAGAGATGGGTGATGTTTGATGTGGTGGTGATGGGTGTAAGAGCCACTTTTTGGCTTTTGTGGTAAATGTTGTTAGAGGGGTATGGGTGGTGTAAGAAACTTTTGACTTTGGGGTTGCTTGGGGAAGGGTGAGAGGTGATGGATTAATGGGATTGATTGTTGATTGATTGATATGACTTTTTGTAGAGATTCTCTTGGTATTCATACGCTCGGCGTTTTCCTCCAACCGAACACTTGCCCACATCTCCTAGCCAGAGTATCGCCTCGGCACGCGAGTCGAGGCATCGGAACCACGACGACGGTGCGGTCACCAAGGTACTAGTCTTAGGTTGAGTCAACTCGGGTTGATGACGTATGAATCAGGGTCGCGCGCAAATATCGGTTAAGGGTTGAAGGTTGCCGGAATTCGACCGGGAAGACCGCGGAAGTCCACGGAACGGTACGGTCTAGGACACGGGTCTTACATAACATGTCTGAAATTAATATATTAAAAACTCAGTTATCCAGGACATTTAAAATAAAAGTTCTCGAAGCTGGAAAGAAAATTCTTAACATTGAAATATACTGGAAAGGAGCAAGCTATGGTTGTCTTGGGATAAATAACTTGAGAGTGTCTTACTCAAGTTTGAGATAGATAAGGTAAAATTGGTTAGTACTCCTTATACTGCTCACTTTCATCTTTATTCAGAACAATGTCCTAGTACAGATGAAGAAAAAAATATATGTCTCATGTGCCCTACTTAAGTGCAATCGAAAATTTGATGAAGTCATGGTCTATACGAGACTGAATATTTCACATGTACTGGGTATTGTGAGCAGATACGTGTTTAACCTCAGTAAGCAACGCTAGGAGGTGGTGAAATGATTACTTCGTTACATAAGGGGTATGATTGACTACGTCTTAACATTTGAGAATTTATGAAGAAACTGGTAGGCTATGTGGATACCGATTATGATAAAGTGCAATCAATTTGTATTGAAGGTCGACTTCCAATTACTCATTTGTATTAGCAGGTAGAGTGATCAATTGGATGTCAAAACTTCAGTTTGTGGTTGCTCTTTTCACAACAAAAGCTAAGTATATGGCAGTGGCAAAGGCATTCAAGGAAGCTATTTGGTTGAGGGAATGATAAATAAGTTCGGGTTTCAGCAGGAAATTATGCTTTACATTGTAACAGCTAAAGTGCAATCAATTTCACAAAGAACTCGGTGTGCCATTCCAAAACTAAGAACATTGATATTCGTCATCATTTTATTTGATAAATGCTAGAGAAAAGGAGTGTTACTTCTGAAAAGATTTACATGAGCGTGAATACAGCCGATATTGAGGCAAAAGTTTTGAAAAGGAGTAGTGATCCAAAACTTCCATGGACCTGAATATTTTTCAATGGTGAGCGTCCAATCCCTACCATCTCATGTGGTGTGGATCACTTGACTTTTGAATCTGCCTGATTTTTGGACCCCACTCTAACACGAGGTGGTGCAAGAGATGTACCTAATGAATGTAACACATATATCATGGTGGGCTTCGCAGAGCTGCTTGTTGGGTACAAATTAGGTGAGTCCTAGGTAATAGCTCAGTGGGTAAGGCACTAATCGGAGCCCACCTTAGTATATTTGTTGTATATCCACTCCGTTCGCAAGTTTTTTCTAGCTCATTTTAGAGCATGGTCCAAAAAATGAAATACATGCAAATTTCAAGTGGACCATACCACAGTAAGCAATGGTGGTTGATCATTAAAAACTTCTTGCTTGACCACAAAAGTTTTGGATGGAATTTGTGTTTCCCCTTCATCAAGTCTTATTGTCCTTGTCAATGGGTTGGATGGAAAATAAACATTATGGTGGGCCCTAGTAATTTCCTTAAAAAAAAAAAAAAAAAAGGCATTCAACAACCACTACTTCCTGTGACGTGGTCCACCTGAGATTTGAATTTACTTCATTTTTAGTCATGCCCCAAATGAATGGTCTATGTGGATATAATACATATATACATTGAGGTGGGCTTCCAGAAAAGACCCGATGGAAGTTGGTTAGATCAAGAGCTGTACATGAGCCAAGCCAAATTGAATTTGACCCAAGTTTGGTTTGGCTTGTTTATGTGATACCCTTATCCGGGCTTGGTTTGGTTTAGATTGTACGAGCTTGAGCTTGGTCTGGTTTGGTCTAAATATCTAAGCTGAGCTGAACTTAGCTTGTCTGGTTTGGTGTATATATATATTATATATATATATATATATATATATATATATATATATATAATATATATATATATATATATATATATATTGTTACGAACATAGAATTTCCGAGTTGAATCAAGCTAAGCTAACTGCCTACTTCGAGCTCGGATTGTTTTTTAAACGAGCTTGACTTCCAGGCTTGGTTTGGCTTAAACTTCTATTTGAACCAATCCAAGCCGAGCTTTTTCAAACCAATCTTAGCTGAGCTTTTGAGCTGCTTGGGTGGTGTCCAGCTCTAGGCAGGGTCCAACCTTATTGAATCTGTACCCCATTAGTGGAACCCCTTAGAAGGGGCCGTGCAGATTTGGCGAGGCTGGGGTAACAGCTCAGTGGGTGAGGCCCTGGCTGTGGTGTTGGACCACATGAGTACAAAAGAACAGTAATGATTGAACACTCATCATGAAAAACTCCCTAAGGTCATTATAATGAAGTCATTGTAATGTTTATTTTGCCATCCAACATACCTTAACCAACGACAACAAAATAGCAGCAGCTTAGATTGAAAATCTTTTGGGACACCAGGAAGTTTTTAACTGCTGGAATTCAATCACTGCTGTGGTCCGGCTGAGTTTTCTATCTGCCTCACCTAAGATAGTGCAACCCTTACTCTAGGGCTCACCTTAATGTTTGTATTTTATATCCACGGTACTGTTTATCCTTTTTTTTTTTTTATTCTTATTATTATTATTTTTTTTTTCAGTTTATTTTAAAGCATTGCCAAAAAACTGAAGCAGATGGAATTCTCTAATGAACCATACCACAGGAAATAGCAGCCATGTTCTATTAATGGACTACAAAAGTTTTGTATGAAGCTGCTATATATTTGAATTTTTTTCCATTTTATCGAGGTTTGTATGACCTTATCATCAGGTTGGGTTACAAATAAACATTAATGAAACATTTTGATAGGCTTAGGAAGTTCTTAATGTTAAGATACTCAATTACCTCTATTTCCTGTAATATGGTCCACTTGAGATTTGGATCTTCTTCATTAAAAATGGGTGGATGGCTTGGATATTGAATAAGTACATCAAGGTGGGCCCCACAGTGAGGGCCGCACTGTCTTGGGTGAGGAAGTGGATTGGCTAGTGTACCATAAAGCAACTATGTAGCTGCTGTAGGTACGTGTCGTGGGAAGACGAGCATTGACGGTCGTTGAGCTCTAAGTTGTACGAACGGTTCAAAGGAGATCAAAGTTACATGGGCCTACATTGATGTATTTATTATATCTACATTGTTCATTTAGTTTTAGAGATGATTTTAGAGCATTATCCAAAAAAATGAATCATATCCAAAGATCATCTAGACCACACCAAAAATAGCAGCAGAGATAATGATTTTCACTGTTAAACCATTCGTAAGGCCCACTATAACATTTATTTTCCATCCAATCTGCTTGTAAGGTCACAAAAACCTGAATGAATAGGCAAAAACAAATTTTATATTGATCCAAAACTTGTGTCCCAAAAAAGAGTTTCAATGGTAGATGTTCAATCCCGTTGCTTTTTGTAGTGTGGTCCACTTGATAGTTAGATCTGCCTTATTTTTCATCTCAAGCCTTAAGATGAGTTTGCCAAATTGATGGATAGATTAGATATAACATATACCTCATTATCATAGCCACAAAACTTGTTGGCTTGAATACAACAGCTATATAGCTGGTGTGAGGCCAATCCGTTTCCCCTGGGTGATGCCGGCCGCACCTAATCCACGGAAGTGGATTGCGTGCTACCCCAGCCCGGACAGTAATCCGTCTGGGTGGGAATTTGTGGGGCTCACTGTGATGTAGATATTTTATCCACCCCATTAATCATTTTTATACAATTATTTGAAGGTATGAACCAAATATTGAGGTAGTTTCAGGGCTTAAGTTGACCACAAAGTGTGGGGATTGAACCTCCACCATTAAAAACTTCTTGGGAGCTGGAGAAGTGTCAGATCAAGTTGAAATTTGTGTTTTCACTTCATCCGAGTCTGCATGACCTTATTAATAGGTTGGGTGGTAAAAAAACATCACAGTGGCCCTTAGAAAGGTTTCAACGGGGGTTGTAATTATCACTGCAGCTTGATTTGATGTGGTCCACTGGAGCTGTTTATTTGCTTCATTATTTCTGTAACATCTTAAAATGATAGTATATAAATGATTAACGGTTTGATAAAATATCTACATCACAGTGGGCCCCACAGATCCCTGACCGGACGGATTACCGTCCGGGCTGGGGTAGGTCGCAATCCGCGTCCCTAATCCACCAGCAATTTTGGACCATGCTCCATAATGATGGATATACAGCACATGAGCTTGGCCCCGCGGTCAGTGCCTCACGTGAAATCGATCCTTGACTGTGGAGCTACCATGATGTATGTACCTTAAATCTACACCATCCATTTGTTTTGACAGTTCACTTCAGTACATTATTCTAAAAATGAAACAGATACAAATCTCAGGTGTACCACACCATAAGAAACAGTGGTGATTGACCCTTAAAAACTACTCATGGGATGCAAAAGTTCTGGATAAAGCTGATATTTGTGTGGTCCCTTCATCGACGTCTTTGTTACCTTATCAGTAGGGTGGATCGCAAATAAACATTCGTTGAGGCACCGAAGAAGTTTTTAATGGTAGGTATTGAATCACCAATATTTCTTGTGGTCCACTTAATATTTGTATCTGCATAATTTTTGGATGCCCTAAAATGAGCTTTCAAAACGGATGGACGGCACGGATGTAATGTAAATATATCACGGTGGGCCCCACAATCAGGGATCCACCGAAGCCACGCCCTCTGTTACCGTTGCCTCACCTACTCAGACGCGGATTGCGTACTACCGCGTCCCACCTACTCCGCCCCCGCGGAAGCGGATTGGCTGGTGTACCGCAAACCACCGAACTGGCTGTGTGTTGACGTCACCAAGTTAAGTGGGTCCCATTATGAGGTATGACCTATATCCAAACCGTTCGTCCATTTGGTGAACTCATATTAAGGATTGAACCGAAAAATAAGACAGGTCTAAAGATCAAGTGGACCACACTATAAAAAGCAGTGGACGATTGAACGTCTACCATTGAAATTTTGGATCAATATGATATTTTATTTTCCTCTTCATCCAGATCTGTGTGACCTTATGAATATATTGGATGGAAAATAAGCTTTACGGTAGGCCCTATGAATGTTTAAACGGTGAGAATCATTGTCCCATTGCTATTTGTGGTGTGGTCCACTTGATCTTTGGATATGAGTCATTTTTGGGATCAAGATCTAAAATAATATTTACAAATGGATTAACAGTGTGGATATAATAAATAAATCATTCTGGATCTATATAACTTTGATCTCATTTGAACCGTTCGTGCAACTCGATGGTCGAGGAGCGTCGCACGACACGTACCCACATCAGCTAGGTTGGTGGTGTGTAGTACACCAGCCAATCCGCTTCCCCTATAATTGGTAGCTCGGGAAATTCGCATCCCCGTCTGAATGCACACGTCCCGATATTGCGAAGGAGTACACAATGCTGGGTGATCCCGACATGCACGTGCGTTTTCTATCTTTTAATCGTTTCTACTTCAACATCACCCGTTGCAGCGATTCGTCGTCATTCCTAGCTCCAGGAATAGCTCCCAATCACAGGCCGAGCAGAAGAAAATCACGCTCTGACTCGATTTTTCTTCTGGCAGACGTGATTCTGCAGCTGGGTTTTGTTGGATTTTCAGTTGCATGAACAGAAACCCGAAAAAGATCGGATCTTTTTGAGGCCGGTTTTGAGTGAGAGAATGGAGAAGAAGATGGAAGAAGGAGATGGGATTGAAGAGAGCAGCAGTGCTCGTTTCATTTCTGGCTCTGAATCGAGATGGGTTGATGGCAGTGAAGTAGATTCGGATTCCCAGACATGGTCTCTGTATGGGGAAGATGAGAGCAGAGAAGAGCCAGGGGGCTTGAGAAGGCGACTTTCGAAGAAGCCGAAGAGAGTAGATTCCTTTGATGTTGAAGCCATGGGTATAGCTGGTTCTCATACTCCCCATTCAAAGGTGGCTTAGCTCTCTCTCTCTCTCTCTCTCTCTCTCTCAAAAATTGTTTATTTTTCTTTTTTCAATTTTAGTAGTAGTATGTCATGTTACTGTTCTTTGGTTTCACTACTGAGAGGATGAGGTTCTGACAAGTGGGGCCCCTGGTTTTGTAATCCAGACCATTGGGCTGTTGATTCCTGCCATTGATGGACCAAGCCCGAAAACACTCCCAGATTGGAAGGTCCCAACTACTAGTTGAATGGGAATTGTTGTTGTATTTCTCTTCTTAACTGTCTAGCTATAGGCTACAAATCTGAAGGTTAAGATTTTACTATGGAGGATTTTTTTTTTGGGAGGGGAGGATAGGTCATCTACAGTGCGACACAGGAGGTCAATGGTCTGGATTACTGAAGGGTGGACCCCACTTGGAAGAGTTGACAAAGTTCGTTATAGTGTGCGAAGTTGCAGGGCTCATATAATTTCTCTGATAAGGGATGGCTTAGTAGCTTTTCAATTTGGATCGCGAAGTAATTAAAAACAAAGCATGGGTTTTGCAGTCACCATAGAAAAATCGAATTGAGTCTTGTTGCAATGGCTGATTTGTTATTGCGTTTTCCTGATTAAGTGGGTTGAAGTAATATGTAGTTCCTTTATTTATATATCATTCTTATTTGTAAGTAATTTTGGAGATGCATTCTTAGTTAAATGGTATTCGGAAATCTGTTTACGATGCAATTCTGGTTTTATTTATTTATATATAAATTCTATTTATTTATTTAATTTTTTTCTTTTTGATTGCTGTGTTCGAGTTCTATACTTTTCTCACTTTGTTGTGATAATTCTAATAAGTTTGTTGTTATCTCAAAAAAAGAAAAAGAAAAAAAGAATTTCCTATTATGCTTATTCGAAAGCATATCAGTTTGTTTGAATGTGCAGGTTTTTCGTTTATTTTGCTGTAGAGAAGAGGAGGAATTGTATGATCCTTAACTAAGAATCAATTAGTATGCTTGAAGGTTGTACACATGATCTGGACCATTATTTGATTGGACCCATGATGGATAAAACTTGCCCCCAAAAAACTTATCGATTGGGATGAATCCGGTCCTTACTTTGTCACCTGTAATGGGAGTAGATAGAAAGAAAATACAGAAATGTTTGATGATGAAGTAGCTTGAAGCTTTCATGGCTAGGATGTTCCAACCTGGGAGATTTTAGGGTAGTAGTCTATTCATGTTGGAGGCTATCTTGTCAAAGTCTTGATCATTGAAATATGGGTCGGTCCCACTGGTACAAACTGAAAACCCCATCAGATAATTGGGTCAAGGATCATATAATTCCTCTGTAAAATTAAGGTGGGTGTTGTAGTTCTGAAATTGGGTCTTGCAAGTTGCAACCGTAGTTATAAAAGACAAATTGAGTCTTGCAGTAACTGTAAAAAAATAATAATATTGGCACTTGCAGTAATTGGTGATTTTGTTAATGGGCTGAGTAACCACAACCAGTATAGCCTTTAATTTCAATTTCGTTGCTTTCTAATGAATGGTGAATGGGTGGTCAGTGTTGAATAGTCTTTGGAGGTTAAGGATGCTATTCTCCTCCTCCTTGAGGCATTTTATGAATGTGTGAAGTAGTGTCGGAAGAGGGGGGAGGTTAAAAGTCTGGTAGAAAATGTTCGAAATTGTCACATGGGGTGTGTTTGTTCTATGTTAGTTGTATGGATAAAATTGGTTATTCAACAATGATTATGGCGGGATTTTATGAAGGTTTAGATAAGAGGTAAGAGCCATGCTGCTACTCACCATGGAAAACCCAATTTCTTCAAATGTATTAGTCAATGCTCGGGTTGAGTTCATGGCATCATTGTGAAAATTCTCTGATGATGCACTTTCCTATTGCATATGCTCTGTTGGCTATAATTTCTTCTTAACCAGCTAATTGTTGGGTGGCTGGGATTGTTGGGATTCATGTAGCCTCTTCCATCCATGATGGGGTCCACCGGATGAGCAATCTGGATAATTGAAATATTAGCCCACCTGTGCGGAATGCTCGGCCGAAATGGAAACACTGCTAATTTGGACCAAGAGGAGTCTATTTCCTCAGTCTGTGAAGGCACGGACTGTATCTGCTACTTCCATAAATATTTTTCTTTAGGGCATGTTTGGATAAAGGAAAAATAAAAATTATCTAGTAATGATTTCTGCAAGCACTATTGAAACTTGGATTCTAATTTTATAGTTCTTTTTTTTTTTTTTGGATAGAAAGTGGAAATAACATCTTCCTTTCTCAAGAATCACCTAGTTTTGTGTGCTAAAGAATTAAGGTATTCAATATTGGTAACGTTGGCCGTAACGGTCACTACCATTACCGATACGGGGGCGTAACAACCATTACGACTCCCATAACGGTTGAAAATTTTCTTTTGCTCAAAAAATTCTGAAAAAATATCTAGAAAATCCAAAATAAATTAAATATTCTAAATATGTATTCATTTTTGTTTCGTTTCGTTTCGTTTTGAACATGTTTATGGTAGTGTTATGGTCCACCTTTGGTGAGAGTATTGTATCGGGTTGTCTAGTGAATTTGTGAACATGATTATGTCTCTGAAATTTACACATAACAATCAAGCACTAGAACTAGAAGTAAGAAAAATGCACTAATACTACTTTTTCAATTTTTAAAAAAGATGACCCTCAGAGCTTCTATTTGCTCAAATCACTTCAATTTACGGTTTTAATATTAAAAACTATAGTAAAAGTGGTCAAAATTTGTTGTAAAATGACTTAGGAGAGTTTTTGGAATGAGAAAAGTGAAAAAATGAGGAGAAAAATTGATTTAAATAGAAAAAAGTGGCCGTTTTTTACCTTTACAGGAGTAACCATCGTTATGCCCCATAACGGCCTTTACGGTCATTGTAATGGCCGATATGGTCCTAAAAAACTAACTGCCCTGTTTCACCCTCGTATCACGTAACGGTTATGGTCATTACCTATATATATTGGCATTTACGGGTGTATCGTAATGGATATAGAACACGTTGCTAAGAATTCAAATTATGGAAAATAGTAATGATTGCTTTGTGTAATCCATCCTTTTCTTTGCTATCCAAACAACAAAAATTGTCACATCAAAGGAACTCATATTCAATTATTTGGCATGAAATCCGTAGTTATCTAAACATGTCCTTAAGGGAACACGGAATAGAATGACGGGACTGCTAATGCGAGAGAAACTGATATTATGTATTGGAATAAACTTGGTTTTGATTGAATCTAGGAGGTAACAGAGAAGTTTGAGAGAAGCGTCAAAGGTATCAATTCCTACTTCATCAACATCACTCATTCTAAAACAACATAAAACCCTCAAGGTGCAATTTCTTGCCAGTGAGATTCGACCATTGATAGCTAACCAGGTAGATATGGTTTATCATTTCTCTTAATGAATAAAAACTAAAAACAGTGTATGGCGTCCTTTTTCCTGCTAACAACTTTCAGAAGCATCTCACTGGAAAGCTCCCTGACGGGTCTCAAGCCCAAGTCATTGATTCTGAATTTAAAGACCAAAAGTAAAATAGGAGAATACTGTAATTTATTTACCTCTGTTTATTTGCACTGCTTTGCTACAGACCTTGCATCCATTCAGTGGCAATGGTGAATTGAAAAACCTTCATTCCGAGTTTTTGATGATATGTTGATTCAGCATGACCCGAAAGCTGTTCTTCTATTTAATAATGAGGTGGTAATCAGTTAAATACCTGGAAATCTGAAACCCAACTTCTGACAATCACAATAGAGTACCAGAAAGCAGTCATTAAACAATGCTCCATGTGAAATTGAAAAGTTTCAAAATTCATAAGCGGGGACAGGGTAATAATCAGTTCATATGAGGACTGTTGAAGAGACTTTCAACAGTCTTCTAGGACATCACACTACTAGAAAAGAAAAAGTATAGAAGAATCACTGTTCTTAAAGAACCCAGTCGCTGGGAAGCAAATGCCCGAAATTCAACTAATATAGCATGCCTTTTATTTATTTATTTAAAAACATTCTTAAACCAATTAAACTACTGATGGGTTTACTTGCTGAGCAAGTTAAAAAGAGAGAGAAAACTAGCTATTGTTCTAGCACACACTTGTGAACAGTGAACTGATGAACAGCGCACTCACATGGGGTCCACAATTTGATCAGACTACCTGTATGGTCCACAGATTAAGCAGATCAACACTAAGGGCCGACAGAACTGCTCGGGCAGATTATGGGATCTATTTTTATGATTGATTAGAACGTGGGGTCCACTCTTAGGCTCTTGGGGGCCCATTTGTGGGCTGCATCATGTGTTTCTGTGAGTCACCTCTATATTCTCTTACGACTACATGCAACCTATGACATTGTATGAGGTTCTTGTATTTGTTTTTATCTTTGATTAATTTATATCGTGCATTGTATTTTGTGCAAGGTATAGTGCAATGCTTGGGCCAGAAGGTTATATGATACAATTCACGTTTTGTCTGGCTGAATTGGGTGTGCGTGGCCTCCAATTCAGTGATCCAAACAGTTGGTATTATGGGCCCCCCTGTGGATGGCCCATGCACCGAAAATCTCTCAGATTAGAGGAATCTTAACTCTTCATTCAGTGGTCAACAAATAGGCGATTTAGAGAGAAAAATACAGTAATGGTTAACTGTAAACCTAGAAGAAGGCCAAATATTATAGTGCTAGGATCTTCAAATCTGTTGGATTTCTGTTGCACAGGACATCCTTGGTGAGGCCTATCATATTAAAGGTTTGGATTATTGAAAAGCCTCAACTGCACTGTACAAACTGCATCCTGAATAACCAAGATGCATTTTTCTACCTGCAAATTGATGAATACTTTCAGTCGTGGAGTGCATTCTTGTTATGAAACTTTAATGCAGTGGTTGCATGATGGAAGGGGGATGAGAAGATCATTGTCTTCTTCCTCTATGATAAGCCTTTTTTCCTTGAAAGGTTCCTCTATGATAATCCTTGAATCCAGAAGGTAAAAAAAAAAAAAACTTCTAAGAAAGAGAATAAAATTGATAATAATGGATTAATTTTATTTACAGTGCACTTGATATGGACTTATATAAGCCTTATGTTTGTAACTTACCGAAAATGTTAATCTTTCTAAAAATAGTTAACACATCTATAACTGATTCAAACTCTCTCAAATGACTCAAAGTAGGATTTTAAGACATTACAGGACTTTCAAACCCCTAAATAACTAAAAAATAGCAAAATCAGTAACTTACTAAAAATAGTAAATTTTAACTTTATATTCAAATTTGACTGCTAAAACAATTGGATTTTGCTAAACCATTTTAGGGCCAGTGACACTTAATATGCATGATTTCAATTTCCAGTTACAATGTTATCGCCATTGGAAGTTAAAGTGCATGTTGGCCCCTGTCGGCATAATTTCTTTTGATCCTGGCCCTCTATTAAGATGTCCATGAGTTTTGGTACATCAAACTTTGTCACATTCTTAGGCCTTTTACTTTAATCTTTTATATCAAATATTTTGTGTCATATGGCTATTCGGAATGTTTGCTTTGGTTTAAATTCATGTCATGGCATGAGAACCAACAACCTATACTCTGTGATTAACTTTATAGTGTAAATGAACTTTCCCCTTTGTTGTCTGAAGTGTGCCTTCCATCTATTGTTGTTCATCTACATCTGCTTTGTTTGCTAAATTCTCAATTTCATGTCTTCACATATATGGGCAGTACTCTTTCTTTTTGTATAATCTTACATGCTTGTAACTCAGGATCTCTCTCTTTTGGGTACGGTTGCGCTGGCATTTCAAACTCTCGGTGTGGTCTACGGTGACATGGGTACAAGCCCACTCTATGTTTTTAATGATGTGTTCAGCAAGGTGCCGATAAAATCAGACGTTGATATCTTGGGAGCTTTATCGTTAGTGATGTACACGATTGCTCTCCTTCCTTTTGCAAAATACGTTTTTGTAGTTCTGAAAGCTAATGATAATGGTGAAGGTATGGATTCATTGATCGGAAGATATCATTTTTCCCATAAATGGTTTCTATGCTGGTGTGGTAGTTATTTAAGTTCTTGTTTCACGTTGACTACTTTTTGGTGTATTTCTTGCTACCCTTTTAATCCGTATTTGTGGTTTTTATACATGGCTGTATTCAGTATGCATCGACTACCATTATTATATCATATCGACTAATTGATAATCTTGGAGAATGTTTCAGTCTTATCTGAACTGTCCAGCTGATAGGCCACCTAATGGATGGGCTAATGGTAAAGAGTTGCAGTCTTATCCGAACTACCATTATTATATCGTATCAACTAATTGATAATCTTGGAGAATGTTTCAGTCTTATCCGAACTGTCCAACTGATAGGCCACCTAATGGATGGGCTAATGGTAAAAAGTTGCAGCAATTTGCTGTTTCTAACAACTTGATCCATAACCTTTTTCCTTGACTGTTAAACTAAAATTTTTCCATCCATCCAAAAGTGGTTGATGCATTGGAAAGTTCTGAATGTCTGATCAGCAGGGCTTTTTTTTGCCATGTTTATAAATAAGGTGGTCCACTAATTTAGATAATGGTATTCACTGCACTGGATCCTAAACTTTCTTATATTTATCAACCCAAGCAAAAAGAGTGCCTGAAATATGGTTATTGCGACTGCAGGAGGCACCTTTGCCTTATATTCATTGATTTGCAGGTATGCAAAAGTCAATCTACTGCCAAATCAACAGCGTTCCGATGAACAAATCTCCAGTTTTCAGCTCAAGCTGCCCACACCTGAGTTGGAAAGGGCATTGAATATAAAAGAGTGTTTGGAAAGAAGATCTTCTCTAAAAACGCTTTTATTGCTTTTGGTTTTGATGGGTACTTCCATGATCATTGGGGACGGTATTCTGACTCCGGCAATGTCAGGTATTGAAAATTTTCCTTTTCTTGCATGTTAGCCAGTTGTCTATTCACCATCTTGAATCTCATTAATGCATCCCATCATGATACCTTTTCTGTTGTTGTAGTAATGTCTGCAGTGAGTGGCCTGCAGGGAAAAATTCCGGGATTTAATACAGGTGTTTTACTTACTCTTTTGCTTTCTTTTTCTTGCATGTGTCATTTGTAGGTCTTTTCCTTAATGCAATCTGTGGCCTTTAGTTGGGCTGGAATGTACAACTCCAAACATGGCCAGGTTTGCTAACCTAGAATACTTGTGGGTCATCCAATCCATGCATCAGTTTGGCTATACCATATAGATTACCTGGCCAAAGTGCAGATCATGCAACTCATCAGGTTAGCTACACATGTAAAAAGGCAGTGGACAGTTTAGAAGTTGTCAATGCTCCACATTCACCGTTCACCTGTGGCCCGCCTGATGAGATGTTTGGCCTGATTTTGGCCCAGGTTATCTAAATGGTTGGATTCATCCACATGATGCATGGATCAGTTGGCCCTCGCAAATGCCAAGTTGTAAAGTGTGGGTGCGGCTGCACGTTGAGGTATGCACGATGGGCTTAAGGAAACTCAGGTTCGGGTATCTCTAAATAAGAGGTTTGCTTGAATACTTCTTGATGTATTGCATGCTATATGTCAAGACCTTAACCTTGGAATCCAGGTCATTTTGCAATGATCCAATCATTTATATGACAAGCCTCCCTTTATACGGTGTAAAAGCAACAAATAAAAGCCCTCAATTGGGCTATTTCAACCCTTCAATAATTTGACATTTTTGCTGTCAACATGAATGGTCACCATAACCTTTGTATAAGCAGTGGGTTGAAATATTCCATCTGAGAGTTTTATTTTCTTTGGGCATCCCACATCAAAGGGGAGCCCTATGAAATAAACGGTTTGTGTCATTAAAAAAGCCCAAATCCACTGGCTAGAGTCCCTACGTATCTTGTTGTAATACATTGGGATGCATTCAAGCAAACTGCATCTCTATGATCAGCTTGTTATAACTTTGGAAGCAATGAATTTATTGATTTGAATCTTGTTGTTGCAGATGCTGTTGTACTTCTTTCGAGTGTTATTCTTGTGGCACTGTTCAGCATACAGAGGTTTGGGACCGGCAAAGTGGGTTTCATGTTTGCACCCGTATTGGCAATTTGGTTCTTCTCTATTGGATCGATTGGATTATACAACATGATTACGTATGATATCACCGTTCTAAGGGCATTTAATCCCTTTTATATCTATTTATTCTTCCAGAGGAATAGTAGAAAGGCATGGTCAGCTCTTGGAGGATGTGTTCTATGTATTACAGGTTGTCTCACCATTACACACTCGAAAAATGCTTTCAATTTATTTCCTCAAAAATCTCTTTTCGAAGTTAATATTTTCGACATCAACATTATAAATTAAAAAAAATATTACTATGGCACATGCTTCACATAAGTTCTATGGAAAATATGTGTGGTGATTGGCATGGTTCCGAGTATATGTATAATTTCTGCCAGTGCAGGTGCATTGTATCCATAACTGTTGGCATCAATACTTGAAATGGGGCTGAAATGGCCAACTTCCAAAATTAGTAGGTATGCTTGGCCCATATCGGTCGTTCAAAAAAAAAAAAAAAAAAAATCATTTCAAAAAATAAATAAATTTGGCCCATAACAGTACTGATGCACCCATGTACTGCTTTGCCACCATTTTTTTCGATCTTTTATCATTTTCTTCACAAATTTATTTATTTATTGTATTTTCATGTCAAGCATTAGTAGGAGCTCATTTTCGTCTAGTTCTAAGCCTATTTTGTGATGTAAAATGTTTAACATAATCCATATAAAAATTCACAATCAACCAAAGAATTTCTAATTCCCCTAAGCTTTAACACCATGTTTAGAGGTCAAAGCCTTGAAAACTTAATTTTCAGTAGGCCAAGCTGGCAGTGAGCACATTCTTACCAAAGAACGGTCAGATACACCATTAAGTATGTGTCAGAAAACACAGATAGATGATGGATTCTTGTGTTACCCATTCTTCCTTTATTTTTTTTTTTCCACAAATTTTGGTAAAAGACAGCATCAATACGTTATATATGCTCCTCCTCTTTTTGGTGCATGGCAGATGCACGCTTCAATGTTAACATTCATAACCTTGATGATCGTGATTCCGGACCATTGATGTGGTTGGTCATCATGTGGAAGGCTAGATAACTCAAACTTCTGATAATTGTGATTTCTGTGCAATGAGTTTGTACCTCTGCTCAGTTTTTAAACCAAGTATATCTTTTTTCAAGCCATTGATTGGATAGCTACAACATTCCAATGGTCATGCCTTTTGGGATAGAGCACATCCAATTAGTGATCCACCATGTAATGTCCTCATCACTGGTATGCCACTTTTACAATAGAGCGGAGCTATGTTGAAATGTCCTAAAGATCCCAGCATGGGGCACTTCTGTGAACAAATAAATTATTTATTTATTTCTTTGTTGAGGGTGATTCTTCAAAAGCAATCAGTTGGGCTTCTTTGGCAGTCAATTACCCGGAGAGACTTGGGAGATGGGTGGAGGAAATTAAGAGTCGAGTCAACACCCTTTTCTCATACTCACAATGAGGGAATTCTATAGCAGATGAATTAGCGAAAAAGGGCTCCAATCTCCAAGTGTTTGTGCTCGGAGACTCTCTACCCTTCTAGCCTTTTGTATTAATAAAATTTCATTTCTACTCTTATTTTTTAACAATAAATTATTAATATTTTTTGAGAGATTTAAAGAATTATTAGCAATAAATAAAGTACAAAAGAAAACAACAAGACATAAAAAGAAGGAAATCGTAATGTATAATTTGGGAAAATAAAGAAAAGGGGAAAGAAGAGGAATTGTTTGGAGAGGGGGTGGCTGGGAACTGTGTTATAAAACAGGCTGAGTAGGGGAATTGAAGAAATTGTTATGTCCCATGGCAGGAGCTGAAGCGATGTTTGCTGATCTAGGCCATTTCTCTGTAATATCCATACAGGTAACTCACCTGCATTCTACTCATTTCTTTCTGCCATTTTTTATTTGAACTATTTTGGCATTTGTCATTGGTCTAAACATTTCATCCTTCTTCTAGTTTTAATGTTCCTGTGTTCACAGATCGCCTTCACATGCGTGGTATTCCCATGCCTTCTTTTACAATACATGGGTCAGGCTGCATTTCTAATGAAAAATCCTGACAAAGCGGAAAGAGTATTCTATGATTCTTTACCAGGTGGTGATTTTTCTGCAATTCTTATGATAATCTTTTACCTTCCATGGAATCGTTGTTGAAATGTTTACCACACACCATTGTTTGTACATGATTTAGTTTAAGAATGGCACACCTATACATGGTCACATGTGCCAACCTGGGTTATGTGGCTGACATCTGAGCTGTGCATTGGTTGGTCTCCACGGTAGACAATCTGAACCAAAACCCGAGCTAGTCAACTCATCAGGAGGGCCACTTGTAGAACAACATTGGATGGTTCTGAAAATTTTCTAATGGTCCTTGTTCGACACTTAGTAGCCCACATTATGTATTTAACACTTTGGATTTTGGGAAACTTCATATGCATGGTGGGCCCCACCTGATGCAAGATTGATTTTTTGATACCTTTCATCAAAGGTGTATTTCCAAGGAACAAGACTCAGCTATAATCATTTTCAGACAAATTTTATTTTATTTTTTATTATTATTATTATTTTTCTCTCAAGGATGGCATGCATTTTAATCTTTTTAACCCGTTTGATGTTCTAATGTCGGTGAGCAGGTGTCCTGTTTTGGCCAGTCTTTGTGATAGCGACACTTGCTGCCATGATTGCTAGTCAGGCCATGATATCAGCAACCTTTTCGTGCATCAAACAGTCGATGGCTCTTGGTTGCTTCCCGAGGCTGAAGATAGTTCACACATCTAGGAGATTCATGGGTCAGATCTACATTCCCGTGATAAACTGGTTCCTAATGATCATGTGCATAGTTGTGGTTGCTTCTTTCAGAAGCACTACCGACATAGCCAATGCATACGGTAAGTCCCAGACTCAAAATACCACATTGAAGTCTTCTACTACTTGTTGGTTGGGCCACACATGTACAAACAGATGGGTGGTTAAAAAGATAACCAGCAGTCCACATTTCACATACATGTTTGGTTCACCTGGTTAGTGGACCAGCCAAACTTCTGGGCTTGGGCACATTAGCGATGGGGCCCATGTGAACAACAGCTCAAATCTCGTACAAGTTTGCCACTGTGGCACGTGTGGGGTGCTTGCAGACGTGCATCTGCAAGTAGTTTCTTTGTTCTTCTAATACATGCCCGGATTCTTTTTCCACAGTTTTCTTTAGACATTTAACTTTTTGAAAGGAAAGAACGGAGACCTACGGATGTGAGTCAGAACTAATGAAATTGTTGTTCTTGCAGGCATTGCAGAGGTTGGTGTGATGTTGGTGAGCACGACATTAGTAACCCTTGTAATGCTTCTTATATGGCAGACGAATCTGTTTCTGGCTCTATGTTTTCCTGCCATATTTGGGACAATAGAGCTCATCTACTTATCTGCAGTCCTGACAAAGATCTTGGAAGGTGGTTGGCTACCACTTGTTTTTGCTTGTTGTTTCCTATGCATAATGTACACGTGGAACTACGGAAGTGTATTGAAATATCGGAGCGAGATGAGAGAGAAGATCTCTATGGATTTCATGCTCGAGCTTGGATCCACGCTTGGGACTGTTAGAGTCCCGGGGATTGGATTATTATACAATGAACTGGTCCAAGGCATCCCCTCAATTTTCGGGCAGTTTCTACTCGGCCTTCCAGCGATCCATTCGACGATTGTGTTTGTCTGCATTAAGTACGTCCCAGTTCCGGTGGTCCCACAAGAGGAGAGGTTTTTGTTTAGAAGGGTTTGCCCGAAAGACTACCATATGTTTCGCTGCATTGCTCGTTATGGATACAAAGATGTGAGGAAGGAAGACCATCACTCGTTTGAGAAGCTTTTGGTGGAGAGCCTTGAAAAGTTTTTGAGAAGGGAAGCTCAAGATCTCGCGCTGGAGAGCAGCGTGATGGAGATGGAATTTGATAATGAGTCAGTGAGGTCTAGGGACTCAGGAGTCCCAGGTACTGTCAGGGAGCTTCAGATTCCATTGCTTTCAGATCGAAGAAATGAAGAGGTGTGCACTTCTACTTCGGAAGAAGGCGCGTCCATGTTGCCATCAAGTATCATGTCATCCGATGAAGACCCGAGCTTGGAGTATGAGCTCTCCGCCCTTCGAGAAGCCATGGAATCGGGATTTACATATCTGCTTGCGCATGGGGATGTGAGGGCGAAGAAGGAATCTTGGTTCATCAAGAAGCTGGCTATAAACTACTTCTATGCATTCTTGAGGAGGAATTGCAGAGCAGGTGCTGCAAATATGAGTGTGCCCCATGTGAATATCATGCAAGTTGGAATGACGTATACGGTTTGATCAAACGATCTCTGGTAAATGCCTTGTTGATGTATATGATCCTCAATCCAAAGATATGCACAATATACTCCGCTCTTCAGTCTCTACAAGTGGGGCCTATGGTTCAATTATCCAGTTTGTTGGTGTAATGTGAAATAACCAACTGTAGATGGACCACGATCCCGATATCTCCAGATAGGAAGATCCTAGCCACTAATTTTGGGCTTTTATCAGTTGAATGTGGACCAATGCTGCATCTCTTCTTGACCATTTATTTGCTAGCCAAAACATAGAAGTTTAGGATTGTACTTTCAAGGACAGTTTGTGGATGGTCCTTATCCAAAGTGGGACCAACAAAACAATGATTTAGATCATGGAGCTACTGTTCCACTTGTGCAAACTGGAAAACCGAGCATATTGTGCATTATCTTTAGTTAGGGATCATATAATTCCTTGTTTTTTTTTTTTTTTTTTTTTGGGAGTATTCATCTGTTACAGTTATAAAATAACAGAAAATAGGAAATTTGTGGGAAGCTTTAGGGAGGAACTAGCTGTTTTTGTTTTGTTAGCTTGATGATGTTGTTGTATTGTACGAGTAGATTGGAAATTTCCATAGTCTTGTTTAATCATCTTTGTGATTTTCGTTAGTTAAGTGCATGGTCTGTTATGCTGATCTTGTTCATAAGAAATGTAGGTTCGTATCTTACTGGTGCTTGCGAGCTTATAGATTAATACAAAACACACAGGGTTTTTATGTAAAAATTGATATAATGATTTGTTATAGTTAATGTGCTTCATGATTTTGGCATATGTAAGTTCGAGGGCTGACCCTAGGGGCCTTGTTGGTTGAGAGCGAAGTTTCATTCTAGATAAGACTGTTTGGTTCATGCTGCTGTGGATAGGCTATTTAGGTAATGCTGGCTGGGAGTAATTAGGCTATTTAGGTAATGCTGGCTTGGAGTAGTTATTCTTGTCGGTTGTCAAACACCCTAGAACATATAATAAAGGTGAATTGTTTCACACTTGCACATGGAAGATTAAGATGGATGGTGGCACATATGCATGTAGACCCATGTGGCATGTGTAGAGTATCGGAAGACTGACAGTTGTCATGTGGAACATTTGTCACATGTGATGCATGTGTATAGAACTTGCATGCACTGAACTAGAAATGCGCTTTCTTTATTTCACTATGTGTGCGTGTGTGTGTTATGACTGCCTTCCATAAGAGTGATGATGATGTGACCGATTCTCGCCAGGATTGAATGATTGAGTCCATCTTCATGTTGAATAATTCAGCTGAAAGCCCCTATTAACTGAATTGATAAATTTTTTCTGATATTCAATTTTATTCATGAATTGTTTTATGTAAACAATATGCTAATGTGAGTATATTTTGTAATCAATTGCAATTCCAACACAAATGCATTATGTTCCTGACTTAACTTGGTCGAATTATGTTCAATGGAAAGAGTCTATAGAAATTGTCCTGGATTGTTTGCAGTTAGATCTTGCCTTAGATAAACCAGAACCTCCATGACCATTTGAAAATGCTATTGAGTTAGAGGTTAATCGTTAAGAGGCATGGTCCAAATCCAACATTATGTGTCTCAAAATCATGAAACACTCGATTTCTGAGACAATGAGGGGTGTCATGCCTAATGTAGGTAAGGCTAAAGTTTTCTTGATCAAAATGGAAAACCGATTCAAGAAAGTCTGAATTAGGTTTCTTGCAATATAAATTAACCCGTTCATCTTATGATGGAAAATGAAATATTCGTGAATACATCGTAGAGCAAATCGAAGTGATTTCTAAGATCTGCTCTTTGGGCCTGGAAGTCAAAGATGACTAATTGGTTCACTTGGTCATGAACAACTTACCTCTTCAATACAGTATGTTCTTAGTGAACTATAATACACTAAAGGATACATGGGCGTTGGATAAACTGATTTCTCAGTGTGTCCAAGAAGAGAAAATGCTCAAAACACTAAGCAAGTCACATAATGTTAATATAGTAACCTCATGACATGGACATGGACATAATGAGAAGAGAAAAAGGAAACAAGATTCTAATAAGGGATCCTCAGGTACTCCGGGTGGAAATTATGAAAATCAACCTGAGAATGGATGGAGCAACAAGCGGGCTAAAGAAAATAATTGCTTGTTGTGCAAGAAGCTAGGCCATCAGAAGAAAGACTGCATAAAGTACAAGAAATATTTCGTAAAAAAAGTATAATAATTCAATTTTGGTCTATTTTGAATCTAATCTAACTGATGTGTTGGTACATTCTTGGTGGATAGATTTGGGAATAACTATTCACATATGTACTTCTATGTAGGACTTGCTATAGAGCAGGCCACTAATTGATGTGGAATGCTCAGTATATATAGGCAATGACGTTAATGACGTAAAGGCAGTCAAAGTCTCTAGGCTTAGGTTAAGGTAAGGTCATTTATTAGATCTAGTAGATACATTTTGTGTGCCTTTTATAAGGTGTAATTTAATGTCTATTTCTTGTTTGGATAAATTAGGTTATTCTTTTTAATTTGACAATAAAAGATTGAGGATTTACTTTGATTCAATTAATGGTATAACTGGCTCTATAATGAACAACTTATACCAACTAGACTTGAATGCCTTACACGTATATAATGTAAATGTCTTGTATGATAATAAAGTAGGTATAAGTAAAGACTAGACTATGAAAATTCTTCAATATTGTCACATAGGCGATTGTGTCATATATCTCTCGTGAGAGATTTGATAGGCTGGTGTGAAAAGAGATCTTAATTCTCTAGACTTCTTCAACTATAAAATGTATGTTGATTGTATTAAGGGAAAACAAACCAGAATCAGAAAGAAGGGTGCAATAAGAGTGTAGGATTCTCGAAGGTAATACACACGGACGTTTGTGGTCTATTCCCTACAGCATCCTGGAGTAGGCATAAATATTTTATCACCTTTATAAATGACTACTCTTGTTTTAAGTACCTTTATCTTATCAATGAAAAATTGAATGCCCTGTATGCTTTTAAAATTTATAAGGCTGAAGTTGAAAATCAACTCGATAGGAAGATTACGGTCGTTAGGTCTGACCGTGATGGTGAATACTATGACAGATATGATGAATCAGGTCGCAATTCAGGATCCTTCATTAGATACTTACAAAATTGTGGTGTTGTCGCCTAGTACACCATGCCTAAAAGATGCAATCACACCCTTATGGATATGCTGCGTAGGATGATAAGCAATTCAATATTGCCAGAATCTTTGTGGGGTGATGCGGTCAAAACTACACTTCATATCCTTAACAAGGTCCCAATCAAGGTTATAAGTAAAACCCCTTTTAAGTTGTGGAATGAGAGAAAGTCAAGTCTCTGATATCTACATGTTTAGGGATGTCTTACTGAGGCTAAGGTTTATAACCTGTATAAAAGAAAGCTTAATCCCAGAACCATAAACTTTTTTTTTTTATTTTTTTATTTTTTTTTATAGGATACCTGGAAAGGTTAATTAAAATGTTATCGATTTTATTGTCCTTCCCACTCCATCAGGATTATTAAGACTGAGAATGTTAAATTCATTGATGATACTGAAAATAGTGGGAGTACAAACATTATGGATTTTGTATTTGATAAAGCGTGACAGGGAAAACAAGAAATTAATTTTGTCACAGGCAGAGTACATAGCCAAGGTACTTGATCGATTCAATATGGGAGGTGCTAAGCCGGTTAGCACTCCATTAGCCAACCACTTCAAGTTATCTAAGGAGCAAGGTGCAAAGACGCAGGAGGAACAGGACTACATGGCTAAAGTTCGATACGCGTCAGCTATTGGGAGTCTCATGTATGCTATGGTGAGCACGAGGTCAGACATTGCTCAAGCAGTGGGAGTTGTTAGCAGGTTCATGAACAACCCCGGGAAGGAACATTGGGAAGCTGTGAAGTGGATCCTTAGGTACTTGGTAGGTACTAAGGACGTAGGGCTGTGTTATTGTGGATCGAAAATCAAGTTACAAGGCTACGTGGATTCAGATTTGGCAGGAAATATCGACAGTTAACAGAAGCAAAATATGTTGCGGCTACAGAAGCATGCAAGGAGATGGTGTGGATGCAAGGTTTTATGGAAGGTTGGGTAAGAAGCAAGCAGATTGCAAGCTGTACAGTGATAGTCAGAGTGCAATACACTTAGCTAAGAATTCAGCCTTTCATTCAAGGACCAAGCATATTGCCATCAGATATCACTTCATACGTTCGTTACTAGAAGATGGATCGATTGCTCTGGAGAAGATTCATACAAGTGAGAATCCTGCGGATATGCTGACCGAAGCGGTCACAAGGGAGAAGCTGAAGCTCTGTTCATCTTTGATTGATCTTCAGGCTTGAAGACGGGGAGGTGGTGCACTCCGGATGAAGAAGACAAAGGTTTATGGAAATGTGTCTCTAAGTGGGAGATTGTTGAGAAGTGGAGTCACATCTGGGGCCGCCCACGACCAGTCGAGGTTGCGCGGATTTCGTGTTGTAAGTCCTTTCGCAACTGGGATGCGAAAGGAGTTTCGCGGATTTCGTGTCGCAAGTCCTTTCGCAACTGGGATGCGGAAAGGGAAGTTGCCAAAACTATAAATTGGGGTCCCTAGGGCTATTCTAGGTTAAGGTGAATTTTAGGAAATTATTCTGAGGTGTGGGCAAAGGATTTTCTCTGTACTTCCAAGGGAGAGGTTAGTATATTGCCTTGTAATCTTCGTTTCTCTTCATAGTGGAATTTTGCATCCGTGGTTTTTTACCCTAGTTTGGGGTTTTTCCACGTATATCTTGTCTTGTGGTTTGTTTTGGATTGCTTTGATCTATTTCTAGTTTATATTTCTTCCTGTCTATTGTTTGTGGGTGAGGCCTTAGATTGGATCTAGGCTCACTGCGTTGTTGGCGTGCTGCGCAATAGTATTTGAGGAAAAAAGGACCGGAACTCCGGTTGCGTCATTCCGGACCACATTGATATGAATCCTACAATTGAGCCTGTAGTTACTGCAGATCACCACGATGAACCTCTTATACAACCCACTAATGAAGGAAATCAAAATCACATTCAAGATGATGAGCCATTAAGAAGATCTGAAAGAGATAGGAGAGCTGCAATTCGAGATGATTACATCGTATATATCTCCACAGGCACGAGTTTGACATAGGGGTTGAGAATGATCCCGAATCCTTTACACAAGTCAAACAAAGTGCTAATTATTCTTGGTACATTGATGCCATTAAGGATGAGTTGAAATGTATAAAGGACAATAAAGTATGAGATTTTATTGAGTTACCCTAATGAATAAAACTGATCGATTGTAAATTGGTGTTCAAAACCAAACAGAACTTCAAAGGTAATGTCGAAAGATATAAAGCCAAATTTATTACAAAAGGTTTTAACTAACGTGAATGCATTAATTTTAAGGAGACTTTCTCATCAGTATTTAAGAAAGACTCATTTAATATTATAATTGTTCTTATAGCTAATATGGATTTTGAGTTGCATCAAATGGATTTAAAAACTGTGCTTCCTAATGAAAATATAAACGAAAACGTATATATGTTGTAACTTGAAGGTTTTGTAGTTGATGGTTCAAAACATATTGTTTGTTAAATAAAAAAATACATATATGGATTTAAACAGGCATCACAACACTGGTATCTGAAGTTTCATAAAGTGATTTCCTTATATGGTTTTGTAGAAAACACTGCAAACGAATGTATTAACATTAAAATTAGTGAGAGTAAGTTTGTCATATTGGTTTTGTATGTTAATGATATTTTGTTGGCTATCACTTACATAAGAATGTTGAACGATACCAAGAAATTCATATTTAAAAGGTTTGAGATGAAGGATCTTGGTGATGCCTCCTATGTGATCGGCATTGAGATACGTTGTGTTAGATTACGCGGACTGCTTAGCTTGTCATAGATAGCCTTAATAAGGTACTCGAAAGGTATGACTTGTAAAACTGTGCTCTTGGATAATCGCCCATTGTAAAGGACGATAAATTCAGACAATTTCAATGTCTTAAGAATGATTTTGAAAAGAATTAAATCAAGATTTTCTTTATGCGTCAGTAGTAGGGAGTATCATTTATGCTCAAGTCTATACGCGACCGACTATTGCATTTGCAGTTGGAATGTTAGGTATGTATCTATCTAATCTAGGAATGCGGTAGCTGTAAAGAAGGTGTTGCGCTACCCGTAAAGAACAAATGACTTAAGACTCACATACAGAAGATCTGATCATTTAGAGTTGGTTGGATACTCAGATGCAGATTATGCCGACTGCGTTAATAGAAAAAATTCTGCCTTAGCCTACATCTACATGATGGTTGGTGGGATTGTCTTAGAGAAGTGTGAAATAGTCAACC
Organism: Magnolia officinalis; assembly: GCA_021015155.1. Lineage (NCBI taxonomy): Eukaryota > Viridiplantae > Streptophyta > Magnoliopsida > Magnoliales > Magnoliaceae > Magnolia > Magnolia officinalis. Next base: position 20,439,552 of record JAJHSJ010000015.1, read on the forward strand.
ATAGCCTCATCCATCATGAAAGCTGAATTTATAACTTGTCATGAAGCATCAAATTAGGCATTGTGGTTACAATGTTTCTTCTCAAGTTTATGGGTATTATAATATATCTCGAAATCATTAAAAATCGTTTGTGATAACTTAACTGCGTTCTCCTTCTCTAGTAACAACAAACATTCATTAAGGTCGAATCATATCGGCATCAAATATCTTGTTGTGAAAGAGATAATTAAGAATCGTCTAGTGTTTGTGGAGTTCATCGACACTAAGTAGATGATTGCAGATTCGCTCATTAAATGACTCCCTATCACGCTATTTCAGGAGCATGTAACATCCATGAGAGTCACTGATCACCTAGATGTATTCAGTAACTGGGAATTGAGTGCAGTTTATTTTCATATACATTGAAGAGATATCATTTATAAAGTTTTAATGATTCTCATATAGAGTTAATTTTTTATTCTCTCTATATATACGCAATTTGTACTGAGTAAACAAAACTAAAGTCATGTCTCGTTGGAGACATTTGAAAGCTATAGGACCTCTTAAGGATAGACACATATCATTACACTGCATGTGTAATCCTTGTAACACACCTCCTAGTTTCTGATTTATTCAATTAAGATTGGTAGTATTTGTGACCACGCTTAGTCTTAATTTGCTAAGATTAAATGTTGTGATGGCTACTGCGATTCGATACTTGCGGTCTTGATAGACCAGATTGTAATACCGTTGCTCATATTATTCAGTAACTGTATTGGTTAATCATTTAAATGCTTCTTCAAAATTAAAATATATTTTAAAAATGTTTTCGAAAATTAATCGTTGACATTGATCAATGTGACCTAAGTGAGAGAACGTAAGAATTATATAAGGTTGGCTATATTGATCAACGGTTTGGATTACCCTAAGGGTTGGATAGTGTGATCGGGAATACCGATGGACTCTACTCAGTTGTGATTCATCTGCAATCGTGTTAAGGGGTGTTGTGCTAGAACTGTGTCACACGCACAATGTTCTAGTTGAACTAGGATACTCAAATTCATGTAGAGCCTAAAGGAGAGGAGTTTCGATGGGTTCCAAACTACTCAACCCTTTAAACAATATAAGCAGGGTTGGGTCCCCAAGCCTACATATGACAGAAGCTATTTCTCATCTTGGTGCTTCTCTAAAGGGTGTAAGGTTAGGAAGCTACGGCATCAAGCATACAACGATAGCGTCCCAATCATTTACGTCACTAATTCAGTTATAAAAATCTCTATATATACTCGATGCACAACACGGTCCATTTTAATTCTGCATATGGTTTACATGACCCACATCAAAGGTGGAGCCCACATAATGAATAGTACACATCAAAGATTGGCTCCACATGCACGGTGAATATGATCATTGACCAGGCAAACTTGACAGATAAATACTTAGGTGATGCTGGAAACAAAACATGCTTTTATACTTTTTAGTGGACAAGCTTATCTTTCTTTCTTTTTTTTCACCACATATGGATACTCGAACCCTTGACTGAATGTTGAAACTCCCGGGAGTATACCACCCGAGCAAGTGGACAAGCTTATCTAATGACAAGCATGTTGTTTACCAAACAAGCTAATCTAATAATTAAGTAAATACGTGGATAAGCTACCTAAGCATAAATAACTTATAAAAACTGACTTACCATCCAAACACCCCTGCCCCCCCCCCCCCCCCCCCCCCCTTTTTTTTAACACACGCACACACCCCCACACACTCACGCTGTAGTGGCATTTCACCAACTATGGGTACTCAAACCCTTGACGAGGAGTTGAAACTCCCGAGAGTCTACCACTGGAGCAAGAGTAAGGACCCCCTTAATGACTACCTGTATTTAATTTATTATGTGGATGAATAAAAAAGGTGTACATGAACAAAACAAGATCAACAATACAGTATGACGTATGGAAGGCAAAAGTAGCAACAGAAAGGCATAGAAAATAACAGCATGGAAAACAACAGAGGCCAACTAAGTGATCAGGTGCCCATTAGATGTTTCCTATTTCTCAACAAGATTAAGATATATCATCCAATGTTCAACTCAACATCTGTATTCCTCTCATCCGTTGAATATCGCTTGTTTTTCTTCTTCACGAGTCCAACATTCCTCTTATCCATCGACAACAGCCTGTCTTTCTTCCTCAGGAGTTGCAAGTTCTTGAACCTGCGTAAAGCAACACGATACAGATGTCCTACAAATAGCAGCCCGATTAACCCTAACCACGCGAAGAATGTATTTGGAACTGTAAGCCATCGCATTCTATCGAAGACTTCATCTGAGAAGAGAGCATAAAGAGAGCAGCCATATGTGACCATCATCGAGGAGACAGCAACCCACATGAAGATCGTGAGAATCCACAACAGGACCCTCTGTTGAAGTGGGAATCCACTTATCAGCAATAAGATTATAAGAAGAGATGAAATAAACCCAGTGCTGTTGAAAATCATGAAGACCCAATAAGCCTTCCAATCTGTATAGCTCATTATAGCCTCCCCAGCTGTGTGCCCTTTTCCACCTTCGGCGTCTAGGGTGTCTTGCCAAACACTGCCAGGAGGGTCGAGGCCAGCTTCAAAGGTCTCTGTCGCGATCAAGATAGCTACAACCATTAGTGTGCTCCGTGTCTCGTCCAGCCACCTACCGTGATCTTTCTTTCTTTTCTTTGTTTTCCTCCTTTTAGTTGGCAATTCCATCTCATTTGCTAACGAAATCGGGCCTGGCGAGGGATGAAATATTTCTTGTGCGCTTCTTGCTCCCACTTTTTTAAGGATAGCTTTCAGCTCTTTATCAGCTCGTTCATGTGGACTGTTTAGTAAGATGTCGAAGGCCGTCAGGCCACTTATGTTGATGGTGTTTACATCCACTTTGGTCTTGCTAACCAAATACTCAACCATCTGCAATGGATAGTAGTTCTTGTCAAGATGATTTTTAGGGAATGGGTTATCCACTGTGGGGCCCATCAGTACATTGTCTGGATCATTTGATTATGGCCCCACTTATACAATCTCAATGCTGGATAGTCCCTTGTCCTTGGGCATGTTTGGAACCATAAAAATGGAAAATGGTTTCCTTTGATGTGATGATTTCTGTTGTTTGGGCAATAAAGAAAAGGGTGAATTCCATCAAGCAATTACTAAACTCTTTTCATAATTTGGAAAAAAATTGTGGTAGAAATATGAGATTCCACTTTCTATCTAAACTTCATTGGATAATTACTCTATTATCCAAACATGCCCTTAGGTTATGTTGGTTATCCTTTGGTACTGATTCTGTACAAATTGGCTGGATAGTGAGTGCTCTAGACTTCTTTATTTGATGGGCCGCAATGAGATTTTCAATCCCATTACTTCCATCTATGGGGTATATATTAAAAAAAAAAAGGATTGACAAAGAAATATAGAGCAACAATCGTCCATTTGGGTAAAATGAAAATTATATAATTTAACTAGTTTTTTGTTTAATAATTGGAATTTTCAACAATTTTATTTTAAATATAAGATATTTGATCTTTATGGTAAAAGTTTTCTAATTCTGAAGTTTCTTCCTAATATAAATAAGATGGAACATGAGGCCATATGATGGTTGGATGGGCCTGAATTTTTCTTATGTATGTTTACAGAAACATGTTTATTGCAAACCAAAATTGCATAAGTAACTTTCATTTAACTAAATTTCAAAGAATTGTTTATTGAGAGCTAATTCTGTATTTCGTAGGAGACTGCCAAATTTGTAGATTATAGAGAGAAGCAATCACATTTCCTTGGGGCTTGTTGTGCTGAGGCGTTCGTTAGCGCCGGGTAGGAGGCCTGGTTTGGGCTGTGGTTGGGCTGAACTAGGCCTGAGTGTGGGACCTGTGCTTAAAATTTAAGCCCATGGAATCATTGGGATCGGCTGAGGGTGAGACTAAGAGCCCATCAGCTCATCAGCCCAACCCAACTCAAGGGAGGAAACTGTTTCCTTTTGGGATGGCCCGCTAAAGTTTTGGATCAGGGTGAAAGTTCGGCCGAGGGTTTCATGAGGTGCTGGATGATTCAAAATTTGAGCTCATATCATGGGGGTTCTAAAAATGTTCTCACTAAAATTGGTGAGAATAGACTGTCCATATATAGCCAAAAAGCCAATTAATGTGTACCATCCATCATGTGGGATCAAAATTGCAAACCATCCCAAAAATCTTTTTGATTGGATGATCATATGGCTAGGAAAATGGATAGTCAATGGCTAGGAAAATGGATAGCCCATATTATTTATACCGAGATGGCCCAGTCATTGATCTTGACCGTCCATCAAGTGGGACACACCTTTAATTTCCCACTGCTCTTAAAAAACTCCTTTCAATTGCAAGAACTTAGCCATCCAATCAAAGGCTAGGAAAATGGGTCCACCTTTGATTTCAATACTCTTATAAAGGCATTATAAATGGATGATCCTAGCCATCCAATTAATGACAAGGGAAATGTACTGTCTATATTGAGTATAATAAAGAAGGTACATGATTTATTTATTTATTATTATTATTTTTTACACACGCACCCGAAACAAACCCACACATGCCGTAGTGGGATTTCACCACCTATAGGTACCGAACCCAAGACCTGTGTTGAAACTCCTCGATTCTACCACTGAGGTAAGGACTCGAACCCTACACAGAGGTGACTTTCAACGTGTGGAACTTCACTGAGCCCCAAAATATAATTAATTTTTGTGTATCATTTTAGAGCATGAGTCCAAAAATGATGCACATCTAAAGCTTAAGTGGACCACACCATAGAAACGAGTGGGATTGATCAACTACCGTTGAAACCTTCCTAGGTCCATCGTGAGGTTTATTGGCCATCTAAATTCTTCGTAGGGTCACACAGATCTGGATGAAGGAAAAATGGATGGACGGTGTGGATCTGATACATTTCTTATAATGGGCCCACAGAAGTTCCACACGTTTACACTTCAGGTTTTCTTCTCGTGATGAGACCCTGCTTAACCCAGGACGGTGCGATGGAAAAGGTACAATGCGCTCGAGCTGACTAGTGCTTTTATATGTTTTAACCCTCCGATCAACCGGTCTATTGCTAGAAAAATCGATGGTCCGTAGTGATTAAAGCAATGAATGTTCCAACATTGATTCGCACCATTCATCAGTGTCAATGTAGGAAACTTCCACAAGTGTCGACTAATGTTAGACCGGTTATGAAGAAGAGGTTATTCCTGGCACATGTGTCAATGTGGCACATGCATTGAACCAGAGCCATTCATCAGGTGGGTCCGGCGTGAAAATTCCCTGGTCCAAAAATCTGAACCTCCATCTCCAATGCATAGGCCCGTGGACAAACATGATCTTTCATCAGAACCGTTAGATTATCATGATCAAGCAAAGGGATGGAGTGGCCCACCAGCATCCCTATGAAGGGTAGTTGTAAATAGTAAAAACCATACCTGAATCTGCTTCTCTGTAGTAGCAAGGTGGAGGACAGTGTTGTCGCCATCATCTTTCATGCGAACAACCTCACCATCGTCTCCGGACTCCACCAAGACCTTCAAAGCCTCCAAATGATTATGCTTCACGCACACATGGAAAACTGTCTCCGCTCGATCTGTTGTTACCCGAGTTGCAACAGGTCTGGCACGAACTAACTCCTTCAAGATGTCGGCTCGGCCGTTCATCGCAGCTATGTGGAGAGGTGTCCGTCCGTCACGGTCCCGAACAAGGCACATGTCGGAATCGGCCTTCAGAAGCTCTTTTACGATTTCAAGATGGCCTTTCGCTGATGCCAAGTGCAAAGGGGAGAATCCTTGGGAGTTAGATTCACGGGCGAGTTGGGGCTTCCGACGGAGGATTTCTTTTGCAAAGTCTACGTGACCGAGGAGAGCTGCTGTGTGCAAAGGAGACTCTTTGACAGAAACTCTCTCGAGAATGAGAGGATCTTCTACAAGCATTTCAAACAGAGATTGAACGTTCCCCATTAGTGCTGCTTCATAGAGTTTCACATCCATATTCTCTCTCTCTGCCTTCTCCCGCAGCCAAGAAAATGCAATGCCTGTGAGAGAGGAGCCCTTTTGTATATATATATATATATATAGAGAGAGAGAGAGAGGCCTTTCGTAGAGAGCGAGAGAAGAAAAGCATAAAGCATTGCTCAATGGTGTATGTGGCAGGTTAGACTGATCAATCGACAGGGATCGTATATTAGGTAGGCCATTTGATGGATGGATTATGTTTCGAACACCATACCGTCTGTTGGTCGCTCGGTTCAATGCATGTGTCACATCGGTCGAGTAAAATGGCAAAGAATATCTCCTGATTTTACTCGGACGCGGATTTCCTGCGAAAGGCTTTCGCAGGAAGTTCCTGCGCTGTAGACTTAGTTGGGGCCCACCGCGATGTTTGTCAGGATTCCACTCCGTCCGTCCATCAGTTTTGCGAGTTCATTTTAGGAGGGTAGAAAAAACTTTTGCAGGATCCAAGACTCAAAGTGAGCTGTACTAAAGAAAAAGGTGGTCAGGGAAATTTCTACCGTTGAAACCTCCCCGTGTTCGACAGTGATGTTTACATGCCATCCATACCGTTAATAACGTCATTCGTATAGGGATGAACTGAAAACATAAATATTAGCATGATTCAAATCTTCTGTTGGCCCACGAATATTTCAACTGTAGACGTTCAATTATCCCATTTTCGGTCCACTTGAGTATTGGATCCGGTTCATTTTTGGTATCATAAATGCACTTACAAAACGGATAGATGGTGAGGATTTCTCACAAACATCACAGTGGCCCCACCTGGGTTCCCAGCGCAGGATCTTCCATCAATAGGCTTTCACAGGAAATCCTTGTCCAGTTTACTCGACCTATCTTTTCAAAATCTGATGGCCCATAAATGCAATAGGCCGTTGCACGTGGCAAACAATATCTCCTGATGGCGCATAAATGCAATTAGTCGTTAAATGAGGCAAAGAGTATCTACAGATGGTCCATAAATGCAATCCCTCGTTAATGCTTTTCCAGGGGAGTCCATCATTCAATCAACCGAATTAATCTTTTTGAGAAATCGATGTAATACTCCATAGATTCGAGGGAACAATTGCTTGACAAATATTTTGTTCGGTTTGATTTGGGTGCACCTCGTTTACGAGTAGAGGGTGACCAATCTTTTCAAAATTCGATAGCTTGTAAATGCAATCAGTCATTAATCCACATATTATTTCCCCATTGATTTTATTCAATTGATGTCGTATGGGAGATATTCTTTGCCTCATACTTCTAGTATGTTCATGCGACACGTCACATAAAAGCGTATCATACCGGGAGTTATGACTTACTCTTCATTAATGCATAATACCCTAGCTAATACATAAGAAAATTTGAAGTCCACCCTTCTCATTTTCTCCTCTCATTGGTATAAACACTTCCCAATTTCTCTTCTTCAAATCATTACCATGGCTCATCTTCTTATTCTTTTGTTCAAGCTTTCCACTTGGTATCTTTCATCAAGGACCTTGACATTTTATCATCTGGTGTGAAGAATGATCTCCTCTTTAACACTCCAACTGATCCAGACACTTTACTATTGACACTCGGTCCTACTTTCCATCCGGTAGTCACTTATGAATATCTTTACGAAATCGAGCTTATGCTTGTTCAATCGGACGATTTTCCTAATCCCTCCAATATGTTCAAGTCGCATGGCCGAAACCAATGAATGGTTGGGCTGAGTGGTTTGCTTGTGTGGAAGCACAACATAGTGATGCATAGAAATAAGCTCGAATTTATGAATGCATTAAACTCTCTCTGCATGAGTTTCCAGCTAATCCTTTCATTCTTTTAACAACGTTGACCTTCTGGAGTCAATCGGCCAATATATTTCATTTCGGATGCGGCTCCATGGGTCCATCAGTCATGGATATATGTGTATTCACTCACCTTTTTTTCTTTTGGCGAGCCTGTCTACCTGTGATTCGCTCTAAACAATAATCATCCCTTCATTTTCCCAAACAAGAGAAATATGACATATTCTACCTTCATGGCGCTCAATGCAAGTCTCGAGATGAAATAAATGAATAAGAGCACATGACATTTCTGTTGATGTGTATTTACCATATTCTATTGTGTGAGTAGTCTACAAATTACTAAGTAATATATTCTCTTGGTCGAGGCATTTGCTTAGGGTCATCAACTTGGCCTTACCCCTTTTGTATACGGCCACTTTTATCATAGCATATATAAAGCAACCACTAAAGGATTCTACCAATTTAGTGGGCATATATGGCTTGTCCAGATGTGGTTTTATGAATATTTTGGAACAAAGCTCATCAAAATTTCCCAATGGATATTGAATTCACTTCCTTTAGCCATCGCAACATTCTTTCCTCCAAAACTAATTATTCTTTCGTTGAATGTATGAATTCATTTTTTTTTTCTTTCATCCTCAATAAATCCAGTCATGCCTTTTGCCCCTTCAAGGATAAGGAGTTTGGTTTGATTTATTTTACTAGAGAATTTGAATCGACCGATACCGATATGGAAAATCTTAGGGATGTGGATTGGAAAAGCTACCTGAGATGTAAAGACTTAACATATGGTGAACCATCGATACGAGCGTTAATGCCAAAGTTGATATTGAACAACACTTCCCCAATATCCTTACATGCCAATTTGGTTTAGCTCAAGGTATCCCTTTCCCTTTCTTATGCCAAACTTGTAACCAACCACCGACTCATCGGCCAGTTGCAGATTTGGCTGCCATCTTCTGGAGTCTCCATAAAGGATTTAAGTCCCCTAGCTCATCCTTTACACTTCCTCTCTTTAACATTTGCCACAACAATTAAAACCATTCCAATCCTGGTAAAAGAATTACAATGGGACTCTGATCAACAGGTGTCACGAATTAATAATCGGTCAGCTTTCTTCTTCATCAAAGATGAAGAAACATTTGATTGAGAAGATGAAGAATAAAGAAAGCACCAAGAAGTCGGTCACTCCTCTGTTGCCCATGCCTTCTCTTGTTTAGAGAAAAATACGCTAAAGGAAAGTAACCTTGATCACATTGGCTGTCCTCTCTCCAACATAAATAAAGATGGTCACTCCTTCATTTTCTTTAATAAAATGGACAAACAAGTTCAACCTGAGCTGAAGTGACAGAAGACCACTGCAGTAGATTCAGTCATAATGGCCTTGACTACTGCTTCAATTCCGGCGCTCACAATTCCTTTGGCCATTTCAAAGATTTTAGAACTTGGTCCCCTTATAGCACCTCGACCTGCTCTACCTACAACATCTAGTCAAATGGTTTCAAGTATTCCTCCTTTGTCTAAAGCAATTGCAGATTTTGATAAATATTATAAAACTAAATTCTGGCCGGATGTCTCCCATGTTAAATACTCTTGGAAGATGGAAGAGGTGTATAAGAGACATAAAGATGCTCATTTTAACAGGGCATTTAATAGATGACAGTGCAAAAAAGGAAAGATTCAATGATCCCAATCTTCCTTTTGACCAATATCTCAAGCCATATTGTCCCGATCCTCCTCATTTTCCTCGCGCCAACCGAGCTTTGACTTTAGTCATCGATCCTACCAAACTTTCACCAGCGGAAGATTGATACATTACCATTGTTGTTTGGTCAGATTTATGTGGACGTTATTTCAACATTATGCTATTTCTTTTCCTGTAGCAATTATGTAGTCCCTTTTACTAACTTTACCCTCTTAATATCAAAAGTAACCAAAGAACTCTTAGCCGCTGACAAGTCAATTGCTGCACTAAATCCTCAGGCCAAGGTATCCACTCAAAACGTTCTTGCTAATGATGCTTAGTCCCAGGTCAAGACACTTGATGTTTATGACTTAGAGAAGACAATGAATGACATTCAGTAACCCACAAATTGAATTGAAGGCCAAGATGAGGTAATAATATACCAGCCTATGGAGTCCTTTAATATATATTTGCAATCCATAACTGCATCACCTACATATAATTAAAATCAAGAAATTGCACAACCAGTTGCACTATCGATCTTATCTTCTATTCAACCGGCTTTTCCCTTAGAACCAATTGATAAACCAATTGTTGCAGTCGATGAGCATTAAATTGCTCCTTTGGATGAAGTAGAAACACTTGAACAAGAGATACCTTAACTAGCTGAAACTGCTCCTGGTCGAGGTACAAAGATTTCAACGGTTGACATCGTTACTCCACTAGCCAATGATTCTCAAGCGTTACCTCCTTTAGAGTACCTACTCCCCATAGAAGTCATACTATCTTGTTTCGACCAAACCTTTCCTATTGATATCTTGGTGACAAAGTCTCCTTCACCTTCAACAGAAATTCAGTAACCATAGGAAGAATTATGAATCTTAATTTAATTTGGCGCTGTTGACATGATGACATCAGAATCGATTGAGAGATTGAACTGCCTAATTCAATGATACCAAACTCTCACTCAGTCGAATGAAACTTTACTGGCTAAGCTACCCATACTGTATGAATTCCTAGGCTCGATTTACGAATACCAGGATACATTCACTATGGTCGACGGACTTCAAGCTAAGTACTCGGTCACCTCCTCTAAGATGACAATGATCATAACTGATAGGGAGCAACTTATTATAGTATATAACAACCTGAAGGAGTCAGATGCTTCGTTGATCAAACTATAGACTCAAATCTCATTCATGGAGAACAAATTGAGATCACTGAGGGAATAACAAAAATTACTAATCGAGCGCATACATGGTCAAAGGGCCGAAATTAATTAAATGGGTGCGTTCATGCAATAGTGTGCCCTATTGATTGGCGGGATTGCGCGTTCTGAAGTTAAAACTGAAGTTGCTCTCCATCGATAGGAAACCAAGCGGTCGAAGCTTTAAGAAGCAATTGCATTTTTCTCATCTTTCAAAATTTTTTTTTTATTGTTTTTGTACCTGTCCGCTATCAGTCATGTAACTTTTACCATTAATCCAATTGACCATAAACTTTATGTTATGTGTTATGTTCTCTAGTACTTTAACATTTTTTTTCCTGTGCATAACTATATTAATGATAGACGATTCAAAAGAAGCCTTGCACCCGTTCATTTCCTCTCCCTAAGAAATGTTTCGCACTATTAATGAAAATACTTTAACAAATATTATGCCTTATCTTCGGGCGTGATTGTTCATCCTGAATGCTTATTTAAAGGAATCATTGGTGCTTATTCCATTGTAAATCCAATTTCACTTCTCTCATCTTCAAGTACTCTTTCCCTCTTCAATGGCTGTTACCCCCAGGTTTGCTTTCTATCGTGCTCATAGGTTTCTGAGAGAAATCCTAGACATGGATATTGGAACCTTCTGCCATTATACTCTTCAATATAACATTTACTCATTCGTTCCCAATCTTTGATTCACTGCTAGGGATGATACTCCCCGACTAAACTTTTGGATGCTTTAACAAAATTCCAGAGCATCGCCAACACATATTTTGGTGCTGACAAAGATTTAGAAGAACTTGACACTTATATGAACCAGTGTGCTGCCATTCACATGGAAAGCAACATTTTCACGGATCAATATGACTGGGACCACCTCATGCATTGGACTCAGTAACATCACTTTAACAATGCGATGTTGAGAACTCTGCAAGTTCAACGTAGAGAGACTAGTGATGACCTCCAAAAAATTGAGTGACTCTATGCTGAAAGATGTCTAAAATATCTCCAAACCCTCCTAAACTTCATCAACTCTCAAGTTGATCTCTACCAGGCTTAATTGTGTGAGAGCAACGAATGAAAGAGAGAAGCATAGCACAAGGCCAATGTCATCAAACGCCGGATCGACCAAGTCCTTCACTTTCTGAATCGAGTTTTGGAAGCGGAGAATCTTGAAAGGATCAAAGGAAAACAACCATGAACTCATCAGAGAATGAGCTATTAAGGAATTCGAAGAGATGAATGCTGCATATGCATAATTTGTTATCTGGGAGAGCCTTCTGTTTTCTCTTTCTTTGCTTATTATTATTATTATTATAATTTATCAATGTAATTGGCTAGTCGGCTGTCTTTTGCTAACGTTCGACCATTAATATAATATTTATATTCTAACCACCTTTTGGCATGATTTTTCCATATTTCCAATAAGCTGATATGATACGCTTTCAGGAATTGACTATTGATCGGATTCTTTACCATTTTACTATCCATGCCATGGAGAAAGTAAGCTCCTCGATGAAGAAATTTTACCGCAATGTATGATCCATCTCATGTAACTAACCATTTACAGAATGCAAAATCTTTTGTTTCGATAGATAATATTACTTTTCAAACCATACCGCCTTCACCAAAAGCTTTCTTTTTTTTTTTTTTTTATCATTTTATTATATGCTTGGGTAACTTTAGCCTTGTTTATCATAATGGAATCCAAATCCTTCAACTGAGTTTCATCTAAGTCCTTAGGTACAACTATCATAGCTTTTGTGAACTCAGCCAGGGTTAAATCTGCTTGATACGCTACCCGCAAGGATGTGACAATCACTTCTAATGACAACACGACATCATGTCCATATACTAATCCAAATTGACTCGTTCCTGTCTTGTTCGGAATGAATTACGATATGCTAAAAGAACTTCTGATAACTTAACATGCCATTATTTAGGATTTTCATTAATTATTTTTCAGAATATATTCTTTATAACGTTATTACGAACCTTGGTCTGAGCATAATAAGGTGATGAATGCATAAGCTTAATCTTGTACTCATTAGCCATCGCCTTGACCTATTTAGATAAAAATGCTACTCCTCCATCCATCGTGATCGATTCAGGGATTCCAAGCCAATGAATTATATAAGTGTGAATAAACCGTTATAATTTTTTCTTCAAATCCTTATGCGATTTGAAGTCCTGATGCTAATTGTGTCTTACATTGGCATCAACATTCCTTTCACGATATATATGTTTTAACTTGACCTCATCAAATTTACTTAGCAATTGTATTGCCAACAGATAATATGACTGTAAAGTGGAACTTGAGTAATTAAACAAACTAATGAGTTAGTTTATTACTAACAAAGAATAGCCCATAATTAATACATTTTTTGCTCCTAAATCGGTCAACAATTATAGGTTGACTAAGCCTCGTATTCAGCTTGATTATTGGTATAATCAAACTCAAGTTGAAATGCAAATTCTTGTTTTTGTCAACTAGATTAATCAGAATGATCCCTGCTTTTGATCATTTGTCGGTCATTGAACTATCAAATATCAATTTTCAAGGTGGCTAAGAAACCATATACAACCTTCTATATCAGAAGGCTGATCGGCTAGAAAATCCGTTATGGCCTGTCCTTTTATAACCTTCTGCGGTAAATAAACAAAATCAAACTTGGACAATATAAGAATCCATATACCAATTTAGCCGATTCAACATTCAACATATATTTTATTATAATAGTTATCGCTATTACATTGATTGTCTCGGCTAATAAAAAATGTCGTAATTTTGTAGTCACAAAGTATAATGCTAAACGTAACTTTTCCATAATAGAATATCTCCTCTTGGTATCTAACAATGTTCGAGTAAGATAATAGGGCACACGCTTCTTCTAGTCATTGTCATCTTGTGCCAACAAAGATCCAATCGTATCTAAAGAAGTTGAGATATACAACTTAAGCGGTAAACCCTTTACTGGTGTCATTAAATTGGTCGCTTGGATAAATACTCTTTAATGCGGACGAAAGACAGCTAATGCTTCGTCTCCCATTTGAACTCATCTCCTAATTTTAGTTTCAACAAACACAATTTTTTTAGATCAATTAGAAATAAATCACCGTATAAAGTTAACCTTGTTAAGAAACCTTTGTCATTTAGTATTGGTTTTTTTTTTTTTTTTTTTTCGACTGAGCTTCCATGCACTATTGCTCGTGCTTTATACTGATTGATCTCAATTCCTCTGATACACCATAAAGCCTAAAAAATTTCAGCTGATACACAAAAAACGTATTTAAGGGGGCTCATTTCCAATTTATGAATCCTCATCCTCTCAAATGGTTATTATAAATGATTGATATGCTCGGTCACACAGGCTGATTTGACCACTATATCATTGATATAAATTTTCATGAACCAACCAATTATATCATGAAAGATGGCATTTACGGCTCTTTAATAGGTAGCCCTGCCATTCTTAAGCCCAAAAGGAATCACAACCTAGTAAAATATATCTAAAGGACCAGGATATCTAAAGGATATTTTTGAGACATCCTCTACTGCAATATTTATATGACTATATCCTGAATGGCCGTCCATAGAGTATACCATTTGATACCTAGCTGTTCAATCGATCAATTGATTGGCCATAGGCAAGGGATAATCATCCTTTGGTGTGGCTTGATTTTGATTTCGAAAATCAATGCGCACTCTAAGCTTATCATTTTTCTTGATAACTAACACTATGTTTGAAATACATATTTGGCATATTTGATGGGTTTAATAAAACCTTCTTTTAAAAGCCGCTTGATTTCTTCCTTGATATTTTGCGTTACCTCGGCCGTCATTCGCCTAGGCGGCTGTTTGTGTGGCCGATATCCCTCCTTCATGGGTAACCTATGTTCAAACGAATGTCGGTCCAGTCCAAACAACTCATGATAATCCAAAGTATAGTAATCAACAAACTTTTAAGTAAATTAAGGAGTTTACACTACAAGAAATATGGTTTTTACCTATGAAACTTTTACCTACGAAATTATTTTTCGTAGGTAAAGATGACTTTTACCGATGAAAATTATTTTTGTAGGTAAAAGCATACTTTTACCAACAAAATTTGATTTCATAGGTAAAAGCCATCTCTACCTATGAAAATTTTCGTAAGTAAAGGGTGTTTTAACTTTTTTTATCATTGAAACTTTATTTTTGCCTACGAAATTGGATTTCGTAGGTGAAACCCATATTTACCTACAAAAATATTCGTAGCTATAGGGTCTTTTGAATTTTTCTGTTAAACCCATATTTACCTACGAAAATATTCGTAGCTAAAGGGTCTTTTAAATTTTTCTTACCAAAAATACCTACGAAAGTATTCGTAGCTAAAGGGTCTGTTAAATTTTACTTTTCCCTACGAATTATAATTTTGTAGGGAAAAACCATATTTTCCTACAAAAATATTTGTAGCTGAAGAGTCTGTCAAAGTTTTCAAAAAAAAAAAAAGAAAATCCAAAACCTTTCTTTTAAATTTCGTAGGGAAAACCCATATTTACCTATGAAAATATTCGTAGCTAAAGGGTCTTTTGAACATTAAAAAAAATAAAAAATCGAAAACATTACTTTTACTTACGAAATTAAATTTCACAAGGAAAGCCCATCTTTGCCTACGAAACTAGTCGAAGCTGAAGGGTCTGTGAAATTTTTCAAAAAAATAGAAGATCCAAAACCTTCCTTTTACCTACGAAATAAAATTTCGTAGGTAAAACCCATCTTTACCTACGAATGTTTTCGTAGGTAAAAGGTGTTTTATTTTTTACCTCTTTCCCTAAGACAATTTTCATAGGTAAAGGGCGTTTTCAACTCTTCAGAATCGACTTCCGACATTTGAAGCTGTAAAAGTCATCTTTCCCTACGACCATTTTCGTAGGTAAAGGGTGTTTTTAATTTATCAAAATTTGTAAAATTTACCTTTCCCTACTACAATTTTCGTAGGTAAAGGGTCTTTTCAAAATTTTTTCTTACCTACAAAATCTAATTTGGTAGGTAAAAGCCATATTTACATACGGAAATTGTCATAGGTAACGGTGTTTTGAATTTTTTTGAACCCGATTTCATTAACCTAAACATTAACCTATTCTCAATTCCCTGAAGCTATAACCTATAACCTATAACCTAAACCTAAACCTAAACCTTTACCTTTTAACCTTAACCTTAACCTTAACCTAAACCTAAACCTAAACCTATACTTATAAATCCTAATTTATTTGATAAAAGTTCATTTACGGTTAAGTTATTTTCTTAATAAGTTTATTGCCTTAATCTATTATTTATGAAATTGCAGGATAAATTTGAATTCGATTTGAGTGTTTCACACATTTCCTTTACCGTCGACGACATGATGAAGGAACTGTTCAAGGAGTACCACTCCTTGTTACACAAGCGGTACAAGCAGTGCATGAGTAGCGAGGAGGGCGCACTGTCCGCACCATCGTACGTGACCCATGATGACTGGCAGATACTCTGCGATAGATTTTCGTCTGATTCTTTTCAGGTAATATTTACATATTTACGATATCTTAAGGTAACAATTAAATTCGTAATTAATAACAATGTATTATGAATAATGTGTTCAGAAGAGAAGCAAAATAAATTCTAACAACAGGAAAAGTTAGCAGTGAACCACGTAGTCATTTGTACAAATTCATCACGACATGGTAAGAAATTACTGGTAATTATTAAGTTGATATATTCTTTCAATGCATTTTATATTAACTCTATTGTCCTTTCGATTGCGCAGCGAGATTCCTTCACTGGCCAGGAGCCCGAACCAATAGATCTCTACAAAGGGACTCACTGTCGGCAGGCGACAGGATCTTGGGTACATCCTAGTGCCAGCGAGATTTGGGTAAAAATCCTTACATTGTAAAATTTAATTGCATTAAATTATAATAATGTTATGTTTTGAGAAAATTCATATGTTTTTATTACAGGCGGCGATGGACACCTTACGTAGTCAGTCCACTCCCGATGGTACTCAGCGGAGTGAGCCAGAGATCCTGAGTGAGGTGCTTGGCACCCGTTCTGGATATGTGCGTGGGCTTGGCCATGGTGCCAAGCTCATGGCACCCACTAGAGCTGCCTCCACCCGATCCATTGTCGTTGGCGAGAGTACCACCCGCCGAGCTGATATCGCAGAGAGAGATAGAGAGAGAGAGAGAGAGAGAGAGAGAGAGAGAGAGAGAGAGAAAGAGAGAGAGAGAGAGAGAGAGAGAGGTTCAGCGGCTACAGGTCATCGTCAATGACATCAGAGAGCAGCTGGAGAGGAAGAGTGAGTAGCTGGATAGGCAGATGAAGGAGCAGTAGAGGAGGATGGAGGAGCTGACGAGGTAGAGGGAGGATCAGGAGAGGATGAGGATAGAGGAGCATGCGAGGCTGAGGGAGGAGCAGGAGAGGAGGATGGAGGAGATGCGGGTGGAGCATTAGCGATGGATAATGGATATGTTTCAGGCTCTCGCCGCACCCTTACCCATTGATGCCCCACCACCTCTGCCTCCATCTTTGTGATTTTTTGTATTTTATTTATGATGTTAAACTTATATGTATTTATGCATGATGTAGTTTATGTTTGGATGAATTTATTTTGTACTTTGGAGTTAAATGGATGTGAATGTGAATATGATGAAATATATTACATAACAGGTGTATGGGGGGAAAAAAAAACTTTTACCTACGAAAATTTTCGTAGGTAAAAGTCTCATCGAAGTTTTTACCTACGCATATTTTCGTAGGTAAAAGTCTCATCCAACTTTTTACCTACGAATTTTGTAGTTAAAAGTCCCATCCATGTTTTTACCTATGAAATTATTCGTAGCTAAACGTTTTGTAAGTATTTTTTACCTATGATATCATTCGCAGGAAAATGTTTGGTAAATATTTTTACCTACGAAAATAGTGGTAGGTAAAAGTTTTCTAAGTATTGTTACCTACGAATATATTTGTGGGTAAAAGTCTTGTAAATACCTTTTAGCCACGAAACTATTGGTAGGTAAAAAGTGTTTTCAATATTTTTAGCTACGAAATTGTTGGTAGGTAAAAAGTGTTTAAATATTTTTAGCTACGAAATTGTTGGCAGGTAAAAAGTCTTGTAAACATTTTTAGCTACGAAATTGTTGGTAGGTAAAAAGTGTTTTAAATATTTTTAGCTAGAAAAATATTCGTAGGTAAAAAATCTTTAAATATTTTTAGCTACGAAATTGTTGCTAGCTAAAAAGTCTTGTAAATATTTTTACCTACAAAATTATTCGTAGGTAAAAAGTTTTGTCAATATTTTTTCCAACGAAAATTAGCGTTGGTAAAATGTTTTGCCTACGAAATATTTCGTCGGTAAAAGTCTTACCTTTGCCAACGAATTTTTTTTTTTCATGGGTAAAAGGGTTTCCCCTCGGACTTTTAGCAAGGAATTTTCCAACGAAAATTTTCGCGGGTAAAACTTTTTACCTACGAAAATCGGACTTTTGCCTACGAAAATTTTCGTTGGTAAAAGTGGCTTTTCTTATACTGTCAGGTTGTGTTTGGAAATATAATAATCCACTAATAAAAATAGGTTTGAAATGTTGTTATATTCCCAAATTTATTTCCACTAGAGGATCTTGAACCTAAGCTTGAGAATCCTCCAATTTTTCTTGACCTAGCTTCAAATCCTTCATTTCAATACCATATTTAGTTTCCTGATCGGTGGGTACAAGTAGGACTGAAAACCATGATCAATTGGGATGCCACTTTCTTCTTTCTTCACAAATACATTGAAGAGTAAAGTTAAGCAGTGATGAGATAAGAAGGTCTAACTACCAGTCGCTTGTAATGGTCCCTCCACCATTCAAAAAAAAGTATCCATCAATTGGGGAAGATTTGAAAATATAGGAAGTTCAAAAGACATACTAGCTGACTAGAAAGTAGAATGGAGAGAATGGTAGAGATCAACTTGATTGATAATTGGTCGAGAGTTAGGAGGTTGGTTGCAAGTTTTCTGGGTAAATGGACAAGTGATGCATAGGGCGGATTCATCGAGCAAGAAAATTTGGATGGTAGTACTCGATTCCATCTTTGATATTTTTGTCAGTTTTTACAGTGCCACCGTAAGGGAGATCTCTACCGATGAGGTAACTTTCCCAAGCCTTGAGCATCGATAAGGTTGTTTGTTCATCATTTACTTCAAAATCACCTGTGAACTAGGCTGGACCAAACTCTTTTAAGTAGAAAGGAGTGAAAGTACGAAAACGGTTACTTGAGTTGAGAGGAAAGAAAATGGAGTCCATGTATGTAGAAAATGTACGAACTTCTTGAGAAAAATGGATGTTGTGATGACTATAAGAGATATAAAGGACATTAGAGGGAGGAGGATAATGTACAAGATAAGAATGAAAGTATTCATATAGCCACAATTGGAGAAGCCATAATGGTCCTGTGCTGTGTAATAAATCTTTAGTTGTTAGATCATACATGCCTTTGTATAGGTGACCGAAGAAAAAATACGCAAGGAATAATTTTCGACCATGAGTTCCTCGGCCAGTTGAATGTACTCATTAGTAATATAGAGGGCATTTACATAGAGCATGTGAGGGTAGATCCATTGCAGTAGGAAAGCTGTGTGTTCTTCATACTCAACTCAACCTTCATATTTATGCTATGTGAGCATGAAATGGGAATAGACCTTGCTGGTGTTGTTACTGAAATATCTTTATTCATCGTAGGCAAAACTTAGAAAAATAGCCTCACCAAAAGGTGAAAGTTGAGTAAGAGCACAAATGTCCAAAATTGTTGGACTTATAGGACCGCATCCGAAGAAGATGGTATTTGTGGATAAATTCTAAAATGTTGATGGTAGAATGAGAAGAGGGGGATCTAGTGCGTAATCAAACAATGATAGTTTGATCCATTCGTAGATGTCTTTCTTTATCCAAGAAGCTTCATATTGTGCAGTGATGCGATCAAACCAATCGTGTCATCCTAGTAAGAGTTTTAACCAGTATCAGAAAGTTTTTAGAGCATCAGAAAGATCCAGAATTGATTGGGATTGGATTAACATGTTTTTTCCTAAGACATTTTAGAAAGAAACGATCTAATGGACAGATCTCATTAGTATTGATATCGGAAAAGAAAGTTGATTGGAGGCAATAAAATCACACCCAAGACCTTTCAAATGAAGTGTTGCAGCCCTTCTAAATTTTAGAATGGTCTAATTTCTTGGGTGTCCATTCATTTTGGTCAGATGCATCTTTTGAATGGATTAGATGGAATATATAAAACTCACTGGGCTCCACTTACAATGTTTAAGGTTTTAATGATAGCATTACCATTTCAATTGTTCCCTATAGTACGCCATTCTGAATTTTGGATCAGCTTGGTTTTCTTGTGCCACAAATAAATAAATAAATAAATAAACAAAGGTCTAAAATAATGATCGATTTGATATCATTGAAACATCTTGGTGGGTCCCACAAGTTGATTTGGACATTAAGCCTAAGGCAGAAATGTTTACATTAGGTCTGGACTTTTTTTTAATTTGTTCATGCTTTGTTAATGTGTATGATTTATTGCTTTTGGGACCATGGTTTGGTAATCCGAACAGCTCATAGATGGATCACGCAAAGGATCCAATGTTTCCTAAAATATATCCTTGACTGTAATTTCTTAACCTCTTTATATATATATATATATATATATATATATATATATATAGGGTTTAGGTACTACGCGCTCGAGCTCACGATAAGCTCCCGTGAGGTCGAGCCGTGTGGGGCCCACCGTGATGCGTGTTGACCATCAACCCCGTGCATTCGATGGGTCCCCTTTAAATTATGGGATATCCCAAAAATCAGCCGTATATGGAACTCAAGTGGGCCATACCATAAAAAATCATGTGAAGACATGTCAAAAACGTATAAAAGCACTTGGTGGGGCCCACCTGAGTTTTGAATGCTGTTGAAACTTGGTCGGAACCCTCATCCAAGTGGGACACACATAATGGATGGGCTGGATTTGTAAACCACATCTCGATGGGCCCAAAAAATGTCTCATGAATGTTTTGATGGTGCACGGCCCCTCTCCACTTCTGTATGTGGTGTGGCCCACACAAGTCACGGATTGTCTTGATTTTTGAGACCTAGGCCCACAATGGAATGGTGCATCTGACTGATGGGGTAGATGTTCGAAACGCATCACGGTGGGGCCCACACGGCTCAACCTCATGGGACATTCCCATCAGCTCAAGAGCATAGTATATATATATATATTATATATATATATATATATTATATATATATATATATATATATATATATATATATATATATATATATATATATATAAAGTTTCAAACAAAGCATAAGACAATGGCCCATTTCAACATAAAATAGTCCAACAATCCAGAGTTATTGTTATTTTTTTCATCTGGGAGATGTTCAGGTGATTCCCATATCAAAATATTTTCC
The DNA here is from genome assembly GCA_021015155.1 of Magnolia officinalis. NCBI lineage: Eukaryota > Viridiplantae > Streptophyta > Magnoliopsida > Magnoliales > Magnoliaceae > Magnolia > Magnolia officinalis. The sequence continues at coordinate 20,460,737 of JAJHSJ010000015.1, forward strand.
CCTGATAAATTTATGTGGGGTTGATAAGATTAAAGGTATGGATCACCGAAACATGATGAGATAGATGCTTCTCAATCCGCTAGGTTTTTGTCTTATCAAAATAGCTGCATTTGGAGTTTTTCTTAGAATCCAGCTATATGTTTAACAACATTAAAAAGAAAAGAATAAAAAAGCGAGACGAACAAATGCTACGACGACAACTATATTATCAAAATAATCCATTGGAACTCCAAACACTGAATAAACAATATTGATAATATTTTTAGCTACCAACGCTACGATCTGAACTCAATGGTCCACAAGCTTCAACATTATAAAAATAGGAGAGGAGCATTCTTTGAGGTCGATTCTGCATTGGGATGCTTTCTTTTCTTTCTTTCTTTTTTATTATTTTATTTTTGTTTTGTCGGATTGAAATTCATTCCTTGACGATTCAGTCTTTGGTTCTTACCCCCTTTAATTAACCATTGATAAACTTTAATTAACCAGTGTTGGTTCATCATGTCCGTTATTTTCCCAATGGCTGAATCCCAATGGAAGCTCACTTCTATCAAGTGCTTTTGGGAAAAAGAATCATGTAAAGGTTAGACGATGTGATGGTTCACCAGTTTTAAAATATAAAAACTTTGATACTCAGGTAGAGTGTGATGGATGATAAGCAGTCACTTACAAACTGCTTAGAAATTGCACATGTATTATACAAGTAGTCAAATTCAATCGTTCAAATTATAGTATTCAGGGCAGATGTTTTGTGAACCAAAGATTAAGTTTATTTGATTATCTGATTATTGGCTTGGTGGATATTTATTGGATGGTTAAAAATGGAATATATCCAATGGTCCTATTTTCACAAATAAGTCTGTGAATCAGTGGTTGGGATTGTTTAATTAACCTGATCTTGAAATTGTGACTCAATGATGTTAGACTTTATGCAGAATTGTAAAAGGACCTTGCTGTGCATTGAGTATGAAGATCAAATGAATGAAATAGCATACCTTGTTGGGACACTATTGTTGTAAATAGGATGCTAAAGTTTTCCTCTCCTTATTCCCTTAGAGAAGCTGTGATGGGGCTGAAGCTTCTTTCTGATCAATGTTGGATTGGGGATAACAAGAGAGGGCAGAGGAGTTTAAAACCCATCAAAACTCCTCTCCTTATGGCTCCACACGAATTTGGTAATCCCAATCCCATTTGGATATTGTTTGTGTATTACAGCTATAACATCCCAACCCTTACATGAATTCTAGAAATATCACAACTTAGTGGGGTCCACAGGTGCACCCGATCACATTATCCAACCCTTAGGACAATCTGGACCGTTGATTAATATGGACCACCTTATAGAATTCTTACATTCTCCCACATGGGCCACATTGATTAATGTCAATGATTAATCTTTTGAAAATCTATTTTAATTTTGAGAAAACATCCAAATGGTTAACCAATTTGATTGTTAGATAATACGAGTAATGCTATGACAATATGGTGCATCAAGACTATTAGTATTAAATCGCGGTATCGTCACAACATTTAATCTAAGCGAAGTGACAGTAAGCGCAGTCACAAATATTATTAGTCTTGATGACATAGATATGAAACTAGGAAGTGTGGTATAAGGATTACACATGTAGTGTGATGAAATGTGCATATCCTTAAGAGGTCCTGGAGCTTTCAAATGTCTTCAACGAGACATGACTGTAGTTCTACTTACTCAAAATGAATTATACATATTTAGAGAGAAGTAGAAATTAATTTTATATCAAAATTATCAAAACTTTATCAAATGGGATCACAAGAATGTCTATGAAAATAAAACACGCTCAATCCCTACTAACTGAAAACATGTGGGATCAATGACACCCATGGATGTTACATGCTCCTGAACTCTACAGACACTTGATGATTCTGAACTCTTTCCTTTACAACAAGAAACTTGATATCGATATGCCTTGACTTTGATGAATGCCTGTTATTACTAGAGAAAGAAATCACAGCTGAATTATCGCAAATGATTCTCAATGGTTTCGGGATATTCTCTAGTACCCACAAACCTGAGAAGAAACGCTGCAACCACAATGCCTAGTTAGATGCCTCATGACAAACAAAGAATTTGGCTTCTATGGTGGATGAGGCTGTGGTTGTTTATTTCACGCTTTTCCAATATAGCCCCACCAACCAACATGAAGATGTAGCTTGAGGTGGACTTCTTAGTATCAATGCAGCCAGCATAATCTACATCTGAGTATCCAACCAACTCTAAATGATCAGATATTCTGTATGTGAGTTCCAAGTCCTTGGTTCTTTCTAGGTAACGTAACACTTTCTTTACAGCTATCCAATGCTGCATTTCTAGATTAGATAGATTTCTACCCATCATTCTAACAACAACGACAATATCCAGTCGCGTGCAGACTTGAGCATACATGATGCTCCCTACTACTGACATATACGAAGATTTCTCCATTCGATTCTCTTCTAAATCATTCTTAGGACAATGGTTAGCTGAATTTATTATCCTTTACAATGGGTGACTGTCTAGGAGCATAATTTTGCATGTCATACCTTTCGAGTACCTTAGTAATATAGGCCCTCTGTAATAGGCTGAGTAATCCATGTGATCTGTTATGGAGAATCTCAATGCCAATGACATAAGAGGCGTCACCAAGGTCCTTCATTTCAAATATTTGAGATAAGAATTTCTTAGTGTTACTCAATATCTTGATATCACTACTAGCCAATAGAATGTCATCAACATACAAATCATCATAACAAATTCACTCCCATTGATTTTAATATAGAGACATTCATCTGTAGTGTTTTCCACAAAACCATATGAGGAAATCACTTCATGAAACTTTAGGTACCATTGTCGTAATACCTGTTTTAACCCATACATGGATTTCTTTAGTTTACAAAATAGATGTTCTAAGCCATCGGGTACAAAATCGTCAGGTTGTAACATATATATGTTCTCATTTAGATCCCCATTGAGAACCGCAGTCTTTACATCCATCTGATGCAGCTCCAAATCCATATGAGCCACAGAACCATTATGATCCTGAGTGAGTCTTTCTTAAATACTGGTGAGAAAGTCTCCTTAAAGTCAATGCCTTTACGCTAGTTAAAACCTTTGACAACAAGTCTAGCTTTATATCTTTCGACATTACCCTTGGAGTCCCGCTTAGTTTTAAATATCGATTTACAACCAATCAACTTTATTCCTGAGGGTAACTTTATAAGATTCCATACTTTATTGTTCTTCATGGATTTTGACTCATCCTTTATGTCATCAATCCAACGAAAAGGATCAACATTCTGTTTGACTTGTGTAAAGGATTCATGATCCTTTTCCACCCCTATGTCAAACTCGTGCTCCTGTAAGTATATGATGTAATTGTCTTGACTGACAGGCCTTCTCTCGCTTTCAGATCTTTTTAATGGCTCAGTCTCTTGCGTGTGATTTTGATTTCCCTCATCAGTGGGTTATACAGGAGGTTGTCATGCCCCGAAATTCGGTGTTCGAGTTGGCCATACCTGACTTCGAATCCCAGGTTGTAATTAATTTTTTTAAACATTCTCAACTACATATTTAATAAAAACTTCATTACAATAAATCAAATATTTATCCAATATAACGTTTAGACTCACTTTTGAGTTTCTCACTATATATTTTTTTAACAAAAATAAAAAGGATCACTACGACCAGATGGATGGTTAGATCATCGCTTTGCTTTACTCTTGACTAATCTCCGAACCCTGAAACACTATTAATGTGGGGGTGAGCATAACAACTTATGAGATTGTATTCAACCTAAATATGAAATTTGTATAATTATACAAAATGTACAAATAATAAAAATACTTTGTTTAAATTTTAAAATACTAATTAAAGTACTGAATCGTTAAATATGAGATGAATGCGATACTGGAATTGTAAAGATGCTTCGAATGCCAAACTTTACATGAGTTCTATAAATAACAAAAATAAATAACCATTATCTTTTACAACACCATGCTCAAGTGGATGGCCACGTTGCATTAACACCCACAGACTAGTACCTCGAGGTGAGTGACCCATTTGTATGTTAGTTGGTCAAACTACTGATCCAGTTGTACCTCTGGCGTATGTCTGCGCACACAATTGTACTTATATGTCATACATAAAGGAGACTTCAAAGGATCCAGTGGGTTTTAGGGTCTTTCACCTAAGAGATACTATCGCCGTACTTGCTAGCTTGAGGGTCTTCCACTCAAGGGACACAATCACCACACTTCTTGACTTTATGAATTTTTACCTAAGGGATACAATCGCCCTACCTGCTTATGCCTTTTAGGGACATCCTCAACGCAGTGCACCTGCATTCTAACCTTCATTCTTAATTAAAAATAAATATATACATGATATGAGTGACCACTGTTCATTCAAATTGAAATTATTTAATATGCAACTTACTGTATGTTAGTTACAAACTACATAGTTACATCACATATTCTTCATTATTCTTAAATTATATATATAAGTAATTGTAAGGTTCGATTACTATTAACTTAGTAATTATTTTAATTAGATAAATTAAATCATCGATTATAAATTCAGATTTTTTTTAAAAAAAAATATAAGTTAATAATTAATTTATCAAAGTTTAAATTTTATTTAAATTTAAAATAAAATTTCTTTATGAAATTGTAAATTAGTAAAGCATAGGAACTCCTAAAAGTAACCCATGTTAAATCCCAAATTCAAATAAATTAATATATTATTTACATTTAACCATTCTAATTTAATTAATTTAGTAATAAATTAATAAAATCTGACTATTTTATAATAATTATTTACTTCCTTTTAATAAATTAAGGGAAAATATATAATAAACATATTAATCAGATTCTTTCTCTACTTATTTCAAACACTAATAGTTGAATTAAGAGAGATATTAATAAATCTTAATTTAATATCATATATTAGTACACTTCTATTTATTATGGTTAGATAATTACATAAATTGAAAATCTATACTAATCACTAATTTTCAAAATTTAAAATCTGATTAATTAAATCTTAATTTTAAAAAATAGAATAAGTTATTATTTATTTTGTTTATTTTGAATTAATTTTAGAATTTTAATTTTTTTAGTTAAAATGAATTCTATAATCCTTAAAATTCATAATCAAACTCTAAAATTCATAATCTAATTAAATTATTATTAATCAAACTAAGTTAAACACTGTTAAAGTAAATCTAATTTTAAATTAGTTAATCATACATTAATATTCCTAAACTGAAATTTTACCTGATTTATTTTTAGCTAAATAAGCTATTTAAAATTGTTAAGTTTGGACTTTAATTATTATTAAAGTTTATATAATATTATAAATATAATTATTTTTAATTAGTGTGAACTATTTTGATATATTATTTCTAACTATTCAAAAAATAAATAATAATTTAGAATTAATAACTTAAGTCACTTTATAGATTTACGTTAGTAAAATTAATTTAAAATATAACTTAAGTAGGATTTGGAATAATTTATAATTTAATTTATACATATTTAAATAATTAAAATTTTTTCATATTAAATTCACTAATTTAGAAAATCAATTTAGATTTTTATTTAATCTTATTTTATAAATTCTTTATTTTTCTACGTATGTCAGCAATAAAAACAATATCAATGATTGCCAATTATTCCTGCAAATTTCAAATTTCAAGTCAATTAAGTATAGCAAAAAAAAAAAAAGTTTAAATTACAACAACAATAAAAATTTTAGATCAGGGATGGATCACCCACCTTGACAAAATCTTTATGAAGTTTATATATATATATATATATTCATGTTGTACTCAACTTACTCTTGCGGCCCTATTTGTAATAAATCGGCCCCACATTACCCACATGTTTAAAATGACCAAAATACATATTAAATACACACATTTTAAAAGCACCTACATGCAGACTTAAATGCCATTTCTCGACAAAACTTATTTCCTCTCATGGACCCATGTGTCACTACAAGAAAACCAACTTTTACCAACGAAAATATTCGTCAATAAATGAACATTTTTCGTAGGTAAAAAGTTTTACCGACGAATTTTTTCGTTGGTGAAAGACCGAGGGAAAAGGCCTTTACCGATGAAAATTTGAGTCGGCAATGGCAAGAATTTTACCGACAAAATTTTTCGTCGGTAAATAATAAGTAAAAAACTTTTACCGACGAATTTTTTCGTTGGTAAAAGACTAAGGGAAAAGGATTTTACGGACAAAAATTTGAGTCGGCAATGGTAAGACTTTTACTGACGAAATTTTTCGTTGGTAAAAAATAAGTAAAAAACTTTTACCGATGATTTTGTTCGTAGGTAAAAATATTTCATGATACTTTTGCCTACAAAAATTTTCGTAGGTAAAAACTGTGTCCATTAGTAGGACTTTTACCTACGAAATCGTGCATAGGTAAAAACTTTTTCCTATGAAAAATTTCGTGGGCAAAAATGTATTGAATTTAAACTTTTTCCTACGAAATTATTCATAGCTAAAAACGTGGATGAGACTTTTACCTACGAAACTTTTCGTAGGTAAAAAACGTGGATAAAACTTTTACCTATGAAAATGAAATGTTTCATAGGTAAAAAAGGTGGATAAAACTTTTACCTACGAAAATGAAATGTTTCGTAGGTAAAAAACGTGGATTAAACTTTTACCTACGAAATATTTCGTAGGTAAAAAATTAAGTGGATGAAACTTTTACTTATGAAATATTTTGTAGGTAACTCTCTCTCTCTCTCTCTCTCTCTCTCTCTCTCTTTTCAATATTCCAGCACAAAATTCTTCATATACACCTGTTACAATATATTTCATCATATTCTTCCTGATATACACCCGTTATATAATATATTTCATCATATTCACATTCACATCTATCTAAACACAAACTACGTAAATCCATCCAAACATAAACTACATCCATCCAAACACAAACAATCTTATCCACATCACATTCATCCACATATAAATACATATAAGTTTAACATCATACATAAAATACAAAGAATCACAAAGATGAAGGCGGAGGTGGTGGAGCATTGGTGGGTAAGCGTGCAGTGAGAACCTGAAACATCTCCGCCATTCGTCGCTCATGCTCCACCTGCATCTCCTCGATCCTCCTCTCTTGCTCCTCCCTCTGTCTCTTCAGCTGTTCTCTGATGTCATGGACGATGACCCGTAACTGCTCAACCTCTCTCTCTGCGATATCAGCTCGGTGTACGGCGCTCTCGCCAACGACGATGGATCGGCTGGAGGCAGCTCTAGCGGGTGCCATGAGCTTGGCACCATGGTCAAGCCCACGCACATATCCAGAACGGGTGCCAAACACCTCACTCAGGATCTCTGGCTCACTCTGCTGAATACCAACGGGAGTGGGCTGACTGCGTATGGTGTCCATCGCCGCCTGTAATGAAAACATATGAATTTTAATAATAAATGACATTATTATAATTCAATGCAATTAAATTTTATAATGTAATGATTTTTACCCATTTCTCGCTGGCTATAGGATGTACCCAAGATTCCGTCACCTGCCAACAGTGAGTCCCGCTGTAGATGTCTACTGGTCCGGGCTCCTGGCCAGTGACGGAATCTCGTTGCGCAATCGAAAGGACAATAGAGTTAATATAAATGCATGGAAAGAATATATCAACTTAATAATTACAACTAATTTCTTACCATGTCTAACGAAGTTGTACAAATGACTTTGAACCAGCTACGTGGTTTACTTCTAACTTTTCTCTGTTGTAAGAATTTATTTTGCTCATCTTCTGAACACATTATTCATAATACATTGTTATTAATTACGAATTTAATTGTTACCTTAAGATATCGTAAATATGTAAATATTACCTGAAAAGACTCAGATGAAAATCTCTCATAGAGTATCCACTAGTCGTCATGGGTAACGTGCGGCGGTGTGGATAGTGAGCCCTCCTCGTGGCTCATGCACTACTTGTACCGCTGGTGTAAGTCACCGTAGTACTCCTTGAACCGCTCATTGACCATGTCGTTGATGACAAGGAAAATGTGCGGAACACTCAAATCCAAGTCAAATTTATCCTGTAGTTTTGTAAATAATAGATTAAGCCAATAAATTTATTAAGAAAATAACTTAACTGTAAATGGGCTTTTGCAAAATAAATTTTAATTTACTAAAATTTACCTGAAGGTGCTAACGGATGAGTTGCGGCACATCATCTGTCACGTCTGCCCAACGGGGGTGGTGGGGGGATCAAAGATCGCCATAAGACACCGATCTCCAATGTAAACAACCTGACATTGTCCCCAACAGGTCTAATGCAGTCCTGTGAGAACTCTACCATCACCCTACTCTCACGCGTAAGTCGCTCTAAAAGTAACCCACGGGTGGGTCCATATCCTCGTCGGATGGTCGACGATGCTGTTGCAAAAAAAATATGTAAATCTAAACATAAACAGGAGTCATTAAAAGAAATATATGTCTAGACTTACATGCAGTGCCCGGTGTATGCGCGACTGAGGGATCAGACGCATGCGATGCAACATGTGACGGCGATGATATCTCTGTCACATCACGGGTAGAAGGGCTAGATCCAGTGCGGGAACGACGTGATCTCCCTCCTGGTTCCATCACTAAATATGTATGAGCTACGAACTTAAAAATTTAAACAATGTCAATACAAGTGAAATATACTAAAACATTATACAAGTAGTGTTGATGGTAGAATGCATTTGTGCTTATGCTTAGAGAGATGATTAAAATATGATTAACCATTACACTATAATGCAAGCTGAATATAATAAAACTGTAAACTTTGATCTATAACCTTTAGAAATTTCGTTACACATTGTCATTCTATATTAAATACACGTATTTCGTTGTAATACGAAACAACTTTGAGGTAAACTATCCGAAGTACTCCCTGCATAAGTTATCATACACTTCAGAAGAATATGTCATGTTATATAAAGCACTCGACATTGTTACAGCCAACATGCCAGGCACAATAGGAGAAATATGGTTTCTTGGGACTCCATTCAGATATGCAAGTGACAAAACCGCATCTTCCATATGAAGTTTCCCGAGGTTATATATTTCCATCGCCTCTAGAATTTCTTTGAGATTGTATAATCTTTCATATGAGTCATTGTCGATCTATTTCGCAGTACACTCATCGAACAGACCATGTATCTCTTTGGCCCTACCAGAAGAATATAGGACCAGAAAGTCCATCTGCAACAGCTGATGAAGTATGCTGCGTGCTTTCGCTACGCTCCGGTTTAAGGAAGACATGATCAGAAATTGACTCAACTCCAAATGTGGATTATAAACAAGTCAATTAAAGGAATAAATCATGACTTATAATTTTCACATATACATGAAATACATAAATTATTCGAATTGAAAAATGACATGTAAATCATGTGTACATTTAATAATTGTCGTCTGTATCACTATCGCTGATTAGTATTTCCTCTTCATCGTCTGCAACGTCGTCATCAATGAAACCGCTATCATATCCAACAATGTCATGTATTATTGAGGCATTAACATGATCAGGTGGCACATCATATTTATCCAATTGCACCACATCAATATCAACTTTTGGGTCAGTCCCTGTATCCTCAGATGTCTTCTTGATATGCTTGTTCAACCCTAGACATTTCATTTCCCCCATCCTAGCTATCTTCAACTTCTGGTACGGGAACGTAAAATACGTTCTTGGGCTTTATTTTCTGCATCACGTGCCAAGAGCCACCTAACTTGGTGTTAATAAGGTAAAATACTTATTCGGCTTGGCTGGCGAGGATAAATGGGTCGTCCTTAAACCACTTCCGAGATAAATTTACACTCGTAAAATAGTTGTCAGTCTGTATTCCCAACTTCTTATTTCCAATGTCCCACCAATCAAATGTAAATAAGTGCACCCGTTTTCTCATACAATAACTCAACTCAATAATATCCGTCAAAATGCCATAAAAGTCAATTTCTACCTCCTCATGTGTTCCCTTCACAACTACCCCACTATTTTGTGTGGTCCTATACTTCTCACGTTCTTCAGTGTGGAACTGAATCCTGTTTACAATATAACCTGTATATCTAGATACATGTCTATCAAGGCCACACGCCAGTGAGTAGAGTGCATCAGACGCATCCGTAGAGTTACTAGTACGCAACGTCTTCATCTATTATCATGTAAAGAATGTAATTGTTTAAGGATTTCTTAGGTTCAAATAATGTGCAATACAATGAAAATTCTAAGTGTGGTGAGATACAATGTGAAATCTTTTACGAACCATTCTGAAACTGATCCTGATGCATTCGATCATAATTTGTCTAAAATTGGGACTTCATCTCGTCGATGTGTTCACTACACATAAATGGCATGTCATTAGTAAGAAACATTAAGATCATCGTATGTAGAGAAAACAATAATCGAGGGAAGACTTACTCTAAGTACGACTCTATTTCTTTACAATTATGCAACACATACCACCACGCCTTTGTTAGATCCCCAAGGTCCATATCCTGAAACGTCGGGGATCCTAAAGGATGAACGTTATGTGTGAATACAGATATGGGTCCTTGTTCATGCTCCTGCCCTTCATCGGCATTCCGATCTTCTCGGTTGAATCTAATTTCTATGCCATGAAGATACATGAAGCAAAATGTCAGACACTCATTATTAATGTAAGCCTCAGCAATGGATCCCTCTAGTCGTGCCTTATTCCTCACAAATCATTTTAGTGTGTGAAGGTATCTGTACACAAAACCACTATCTTATACGTATGAAAACATGGATATATGTAGTTTATGAAATGAATAAAAATTTTAATAAGTTCTACCACATTTCGATCGGATACATCGAATGAATTATACTGGGCCTGCAAGCTTTGCCTCGTGCGGTAAGTGAATCGTTAGGTGTACCATGACATCAAAAAATGCAGGTGAAAATATTCTTTCAAGTTTATAAAGGATTACGACAATGTCCCTCTCCAGTCCTTTAATAACATCTACATTCAATGATTTCAAACACAAATCCTTAAAGAATATCCCCAACTCAATCAGTACTGTACTGATATCCTTGCTCAGGAATTCATGAATCCCAATCGGTAGTAGGCGTTGCAGAAGGTCGTGACAATCATGACCTTTCATTCCTGTTACCTTACAGTCAGTAACGTTTACACGCCGAGATATGTTTGACGCATACCCATTGAAATACTGCACCGATCTCAACCATTCACATAAATGCTTTTTCTTTAGTTTTGTCAATGTGTAGCAGGCTGCTGATATAGTATATGAATTTACATGTGGTTGCAAGTGCAACTCTTTCCTTAAACCCATTGCTTATAGATCCAATCGACCCTTGAAATTGTCTTTTGTTTTCTTCTCTATGTTCATCAATGTTCCGAAGACATTGTCACATATATTTTTCTCAATATGCATAACATCCAAGTTGTGTCACAATTTCAAATCACTCCAATACGGTAACTAAAAAATACTCTTCTTCCTCTAGTTATAGTTAAATACTGTACGTTTCCTCTTATTCAAGTACGATGCCTTACTAAATCTAACTTTTCCAATGTTACTCAGTTATATCACATCTTCTCCAGATAGCTCTTTCGGGGGTGGTCTATGATCTTATTTGCCATCAAAGATCATCGTCTTCCTACGCCAACTATGATCGCTCGGAAGGAAGCGACGATGGCCCAAATAACACATTTTTCTACCATGCTTTAATGACAATGAACAAGTCTCAATACTACATGTAGGACAAGCCAACTTTTCCTTCGTACTCCACCCAAACAAATTTCCATACGCGGGGAAGTCATTTATTATTCACAAGACCGCTGCATGCAATCGAAATGTTTGTTTTGCAAATGTGTCATACGTTTGTATACCTTGACTCCACAACTTGTTCAACTCATATGCTAACGGTCGCAAATACACATCAATGTCATTATCAGGTGACCTGGGTTCAGGAATAAGCAATGACATTATGAAAAATGACTCCTTCATACACAATAAAGGAGGTAAATTGTAGGGCATAAGTATCACTAGTCATATACTGTACGAGCTACTCATATTACCAAATAGATTAAAACCATCACTTACAAGACCTAGTCGAACATTGCGAGAATCCTTTGCAAACTAGTCATATTGCTTGTCAAAATTTTGTCAGGCTTCAGAGTCTGCTGGGTGCCTCAGTGTGCTATCATTATGAACGCGTTTCTCCTTATGCCACCTGATATCTTCAGCCATCTTGCGAGACATAAATAATCTTTACAATTTGGGTTTCAATGGGAAGTACCTTAAAACATTTTGCGAGATTTTCTTACGCTTGGCTTCGTCATACTTTCACCTAGACTCTTCACATTTTGGACACTCTTCAACATTTTCATGATCTTTCCAATACAATACACAATCATTTATACATGCATGTATGGGGATGTAACTAAGGCCCAAGTCTCGCATCAAAGATTTTAACTCGTAATGAGACTTAGGCAATTTCTCACCGTCCGGTAATGCTTCTTTCAACAAGTCAAGCAACAGGTCAAACGATTTGTTAATCAAATGATTTATTGTCTTCAAATGAAGTAACCTTATAAGAAAATTCAACTTGGAGAAGTTCTCACACCCCGGATAAAGTGGATGTTGCGCATCCCTCAACAACCTACTAAACTTTTTTTTATTCGACATCACTTATAGGAGGAATATCTTGGCTACTGCTTGTCGCTGCAAAATCAGTATCCGCAATTGTTTCCTTGAACACATCCCCTATGATATCTTGCATTTCATCAACATCTTCATCCTCGTCATCTGGCACACTTGGGTTAGCAAAGACTTCAGTAGCCTCAACTCTTTGGTGGATATCTTCATCATGATGGATCCACCAAGTGTAACCCTGGTCAATCCCAACTATGAACAAATCGTCTTCTACTTTGTCTAAAGTCTTATAAATCATGTTCTTGCATTTTCGACATGGACACCTAATCTTATTCCCTGAATTTGCCCGATTTCGCGCAAATTCCATGAACTCTTGAACTCCTTGTTTATACTCTGGGTCAAACCTATTCTTAGCTCGCATCCAACTCTTATCCATGTTTACAATGAAAAGACTAGAGTTAGTTTACGGAAAGAGGTTTAGGTTTTAGGTTATGCGTGTAGGTTTAGGTTTAGGTTAAGGTTATAAGTTTAGGTTTAGGAAATCGGGTTCGGGTTTAGGTTTGGGTTTTCAAGTTTAGGTATAGGTTTAGGTTAGGGAGTTGAGATTAGGATTAGGTGTAGGTTTAGGTTTAGGGATTTGAGAATACGTTTAGGTTTTAGGTTTAGGTTTAGGTTATAGGTTATAGGTTATAGGTTATAGGTTTAGGTTTAGGTTCTAGGTTCTAGGTTCTCGGTTTCGGTTCCGGTTATCGTTCCGTTTTTCGGTTTCGGTTTAGGTTCTCGGTTTCGGTTCGGTTCTCGGTCCCGGTTTTCGGTTTAGGTTTTCGTTTTCGGTTAGGTTACGTTATCGTTATAGTTCTAGTGGTTATAAGTTTAGGTTTAGGTTTCGGTTATAGGTTATCGGTTCTAGGTTATCGGTTTCGGTTTAGGTTCCGGTTCCGGTTCCTGTTTCGGTTCTCGGTTCTCGGTTTCGGTTCTCCGTTCTCGGTTTAGGTTAAGGTTATAGTTTCTACCGTTTATAGGTTTTCGGTTAAGGTTAAGGTTATAAGTTTAGGTTTAGGAAATCGGGATCGGGTTTATGTTTGGGTTTTCAAGTTTAGGTTTAGGTTTAGGATAGGGAGTTGAGATTAGGATTAGGAGTAGGGATTTGGAATACGTTAAGGTTTAGGTTTAAGAAATTGGGTTCAGGTTTGAGATCGGGTTTACGAATGGGTTTTAGGTTTAGGTTTAGGTTATAGGTTTAGGTTATAGGTTATAAGTGTAGGTTTAGGTTTAGGTTTTAGGTTTAGGTTATAGGTTTAGGTTAGGTTATAGGTTGAGATTAGGTTATAGGTTATAAGTGTAGGTTATAGGTTTAGGTTTAGGTTATAGGTTCAGGTTTAGGTTAGGTTATAGGTTAAGGTTTAGGGAATTGAGTTTAGGTTATAGGTTATAAGTTATAAATGTAGGTTATAGGTTTAGGTTTCGGTTCGGTTATAGGTTAAGGTCTAGGGAATTGAGTTTAGGTTATAGGTTTCGGTTCCGGTTCTCGGTTTCGGTTTAGGTTCTCGGTTCTGTTTCTCGGTTCTCGGTTTAGTTCGGTTCTCGGTTCTCGGTTTAGGTTTAGGTTTCGGTTTCGGTTCTCGGTTTCGGTTTCGGTTTCGGTTCCGGTTCTCGGTTCTAGGTTCTAGGTTTTCGGTTTCGGTTCCGGTTATCCGTTTAGGTTTAGGAAATCGAGATCGGGTTTATGTATGGGTTTTCATGTTTAGGTTTAGTTTTTGGATAGGGAGTTGAGATTAGGATTAGGTGTAGGTTTAGGTTTAGGGATTTGAGAATACGTTAAGGTTTAGGTTTAGGAAATCGTGTTCGGGTTCGGGATCGGGTTTACGTTTGGGTTTGTGGTTTAGGTTTAGGTTATAGGTTATAAGTGTAGGTTTAGGTTTAGGTTTTAGGTTTAGTTACAGATTATGGGTTTAGGTTTAGGTTTTAGGTTTAGGTTATAGGTTTAGGTTATAGGTTATAAGTGTAGGCTATAGGTTTAGGTTTAGGTTAGGTTATAGGTTAAGGTTTAGGGAATTGAGTTTAGGTTATAGGTTTAGGTTAGGTTATAGGTTAAGGTTTAGGGAATTGAGTTTAGGTTATAGGTTTAGGTTATAAGTTATAGGTTATAGGTTTAGGTTAAGGTTATAGGTTTATATTTTAGGTTTAGGTTTAGGTTATAAGTTAATGTTATAGGTTATAAGTTTAGGTTTAGGTTATAGTTTTAGGTTTAGGTTATAGGTTATAGGTTTAGGTTTAGGTTTAGGTTATAGGTTTAGGTTAAGGTTTAGGTTTACGTTTAGGTTAAGGTTATAGGTTTAGGTTATAGGTTTAGGTTTAGGTTTTAGTTTAGGTTTAGGTTATAGGTTATAGGTTATAGGTTTTGGTTTAGGTTATAGGTTTAGGTTTAGGTTATAGGTTATAGGTTAGATCGAAGCTTTTTATATGACATCTAATCTATTCATAAGATGCATCCAACCTGGATAAACATATCCCCGGATCATCATGCCATTCCATTTGGAGAGATCATCTTAGGATATGAGTTGAAGAATGAGGTAGATCCAAAGCTCAAGTGGACCTCGAAACTAATTGGGGCCACAAAAATTTTTGATCGAGCTGATATTTGTGTTATCCCTTCTTCCGGTCTAGGTCTGTGTGAACTTATCAACAGGTTGGATCTCAAATAACCATCATGGTGAGTCCCAGGAAGGAATCAACGGTCGGGGGCATTGTCCACACCATGATGTTTAGTTTTAGGTTTTATTTTTTGGTGTAGGTTTAGGTTTAGGGTTATACTAGGGTCTACTCCATCAATTATGAGCTAATACATAAACACGGGCTTGTTCAAATGGCTAGGCCACTCCAATGCTATCCATAGGAAATGAACAGCTTCATCATGATCATAACAACGGTTCCCACCTTCCAGGGACCCTTGCTCAACATCCGGATAGCTCTGACACACATTCGGGTCTTCTCCATCAATTATGAGCTTATACATAAACATGGGCCTGTCCAAATGGCCAGGCCACTCTAATGCTGTCCATAAGAAGTTGACAGCTTCATCATGGTCATAACAACAGTTCCCACCTTCCAGGAACCCCCGCTCAACATCCGAATAGCTCCGATGCACATTCGGGTATGCTCCATCAATTCTAAGCTAATACAATTAAATCTTAAATTAGTTACCCATCCAAGGTTGGATAGATTGTAATACTTTCACATTCCCATTTAAATATCCACGCCAAAAATCTGGCAGCATCTCCCCATGCCTCTCTAGATAAGTTGATCTTACGTTACATTTCGATGCCAAATATCTAAAGTAATGAAAAGATATTTAGCATTGGATACAGAACAAAAGAAACATATCCAGAGAGAAATGAGGAGATGGACTGCGGATCAGGCATGAACATTTAAATAGATTATATGAAAGCATACTATTTATCTAACCTTGAACTGTCTAAAATGGGACAATTTGAGCGATTTCTATGCCACAAAAAATACACCATATCTATGTATGGCTCCATAGAAATCCTCAAACGGGTAACTAATTATCTAACTTACAAATCACAATTATAAGTCACAACTATAAACTAACTAATCACAATAATAATGTGAAATGTGAAAAACATTGAGTTTGAAATGTGAAAAACACAAAGTATGAAATGAAAGTGTTAAACAGGTTGTATAAAATGAAAGTGTCAAATAGGAAAATGTGTAAAATTAACATATTCCAAAGATTTTAAATGTTAGTTAACAAACAGGTTGTTCTACATTCAATACTAGGTTTTCAACTTTAGATTCAAACTTTTGATTTTGATTTCAAATTCAAACTTCCAACTTCAAATTTAACAAACAGGCCCTTAGTGTTCTATTATTTATCAGATGCAGAATATTATCGCCTATTGTCAATAAGGGTCCATTTGGATACCACCAAATTAGTTACACATTAGTAGATAAGTTACTTATCAGTTGGACTATACTATAAAGAAGATCCAAATTAATCTCAAGTGAGCCATATTACTTGGAGCATTAGTAATTGAACACCTTACTTTTGTTGGCAGTTAATGGACGATGTTATTTCATAGCTACGGAATTGTTGAATTAGATCTATTTCTTTTTTACCTCATGCCGTAAAAATAATCTATAAAAATGGATGGACAACATGAATATATAATAAATATATCAAGGTGGGCCACAAAGAGAGAACTCTTAGGGTCTGTTTGGGAGCGTGGATTTGAAACCCCTTGGATTCAGAACCCTCGATTTGAAATCCTCCTACTTCATTTGGCACCTTAAATTCGGAATTAACTTTAAACCAAAAGTAGTTATACATAGTATATTTATAGGAGTTTGAATTTAATTACTAGATCAATTTAATATATCTAACTAATGAAAGTCTGTAATATTTGCCACAATGGTTATAATAAACACTCTCAAATTTATATTTTGGTCGAAAATGATGAAATTCCAAGTCTCTGATGTGCCACAAGCATAAGATCATGTTTGAGTAACTAACCAACGATTTTTAACCATACATATGCATGAAATCAAATTCCCTCAAATCTCCCAAGTCCATGATGCCAAATGAATCCTTAGTTTCTCTTCTAATTGTTTTTTTTTTTTTTTTTTTTTTTTTTTTTTTTTTTTTTTTAGTTTTTTGTTTTTTAACCCAAACCCACACCCCCATGGAATTTCACCGCAACAGGTACTTGAATCCATGACCTCATGATGAAACTTTTGTGAGTCTACAGTCGGGGCATGACTCCATGACTAAGGACTGACGATTGCGTGTTCAAACATAACATATATATAGATTAGTTGTGCCAAAATCTTGATATATGCACCTACATATTGCGATGATTATAGATAATCTGATTCAACAAATCCATATATCACTAAAAATTAAGTATAGATATCAAAAATCACATGCAAAAATAATTTATGTGGGTCACATAAAATGACAAAGTATCAAGGTTAACATTATCTTACACTCTCTCTGTTAAGCAATCTTAACCATTCCATCCATCAGTGTGACTCTCGTGTGATTAGGGTACCATAGTCCCCAATTTCAAAACCCCCAAAATCGAAATGTGATTAGGGTACCATTATCCCCAAATTCAAAGTGGGATTTGGATACCCAAATTCCTAATTTCAAAACCACCAAATTCATTTGGGATTAGGGTACCAAAATTCCCAAATTCGAAATGAGATTAGGGACCACCTTCAAAATGGGTTAGGGTTTTACCTTTCGAGCTTTGAGGAAGAGAACGAGTTCCTGTTTGAGTTGGAGCCCCGATCACAAGTCCACGCCGAAAATAGGGTTCCTGAGCTCTGAGGAGGGAGGGAGGGAGAGAGAGTGGGAGAGAGAGAGAGAGAGAGAGGATGCGAGAGAGACATGGAGAAGGGAGAGGATGCGTGAGAGAAAGAGAGGACTGAGAGAGACAGCGAGAGAGAGAAGATGCGAGAGAGAGAGGCCGAGAGAGAGAGAATGCACGAGAGAGAGAGAGGAGACCGAGAGAGAGAGAGAGAGAGAGAGAGAGAGAGAGAAGAGAGAGAGAGAGAGAGAGAGAGATGAGCGCGTGAGAGAGAGAGGACCGAGAGAGACAGAGAGACAGAGAGAGGGCAAGAGAGAGTGCGCGAGAGTGAGAGAGGTCTAGAGAGAGAGAGAGAGAGAGAGAGAGAGAGAGAGAGAGAGAGAGAGAGAGAGAGAGAGAGAGAGAGAGAGAGAAATAGTCTCTCTTTGTACGTACGTAAACAGATTGGCTGGTCGGTGTTCTGTGGGCCCCACCATGATGTTCATTTTCATCCATGCCATCCATCTAGTTTTCTATATCATTTATGGTATTAGACCAAAAATGAGTTCTATCCCAATACAAAGTGGACCACATTACAAGAAACAGTGTTGAATGAATTTCGACCATTAAAATTTTTTTGGGGGCCATAAAAGTTTTGGATCAAGCTGATATTTGTTTTTACCCTTCATTTGGGTCTGTATGACCTAATCGACAAATTGGATGTCAAAATAAAAAGTACAGTGGGCCTTAAGAGGGTTTTAATGGTGGATATCCAATCACTATTGTTTTCATGTGGTGTGGTCCACCAGAGATTTATATGCCTCTCATTTTTTGTATCAAGCCCTAATATGATATGTAAAAATGGATGGATGACATGGATGAAACACATACATCATGGTGGGACCCATAGAGCATTGACCACCAGCCATGGGGCTGGTGTTAGGGGGAGTAGCGAATCCGTTTCCCTCTTGGAAGCCCTACGATGATGTCACCAAGTTTTGTGGGGCCCACTATGATGTATTTGTTATATCCACACCATCCATCCATTTTGAGATATTATTTTAAGTCATGAGCCAAATAATGAGGTAGATAAAAATCTGTAGTGGACCCCACCGCAGAAAACAGCGGGGAGAGTGATTCCCACCGTTGAAACTATCTTAAGCCCATCGTAATGTTTATTTGAAATCCAACCTATTCAAAAGTTAAAAAATACATGAAATATGGGAAAACACAAATATCATCTTGATATAAATCTTTTGTTGCCTTTAGGAGTTTTTAATGGTGGGCGTCACTGTCCCACTATTTTCTGTGCTGGGGTCCACTGAGCTTTGAATTTAACTCGTTCTTTGGATATTGCCCTAAAATGATCTCTCCAAATGGATGGAAGGTGTGAATATAAAACATACATCATGGTGGGGCCCAAAATGAGAGGTATACAAATATCAGGTGGACCACACCACATGAAAACAATAGTGATTGGATATCCATCATTAAAATCCTCCTAAGGCCCACTGTACTGTTTATTTGACATCCAATATGTTGATTAGGTCATACAAGGCCAGATGAAGGGGAATAACAAAAATCAGCTTGATCCAAAACTTTTATGGCCCCAAAATGTTTTTTAATGGTTGACGCTCATTCAACACTATTTCCTGGAATGTGGTCCACTTACGATTTGGATATATCTCATTTTTGGTCTCATACCGTAAGATGATCTTTAAAAATAGATAGACGACATGGATTAAACACATACATCATGGTAGGGCTCACATTGTCAGGGAGAGTAGCTAATCTGTTCCCCTTATTTGTGGTGTGGTCCATTTAATCTTTGGATATGATTCATTTTTTGGATAATTCTCTAAAATTATCTCGAAAAATGGATGAACGGTGTGGGTTGATCCCAGATTTTCGGTAAATCCAAAACTCGAGTGTACCATGCTATGCGAAACAGTGTTGAATAATGATTTCCGCCGTTGATACCTTCCTTAGGCCCACAATAATGTTTATTTGACATCCAACATGTTCATAGTATCAAAAAGATATAAATGAAGAGAAAACACAAACATCAGCTTGATCCAAAACTTCTATGAATGTTATTTTTAATGGTGAACGTTCAGTCCCTACTTTGTAGTTACTCTAAGCTTTGGACCTGCCCCATTTTTTTTTGTTAATATCTTAAAATGATCCAAGAAAATCGTTGAACGGTATGGAGAAAGTCAATCCATGACTTAGGTGGGTGAAGAGCTTTAAAATAAAGTCAATCCATGACTTGGGTGGGCCACACCACATAATATAATGGAGGGGGGTTTCCTTAGAACATTCATAATCATATATTGGGTCTGCCTAAATGTGATTCACATATCCACGGTGTTGATGTTCGACACACATCATGATGGGGCCCACAAAACTTAGTGATATCAATTCTTAGGTTCTCACAAGGTCAGTAAGTTGGGTCACAATTTTGACCAGAATATTGGGCCCATTTACATTCTGGTCCATTCACTCTATTTTACTGATCAATACCCTCAATTTGACTAGTTACTCGCCTCAATCAAGCTACATATGAGAAAGATATTGGGCATACCAAGATTGATCAATAATTTCAGTGAAATTTGATTTAAACATCTGAAGTTATTTACTCTTCAATTTGAACTGATTAGATTGTCCAAAAACGATTAAAGGTTCAATTAGTGGATGTGCCAAATCATTTAGTAATTTTATTTTTCACAGATAAATTTCAATTTCAATTTAAAAATAACATTTTTTTTCAAAATGTATATTTTACTCTTTTAACAAAATATCATTTTTATTGTAAAATATTTCAAAAAAAATTTAAAATATAAATTCTAAATTTTTATTTTCACAATCTCAAAAAATTTCTCATATTTTAATTTTTTCTCAAAAATTTCAAAATGCCATTTTTTTTTTTCTTCAAAAGCATCATTTTGTTCTCAATTTTTTTTTCAAACATTGTTAAAAATTTTAAACTTCTCAATATATTTTTTTTCATGTGATATTACAAATCATTTAAATATTATTTTTTAATTATATATATAAAAAATTATAACAGTTTTACCGACGAAAATTTTCGTCGGTAAAAACATTATTACTGACAAAAAAAAATTTCATCGGTAAAAATAGTGTTTTACCGACGAAAATTTTTTTCGTCGAAAAAAACATTATTCCCGACGGTTTTAGTTCGTCAGTAAAACTCTTACCGCGTAAGTTTTCAAAGTAGCGCAAAGATTTTCTATCTTAAAACAGTTTCATCGGCGAAAAATTTTGTCGGTGAAAACATTATTACCGACGAAAAAAAAAATTCGTCGGTAAAAGTGGT
Organism: Magnolia officinalis; assembly: GCA_021015155.1. Lineage (NCBI taxonomy): Eukaryota > Viridiplantae > Streptophyta > Magnoliopsida > Magnoliales > Magnoliaceae > Magnolia > Magnolia officinalis. Next base: position 20,482,080 of record JAJHSJ010000015.1, read on the forward strand.
GTTTTACCAACAAATTTTTTTTTCATCGGTAAAAAACATTATTCTCGACGGTTTTGGTTCGTTGGTAAAACTCTTACTGCGAAAGTTTTCAAGATAGCTCAAAAATTTTCTATCCTAAAGCTTATAACAGTTTTACTGACGAAAATTTTCGTCGGTGAAAACATTATTACCAACGAAAAAAAACATTTTGTCGGTACAAGTATACTTCTTGATTTTTTTTTTTCAAAAATTCAAAACAACCATTATCGACAAAACTTTTCGTCGGTAAAGATGGCTTTTACCTATGAAATTATAATTTTGTCGGTAAATGTAAACTTTTCAAAATTTTTTTTTTCAAAAATTCAAAACAGCCATTACCGATGAAAATTTTCGTCAATAAAAAGGACTTTTTCCTACGAAATTTTAATTTCGTCGGTACAAGTAAATTTTTTGATTTTTGTTTTCAATAATTCAAAACAGCCATTACCGAAGAAAATATTCGTCGGTAAAACGGACTTTTACCTACGAAATTATAATTTCGTCGTTAATAGTAAATTTTTGAATATTTTTTTTTTCAAAAATTCAAACCAGCCATTGTCGATGAAAATTTTTGTCGGTAAAATGGACTTTTACCTACGAAATTACAATTTCGGCGAAAATAATTTTCGTCGGTAAAAGTCCTTTTTACCGACGAAAAAAATTTCGTCAGTAAAAACCATATTTCTTGTAGTGTGTGTATTTATGATGTGTTGATTGTGGTGCTTGGCAACGTATATATATGGCAATGTATACATAGGTGTACACATAAAATCATCTATGTATAATGGTCGATTGATTAGACAGATGGTTGATGGATCATATGGATAGATGGATTTTGAAGTTTTATGGACAATGATGGTTTTAACAGTTGTATTCTTTTGATACAAGTTATTAAATGGATGGTCAACTGATCTTATAATTTAGACATTTTATAATAGTTAAGTTGTTAGGTATGATGGACAGTCTAGATTATTAATCACCGATCCTGATTATGTGCGTTGTACTTTTTAAAATCCAAACACCCACGTGACTAATGCATGCATGTGTTTCATTTAAAAAATATTTATAACTTAGATTAAATTTTTTTATTTAAAAAAACCTTTAAATTCATACTCTTAATATCTACTCATGCTACATGCATGCAAACAGGTGAGTTATATCACAAATGGATGGGCGGTTGTCATATATTGAAAATAAGATTTAAGTTGACTATGCGGTACCTCAATGAGCGGAGAGGTAGATGGACAATTGATTTTATGAATTTGTTACCTGGTTGTGAGATATGGGCATCAGATTTACAATTGTACGTATGGTTGCATGGATGGTTTTCTCATATTTTAAAAATTATAAGTTTGCCACCAAAATTCGTATATAGTTTGTGGACATCAATGACTTGTTAAACATGTTCTAATGTAAGAAGTATTCCAGTAAATTTATCCAAAGAAATGTGAGAATCATCACACTAATTTTTGTTTCATTTTTGGGTGGCCCAATTGGCGGATTCATATATGATGTACGGTTGGATGATAAAATATAGGTAAAATGATCAAACGATTAAGAGTCTAATGTTAACGTACGGTTATTTTCATACTTAGATAGGTGCAGGATGGGTTTTTAGTTGATTAGATAGGTGGATTGTTGGATAAACAACTTATATGATTAAACTACAATCCTGAAAATGGATGGATGAGTGGGTGATTGCATACCTATATGGTGTATGAATGGTTGGGTTTAGTGTATGTTTCATGGTTAGATTTGAGCTGGTTAATGAATGAACGGTTGATCTTAGGTGTATGAGTAAATAGAGTGCATGTATACATATACATATATATACATTAAAACCATACAATTATCAATCATACTAAATTAATCAATTACGCATATCACAACATGCACACTTTATGGATGCATGTATTCATGAATGATGAATAAATGCAAAGATTATGCATCAATGCTTAGATGAATGCAAGTGTGTATGTATGCAGATGCATGCAAGCGCACCAAAATCTCGGGTCATTACAGAGGTTCATCGTGGTGTTTTGCAGTGATTTCAAGCTCGACTGCAACATTTATATCTACATGATCTTGAGTGATTGTGACTGGAGTTACGATAATTTTTTCCTCAATTACAAAGTTCCTAAAGTTTGTGTTCCCACTATTTTCAGTGTCTTCAATAAACCTAGCATTTCCAGTCTCAACTATCCTGATAGAGTAGGAAGGATAGTAGAATCGATAACCTTTTGACATTTCCGGATATCCTATAAAGAAATAACTTATGGTTTTGGGATTGAGATTTCTTTAATGCGGGTTATAAATTTTGGCCTAAGCTGAACATCCCCAAATATATAGATATCGGAGACTTGGCTTTCTTCCATTTCACAACTCAAAAGGAGTTTTACTTACACCATTGCTGGGAACCTTGTTAAGGATATGAACCGAAGTTTTAATCGCGTCACCCCAAAGAGATTCTGGCAATGTCCAATTGCTTATCAAACTTCTCACTATGTCCATAAGGGTGCCTTTTAGTTACACTATTCTGCTTTAGTGTTCCAGGCATGGTGTATTGCGAGTCAATGCCACAATCTTGTAGATATCTAGCGAATGGCCCTGAATTACGAATTGATTCGTTATATCTACCATAATATTCATCACCACTGTTAGATCTGACGACCTTAATCTTCTTATCAAGTTAATTTTCAATTTCAGCCTTATAGATTTTAAAAGCATTCAGAGCATCTAATTTTTCACTAATAAGATAGATGTACTCGAAACAAGAGTAGTCATTTATAAAGATGATAAAATATTTGTGTCAACTTCAGGATGCTGTAGGGAATGGTCTACAAATGTCTATATGTATCACCTCCAAGAGTCCTACACTCATTGTTGCACTTTTCTTTTTTGTTCTGGTCTATTTTCCTTTAATGCAATCAATGCACACTTTATAGTCGGAGAAGTCTTGAGAATGAAGAATCCCTTCTCACACAAGCCTATCCAATTTCTCACGAGATATATGACATAATTGCCTATGCAATAACATGAAAAAAATTTCATAGTCTAGTCTTCGTTTAGATCCTATTTGATTTCCATGCATGCCATATGCATTATAGATGTGTGAGGCATTCACGTCTAATTGGTATAAGTTGTTCACTATAGCCAGTGCCAACTTTAATTGAATCAAAGTAAATATCTCAAATTGAAAAGAATAACTTGAATTTTTCAATCGAGAAATAGAGATCAAATTACGCCTTATAGAAGGCACACAAAATGTATCCACTAGATCCAATAAATGACCTGACTTTAACCTAAGCCTATATACTCCAATTGCCTCCATGTCAACTTTAACACCATTTCCTACGCGTACTGAGCGTTCCACATCAGTTGGTAGCCAGCTTTGCAGAAAGTCCTGCACAAAAGTGTATATGTGAATAGTTGTTTCTGAATCTATCTACTAAGAGTCTACCGACACATTAGTTAGATTGGATTCAAAACAGACCAAATTTATATTATTACCCTTTTGTAAGTGCTATATTTTATATCCCTGTTTGTTGTCAAATTTGTGGTGCCAAAATCACTGTTATATATCTTGCATAAGTGAAGCTCTCTCAAAGATCAACATTCATGAACAAGCTAAGCTCACAACAAACTAAGCTCTCAAGTACAAAGATCAAACTTGAATGCAAGAACTACTCACAAGACATGACTCAAGCTTCAAGACTTCAAGAAGAGTACAAGGCAGTTTATAAAGAATTCAAGACACTTTCAAGATTGAGCTACATCAAAATTTCAAGATTAAACTACATCAAGACTTCAAGGCACATACTTCAAGGTCACTAGTTCCTAATGTTTCAATGTCCTTACTTCATGGTTGAGGTTTGACTGACCTTAGGTTGACCTTAGAAGTAGGTCACTTTGGATACATAAATCGAATGTTTATTTTACATAAGTTTGGTCTGTTCTTCGACTAGTCCTAGGCCTTCTTCGACTAGTCCTAGAGTTGCTTCGACCAGTCTAAGAAATTCCTCGATCAGTCGTAAGTTTGTTACAAAAATCGGATAAATTCTGTTAGGCTTCGACTAGTCCAGGGATCTGTTCGACCAGTCGAAGGAACAGTGTCGACTGGTTCTTCGACCAATCGTAAATCTTCGACACAAAGTCCAGTGATAATTCACAAGTTCTTCGACCAGTCGAAGGAGACCTTTGACCAGTCGAAGGTGACCTACGACCAGTCGAAGGAGGCCTTCGACCTGTCGTAGAATGGTCAAAGCTTATCGCGCCCGATTTTTTTGAAATCTGTTATTTCTTCGACTAGTCGAAGGGCTCCTTAGACCAGTCGAAGATGCGATCTGCTCACCTATAAATAGAGCACGAATCTCAGAAGAAAACATCGAATTAATTAATCCATTCAAGTCAATCTTCGTCGAACTTCTGAGAGATAATTCTGTGCTCCATCTAAGCTAAGTGTGCTTATTTAATATTCTCTTTCCTTAGCTTTATTTAATTGATTTTGTTTCTGCTATTCCAATCTAATTTGATAAGAGGAATTGTTATTCCCTTTCTTTGGAATCAAAATCAATTAAGGCAAGCCCTACTTGGTTTAATTTAAAATCTATTAGAATTAGAACCATTGTAATTGAGTTCTGGACATTGAACTTGGACATTCAATCATCTACTCTGATTTGGTTCTACCGGGCTGCTACAACGAAGGAGATAATCAGGTATTTTACATTTAATTGTAAATTCCTTTCTATTTTGGTTTCTTTCAAGATTTGCCAGAAAAATCTTGTTGTATTGGTTATCTAAGGAGAGCCAGGAAAACTTAGAAGTGGGGTTTTTTTTTATTTTTTATTTTTTATTTTTTTATTGTGTAAGCCCACATACAAAGACACAATTGTAAAGGTTTTTGGTGAACCTGGGAAAACCTATTTTGTTAATGAACGCTAATATCCCCTGTGTGAGGATATTAGGAGTGGAGTAGCATTTTGTGTGGCTGTTGTTTAACAGTTGGTGAACACACAGGCGAACCACTATAATCCCTAGTGTTATGGTTGAATGATTTACATTTTTAATCTTTAATTATTCTTTTGTGGGATGTATGTATGTGGTGAATGTTGTAATCATTTAATTCAAGCATTGTGAGAATTTTGTAATAGTTTAAAATTTATTTTCTGCTATTCCTTTATCAGCTTGATATTAAATTTCTTTTAAAAGTTGTTCCAGTAAGGTTGCCCTGCCATTTTTATGGTGTATGGCTGTTCCTAGAACAATACATTTGTGATTACAATTTATTTCAATTCAGTTTGTATTAATTTCTTTATTCCTCTTTCGTTTGAGATTTGATACAAAGATCTTTCTAGAAATAAGGTTGTCCTACCATAAACTTTGGTTTTTGGTGAAAGGTTGTCCTTAGAACAACATTTGTATCAACCTCTCAAGATCTAATTTTTGAGGTTGTTTTACTTTCTTGCATTGTAATTTATTTTGGCTATCATATTCTTCTTAATTCCGCTGTTATAAGTTTTATTTGGCATTGTCCTATTCACCCCCCCTCTAGGACATATAGCTAGGCTTTTTCAAGTGGTATCAAAGCCTAATAGCTCGTTCTTATTGCTATTTATTTGGATTTATTTCCAGAGCTTACGATCTAAGCTATTTAAAAAGATGTCAAATTTTGATAGCCTTTCAGTCACGAGGCCTCCACCATTTGATGGCTCCAACTATGCCTATTGGAAAGCCAGAATGAGGATCTTCCTCAAATCAATGGATGAAAATGTGTGGAAAGCCACAGTAACTGAATGAAAACCTCCTGTCATGGAAGTTACTGGGGTTGATGGTTCAAAATCTATGAAAGTCACACCATATTACCAATGGACCACACTTCAGAAAAGTGAGAGTAGTGCAAATGCTAAAGCACTAAATGCAATCACTTGCGCACTATCACCGGATGAGTTCAAAAGAATCATTTCCTGTGATACTGCAAAGCAAGCTTGGGATATACTAGAATTGACACACGAGGGTACTACAATTGTCAAAAAATCTAAAGTCCAACTCCTCACAACCAGATTTGAAGAAATTCATATGGAGGAAAATGAAATGTTTATGGACTTTTACACTATATTGAATGACATTGTAAACTCAATGTGGGGTCTTGGCGATAAAATCCCAGAAAGTAAAGTAAAGTGTATGCAAAGATATTACGCTCACTTCCTGAACGGTTCAATTCTAAAGTAACCGCGATCCAGGAACTTCGTGATACGGATAATATGAGGGTAGAAGAACTAGTTGGTTCTCTACAAACCTACGAGTTAAACTTTAAAGCTCCTAAAGGTAAATCTATCGCACTAAAATCTTCTAAATATAATTCAGAAGAAAATTCTGATTCAGAAGATGATATGGCTCTTTTAGCTAAGAAATTTTACAAGATTTTTAAAAGCAAGAAAAGGGTTGATTTTCAAAAATCTAATGATAAAAAGAAGTTTAGACCCAAATCTTGAAAATCTTTGAAAGATAGTCAATGTTACAACTGTCAAGAATATGGGCATTTAGCAAATAGATGTCCTAAAAAGGACAAACCCAAGAAGAAGGGTATGTTGGCTACATGGGATGATGAATCATCTGAAGCTTCTTCTAAATCAGAAGATTCTGAAACTGAGTTGGGCAATGAGGTTAAAGCTCTTATGACTCTAGCCAAATTCACATTTTCAGATAATGACTCAACAAGTGAAGAAAATCTGAGTAGTGAATGTAAAAATGAAGATGATCTTCAAGACGCTTACAATGCCTTATATAAGGAAAGTTGTAAAATTGCTGTCAAACTTAAACTTCAAAAAGAAAAGTTCTCTAAACTCAAAGAATGTTTTGAATCACTTGTCTTAGAAAAATCACAAATTTCAGATTGTTTTGAAAAATCAAAATGCGATTTGGAATTCAAAAACTCCCTAATTATTGATTTGAAATCTGAAATTAAAAATCTTAAAACTGAAGTATCTTCTCTTCTGAGTCTAAAGGACACATGGAAATATGCCCAAGGAGATCCAAAGTTAGAGAAACTTTTATCCGGATCAAGAAAATGTGGCGATCTATTCGGGTTGGGCTATGATAAAAATCTACCTCCTAAACAAAAGTATACTCCTCCTATGTTTGTTAAAGGAGAGTCCTCAAACTCAAAAGGGAAAAGTACTTATCAAAATTTTTCTAGAAATTCAAAAACTTTTCAAAAACCTAGAAGCAGCCATGTCAACTTTAATCAGAAACGAAATCCACTAGCTGAAAAGATAGTTGATTTACTCAAGGAGCTCTTAAAATCTAATTCTATAGGTCATTCTTACAACTATAAATAAAAAAAAGACCAACTATATTCCTAAACCCAAAACAGTTATGAAATGGGTTCCAAAAGTCACCTGCTTGGTTGCTCACATTGCTTTCAAAGCAACAAGTCATTCAAAATGGTACCTAGACAGTGGATGCTCCAGGCATATGACAGGTGACAAAGCTTTATTCACGGATCTGAAAGATATGACTGATGGTTCAGTCACATTTGGTGATGGTAGCAACTGCAAGATTATAGGCCAAGGTACGGTTCAACTTTTTAATCTTCCTGTGTTTAAAAATGTTTTATATGTTGAAGGCTTAAAACATAACTTGCTTAGTATATCTCAAATATGTGATAATAACCATAGTGTTCGGTTTTCTAATCAAAGCTGTGAGATACTAAACAATAAGGGTTCTGTAATATTAACTGGACGTAGAACATCTGAAAATTGCTATATTATTAGCGAATCCAGCTCATCTAATCAAACATGTCACATGGTCCATACAGACGAGACTGATTTATGGCACAAACGTCTTGGACATGTACATTATCGAAATTTATATAGATTGAGCAAACGAGAACTTATAAGAGGTTTACCCAAACTTCAGAAAATAGATAAAATATGTGGTGAGTACCAGATAGGCAAACAAACAAGGAATTCACACAAAAAGGTGAATTCAAATACCACATCAAGACCACTCGAACTTCTACACATGGATCTGATAGGACCTACCAGAACGGAAAGTCGTGGTGGGAAAAATTATATCCTGGTAATAGTTGATGACTTTACCAGATTTACATGGGTAGTCTTCTTAAGGGATAAATCTGAAACCCTTGAAGAAGTAAGAAAAGTTCTCAGAAGGATTCAAACTGAAAAATGTTCTCAAATCAGTAAGATTCGTAGTGATCATGGATCTGAATTTGAGAATAGCAATTTTGAGAAGTTCTGTACCGACCAAGGAATATTACATGAATTCTCTGCTCCCAAAACTCCACAACAAAATGGAATTGTAGAAAGAAAGAATAGAGTACTTCAAGAAATGGCTAATGTCATGTTGAATAGCATGAAGCTCTCTAAAAATCTTTGGGCTGAAGCAGTCAACACAGCTTGCTATATTATTAACCGAGTCTACACTAGCAAAGATAATAATAAAACGGCTTACGAATTGTGGTTCAATAAAAAGCCTACTGTTAAATACTTTCAAGTTTTTGGCAGCAAATGCTATATTTTACGTGATCGTGAAAATTTGAAAAAATTCGATACAAAGAGTGATGAAGGGATTTTTCTAGGATATTCCTTAAATAGTCGTGCTTATAGGGTTCTGAACAAAAGGACTGGTGTGATTCAAGAATCCATCAATGTTGTCATTGATGATCACTTAAATAAGCCTATCTCTAATTCAGATAATGATGAAGTTCTAATCATTGATAAACCCGATACTTCATTAAATCAGACTGAATCTGAATTGAGGACTGTTAAAGATCATCCAACCACTCAAATTCTTGGAAACCCTCTCACTGGTGTTCGCACCTGTAGACAACTTGAGGATTTATGTAATTATGTATATTTTACATCCCAAATAGAACCATCCAATGTAAAAGAAGCTCTTGCTGATGAGAACTGGATTGTTGCGATGCAAGAAGAACTTAACCAATTCGTAAGAAATGATGTTTGGTATCTCGTACCAAGACCTAAAGATAAACACATCATTGGAACAAAATGGATTTTCAAAAATAAGTCTGACGAATGTAGAAATATAATTAGAACCAAGGCTAGACTAGTGGTACAAGGTTATACTCAAATTGAAGGAATTGATTTCGATGAAACTTTTGCACCAGTAGCACGTCTTGAATCTATCAGACTATTTATATCCATTGCATGTTCTAGAAAGATAAAGATCTATCAGATGGATGTAAAAAGTGCTTTTCTAAATGACGATTTACATGAAGAAGTCTATGTTGAACAGCCAATAGGTTTTGAAGATCCCAAAAATACTGATCATGTGTATCGGCTTAAAAAGGCACTTTATGGATTAAAACAAGCACCTAGGGCATGGTATGAGAAACTAACAAAAATTTTTTTAAGTCACAATTTTCAAATGGGATCTGTTGATAAAACTCTATTTGTTAAAAAACATAATGATCATATCTTAATAGTACAGATTTATGTTGATGATATCATTTATGAATCAACTTGTACTAACATGACTACTAAGTTTGCAGACTTGATGAAATCACAGTTTGAAATGAGCATGGTTGGGGAATTGACTTATTTCCTTGGTTTGCAAGTTAAGAAGCAACCTGAAGGAATATTCATCTCTCAATCTAAGTATGCATTGAATCTAATCAAGAGATTTGGATTTGAGAATGGCAAGAATTTCGATACTCCTATGAGTACTACCCTGAAACTCTCAAAAGACTATAATGGTAAAAATGTTGATTCAAAACTTTATCGGAGTATGATTGGTAGTTTGTTATATTTAACTGCTAGTAGACCTGATATTTCTCTAAGTGTTAGTATTTGCGCAAGATATCAATCTGATCCTAAAGAATCACACTTGATTGCTGTCGAGCGAATTATTAGATATGTCGCAAGTACTGTAAATCTTAGTCTCTGGTATCCTCATGAGACTAGTGTCCAATTAGCTGGGTACTCGGATGCTGACTGGGCTGGTAATCTAGATGATAGAAAATCAACCAGTGGTGGTTGTTTTTACATTGGAAATTGTCTAGTTTCTTGGTTTAGTAAGAAACAAAATTTTATATCACTTTCAACAGCTGAAGCTGAGTATATCGCAGCTGGTAATGCATGTACACAGCTTGTTTGGATGCAACGAATGCTGAGTGATTATGGAATTAAGCAAGATTCTATGTTATTGCATTGTGATAATTCCAGTGCAATAAATATTTCAAAAAATCCTATTCAGCATTCTCGTACTAAGCACATTGACATTAGATTTCATTATATTAGGGAATTGGTAGAAGAAAAAGTTATATCTCTGGAATATATTCCTACTGAAGATCAGAGAGCTGATATTTTCACAAAACCTCTTGATAAAATTAGGTTTAATAAGATGAAATTTGATCTTGGCATGTGTATTTCAAAATGATTATTTATGCCTACATGTATCATAGTGTATATATTTGCTAGGTTTAACTTCATTTTCTTTAAAAATTGCAAGAAATATGCTTTTTCCGGACTTCCTTCGACCTGTCGTGAGTGTACTCGACCAGTCGACCTACGACCGGTCGTAGATACCTACGATCAGTCGTAGATCTCGGAAATCACTTAAATTTGGGGATTTTTGCTTTCTTCCTCATTTCTTTTTTCTCTCTAGGAGCCGAGCTTCGACTTGTCAACCCACCATTCTTGTTCTTCAAGGTTAGTGTTCCATTTTTTTTTCTTGCAAATCAGTGTCTAGATTGCTTTCTTTTCTAACTTGAAGCTTTCTATTTTGGATTTTATTGAGATTTGGGGTTTGATTTTTGAAAAATCTATTTTGAAGAAACCCACTTCTCAATCCTTTGCAACTTCTTAATTCCTTGATATCCTTGTTGCAAATGGCTTCTAGAGGTAAAAAATCTACCTCCCGTGGTCCTTCTACTTTCTCCAGATTGACCAAACGTCATCTTCTTGAGCCTACTAATGATCCTTCTTATGTTATAGACCTTAGAGCTCGTAATGTGATTGTTGAACATCCTATTGATATTAACCATATTGCACCTTTTGGTATCCTACCTTTGCTTGAAGCTGTAGGTTGGGCTAACTTATTGCATTGGGGTGGGCCTGCATACCGGTCCATTGCTCAATCTATGTTTACATGCATAAGTGACTTCTCATTGGATAGTTTAACTTTTAAAATATCTACTAGTGAAGGGCCATTTGAAATTGATCGACATTTAATTTCAGCCCTTATGGAGATTCCTGTGAATGATGAGGGTATTCCTATCCATAACCTAACTGATAAACCCTCAATTTCTGAAAAACGTATGCTCACTAGAGATTTGTGCAACATGGATGTTCAATGGACACGAAAAGGGAATATCTTCCCGCAAGGTTTTTGTTACCCAAATACAGAGTGCTCCACAGAATCTTTGTGTCTAATCTGTATCCTCAGTCAGGTAATAAAACTGACTTGACCTCATTTATGGTACGTATTATTCATGTTATTTCCAGTGGTACTCAGATTTGTCTGCCATCCTTAATCTGTCATTTCCTTCTTCAGTTTAGACTCCATCCTGGTCATAGTGACATCCCTTTTGGTTATTTAATGACTGTATTAGCTACACATATGTTGGTCGATATGCCAGTTAATGAAGCACCTATTCATCATCTGATTTTCAACAACACTAATCTCAATAAGATGAAGCTGGAATTACTTCCTGAACAAGGTGGTAATGGTGGTGGTGCTGGTCATGAAGAAGCGGGGGATGATATTAATATGAATGATATCTTTGAGGAACTGGATTCTGATTCAACAAATGATCCAGATTTTGTACCATCTGATTTTGATGCACGTCTGAGTGCATTGGAGGGTAAAGTTGAAAATTTGAATGAAAAGATAGAAAACATGTCTGTTACTCGTGATTCTCAATTCAAGTACATGCGGAAATATCTTCGGCGATTAAACAAAGGCATGCACCAACTTGATCCCTCTATTCCTGCTCCGTCTTCTAGTTCTAATTCTGACTAGTCTTTATGGGATTTTCTGGTCTGTAATAACCTTATAATTTAGCACTTGGTTGACTGAATTTTAGTTGGATACTATCTATGTTTTATGCTGGATATTTATTCTATGTGATGCTATGATGAGTATCTCTATCTTTGGTTTGCTATAATCTCATAACTCCTCATGTTTACCCTCATCTATCCCTTTATTTAGTTCTCCTTTATTGTTGTTTCCTTTGTCATATAATGACAAAAAGGGGGAGAATGGTTTGTTCTTAATGATGTGATCGTGAGAGGAGTAGCATTGGTTATGTTACTCAGGGGGAGTATGTGTGAAGTAGTTGATTGTTGAACATTGAATATTGAGTATTGAATATTGATTTGCAGGTAAGCTAGTTGATATGAACTGGTTTATATCTCTTTAACCAGTTGTTTTACTTTATGTTTATCTTGGTTATGTGTTTTGTCACTAATTTGACAAAGGAGGAGATTGTAAGTGCTATATTTTATATCCCTGTTTGTTGTCATATTTGTGGTGCCAAAATCACTGTTATATATCTTGCATAAGTGAAGCTCTCTCAAAGATCAACATTCATGAACAAGCTAAGCTCACAACAAGCTAAGCTCTCAAGTACAAAGATTAAACTTGAATGCAAGAACTACTCACAAGACATGACTCAAGCTTCAAGACTTCAAGAAGAGTACAAGGCAGTTTATAAAGAATTCAAGACACTTTCAAGATTGAGCTACATCAAAATTTCAAGATTGAACTGCATCAAGACTTCAAGGCACATACTTCAAGGTCACTAGTTCCTAATGTTTCAATGTCCTTACTTCATGGTTGAGGTTTGACTGACCTTAGGTTGACCTTAGAAGTAGGTCACTTTGGATACATAAATCGAATGTTTATTTTACATAAGTTTGGTCTGTTCTTCGACTAGTCCTAGGCCTTCTTCGACTAGTCCTAGAGTTGCTTCGACCAGTCTAAGAAATTCCTCGATCAGTCGTAAGTTTGTTACAAAAATCGGATAAATTCTGTTAGGCTTCGACTAGTCCAGGGATCTGTTCGACCAGTCGAAGGAACAGTGTCGACTGGTTCTTCGACCAGTCGTAAATCTTTGACACAAAGTCTAGCAATAATTCACAAGTTCTTCGACTAGTCGAAGGAGACCTTCGACCAGTCGAAGGTGACCTACGACCAGTCGAAGGAGGCCTTCGACCAGTCGTAGAACGGTCAAAGCTTATCGCGCCCGATTTTTTTCAAATCTATTATTTCTTCAACTAGTCGAAGGGCTCCTTAGACCAGTCGAATATGCGATCTGCTCACCTATAAATAGAGCACGAATCTCAGAAGAAAACATCGAATTAATTAATCCATTCAAGTCAATCTTCGTCGAACTTCTGAGAGATAATTCTGTGCTCCATCTAAGCTAAGTGTGCTTATTTAATATTCTCTTTCCTTAGCTTTATTTAATTGATTTTGTTTCTGCTATTCCAATCTAATTGATAAAGGAATTGTTATTCCCTTTCTTGGAATCAATCAAAATTAATTAAGGCAAGCCCTACTTGGTTTAATTTAAAATCTATTAGAATTAGAACCATTGTAATTGAGTTCTGGACATTGAACTTGGACATTCAATCATCTACTCTGATTTGGTTCTACTGGGCTACTACAACGAAGGAGATAATCAGGTATTTTACATTTAATTGTAAATTCCTTTCTGTTTTGGTTTCTTTCGAGATTTGCCAGAAAAATCTTGTTGTATGAGTTATCTGAGGAGAGCCAGGAAAACTCAGAAGTGGAGTTTTTTTTTTTTTTTTTTTTTTATTTATTGTGTAAGCCCACATACAAAGACACAATTGTAAAGGTTTTTGGTGAACCTGGGAAAACCTATTTTGTTAGTGAACACTAATATCCCCTGTGTGAGGATATTAGGAGTGGAGTAGCATTTTGTGTGGTTGTTGTTTAACAGTTGGTGAACACACAGGCGAACCACTATAATCCCTAGTGTTATGGTTGAATGATTTACATTTCTAATCTTTAATTATTCTTTTGTGGGATGTATGTATGTGGTGAATGTTGTAATCATTTAATTCAAGCATTGTGAGAATTTTGTAATAGTTTAGAATTTATTTTCTGCTATTCCTTTATCAGCTTGATATTAAATTTCTTTTAAAAGTTGTTCCAGCAAGGTTGCCCTGCCATTTTTATGGTGTATGGCTATCCCTAGAACAATACATTTGTGATTACAATTTATTTCAATTCAGTTTGTATTAATTTCTTTATTCCTCTTTGGTTTGAGATTTGATACAAAGATCTTTCTAGAAATAAGGTTGTCCTACCATAAACTTTGGTTTTTGGTGAAAGGTTGTCCTTAGAACAACATTTGTATCAACCTCTCAAGATTTAATTTTTGAGGTTGTTTTACTTTCTTGCATTGTAATTTATTTTGGCTATCATATTCTTCTTAATTCCGCTGCTATAAGTTTTATTTGGCATTGTCCTATTCACCCCCCCTCTAGGACATATAGCTAGGCCTTTTCACCTTTCTTATGAGCCATTGCTTGTACTTTATGCAGTTTCTCTTCTGATGGCCCGACTTCATGCAAAAGAAACAATTTTTCTTTTTTAGCCCACTTATGTCTCAATCAAATCCCAAGTTGATTGCCAATTGTAGTTACTGAATGATTGGGAGGATCTGAGGATCCCTCATTATAATCGTGTTTCATTTTTCTGTTTCCATTATGTCCAGGTACATGTCCTGAGGTCACAAGATTAATATTCTGTCTGTTTTCAAAGGATTTTGAAGGTTCATATTTTTCTGGAGTAATGTCCAAATGTAACCATCCTAGGACTGTTTCTATGGACTCTATTCGTTGAACATAATTGGACCTGGTTAGGATGGGAACTAGATGCGTTTGAGTTGGAATTGCTACTGGTTGCAAATTATACTCACATTAATAGATTGTTTACATAAAACAATTCATGAATAAAATGAAATATCAGACAAACTTATCAATTCAATTGATTGGGGCTTTCAACTGAACTATCCAGGATGAAGATGGATCCAAGCATCTGATCCTAGCGAGAGTTGGTTACATCATCATTACTCCTCCTGTGGGAGGTAGTGATAATATGTAAGTGACCCTCTTGAACAGGAAGCTATGCTATGCTAGTTATGTAAATCTTTGACACTTAACACCTGAGGGTAGGACGAGTCTTTCAGCTTTACATGATTATAAGCACCATTTACTCCACCCTGTTCATGCTCCTGCCAAACAGTCATCTTCTGTGTATTCATCATTGTCCGTATGAAACGTAAACGTAACTGCATGAAATCCTCTAACTCAATCCCAATATCTTAAGTTTGTACTTGTAAATTTTTTATCGATTGAGGTCACTGTGGTGACTAACACGACTGAATCCAATCTCACGAATACAGATTTAGGATTGCGATTTTAATCCTGCCCACAATGGATTAACTATGAATTAGTCTGATTTGACCTAAAAGATGGTTCGTATTCATCGTTGGAAAATGAGAAACCTTAAAGAGAAACAGACAATTAGGTTTCACCATCCTCACTTCAATTGTCCATATCAACCCCTAAAAGATAGGTAATGGGCCCACAATTAAGTCAAATCAAGACTCTGTATGATCCGGTCATCATCAATGAGCATTACAAGTCCAGCCAATTTAAATGGATGGTTATATCCTTACATTAGTGTCCATGAGATGGACAGTTCAAATCCACATGATGAAAGGCCCATATTCTTTATTGTCCATCTAGTAAATGATCCAGATTATACGCTTATTTTAAACTGAATAGATGGCTCATATTCAAAACAAAAGCCCATAAACATGCTTAAAAGAGAAAACCCATTTATAAACACCAAATGACATCCAACAAGCTTTAAAAATAGGCTAAATCAAATTAGGTATAGGCCCAAAATTGGAGCTAACATCTGGTCAACCACCATGCCTTAATTGGGCTCATATTTAACTGAAATGGGTTTAAGAGGTGACTATTAATATAAGTGATTAGACAGATCTAATTTTATCCCAAACCTAAATTAGAGATCAACACATTCCAAAGGATGAAACAAGTCTTTCATACATGGTCCATTGGATAGCCTAGCCCACCTAAGAGAATTTGGGTTTATGAAAACCCATGCTCTTCAACATTGATAATACTCCCTTCTTCTCTCAAAACCTAGCTACTGCCCCTCTTTGCCCTTTTCTCTGTAAACCAGCAACCACCATATATCTCGGCCAATAAAAGGTTGTTCTATCCATCCATGGAAAAGAACGGTTGTTGCCGCTAATGCAGAGATGTGGAATCCCTGACTAGTAATCGAAGATAAGGGCGAGAGAGAATTGGATCTCAAGCATAGAGGCTGGACTTGCAGCGTCATGCATGATTTTTCAGAAATGGTTGTCAGTACTCTTCTCGACAATCAACAGTTTATGAATGGAAGAGAGCCACGATGAATGCAGACATGAGCTCCAATCAGGTATGTGCCACCATGGCTTCTGGTAAGAGATTCCCTTTTTGAAAAACCTTATTAAGAATTTTCTGCCGACTATCAATAGCAGCCGCAATCAATAGCAACCTAATCAAATTTCTAATGGCTAGATTTCGGAATCAAAATCCTTTACTGTAGAATTGATTCAAAAAATTCCTAATTGTTGATTTTGGGAATGGAAACTTTAATTGTTGACTTTAAGAATTGAAAAACCCCAATTGCTGGATTTAGGGATTGAAAACCTTAATCGCTGGATATGGGAATAAAAAACTCTAACTGTTCGATTTGGGAATTAAAATCCCTAATTCCTGATTTGAGAACCGAAATTCCAATTGCTATATTTGAGAATTAAAATCCCCAATTTATGTTATTTGGAAATCGAAATCCCTAATTTTGGGAATTAAAATCCCTGATATCTGATTTAGGAATTAGAATCCCTAATTGCCTGATTGATCCTCCATACCTTATGCACAATGGCTCTGATACCAACCGTTAGACTTTGTATATGGTTGTGTGGATACAACACATACATCATGGTGGGGCCTACATAATTTGGTGACACCACTTTAAAAGGGAGATAACTACAGAAGTCATTAGGAATTAGAATCCCTAATTGCCTGATTGATCCTCCATACCTTGCTACTTCTTTAATCAGTTAAACAATTTAGTTATGCTCCTAGTATTGTTGCGCAACAACTGGTGGTACTTTTGGACTAGCCTGATGTTGTTCTACATTAATTAAAAGGTTGATTTCAAGGAAAAGGTCACCCCCAGGTATCCCTTGATTCCTAACTTTTGGAATTAAGTTCATATTCTCATGTTTAAGACTCCTGAAATCTACTGGTGGTTGTGAATTCTATACGTCCTGGGCAGGAATACGTACAACACATCTGAAATCTACTTGTATTGGTGAATTTCACACATCCTAAATTAGACCAGGGATATGAATAGGTGGTGTATTTCACCTATAAGGGAAGTATATGTGGCACTGGTTGAACCAGTGGTACAGGTGCCAAATTCTCAATAAACTAGTATCAACCTGTTGTTGAAATGCAACAGGTGCTCTTTCAGAAAATAAAACCATCAATCAATTTATGCTCTCTATCTGGCCAACCATCCACCTATTAAAGGCTTCAATATGAGCTCTCAAGTATTCAACCTGAACTTGTGACAATTCCGCGATGTGTTGAATCCCTCATTGCCTATCCAACCATCCCGGCTGACATAATTTCAAGTAGTTCAATTCGAGACATCGATAATCTGTATAGATTTTGTGGAATAGGCACCAGACTAGATAGTGGGTTTCCTTGCTCAGGCACCCGTTGAACTTGCAACTCCTTGTCATGAGCAGGAGTCTCGTTGGCTACAATAATATTAGTAGCAGTTGTTGAAGCAATATGAAGATAAAGAAAGAAATTAATGATGGGTTCTTTCTCCAAAGATGAATAAGAAAGGACTTTCAGAATACTAGTGCAATCAAACAAAACGAAAAACTCATAATCAGTCACTAGGAACAACTGCAAGAATGCATCTCTTGAAAGAACTGCATGATATTAGATCAAAAACAAATCTAGCATATGAGCGTAGATTTGGATTACAATTAAAGATAGTTGCTAAGAATTATCACTACTTGATTACCGCTACTCCTAGAATAAGCTAAGATAAAAGATAGATTTAATTTGTAGATAATTGGTTAGTTTGTGTTGTGAATGTTGGTATGATATTTTGCTCCGTGGATTCCTCTATTATTTATAGAGTTTTGTTGTAGCTCATTCTTCAAAATCATTTTTCCATTATTGCAACGGTTACATTAGCTAAAAAGTTTTTTCCTATATCATTCTTTTTCTTACATTTCTCTTTTGCGACTATTCCTCTTATGTTACCTTAGCTTTGCTCCTCTCAATCACATTTTTGTATCCCAAACTGCTTGACCGCATTTTTCTCTTCATCCGTTAGACTTTTTAATAACTCGACCACAATACTCCGTCGACGAGTCACTAACGTGTGAAATTGGATTTATACCAGATATGATTCCATGAAAAGGGATTTGTGATCTTTTCATCTACCTCCTATTTCTCATGAAATGCCATATGTTGCTCTCCTATTGGCTATTTCCAGAATCGTCTGAAATAAGTAACAACAAAATAACTTTAAAAAAATAACTTATTTGCTAGTATCCAATTGGCCCTTTATTTGTAATTCTGTCTATTCAATTTCAAGTAAAAATATAATAGACCCAGTCAACTATGTGAAATTCAGCCGAGTCACCGGTATGACAACTTGAAGTGTCGACTCATTGGTTGATGAAACAAAGTTGAGTACCTAGTTTTTTAACAATGACTACAATACAAAGCAACAATATTACATATACCTCACTTGTTAAGGTAACTGCCTTTCTAGGTTGATGTTTGGAATTCGAATCGTTCGAATCACACTAAGTTGTATTAAGTTTACCAGCCATCGAGTCGGCTCGAAAGGTCTCTCTAGTCTACAATCAAGTGGACCCATGTTAATTCAACAACAATAGCAATGACTCATCCTTCCTACCATGGCACACATGTACGGCTATTCACACCATCCATGTGGTGGAGAGCATATAGCCCAAAAATCACGCTGATTAAGCATCCCAAACATCCATTTCCTGCTCGTCAGGTGTCCAAATTTCAATAGCCATTTCAACAATTACTTTCATCTGCTCAAATTCCGGTCAGTTGTTTAGATGGTCTCAAAAGCTTGCAACTTCCCCATGTGACATCATCATTTTTAGATGAGGATTTATATGATAACTACGCCGGGTATGACCCTTGATATGCATCAACTCATAAAGTATAAACATGACACATATTAACTCAATATAAAACTGACTTGATTGTGTAGCTCACTATCACTTATAAGAATTCTATAAGGTGGGCCTTATTGATCAACGGTCCAGATTGTCTTAAGGGTTGGATAATGTGATTGGGTGCACCAGTAGACCCCACTAAGCTGTGATGTGTCTAAAATTCGTGTAAGGGGTGAGATGCTATAGCTGTAATACACAAATAGTATCCAAGTGGGATTAGGATTACCAAATTCGTGTGGAGCCATAGGGAAGGGTGTTTTGATGGGTTTCAAACTCCTCTGCCTTCTATAGCTATAAGAATAGGGTTGAGTCTCCAATCCAACACTAATTAGAAAGAACTTCAACCTCATCATAGCTTCTTTAAGGGTGTAAGGAGAAGAAGACTTTAACATCCTATTTATAACAACAACGTCCCAACAAGGTACGTTATTCTATTCGATGATCTTCATACTTAATGCACAACAAGGTCCTTTTGTAATTCCACATACCAAGTTCATTTTAAGGCACGAGGGAAAGAATGAGGTTGATCAAAAGCTCAAGTGGATCCCACCACATAAAAAAAGATGATTAAACGACTACCATTGAAAACTTTTGGGGGATGCAGAAGTTTTCGATGAAACCAATATTTTTATTTTCCCTTCATCAATATTTATGTGAAGTTATGAATAAGTTGGATCTCAAACAAGCATCATGGTGGTCCCCAAGAAGGTTTCAACGGTGGGCATCATTATCTCCATTTATATTATGGACCTCTCCATTGATTTCTATAATGGGTCCACTTGAGCTTTCAATCTACTTCATTTTTGGGCTGATTCCCTAAAATGATCTCACCAAATGTTTGAACGGTGTGGATACAACATATACATCATGGTGGGCCTACATAACTTGCTGACATCACTTCCGTAGTAATTTTAGCCACCAAAGCCGTCATTTACTAACCGGTGTCCCTCTCTCATGATCCATATTAAAGGAGGGCCACATGAGGGTCAATCGACATCAAAGGTGAGGCTCACAAGATGGACGATCCATATTGAATGTTGGGCCCACATGATGGATGATCCCATATTAATGTGAGACCATATAATTTAGGGTCCACATTAAAGGTCGACCCATAATGATAATAGCCCACATCCAAAGCTAGCTGGTGCGATGGACAACCCACTTCAAAGGTGGGGTCTACATGATGGACAATCATTATCAAAGGTGGGCTCCACATCACTGGTAATGGACATTGAAGCTGGGCCCCACATAATAGATGATCCAATCAATATGGCCCCACATGATAGATGGTCCAGAACAAAGGTTGGCCCCTAATGATTGATGGTCTAGATTCAAGGCAAGCTCGACATGCTCGGCAACCCATATTGAAGGTGGGGCCCACATGATAAACAATACACATCAAAGGTGAGCTCCACATAATGGGCAATTAATAATGATGGGCCCACATGATAAACAATCCACATCAAAGGTTGCCCTATTGATGATTGGTTCATATCCAAGGTAGGCCATGCATGATAGACAACCCACATCAGAGGTAGGGCCCACATGATGGATGGTCCACGTCAAAGGTGGACTCCACATTATATGAGGTGGATATTGAAGGTGGGCCCTATATGATGGACAATAACATTGGTTCGTTGCCCTTAGGCCTGTAATTTTTTTGCTGATGAATGGAATTGGTGGCAACCGTCCACTTTTTGGAAAAAAAAAAAAAAAGACAATAACATTGATGGTGGGTTCCACATGATGGATGGCTAACATCAATGGTGGGCTCCACATGATAGGCGCTAGATATTGAAGGTGGGCCCCATATGATGGATAAGAATATTGATGGTGGGCCCCACATGATGGATGACTAATGTCAAATGTGGGCCCTACATAATGAATAATGAATGATGCACATTAAAGGTTGGCCCTTAATGATGAATTGAAGGTGCACTCCACATGATGGATGGCCCATATCAAAAGTTGGGCCCACACAATGAACAATCCACATCAAAGATTGGCCCCACATGATGGATAGTGGATGTAATGGGGACCAAACAGACTTGAACAGTTATTACTTACGATGTTTGAAATCAAACCTGTTTTTCTATTTTTTTGTAAGTATGTTGTTTACTAAATATACTTGTCTGGTGAATAAGTAGAAGCCCAATAAGCTACTTATAACATAAGTAGCTTATCTAACGTAACGTACGATCTAAAGTAAGTAGTGATTGGTTCCTATCGATCATTGAAGGTGAGACCAGCGTACAGTGGGGTCACATGAAAAATTCCTATGCAATTTGGGAAAGAGCAGGGTTGATACACTCACCGGTCTAAGTGATTTTACAATATTGTTCACGCTGTTATTATAATTTTTTATTTTTTATTTTTATTATTTTTATTTTATTTTTATTTTTTGTGTAGAAGTTTTGCAATTGTTCCATGATCTAAACCATTTATAACATTCATAATGAATACCATATGAACTAAAAGTTCAATTGAAAGGAAAAAACCTAGTCCTTTTATTGTCGGGCGGACAGATAAATGGTTCAGAATAAAATGTTACCATTCCACCAATAGAATGCTTATTATTTTATAGAAAAGGTTCTTCTATTCTGGAGTACTTTTGCTGCATATATCAACTGATTGCCCATGTGCATGTAACAATGGGCCCGCTTTTATCAACTGATTGCCCATGTGCACGTAACGTACAAATACTTAGCTTCTGCATTGTGTAAAAGAATCGTAGGAAACAAAAGAATGTAATGAAAGAAAGGAATCGAAGAAATAAGTTAAAAAGAGAAAGACAGGAGAAGATTTTGTACAAACACCTTTCAGGGGTTGCAAATCAATCTCACTATTTTTATTAGACGTGTGAATAAAAGACTTTTGTCGTCGTAGGGCTCTCAACGGGCCAGGCTTCGGCCAGCTTTTGAACTGTTCGGGCTGGGTCTCGGGGCTAGGTCTATTCAAAGTTGTGATTGCTAAGCCCAAGCCCAGCCCATTTACAGGTGTAGTTTTAGGCTTCTAGGGAAGGAAAAGAATATGATTGAGGAAAGAAAATAGTATAACGTTAAGAGGTTTTTCCATATAACCGCGTGCCTTTAGTGCTACAATCACCCAATTTAGAATATTTAAATTAACGAGCTTATGCTTTACACCATTACTCATCGCAACACCTGGCAACTAACTGTGTTAGTGCATTATACGGGTTAAAATCCGTATTTTTAAAAATGACAAAACTAACATCTAAGTCAGCCAGCTCTTTACTAAGAGTGAGATCATTTATGTTGAAGGCTGGAGCATATTGCATGTGGTTGTGTGGGGTCCATAAAGATGCCTGTGAAAATTTCACGCGTCCATCTGTTTTTAAAGACCACAATAGGACAGGGTTCTAAAAATCAAGCAGATCCAGATCTCATGTGGGCTACACCAACAAAACAATGGGAATAGCAGTGTCTACCGTTGAAACCTTCTTGGAGTTAATTACCATGATGCTTATATGCCATCCAAACCGTTCATAGAAATATTATCACTCAAATAAACTATAGAAACAAATATCATACTGATACAAAACTTCTGTCATAGCCAAGTGTTCAATCCCCACTATTTCGTATGGTATGGCCCACATGAGTCTCGGATCTTCCTGATTTTTTAAATCCTATTCTATTTTGATCTTTCAAAACAGATGGACAGTGGATTTACCATGGACGTCACTATGGGCCCTACATAGCCCCAGGCACGGAGGGTCACGGGCAATCCACTCCGTTGAAGGCAAACGGAAATTCAATGCCCTCCCTTTTCATCGGTGACACCAGCTCCTAGAGCTCACTGATTTCCTCTCCCCGGTACCTGTCAATTAGAGCTGGGCATCGGACCGAGTCGGATTGGATTGGGCCCAACCCGACTCGGTTCGAAATTTGCAGCCTCAAACCCGAACTCGCTTCGATCCGGTACTGAGTCTGGGCAGCTTACCCGATCCGATCCGATCTTTTGCTGGCCTAAACCGATCCGAGTTCGACTCGGTCAGAAAAATCGAGTCGGATCGGATTGGACAAGGTTCGGACTGGGTGTCAGTTTATGGATGTTTTGGATCTTGCACACGTGTTCTTGTTGGCCGGGTGGATGGACTGCCCATACACCCGTATGGCATTAGCAAAAGCCTTTAAAAGGTCGCGACTTTCCTTTGCCAATGAAACCGGAGAAATTTATGACTGTAGACCCCGCCTTTTATCCAGCGGTTTTTTTGAAGCAATATAAACTTAGAATACGCACTTGGATCTCCTCGTACGAAGTCAAAATTTCAGGACGAAAATACCCCTCCTCATGATGCAAACGGATTCGGTACTCCCCCTGCCACCAGCTAATGGTGGACGGTCGGTGGTCTGTGGGCCTCACCATGATGTGTGTTTTTCATCCATGCCATCCATATATTTTTCCAGATCATTTTATGGTATGAGACCAAAAATGAGGTATATCCAAATCTCAAGTGTACCACATTACGGAAACAGTGTTGAGTGAGCATCAACCATTAGAAACCATTATGGGGCCATAAAAGTTTTGGATGAAGCTGATTTTTGGTTTTTCCCTTCATCTAGGCCTGTATAAACTAATCAACAGATTAGATGTGAAATAAACAGTTCATTGGGCCCTAGGAGAATTTTAATTGTTAATATCCAATCAATATTATCTTATTGTGGTGTGGTCCACCTGAGATTTATATCTCTCTCATTTTTAGGATCAAGCCCTAAAATGAACTGTAAAAATGGATGAACGGAAGGGATGAAACACATACATCATTGTGGGGCTCACAGACCACCGACCACAGCCATTGGCTGGTGGCAGGGTGAGTAGCCAATCCGTTTCCTCTACTATTTCACTCCATTTCTTTCACTCCCTTAACGAAAAAACCTCCTCAAAATAACAGCCTTTCTCTCCCTTTCAACGATAAACCGAATCTCCGTGAATCATATTCTGCGTTTGCCTTTTTCCTTCTTTGCTAGGGTTACGTGAAATCCTAGTAAGTGGTTGTATTTCCAATCCTTGAAAAGGTTCAAAATATTCCCTCACTCCAAAGCACCACTCTTCAACCTACATTTGACCTGTACTATGGTAGTCGGTGGTACAAATATTTTTTAAAAAATGCTCAGCTCGTACAATTGCATTGCATGCGAAGTTCGATCAATTCCATGTGTTAGGCTTACTCAACTTCATGCGTTAGGCCTCGTTAATTTTATGTGTTGATCGGTCCAATCCACGTGGAAGTAGCTCATTTCCATTTGAAGCTCACTCAATTCCATGTTAGGGCTCACTCGATCTCATGATATGCTCACTGAATTTCATGTTTAGCCTGCTCAATTTCATGTTAGGATCGGTCAAGTTAATGTTTGCCCAACTTAATGTCATGGTAGATAAGCTAAGGTCAATTTAATGTTTGCTTCAAAAAATTTCATGCTAGGATCACTCAATTTAATGTTTGCCCAGCTTAATTTCACGTTAGATAAGATAAGGTCAATTTAATGTTTGCATCGATAAATTTCAGTTAGGATCATTCAATTTAATGTTTGCCTAGCTCAATTTCATGGTACATAAGGTCAATTTAATGTTTGCCTCGATAAATTTCAGTTAGGGTCACTCAATTTAATGTTTGCCTAGCTCAATTTCATGGTAGATAAGGTCAATTTAATGTTTGCCTCGATAAATTTCATGTTAGGATCGTTCAATTTAATGTTTGCCTAGGTCAATATCATGCTATACTCACTCGATTTAATTTTTGCCCCGCTCAATAGCATGCTATGGTCGCTCGATTTAATGTTTGCCCCGCTGAATATCATACTATGCTCGCTCGATTTAATGTTTGCCCAGCTCAATATCATGTTATGCTCGCTCGAAATATCGTTTGCCCAGCTCAATATCATGATATGCTCGCTCAATTTAATGTTTGCTTGTATAACTAAATTTATAGTTTGTCCCACTCAATTTTCTATTTGCCCCATTTAATTTCTAGTTTGCCTTACTCAATTCCACGTTCCCCCGCTCAATATCTAGTTTGCCCTGCTGAAATTAATTTTTGCCCCGGTAAATTTCTAGTTTGCCCTGCTCAATTTCATGTTTCCCCTGCTGATTTTCTAGTTTGCCCCGCTAAATTTCAAATTTGCCCTGGTCAATTTCATGTTTCCCCTGCTCAATTTCTAATTTGCCCCAATCAATTTTCATGTTTGCCCCACTCAATTTGTAGTTTGCCCCACTCAATTTTAATGCTTGTCTCGTTCAGTTTCTAGATGGCCGCACTAAAATTTCATACTTCCCTCGATCAATTCCTAGTTTGAGTTGATCAAGCTCCATGTATGCCTCGCTCAATGTCATGATACTTAGTGTCATAAAAATAAATGAGCACCATATGAAATCATTCGTATCATTGAAGGCCTAATCCGTATGAGCGTTAGTTGTTTATTTGATGCTAGCTCAGTGAATTTACTGATGGATTTATTCGATGCTAGCTAAGGTCAATTTAATGCAAGTTAATGCGCATGTGTTAGGCTTAATCAATTTCATGCATTAGGCTTATTGAATTTTATGCGTTGATGGGGATTACATAAACTCGATTTAATGTTTGCTTGCATAGCTTAATTTATAGTTTGCCCCACTCAATTTCATGCTATGGTTGCTAAATTTCATATTTACCTCGCTCAATTTAATAAAATACAATACGAAATCATGATATAGAAGGCCTAATCCATATAAGCTCTGGTTGTTTATGTGAAAATTTAACACGTTACTTACTCTTTATTTCCTTAAGATTTGTATCATTCTCATCTATAAGGGAAAGTGAGTTTTTGGTCTTCTATTATTTAATTGAGTTTTGTCTTGTGGCAAGCTTCCATTGTTTTAACTATTTATTGATAATTTGTCATTGTATTGATTTCCAGATAATGGCTACGAGAATCATCTGTTACCATGCTGGGGAGTTAGAATGTGAAAACAAGTAATGGACGTACAAGAGTGGAAGTACGAAAACTATTTCGCTAGATGTTGATATTATGTACGAGGAACTTCTATCTAGAATGTACATGATTATTAAAAGTACACCAATAGATTGTGATATTCGGATGCAAGTTTTGTATCCATGCTCCAATAAATCAATCCCTCCGACTGTACTTGAGGACGATGATGATGTTAAAGAGTTTCTGGCAACACAGTTGGAGCATTCGAAAAAGTTCATCCCTTTAGTTATCGAGACAATCCAACACATTAATATGACAACACATGTTGACAGTGTGGCAGAAGAGCATGTCATGGAATTTGAATATAAGCCAAATCCATTACAAGTACGAGGAACAAATGATCACCTGCCCGAGCCGCCCCAAACATCAAAATTTGTGATTACCCAAGTTAGGGGTGCACATGACCTTGACCTCATTTGTGATTACATGACACCGCCTCTAGTAACAACAACAGATTTCCTATCATCATCCACAGCCCGAAGATACATCAATCCTGAAAGCGACATCCCGCATCCAAACCTTCCCGAAACATCAAACTTCAACACCCGTCAAGTTCTCGTGCTGTTTGATGATGCTGCATTCACCAATGCAACAATGATGGAATATACGGATTCGTTGAGTGAATCGATCGAGATAACCGTTTGGCAAACATTTAAGGACAAAAGTCGGTGCTAGCATGTTTTGAGCCAATTTTCCCTTCAAAATAAATTCCAGTATAGGGTACTGTACTCAAATTCTAGGAGATTTACAGTTGTATGCTTTAAAGATAGATGCGAATGGAGGATTCATGCATCACACGTGAGTGATTCAGAGATTTTCAAGATATGGACTTATACATCAAATCACACGTGTAGCATGTCATGGATGAGGTGCGTTCACCGGCAAGCAACCAGTAAGTTAGCATGTGATTTGGTTGTTAGCCGCATCGAGTAATGCCTGGGGTTGAGGCCACGTGATATTATCTTTGCCATGCAAGAGAAGTATAATATTGTTATCAGTTATAGGAAGGCATGGGCAGCTAGGGAGCTTGCAATCAATCACGTGATGGGGTCTTATGAAGACACCTACAATCAACTCCCCTTATATTTACATGAGTTGAGGATGGTCAACTCAGGGACAGTGACTGCCCTACATGTTAACAAAGAGACTTTCAGGTTCGAAAGATATTTTGTTGTGCTCGGACAATGCGTTAAAAGTTTTCAAAAATCATTATGGAGGGTATTAGCCATTGACGGGACACACTTAAAGGGCAAATACAAGGGTGTTCTATTCATCGCCACGGCCTTAGATGGGGACAATCATATATTTCCAGTTGCGTTTGGCATCGGGGAATCGGAGAACGGTAGCAGTTGGAATTGGTTCCTTACTTACCTTAGCAATGCGATAGGGTCTCTAGAGGATCTTGTGATTATATCTGATTGTCATAAAGTTTTACTGAAAGTGGTTCCCCAAGTCTTCCCACGTGTAATTCATGGCTATTGCGCGTATCATACAGAAACTTGGTGGACACCTTTAAAGACAAGTCATTGGATGTAGTGAAAACATGTAGGGTGGTTGAATTTGAAAAATTAATGGATGATATCGAATTGGCCAACCCCGCAGTACATGCATAGCTAATAGAAATCGGATACGAGAGATGGGCATCTTCGCACTTTTCACGAAAAAGATTCAACTGGTTACTACAAACATTTTCGAGTGTGTTAATGCCCTTTTCAAAGAAGCACGTAAATACCCAGTTACGAAATTGAAGAAGGGGTTAAATTGAAGATATAGGAATTGTTTTATAAGAGAAGAGAATTTGTGGCATCGTTTGTAGGGCCATTGACACCATGGGAGGAGCAATAGTTAAATGATCTTGTGCAGAAGGTGTGAGATGTTCGCTGTCATCCTATTTCTCGAGATGAGTACTATGTTGTGGGAGATTATAATGATACAGTCAAGGTCAATAAGTTTTCGTATACATGTCGTGAGTTTGGCGTGAAGGAGTACCCTTATATGCATGTCCTGTCAGCATGTATAAACTACAATCTCCCTTATTACTCATACTGCTCCCCATTCTACACGGTGCAAAATTACATAACCACATATAGTAAATCGGTGTACCCAGTATGTGACAAGAGTGAGTGAGAAGAAATTTCAGCGGGCTTCAAAGAATATTGTGTGCAAATTAAACCGCTAGGACAAAGGAGGTCAGCTGGAAGACCCAAAAAGCTTAGAATTCCATCGCGTGGAGAGGAATCGAAAACAATAAAGTGTGGGCGATGCAAACAAACTGGGCAGAATCGCCAAAAACGCAAGTTTCCCATACCTGAAAAATAACATACTTTCTAATTTATTTAGTGTTTTGATGTATAACATACTTTGTAATCTTGGTGGATGATAAATGAATTTATACTTTGTCCCACTGTATTTTCAGTTTGTCCTGCTATGCTCGTCGAAAACGAAAATGCACATGGAAGTCAATGCAAGGCATACTCCATGGATACTAGAATGAGTAAAAGCAAAAATATGCCTCATAGACAGGAACTTCACAGGCATAGAAGGGAAACCCCTTGGCCCGCTTATTTTCATGAGAAATTCACTGAATTCCTAGTTTGCCCCGCTCAATTTCATGTTTCCCTCGCTGAGTTTTTAGTTTGCCCCGCTCAATTTAATGTTTGCCCCGCTAGGTTGTTGGTATGCTCTGCAACATCAACTAGAAATTATATCTAGTAATGTTCTAAACTCTATACTATCTGGGGTATTTTATGAAACACTTGTTGATTTGCTGATTTATGTATGAAGGCGAATATTTAGAGACTCATATTCATATGTATCCAATGTTCAAAGGCCAGGATCATTATTGCCCCGCGGTTTTTCTAGTTTGCCCCGTTCATATTTCAATTTGCCCCGTTGTTTTTCTAGTTTGCCCCGCTCATATTTCAGTTTGCCTCGTTGTTTTTGTAGTTTGCCCCGCTCATATCTCAGTTTGCCTCGCTGTTTTTCTAGTTTGCCTCGCTTAAAAATTAGTTTGCCCCATTGTTTTTCTAGTTTGCCCTGCTCATATTTCAGTTTGCCCCGCTATTTTTCTCGTTTGCCCCGCTCATATCTTAGTTTGCCCTGCTATTTTTCTAGTTTGCCCCGCTCAAAAATTAGTTTGCTTCTATAATTATTGTTTCCTTCCATGTATATTGATTATACAATTAGTATTTTCTTGTTATACATAGGTTGTATATCTCTATAAAAGCCCCAATTGAGGCTAAAGCAATACATAGAGAAATTGGGGAGAATTCTCCAAAAATCCTCCTATTAGGTTATCACTCAAAAGGTTGACACATTTTCAATGGCCGAGTCACTAGTCAACTCACTAGAAAGTTTTACCTGTGTCTTTGATTTTGAATTTGTTGTCAATTGCAATCAGGTTGTAACTTTTATGTGGCCTTCTGAGTTGTATGTAAAATCTCTGACTTGGACCATTATTTGGCATATGTAAATATTGACATGTACTACTCCTGTGCACTCTACTTTATTCTCTTTTTATGATAGTATAGTTCTTTGCATTAAACAGAATGATCTCCTTGGGAGTTTTTGATCTCCTCATCACTGCTGAGCTGAGATTGTACATTGTTTGGATTTATGCAGGGGATCTATTTTTCATTACACATAGGAAAAGTGGATTTTGGAATCTTTATATATGGGTAAATCTCACCATTTAAAGGTAATTGCAATTGAAAACATGCAACGTAACATGAAGTGCATAAATAAATTTCATCATAACACCACATTGCGCAGATCAAAATAAGTACCCCAAGTTTGGGTACTAAAATCAATGTCACCTTCATCAGTCAAAGTAAAATTCACGCCATTATCTAAAGAAACAGTTGGAAAATAATATCCGATAGGCTTGGCATCCCAAAAAGATACTTGATGCACAAGCCAACAGACATGACTAAATATAGTCTACACTACGTGAAAAATGGAAAAAAAAAAATGACGGATTAAGAGACAGTCCAGGACCGTCTCTAAAATTCCTTGGTTTAAAGACTTTTAGATGGCTCTTGACTGTCCCTAATATTGTCTTAAAATGTTGAACGTCTACAAATCATTTAAGACGGTCGTCGACTGTCTTATATGCGATCATCTGAGACGGTCGTCCGCATTAGAGATGGTCCTTGACCGTCTTATATGCAGTCATCTAAGAAGGTTATTGGCCGTCTGCATTAGAGACGGTCATTGGCCATCTTTTACTTGTAATCTTAGACTGTCAAAGACCGTCTCTATTAAAGACGGTCCTTAGCCATCTTAGAGCCCTGTCGAAGACCGTCTCTATTGGAGACTGTCAAGGACTGTCTCTATTGGAGACTGTCAAAGACCGTCTCTATTAGAGACGGTCATTAGCCGTCTTAGAGCCCTGTCGAAGACCGTCTCTATTAGAGACTATCAAGGACCGTCTCTATTTAATGCTCAATTAAGATTCTCGAAAAAATTATGAATTTCGAAAAACAAAAATAGTTAAGAAGCTTAGAAAAATAATTAACAATGTTTAAGAAATATTTAAATTTCGAAAAACAAAAAAGTTGTTGATAATTTTGAAAAAAAAAATTGATAAAAAAATGATATTTTGAAAAAGAAAATTTAAAAAATTATACAAAATTGTGAAAATTTTAACAAATTGAAAAAAAATATATTTTTTAAAAAATAAAACTAGATTTTGTATTTTGACAAGAAAAATTGAAAAGTTAGATAACAAAAGTGACATTAAAAAAATGATATTTTGAAAAAGAAAATTTTAAAAATTAAAAAAAAAATTTGTGAAAAAATTGACGAATTGTAAAAAAATATATATTTTAAAAATGAAAACTAGATTTTGTATTTTGACAAGAAAAATTGAAAAGTTAGATAACAAAGTGAGATTTCGATAAAAAAAATGATATTTTGAAAAAGAAAATTTAAAAAATTAAACAAAATTATGAAAAAATTGTCAAATTGTAAAAAAATATATTTTTTAAAAAAGAAAACTAGATTTTTTATTTTGACAAAAAAAATTGAAAAGTTAGATAACAAAAGTGAGATTTTGATGATGTGTTGTATATCCTTGCCGCCCATACGTTTCTCCAACCCATTTTTGGGCCTGGTATAAAAGATTGTGTAGATTTAATTCTTAAGTGGACCACACCACTGGAAAGAATGATAATATAGTACCTCGCCATTAAAAATTATAAAGGGCCCATCGTAAGGTTTTAGTAATGTTTATTTGCAATCCAACTTGTTGATAATATAAAGAAGATCTAGATGAAGGTAAACTACAAAGACCAAATTGATCTAAAACTTTTGTGGCCTTCAAAAGGTTTTTAATGGTTATTCATCATATTGTTTTGATTGGTATGGTCCACCTAAGATTATTTAGTTCTTATGATTTGAAATCACATCCTAAAATATGATGGAAAAATATATGGACGGTGTCGATATACATAAAATATATTAAGGTGGGCCCTACACGGTTAGATTAACACCCATGAAGGAGTAACCTAAAATAGTGAAATGATACTATACGGTCACCTCATGGGAACTTCCCATGAGGTTAATCTGTGTGCGCCCCACCATGATGTGTGTAGAACATTAACACCATGCATTTGATGTGTCCCCTTTAATTAAGTCCAAAAATCAGTCATATATGAAACTCAGATGGGCCATAGCATCTAAAATTATGTGTGGCCCAACCAAGTCATGGATTGACTTTAGTTTTAAGCTCGTGGCCTACCATGGAATGGTGCATCTGACTGATGGGGCAGATCCAAAGTTTAAATGGACCCACACCATAGAAAAGAGTGGGATGGTGACACCCACTATTGAAACCTTTTTAGGGCCCGCCACGATGTTTATTCGAGATCCAACCTGTTTATAAGTTAATACAGACATGGATGCGGTTGAAACTTGGTCAGACCCCTCATCTAAGTGGGACACACATAATGAGTGGGTTGGATATGTGAATCACATTTAGGCAGGCCCAATATATGATTATGAATATTTTAAGGAAACCCTTCTCTACTACATTTAGGTGAGTTACTTGTTATCCTTACCAGAGTAAACTCTGTGGGGTCCACTGTTATTTATTTATTTTATCCACTCCATTCATCCATGTTAACAGATAATTTGAGGTCTAAAGAACGAAAATGAAGCATATCCAAAGCTCAAGTGGACCACACCATAGGAAATAGTGTGATTGAACCTGTTCCATTTAAAATTTCTTGGAGGCCATAGAAGTTTTGGATCAAGCTGAAGTTTGTGTTTTCTATTTATTCATATATTTTTGATATTATGAACAACCTTTAACCGTTTTTGGACAATCTAATCAGTCCAGATTGAAGAGTAAATAATTCAGATGTTTAAATCAAAATTCACTCAAATTGTTGATCAATCTTGTTTGCCCAATATCTTTCTCATATGTAGCATGATTGGGGTGAGTAACTAGTCAAATTGAGGGTAATGATTAGTAAAATAAAGTGAATGGACCAGACATGTAAAATGGGTTAAATATTCTAGTCAAAATTGTGACCAAACTTATTGACACCCTGAGACTCTAAGAATTAATGTTAGTAAGTTTTGTAAGGCCCATCATGATGTGTTTCGAACATCAACACTATGCATTTGATAGAAGTTTTAGATCAAGCTGATGTTTGTATTTTCCCTTCATTCATATCTTTTTGATATTATGAACATGTTGGATAGCAAACATTACTGTGGGCCCAAGGAAGGTATCAACAGTGGAAATCATTATTCCACACTGTTTTGTGTGGCATGGTCCACTTGAGTTTTAGACTTACCGAAAATTTGGGATTAACACACACCGTTCATCCATTTTTTGAGATCATTTTACAGAATTATCTAAAAAATGAATCATATTCAAAAATTAAATGGACCACACCACAAATAAGGGGAACAAATTGCTACTCCCCCTACACCATCCAATGGCTGGTGGTTGGTGTTGTGTGGGCCCCACCATGATGTATGGCCCCACGACCATTTTTTAAAAACTTTTGAACCAGTTGGATTTCAAATAAACATTACAATGGGCCTTAGGATAGTTTCAATGGTGGGAATCACCCTCCCGTTGTTTTCTATGGTACTACAGATTTTTATCTATCTCATTCTTTGGCTCGTGACTTAAAATGATATCTCAAAATGGATGGACGGTGTGGATATAACAAATACATCGTAAGTTTATATATATATATATATATATATATATATATATATATATATATATATATATATATATATATATATATATATATATATATATAGGTACTATGCGCTCGAGCTGATGGGAATGTCCCATGAGGTTGAGCTGTGTGGGCCCACCATGATGCGTACCCCATCAGTCAGATGCACCATTCCATCGTGGGCCTAGGTCTCAAAAATCATGACAATCTGTGACTTGTGTGGGCCACACCACATACAGAAGTGGAGAGGGGCCGTGCACCATTAAAACATTCATGGGACGTTTTTTGGGCCCATCGAGATGTGGTTTGCAAATCCAGCCCATCCATTATGTGTGTACCACTTGGATGAGGGTTTAGACCAAGTTTCAGTAGCATTCAAAACTCAGGTGGGCCCCACCAAGTGCTTTTATATGTTTTTGGCATGTCGTCACATGATTTTAGATGGTATGGCCCACCTGAGTTCCGTATACGGCTGATTTTTGGGATATCCCATAATTTAAAGGGGACCCATCAAATGCACGGTGTTAATGGTCAACACGCATCACGGTGGGGCCCACACAGCTCGACCACACGGGAACTTATCATGAGCTCAAGCGCATAGTACCTAAACCCATATAGAAAAGGTATAATGCACTCGAGCTGACGATAAGCTCCCTTGAGGTCGAGCTGTGTGGGCCCCACCGTGATGTGTTTCGACCATTAACACCGTGCATTTGATTGGTACCCTTTAAATATGGGATATCCCAAAAATCAGCCGTATACGGAACTTGGGCCATACCATCTAAAATTATGTGAAGACACCGTTAAAACATATAAAAGCACTTGGTGGGGCCCACCCGAGTTTTGCATGTGCCTGAAACTTGGTCTGAACCCTCATTCAAGTGGGACACACATAATGGATGGGCTGGATTTGCAAACTACATCTCAGTGGGCCCTCAAAAATGGTTATGAATGTTTTAATGATGCACGGCCCCTCCCCACTTCTGTATGTGGTGTGGCCCACACAAGTCACAGATTGACTGTATTTTTGAGACCTAGGCCCATGATGGAATGGTGCATCTGACTGATGGGGTAGATGTTCAAAACGCATCACGGTGGGGCCCACTCAGCTCGACCTCATGGGGCGTTAAAATTAGCTCGAGCGTATTGTACCTTTTCCCATATATATATATATATATATATACATACATGGAAAAGGTTCTATCCTTCGAGCTCATGGAAACTCTCCATGAGGTTGAGCTGTGTGGGCCCCACCATGACATGTGTCGAAAATCAACACCGTGCATTTGATGGGTCCCCTTTAAACTATGGAATATCCAAAAATCAGCCATATAAAGAACTCCGGTGGGCCATACCATCTAAAATTATGTGAAAACATGCCTAAAACATATAAAAGCAGTTGGTGGGGCCCCACCTGAAATTTGGATGCATCTGAAACTTGCTATGACCCCTCATCCAAGTGGCACACACATAATGGATGGGCTAGATTTGTGAACCACGTCTCTGTGGGCCTAAAAAATAATTATGAATGTTTTAATGGAGGGTAACCCCTCTCAACTTTTGTGTTCGGTGGTCTGTGGGCCCCTCCATGATGTATGTGTTTCATCCATGCTATCCATCTATTTTTATAGATCATTTTATGATATTACAAAAAAAATGAGTTATATTCCAATCTCAAGTGGACCACATTACAGGAAAAAGTGTTGAATGATTTCGACCATTAAAAACTTTTTGGGAGCCATAAAAGTATTGGATCAAGCTGATCTTTGTTTTTTCCCTTCATCTGGACCTTTATGACCTAATCACAGATTGGATGTCAGATAAATAGTACAGTGGGCCTTAGGAGGATTTAAATGATGGATATCCAATCACTATTGTTTTCCTATGGTGTGGTCCACCTAAGATTTATATCCCTCTTATTTTTAGGACGAAGGCCTAAAATGATCTTTAAAAATGGATGAACGGATTGGATGAAACACATACACATGGTGGGGCCCACAGACCACCGAACACCAGCCACGGGGCTGGTGTCAGGGGGAGTAGTCAATCTGTTCCACCCTTAAAACCCTCTCTCTCGCGCCTGAAATCTCTTTCTCTTGCGCGCACGCCCCTCCCAAAATCCAAACCCTCTCTCTCCCTCTCTCTCAACCTCACTCTCTCAACCTCTCTCACTCTCTCACTGTCGCGCACCCTCTCTCTCTCTCTCTCAGTCCCTCTCTCTGTCTCTCTGTCTCTCTCTGTCTCTCTCGGTGCTCTCTCTCTCGCGCATCCTCTCTCTTTGTCTCTCTCGGTGGACCATGATCGGGGCTCTAACTCAAACAGGTCTCTCTCTCTCTCTCTCTCTCTCTCTTCTCTCTCTCTCTCAATCTCTGTCAATCTCAATACCGATTGAAACGATTTGGGGATTTATGGATTTAGGGATTTAGGGATTTGGGGATTTGTGGATTTAAGGATTTAGGGATTTAGGGATTTGGGGATTTATGGATTTGGGGATTTAGGGATTTAGGGATTCAGGGATTTAGGGATTTAGGGATTTGGGGATTTGGGGATTTAGGGATTTGGGGATTTAGGTGGGCATTTCCATCTCCACTGTTTCATGCGGTCCTCCTTGATGTATGTATTGTATATTCATGCCATCTCTATTTTCAGTTGAGGGATTTTCAGAGCTTGTCATGGCAGCAAGAAGAGGTGGCAAAAGGAGGACAAATCTATGGTGGCTCACTCTTCTCTCCACCTTATGGATGACTTGCCACAAGACCAATAATAGGATATTACAGGATTAGTTGTGCTTTTATTGGAAGTGATGTTTCAGAAGGCTAAGATGCTTGTTACTGAATGAGCCAAGATCATATAAGGATTTTGTCAATAGGCCTACAGGTCTTCTTAGGGAGATTCTTCTTCTTTTTCTTTTTATTAATTGGGTGATGCTTCATACTCTTTGAATGAACTTTGGGTTTCCTTAATGAAGCTTTTTTGGTGCCCCTAGAAAAAAAAAAAAAAGACATCCTAAAGTGTCTGGACTTTAGATTTGATATTATTTGAAACTACCTTGCCTTCAGCATACATATGTTGCCTTTTCTATTATCATCAGTAATTAGTTCCCCACACTACAAGCTGCACCTCAGACATATCCAGATTTAACAAAGGGTGAGTAGCTCCTGCAGATGTGTACGAATACTAAGGTTGATGATGTAGGCTATTTTCATCACTCCCTCGATAATTCATTGAATAATGTCCCTACAAGTTGCAGGGTTTACCTCACAGCACTTTCCACTAACAAATGATAAACCACACATTTTGTACACACTTATTTTCAGTTTGGCTGATGGCATAATTTTTAAAAGGAAAAATGGGTGGGAACTATCAATGGATGTCTCAGTAAAATCTTCAAATAAGCCAAAGGAGAAATGATATGATGCAAAGCATACAAATGGAAGTTTCTTCCTTCAACCATAGAACACACATGGTCACATGATGGATTTACACTTTAATATTGTATCCTTTATTTAATCGAGCTTTGAAGAAGTTAGATTTTTATGATTCATCATGGTTTCTTGCTTCATATGGGTCTCTTTAATCACGATTTCATTTGCTGTTTGCTTTTAATAAGCATTACCAGATCTCACTTTCAATAAGCATAACCATATTTCATTTTTTCTCGTTCTACTTCTTTTTGTGGTGAATGTTTTGCTCCCTTCTCCCTCATATAATTTCCCCTTTAAATCCTCTCTAGATGCCATTGCAAGATTGGAGGAGGCACTGGAAATAAATCCCAGAAAGCCTGATACTCTCTGGTGCTTAGGAAATGCACTCACTTCCCAAACATTTCTTAATCCCAATTTTGATGTAGCAAGCACTGTTTTCAAACAGGCAGCTCAATATTTCCAGAAAGCGGTGGATGAGGTACCATCATGGATTTCTGTTATGGCTTGTTCATTTATGCACACATTATTTTTTTTTCCTATGAATCATGTAAGCATGGACCCACACATTATTTTATAGATGAACTTAGAGTGGTGTGCCTTTTTCTTGTAGGATCCAAGCAATGATCTTTACCATAAGTCTTTAGAAGTGTCAGCCAAGGTATTTTTGTGCCCCTTTGCAGTTCATTATGATTATTATATTGTTAAACATGCTTGTGTTTTTGTCTTTGGTCATTTTTTATGTTAACACAGAAATATCCGTAACATTAATCCGCATTTATTTCATACATGCTATAAATGCTTGTGATATTGGGTCATGCCCATGCTGGCCAATGATTCATGTTTCCATCACCACTGGTCATATCATTAGGAATATGACTGCACATTAGAAATTTTACAATACATTGAAGCAGTAGTATGTAGGTTCTGTGGTTGATAAATGGAATCAATTTGGGGTTGGTTGGATTGACTTTGAACATGAGTTCATGACTAGCAGGTGCAAGGCAGCTAGATGTGCTCCTGTAGCCTCCATGTATGGTGTAATCTCGAGATATGGAATTCTTCTTCTATGTTTCTCGCACAGTTGGGAAGAAGGGGAGCTGATAATGGGACCAGTGTTGTGATTTGGAGTCAAATGTTGTGCATCTACACAAGCTGGGTGCAAGTTCCTGTCAGTTGTTTGGAGCTGCCATATCTAGGAGATTCAGGAAAACAGGTATGGTGGGGTGATCAAGTTCTGGACATGATATTCATTGTAGTAATTACCCCGTTTGATCGGATTACTGCAGAATTTTCTATATTCTTTGTTGTTATCTCTAAAGTTAAATATAACCTTATTTTTAATGGGCCAGTTTTCTGATTTGTAGTCAAATGTTGTGCACCCACACTGGTTAGGTGCAAGCTTCTGTTTAGACATGGTTAGATTTTGAATTATGTTTAAATTTTAAAGGGTAGAGAATACCAATTAGAACAATTTTGAATTATGTTTATCTAGACATGGATAGATTTTGAATTATGTTTATCTAGACATGGTTAGATTTTGAATTATATTTGTGTTGGTTTCAGAGTACAGGTAGCGATAGTAATTGTTGGTCGATTGTGGCTTGTAGACAAAGGGATGAGTAACCAACAATACAAATATGGGAGGCCTTCCCCAGGTACTTAGATGCTTTTAGATATATTTATGTCGTTTTTAAATGTATTAGCTCAAAATTGATGGAGCAGACCTGGATGTTTATCTGAGCTATCTGGATGTTGAGGGGGGGTCCGTGGAAGGTGGGAACCGCTGTTATGACCATGATGAAACTGACCATTTCCTATGGATAGCATTGGAGGGGCCTGTCCATTTGGAGAGGTCGTGTTTATGTATTTGCTCGAAATTAATGGAGCAGATCCGGATGTGCGTCGGAGCT
Source organism: Magnolia officinalis (assembly GCA_021015155.1). Classification (NCBI taxonomy): domain Eukaryota; kingdom Viridiplantae; phylum Streptophyta; class Magnoliopsida; order Magnoliales; family Magnoliaceae; genus Magnolia; species Magnolia officinalis. The sequence continues at coordinate 20,520,969 of JAJHSJ010000015.1, forward strand.
ATCCGGATGAGCGGGGGTCCCTGGAAGGTGGGAACCGCTGTTATAACCATGATGAAGCTATCCATTTTCTATAAACAACATTGGAGGGGCCTGGCCATTTGGACAGGCCGTGTTTATGCATTTGCTCAAAATTAATGGAGGAAACCCGGATGTGCGTCGGAGTTATCCGGATGAGTGGGGGTCCCTGGAAGGTGGGAACCACTGTTATGACCATGATGAAGCTGTCCATTTTCTATAAACAACGTTGAAGGGGCCTGGCTATTTGGACAGGCCGTGTTTATATCTATATTTGTAGGGACCACACCCTTAACCTAAACCACACCCTAAACCTATAACCTAAACCTATTCTCAATTACCTAAACTTATAACTTATAACCTAAACCTAAACCTATTCTCAAATCCCAAAAGCTATACTTATAACCTAAACCTGAACCTTAACGTATAACCTAAACCTATACTTATAACCTTAACCTAAACTTATAACCTTAACCTAAACCTATTCTCAAATCCCAAAACCTATACTTATAACCTAAACATATATTTATAACCTTAACCTAAACATATAACCTTAACCTAAACCTATTCTTAAATCCCAAAACCTATACTTATAACCTAAACCTAAACCTAAACCTAAACCTTAACCTAAACCTATAACCTATACTTACAACCTTAACCTAAACTTATAACCTTAACCAAAACCTATTCTCAAATCCCAAAACCTATACTTATAATCTAAACCTAAACCTTTAACCTATACTTACAACCTTAACCTAAACCTATTCTCAAATCCCAAAACCTATACTTATAACCTAAACCTAAACCTTAACCTATACTTATAACCTTAACCTAAACTTATACCCTTAACATAAACCTATTCTCAAATCCTAAATGCTATACTTATAACCTAAACTTAAACCTTAACCTATAACCTAAACCTATACTTATAACCTTAACCTAAACTTATAACCTTAACCTAAACCTATTCTCAAATCCCTAAATGTATTCTCAAATCCCTAAATGTATTCTCAAATCCCTAAACCTACACCTAATCCTAATCTCAACTCCCTAACCTAAACCTAAAACTAAACTTGAAAACCCAAACCTAAACCCGATCCCGAACCCGAACCCGATTTCCTAAACCTAAACCTTAACCTATTCTCAATTCCCTAAACCTATAGCTTATAACCTAAACCTAAACCTAAACCTAAACCTTAACCTAAATCTAAACCTATAACTTATAACCTAAACCTAAAACATAAATGTATTCTCAAATCCCTAAACCTAAACCTACACCTAATCCTAATCTCAACTCGTTAGCCTAAACCTAAACCTAAACTTGAAAACCCAAACCTAAACTTGATCCAGAACCCGAACCCGATTTCCTAAACCTAAACCTTAACTTATTCTCAATCCCTTAACCTATAGCTTATAACCTAAACATAAACATAAACCTAAACCTAAAACCTAAATGTATTCTCAAATCTCTAAACCTAAACCTACACCTAATCCTAATCTCAACTCCCTAACCTAAACCTAAACCTAAATTTGAAAACCCAAACCTAAACCCGACCCAAACCCGAACCCGATTTCCTAAACCTAAACCTTAACCTATTCTCAATTCGCTAAACCTATAGCTTATAACATAAACCTATAACCTATAACCTATAACCTAAATGTATTCTCAAATCCCTAAACCTAAACCTACATCTAATCCTAATCTCAACTCCCTAGCCTAAACCTAAACCTAAACTTGAAAACCCAAACCTAAACTTGATCAAGAACCCGAACCCGATTTCCTAAACCTAAACCTTAACCTATTCTCAATTCTCTAAACCTATAGCTTAAAACCTAAACGTAAACCTAAACCTAAACCTAAACCTAAAACCTATAACCTAAACCTAAAACCTAAATGTATTCTCAAATCCCTAAACCTAAACCTACACCTAATCCTAATCTCAACTCCCTAACCTAAGCCTAAACCTAAATTTGAAAACCCAAACCTAAACCAGATCCCGAACCCGAACTCGATTTCCTAAACCTAAACCTTAACCTATTTTCAATTTCCTAAACCTATAGATTATAACTTAAACCTATAACCTATAACCTAAACCTAAACCTATAACCTAAATGTATTCTCAAATCCCTAAACCTAAACCTACACCTAATCCTAATCTCAACTCCCTAACCTAAACCTAAACTTAAACTTGAAAACTCAAACCTAAACCCGATCCCAAACCCGAATCCGAACCCGATTTCCTAAACCTAAACCTTAACCTATTCTCAATTCCCTAAACCTATAGCTTATAACCTAAACCTAAATCTATAACCTATAACCTAAACCTAAACCTATAACCTAAATGTATTCTCAAATCCCTAAACCTAAACTTACACCTAATTCTAATCTCAACTCCCTAACCTAAAGCTAAACCTAAACTTGAAAACCCAAACCTAAACCCGATCCCAAACCCAATCCCGATTTCCTAAACCTAAACCTTAACCTTAACCTGTTCTCAATTCCCTAAACCTATAGCTTATAACCTAAACTTAAACCTAAACCTATAACATATAACCTAAACCTAAACCTACAACCTAAATGTATTCTCAAATCCCTAAACCTAAACCTACACCTAATCCTAATCTCAACTCCCTAACCCAAACCTAAACTTGAAAACCCAAACCTAAACCCGATCCCGAACCCGAACCCGATTTCCTAAACCTAAACCTTAACCTATTCTCAATTCCCTAAACCTATAGCTTATAACCTAAACCTAAACCTAAACCTAAAACCTAAATGTATTCTCAAATACCTAAACCTAAACTTACACCTAATCCTAATCTAAACCTAAACCTAAACTTGAAAACCTAAACCTAAACCCGATCCTGAACCCGAACCCAATTTCCTAAACCAAAACCTTAACCTATTCTCAATTCCCTAAACCTATAGCTTATAACCTAAACCTAAACCTAAACCTAAACCTATAACCTATAACCTATAACCTAAACCTTAACCTAAACCTAAACCTAAACCTATAACCTATAACCTAAACCTAAACCTATAACCTAAATGTATTCTCAAATCCCTAGACCTAAACCTACACCTAATCCTAATATTAACTCCCTAACCTAAACCTAAACCTAAACTTGAAAACCCAAACCTAAACCCGATCCCAAACCCGAACCCGATTTCCTAAACCTAAACCTTAACCTATTCTCAATTCCCTAAACCTATAGCTTATAACCTAAACCTAAACCTAAACCTAAATTTATAACCTATAACCTATAACCTAAACCTAAACCTAAACCTAAAACCTAAATGTATTCTCAAATCCCTAAACCTAAACCTACACCCAATCCTAATCTCAACTCCCTAACCTAAACCTAAACCTAAACTTCAAAACCCAAACCTAAACCCGATCCCAAACTCGAACCCGATTTCCTAAACCTAAACCTTAACCTATTCTCAATTCCCTAAACCTATAGCTTATAACCTAAACCTAAACCTAAACCGTAACCTATAACCTATAACCTATTCTCAATTCCCTAAACCTATAGAAGTTTCTGCAATTCTTCATGATTTTGAATTATAATGTTTTGTTGGTTGAATATTTTTTTATTAGATGAAAGACACAAAAAGAAAATTGTTACTAATGTTTTTTTCTTTTTTTTTATTTATAATGTCAAACTTGTATGTATTTATGCGTGGATGAATGTAATGTGGATAAGATTGTGTTTGGATGGATGTAGTTTATGTTTGGATGAATGTACTTTATGTTTGGATGGATTTATGTAGTTTGGGTTTAGATGGATGTGAATGTGAATATGATAAATATATTATATAACAGGTGTATATCAGGAAGAATACGATGAAATATATTGTAACAGGTGTATATTGACCGTCTCAAATTTGAAAATGTCCTTTTAAGGGTCATAAGAGACGGTTGGTAGCAATCCTTTTAAAGGATGGTCCATGACCGTCCTTTGAAGGATCATAAGAGAAGGTCCATAGCAGTCCTTTTTAAGGACGGTCCATGACCGTCCTTTTAAAGGACGGTCCATGGCGTCCTTTGAAGGATCATAAGAGACGGTCCATGACCGTCCTTTTTTTGTCAATAAGAATGACGATTTTCAACTGTCCTTTAAGTAATACAACACATCAAAATTTGACGGCCCATGCGACGGTCCATGACCGTCCTTTTTAGTCATTTGAGACGATTTTGGACCGTCCTTTTTTCGCCGTTTTGGTGTAGTGCTACCTAGATGGACCACCATCCGGTGGAGCAACATCATCGCGCCGGCAGGTGAATGTGGCAATAAAGTTGTCAATCTTACGCTCGAGCCGTTCGATACCCGTTTGGATGGGCTCAGAAAGCTGCTCCAGTCACGTAAGTCGTCTATCCTGCTCATCCATGTGCCTAATAATGTATGACTCGCGGTTATGGTATGGCATCCTTCGATTAGTATGACCATATGAGGGTTGCGACACCTCATGCTCCTCTCCCTCTTTAGGATAGTCAGTGTCGATTGCCTCTGTCTCAGTCGTGTCCGTCTCTGCAGCCTCTGCTTCTGTCTCTCCCATAAAATCTTCACTGAGCCTCACTGATGTTGATGCCCCTTTCTTCACCAGTTTCATGCACTTGATGTTCTTTTCTGTAAACATTTTCACGGGTTTGGGTCGGCCAGTGGTGGGCATCAGGCCAACATGATAGGAGAGCAGACATAATAGGTGTGGGAATGGAACGACATTGCTTCTCGTGGTCGCCATGAAGTCGACAATCATTTGAGTAATGATGGTGGGCAGACACAGAGGAATACCATGACAGATGCTGTATAGAATATCTAACATATACACAGTAATGTCAGACCTGTTCGTGTCCCTCGGGTAAATATTCAAGCAGAAGATATTATGTAGCACCTTATACTTGTCTTCTAGGTGTGTTGCTCTCAATGCATTACCCTTATGCCACTGAACATTTTGTCCGTTACAAAAATACTTCGTCATTTCTATCAGTACATTTTGGTCATCAATGTCATGATCAGTTAAACCTCGAGATGTGGTTGAAATCCTTAAAAGTTGTGCCACTACCCCAACATTAATGGTGGTGGAGGTCTCTCCAATGGTCATTTAAAATGAAGGAGGTTGCATTATCGGTGAGTGAGAGTATGATAAAAATATGATCACCTGCTCATTTCTGACCATCCCTCCAAAATCTAAGAGGTTACTCCACCCAACATTCTCCAAAATCTGTGGAATCCCAAACGGCTGGATGCTCGCTCGATTGATCTTTTTCTCATATACTATTTTTCAGCCATGATACTTGTCATACATGTTCGCAAGAGGAGGAGGAACCTATGGGATCAGTTGTTCCGGTTGGATTGGTGGAGGGGGGTCCTGAATTGGAGCACTCCTGTGCGTACGAGCTCGCCTAGCCGGCGACTCGGTTGGGGAAGTCCGTTCCTGTGTAGGTCTTGATTGAATTTTTATACGAACTCCCCTGGATGACTCTCCAACATAGGCTTTTTTCCTTTATCCTTAGCCATTATGACAGTTGTGATGATATTGCCTGTTTCAAACAAAAGAAATAATAAAGTAAACTCGAAATTGATAACATATATACCTGTCCAATTCCTGAACTAATGTATCTATATAAATCATTTAACGATTATCTAGGAGAACTCCTCACGGGCAATTGTAGCACAACTTGTGGTACCATACCATACTTCATACAAACATGCCACTTCTATATGAAATCAGCTCCATTCACATCTATTCACAGAAGCATACAATGATTCTTAATATCTCATTGAAAATTATTAATGATGGAGATGTTCTTATTTCTAAATTATAGTTCCTTTAGAAAGGGTCTACATTGCCTTAGTTATCTCATGTGATCGTGGATTTCTAATTCTAACAATTAACTAGTAATGACCTGCAGGAATTACAGCCGTGTAAACAACTAAAAGAATTATAGAAGTTCAATTGGAGATATATGTGGATCTCTGAATTACTTAGATATTTTATATATGGCTATAAGTAATTCAAGTTGATCTTTACAAATGACGGGTCCTTCAGACGTTATATGAAAAATTATGCTTGTTTGATTACCTAATGGACATTTATCAGATGGTTAAAAATAAAAAATATCTGATCGTCCTAATAAAACATCAACAAGTGTCCACAAATTAGAGGTTAGGATTATTCAAGCGGTCTTGTTTTGGAGCATTGACTTGGACAATGGGTTCTTCCATTTAGTTAGTTTAATATGAGTTGATGTATGCCACTGATACAATTTCTGAGTGCCCGAGTATCAAGCCCCAATGTTCTACTGAGTATGAAATGACTCCCCCTTATGAAAATGTTGAACTTATTGGTGGCCCACATTTAAGGCATCCAGACCATCAAATTGTTGGGCTAGTTGTGGATGGAGCAGAGCTTGAAAATGAAACTGATCAAGCATGGCAACCATCCAATTAGTTTATTTTTGCAGTAACTGTCCTCTATGGAATGAAACTTCTATATAAATCAATCGAATTCATTTGGTTAAAATTTTGCAGCAGTGGTAAGGAATGAAACTCCTCTATGGGATAACTAAATCATCAGTCTTAGGTCATGTTGCAAAAGACATCTAGAAATGAGTTCATGTTAACATATTAAAGATCAAAACCTCTAATAAATCATTTCTACTTCAACAACTCTATTTCCGTTTTCAACTTGAATAAAGAAGCTAAAATTCGATTGACAGGTTGAAAATAGAAGAAAGGAGGGGTTTCCTTCATGCACAAACTTGGCATTTCATGGAAATTGCAATGAACAAAATCTTACCGAGATCATCATAGAAGAAATCCCTCGAACCGGATGGTTGCTTGCGTGGAGAAATCCGTTGGAGTTGAATAAGATGCAACGTTTTGGAAGATGGATGCAACATTTTAGAAAAGGATGCAACGTTTTGGAAGATGGAGTTTAAAGAAATGGGGATATGGAGGGTAATAAAGATTGGTAGGAGAAAACAGTTAATGCAGTTTGAACGTGTCATCGATGTTATCGACAACCTGTCGATATATCGATGTTTGAACAACGATATATCGACAAGTTGTAAATATATCAAGAATGAATTTGAACGTGAACTTGGTGGACAGTTACAACGTGGTGTCGATATATTGAGATATGGTCGATATATCACTAAAACATTGAATTTTAGGTGTTTGTCCCTGGACAATAACAACCATGATTCGATATTATCCACAACCTATCGATATATCGATCTATCGATTTATCGACAAACTATCGATATATTGACATTACATGAAAAGTCATCGACGCTTGCTGGACAATTGTATTCCAATTTCGATATTATCGACAAAATATCAATATAATCGATGACTTACGTCGATTATATCTATGATATGTCGATTGAATCGATAACTTACGGCGATGATATCGATGATATGTCGATAAAATCGACTTTACATACATGGTTGCTTTATACGTATATATCATCGACATGTTGTCAATGTATCCATCGTCATCGTCGATAGGATCGATAACATGTCGATATATTCATAAAATATGAAATTTGAGGGTTTGGTTGCTGGACGCTAACAACCATAATTCGATATTATCCATAACATGTCGATATATTGATCTATCGATATATCGATCAAGGTTCGATATATCGACATTATATGAAAATTCATCGATGCTTGCTGGAAAATTGTCAACTAATTTCGATATTATCGACACATTGTCGATATAATTGATGACTTACGTCGATTATATCTATGATATGTCGATCATATGTATAACTTACCACAATGACATCTATGATATGTCGATATAATCGACATTACATACATATTTGTAATTTTATTTTGTGCAGTTTTTTGTTTTGTTTTTTGTTTCTTTTATCTTGTTGTACACACCCGTTTCAATACACACCCTCCATGTTAGCCATCCCCATTAAGGATCGATACGAAGATGAATAAATTCCATCCTTTTTTGGAGTATCTTAAATTTTATTAGGGTGGAGAAGTTGGAGTTATATTGTAGCAGTAGGGATCGATACGAGGGTGAATAAATTTTGTCCTTATTTTTATTGCTTGTATTTTTTAGCAACTAGCCAAGGAAAACATGCCTAACTAAGACTTTAATTTCCCTAATCACCTACTATGGAGGTGTTCCAAAGGAATTTTCCTTTCTTCAAATGTTTTGTTTTGTTTATTTTTATTTTTATTTTTATTTTTAAACGTCACTAATAAACTATAGGTTGTATTGTAGCACTAGAATCATGTTCTCTTCTTGATCCATCCGTTTTACAGAAACTCTCTTTGTGCATAAGCATTTTTATTTTTTTATTTTAAAAAAAAAAAGAGAAGAAGAAGAAGAAGAAGAAGAAGACGAATTGAGAGGATAAACTATAGAATATGTGATGATCCATTAAGATCTTGCTATATAATTGATTGTATTTAATGATAATCTTAACTATGAATTTAGTAGGTGATTAGTTTATTTTCACTCTCGCAATAGTTAGTCAAATCGCTGAACGAGAATTGTTTATTTTAAACTTCACCAGAGTCTCAAAAATATATAAACGTCATCAGGGGTTGTTTGGCACCAGGGGTTTGAAATCCAAGGTGAAAGCTTGGATTACACTTAAAATCATTTCAAGAGCTACAGCAGATCCAATATCTTGCAGAAGATATTATTCAGTCTACTCTATCGTTCCATCTGGCCTATAGAAAATGAATTACAAGATAATTAACCATTTGCTCTAAAAGTTCAAATAGTGATTTTGATGGGGACATGTGCTGGGTGTCAAGAAATCAAGGGGTTCGTTTGTGAGATAGCTATCCACCTGGAACCATGAGAATATTTGTGAGCCTCATTTCAGGGTTCGCTTGAGTTACGTGAAATGAATTTAAACCAACATTCGAGGTGGATTGGAAGTTTCTCGGGTGAACCCAATTGGCATACTCCGTGGATGCTTCTGTTTCAGTTGCAGAGATAACTGAATTTCGATATGTGAATACAATCAGTTTCAGATAAAGCAGTTTGACATGCAAGAACACACCAGACGAACATATATATACTATAGGTTATCAATGGGTTGAAACCTACGCAAACCAAGTACCCAACCCAGCCATATATATACTATAGGTTATCAATGGGTTGAAACCTGCGCAAACCCATGGTATAGTTGAGAGGTGTGGTTGTGTATGAACCAAGTTATTAGCATCTTTCTATATAAGTTGAAGTAAATAAGTTCAAAAAGGATATACTCCTCAGAGTAGAATATCTCATAGATTTATCAACTATATGAGGAGATTTTCTCATTCCAAAAGGAAGACAAGTCCCTTAGCGAGTATTCGTCTAATCACACTATGGACTTTTGTTGGGATCTCCATGTAAAGGCTCCGAAAGCTAATCAATCTCTCGTGGTGGACGATCTTTCTACTAATAGTAAACCCACTACTACTGCATTAAATGTTGGTGGTGACTGGTGATCATATTAGTGTCACACCAACACAGGAAGAATATACATGGTTTCTCTCCTTCAACCATGCAGGCACTTAAAATTACTTATTTAATTGCATAGTCCAAACATTAGAGGTTAGGATTGTTCAACAAATCAGGTTTTGGGACCATGACTCAGCAATATGAGCGGGGCAAACTGAAATATGAGCAGGGAAAACTATAAAACAACGGGGCAAACTGAAATATGAGCGGGGTAAACTATAAAAATAACGTGGCAAATTGAAATATGAGCGGGGAAAACTAGAAAAACAGCGGGGCAATCTGAAATATGAGCGGGACAAACTGAATTATGAACGGGGCAAACTGAAATATAAGTGTGGAAAACTAGAAAAGCAGCAGGGCAAACTGGAAAATCAGCGAGGCAAACTGAAAATGAGCGGGCCAAGCATGAAAATGAGCAGGGCAAGCATGAAAATGAGCGGGTCAAGCATGAGAATGAGAGGGCCAATCTCAAGCATTGAGTTCCATGTACATTGAACTTGATCGACGATATAGCGAGGCAAATGGAAAATATTGTGAGACAAAGAATAAAATTTATTTCATCATCCACCAAAATTACAAAGTATGCTATACATCATAACTTACAATTTCGGCGAATATGCAGAAAATTTCCAAAGTATGTTATCCATCACAATTCTGGCGAATATGCAGAAAATTTCTGATGTTTGACATTTTCTGGCACAAATGGGTGGTCATAAAGATTTCCATCTTCGGTGACCACCAAGTGTTGTATGTTCGTTATCTTCGGTGACTACCAAGGGTAACTTGGAGAAAACAAATTCGTAGATTCAAAAACATTTGATGATCTGGCCTGAAAATTGTGATTGAGCTTGGACCATTAGGTAGAAATGAGCTCCTCTCCTTTACTTGGATGATGGTGCGACATTGTTTGATCTAACTTTCTGCGTTTTGCAATTACTGGAGGGCATGAGCAATGTGGACTGCCAACTTGTTGAGGAACCTAAGTTAAACATGTATTAACTCATTGAATGGGAGTCTTTCCTTCACGGTTCTCATTCATTAAAAAAAAGTTGATGAAATCATCTGATTACATGTTGAAATAGAATATTAGAGTGTAGATGTTATCGCCAAAAGACTCAATGAAGAAGAATAACAACTCAACACCTTCACGTAGTTACATCTTAATTCAAGGGATGACTCTTATCATTCCTTCAAGTAACTCATCAACAAGCTTTTGATTTCCATGGTCAGATCCTTGTTTCATGCAGAGTATCAGACATAAATGGTCTTCATGCACTCTATTGATTCAATTCATTAGTTAGAATGACATGCTATTAACTATCAAACCTTAGTTTAGGGTACAATGTAGGAAATGTTGAAAGTTCGTATGCAGGAAAAGTTCGTATAAAACTGGACTTCGTATGCAGGAAATGTTGAAAGTTCTTATGGAGTAACTGATGTTATTGTTGAAGGAGAGGTAATAAACAAACAGCAGGGCAAACATTAAAATGAGCGGGGGACACTATAAAATCAGTGGGGGAAACTACAAAATCAGCGGGGCAAACTAGAAAATGAGTGGGGCAAACATGAAAATGAGCGGGGCTAAAAAATCAGCAGGGGAGACATGAAAATGAACGGGGTAAACATGAAAATGAGCGGGGGACACTAGAAAAAAAGCGGGGGAAACTAGAAAATCAGCGGGGGAGACTGGAAAATCAGCGGGGGAGACTGAAAAATCAGCGGGGGAAACATGAAAATCAGCGGGGGACACTAGAAAATCAGCAGGTGCAACATGAAAATCAGCGGGGCAAACTGAAATATGAGTGAGGCAAAGCAAAAAATCAGCGGGGTAAGCATGAAAAAGAGCGGGTCAATCATGAAAATGAGCGGGCCAATCTCAAGCATTGAGTTCCACGCACATTGAACTTGATCGACGGGCATAGCGAGACAAACTGAAAATATAATGGGACAAAGTATAAAGTTCATTTCATCATCTACCAAAATTACAAAGTATGCTATACATCATAACTTACAATTCCGGCGAATATACAAAAAATTTTCAAAGTATGCTATACATCAAAACTTACAAAGTATGTTATACATCATAACTTACAATGTATATTCAACGATGTATATAATACAATGTATAGAACATCTTTCCAAAATTCATCCCATGCCCTGGACAAATATCATCTACAAACTAGAGACAAGCAATCATATGCTATTGACTTCTTCCAATTGGCGGTGAATTTTTGCATGTCTATTCCCGCCAAGGTTAGACCGCTACACAAAATGTCGATGTATTTCATTACGAATATACCACAGTCATAACCATTGTCCTGCTTCGGCGCATATTCATCGACTCTGATAGTCTACTTCTTCTCTTTAAGCGCAGTGCTGTCTCCAGTAGCATGGAAGAGAATGGGGAGTGCATCAGTCATCTTCTTCATTTTTTGCTTGTACTTTGGCAATAAATTTGTGCACAAGCTATCCATAACAACGATTTATCTTGCTCTAGGATAGATGACTAGTAGAAAGTAATGTGAATTTTTGGATTTATGGGCGCATAGACCTATTCATGATTCATAAAATAATATATTCGTCAAACATAATAGAAGACATAACAGTAAGAGATGATGTTCTGTGACAAGTGCATTACCTGTTCATAACACCAAATCGCTTTGACGTATGTTTTATCTCGCTACTTGGTAATTGCGTAGGCGGTACACATTGACCTAATAGCTCGGCCCGTTCTGACTCTGATTTGGAGGCCCGATATGCAATCAAAACCAGCAAACAGCCCTCAAGGCTTTGCTATTACAAACATGATGAAAGTTTATTACATGTAAGAAAATCAAATTTTCAAATAGATTAGGATTAGGGCAATAAACTATTACCGTAAAATGCGTAAGACAACTTGCAATCCCGAGGATATGCTATTGAAAGGTCGTTATGCCATTTCTCAAGGAGCTCGATGTATGTGTCGATAGCCTAATCAATAGGATAGTACGATTTAGTCATAGATTAATATAACACATAATTATATGTCAATCAATGTATATAAAGAATAAATTAGTAATGCTTACCTTACTATCAACCCACGCATCCTTCATCCATATCGTACTGAACCATTTCATCGCTGTCATGGCCTTGTTTGCTTCATACCAATCCTCTGCCTCTTTCACCTCTTATGCGGATAGTATCCTGAAAGGATCCATCTGTAGAGGAAATGGTATCGGAGAAGTTGCAAAAGCTGTTACTTGCTCAGGTTCGGGAACTTCCGTAGGGGTTGTATCGAATGCAGATAGGGACAAGTATGGATAAATCTTGTAATATGATGGCTACGGTATTCTTTTGGTTCTCCTTTCATAAACAAGATGAGAAGTGGATGCATTCAATACATTACCTTTGACATTACTATAAAATTGCAAGTCTAGGTCCCCATGTCTAAGTTCTTTATCTTTAATATCATTTACTTCCCCTCTCTTCCTCAACTCCTCACCCTCCTCCATCACAAAACGTCCCCTCCGTGTACCACTACATTCCTTCTCCTTAATAAACTCCTCCCTCTCATTCGTTAACTTTTCCTTGTCCTCAAAAAACAAATCATTCTCCCTCTTCAATTTTTCTTTCTCATTCAGTAACCTCTCCCTCTTAGTAAACATTGCTTCTTTCCTTCTCATCTCTTCCCTCTCTTTTCTCAATTCGTCCCTCTCATTCTTCAACTCCTCTCTCTCCTTCTTCAACTCCTCTCTCTCCTTCTTCAAATCTTCCTTCTCAATTCCAAATTCCTCCATAAAAACAACATTCTTCATAATACCCCCCCTCGGTCCCTCTCCCTCCACGCCTTTCTCATCATTATCATCTGACTCCTCATCCTCCTCATGATCAGTCTCATTACCCTCATCATCATCATCTTCCTAGGTCTAAGTGAGCTACAAGATGTATAGATGGATATGTAAGAGTAAGGATAACTTTACAATGACAAAAAATTGTAGTTCATTTTTCATGACATCTCATCTAGAAACTGTCACGCACTGAGCGAACGACATCCGTGTCCCATTCTCGTAGCATTGGCTCTAATTTCATTACTACTGATGTCTGGAAAAGAACAAAGAGTAATGTTAAATAATTAAGCATATACGTCAACTTAAGAAAAATAAAGGCCGGAGATATATATAACTTACAGCTTTACTCTAGAAAATAACATTTATTCTATTGTACCTCCAACATTTCCAGCCTCGGTATTAAATGAAGCATGAAATTTGATGGGGAACATACGAAACAACACACACTTGTAGGGCCGGAAATATCTCTACTGCCCATACCTGTTAGAATGAAATTGCATATGGTTAAAAATTTAAAATTAACTATAGAGGGAAAACATATAGAAAATAAAAGGTGTTCTTACTTATAGGGGAAGGATGCAACCACATACAGTCTACCGAGGGGAACTTGATGCAATAACGGCAGATTCGATTCCTTGCGATATTATATAGTATCTCAGACTACCCTAGGGATACATATAGAAATCATCTAATGAGTCCACCAGGTGAATATAAGCCAAGTTGCACATGGTTTTCGATTCGGTTCCCCTAAGAAAGCACTCTACAACTAGAAGTAGGGCAACCTTCATGACGTCCTCGTGCTTATTGGTGTCAATTAATCTCTCAAACACATCCATTAGGTGCTTCTTTAAGACTGGATATTCTTTGAAGTATTTGTCTCTTAGTGTACTCGTAGTGCAACGATTCTTCAGTACAGTAAGATGTCCAATCTTAAGACAGGTAATGAGGGCGAAGTCTATCTCCAAAAACTACAATCACCTCACCCTGATCTCAAATACTGAATCACCTTTGTATCTTAATAAGACAATGTAAATATAGCCCCTATAAATTTAAAGGATATAATATGTAATAGAAACGAGAAAAGAGATTGCTTAAACAGATTTAGGCAACTATTGTGCTTTTCCACTCCACCCTTCACCTTGTCAAACCACCATGTCAGTGTACACCTAGATTTTGGATTAGAGATTATGACAAAATATTCGTCGCCTGCAGAGATGAATTGAAAAACATATTAAACATAAAATTCACAAGATAAACATAGTGTACAAAATCAGACATAATTGAAAACAATGTAGCATTTCATTAATTTGAACAAACTTCATATGAAATATAAATAGAAATTGAGCAAGGAAATACCGGAAATTATATGGAGACAAACTATCAACATGAGTTATAAATTGATCGGAGCTAACAAGAAATTAAAAATTGAACAGTGCAAGCTGGACATTTTACCAAGTTCAACATTGGCTAGATTAGTGAACATTTATAGTGGTAGTAGCAATAAGAAGATGTTATTTGCAACTGGTTTTGTTGGTTGATTAATTGGTCACATTTTCTTCGCGAAGAGAGTTGCCATCTTCAAAGAAGCACGCCTAAACCCCGTTAAGAAAACATGAAATTCAGCGGGGGACACTAGAAAATCAGCGGGGAAAACATGAAATTGAGGAGGGCAAACTAGATAATTAGCAGGGTAAACTACAAATTCAATGGGGCAAACTACAGATTCAGCAGGGCAATTCATTAAAATCAGTGGGGCAAACTAGAAAATTGGTGGGGTAAACTGGAAAATTAGCGGGAGAAACTAGAAGATTTGCGGGGCAAACTAGAAGATTAGCGGGGCAAACTAGGAAATCAGCGGGGCAAACTAGAAAATCAGTGGGGCAAACTGCAAAAATCAGCGAGGGAAACTAGAAAATTAGCAGGGCAAACTAGAAAATTAGCGGGGCAAACTGAAAAATTAGTGGGGGAAACTAGAAAATCAGCGGGGCAAACTAGGAAATCAGCGGGGCAAACATGAAAATGAGCAGGAAAAACTTAACAAATAATTTCATGGCTTGAGCCAAAAAATCTAAACATATCCAATCTTCAAATGGACCACACCATATGAAATTTTGAATTGAACTTCTAATGTTGATCATTTTTCAGGGGCCACAAAAGTTTTGGATCAAGCTTATAATTGTGTTTTTTAAATAATCCATATCTGTATGATCCACTTGATCTTTTGATATGCTTCAATTTGGGGCTCAACCCCTTAAAATAGATGGAAAAACGGTTGAACGGCATGGATATACTACATACATTCAATATGGGCCTAACTGAGTTTACTTAGTGCAATGAGAGCGTACTGACTAACTTAGTACGCAATCCGATTACGCTTGCTACGCCCCCACAATGATGTTTTATTTGTAATACATCATGTTCATCGGATTTTGTAATACCCCTTCGTTTTCATCGCAATATGTATACACTAAAACCCCATATGTGGAAGGGAACCTAGCAGGGAGGGAACCTAGACATTCAGCAGGACAAACATGAAATTGAACGGGACAAAAATGAAATTCAGCAGGGGAGACATTAAATTCAGTGGGAAAAACATGAAATTCAGTGGGGAAAACATGAAATTGATCAGGGTAAACTTGATATTCAGTGAGGGAAACATGAGATTCAGTAGGGCAAATCATTAAATTCAATGGGGCAAACTAGAAAATCAGCGGGGCAAACTGGAAAATCAGTGGGGGAAACTAGAAGATTAGCGGGGCAAACTAGAAGATCAGCGGGGCAAATTAGGAAATCAACGGGGTAGACTAGGAAATCAGCGGGGCAAACAAGAAAACCAGCGGGGCAAAATAGAAAATTAGCCGGGCAAACTGAAAAATCAGCGGGGGAAACTAGAAAATGAGCAGGGCAAACATGAAAATGAGCGGGGCAAACTTAACAAATAATTTTATAGCTTGAGCTGAAAAATCTAAACATATTGAATCTTCAAATGGACCACACCACATGAAATTTTAAATTAAACTTCTAATGTTGATCATTTCTTAGGGGCCACAAAAGTTTTGGATCAAGCTTATAATTGTGTTTTCTATTAATCCATATCTGTATGATCTTATGAATAAGTTTGATAACAAACAAACATCAGTATTGGGACGACTATGGTTTCAGTAGTGGAAATCACTATGCCCACTATTTCCCGTGGTATGATCCACTTAATCTTTTGATATGCTTCAATTTGGGGGCTAAACCCCTTAAAATAAATGGAAAAATGAATGAACGACGTGGATATACTACATACTTTCAATGTGGGCCCAATTGAGTTTACTTAGTACAATGGGAGCATACTGACTAACTCAGTACCTAATCCGATTACGCTTGTTATGCCCCACAATGATGTTTTATTTGTAATACATCATGTTCATTGGATTATGTAATACCCCTCCGTTTTCATCGCAATTTGTATATACCAAAACCCCATATGTAGAAGGGAACCTAGCAGGGAGGGAACCTAGACATTCAGCAGGACAAACAAGAAATTGAATGGGACAAACATGAAATTCAGCAGGGGAGACATTAAATTCAACGGGGAAAACAAGAAATTGATCAGGGTAAACTTGATATTCAGTGGGGGAAACATGATATTCAGCATGGCAAACTAGAAAATCAGCGGGGCAAATTGGAAGATCAGCGTGGTAAACTAGAAGATCAGCGGGGCAAACTAGGAATTCACCGGGGCAAACTAGAAAATCAGTGGGGCAAACTGGAAAATCAGTGGGGCAAACTAGAAAACCAGCTGGGCAAACTGAAAAATCAGCGGGGGGAAACTAGAAAATCAACGGGGCAAACTAGAAAATCAGCGGGGCAAACTAGGAAATCAGTGGGGCAAACAAGAAAATGAGTGGGGCAAACTTAACAAATAATTTTATGGCTTGAGCCGAAAAATCTAACCATATCCAATGTTCAAATGGACCACACCACATGAAGTTTTGAATTGAACTTCTAATGTAGATAATTTCTTATGGGCCACAGAAGTTTTGGATCAAGCTTATAATTGTGTTTTCTATTAATCCATATCTGTATGATCCACTTGATCTTTTCATATGCTTCAATTTGGGGCTCAACCCATTAAAATAGATGGAAAAATGGATGGACGGCCTGGATATACTACATACATTCAATGTGGGCCCAACTGAGTTTAAAATATACCTGTGCTGGGGTCCTTACTCTTGCTCGAGTGGTAAACTCTTAGGAGTTTCAACTCCCGATCAAGGGTTCGAGTGCCATAGGTGGTGAAATTTCACCAGCGTGAGTATGTGGGGTTTGTGTGTGCAGCATGAGTGTGAGGGGTGTGTGTCTGTGTGTAATAATAATTATATATATATACACACACACACACACACACCTGTCCTATATGCTTTCTTCGCTGGACCCACCATTTTCAGAAGAAAAGGAAAAATGCTGATAAGGGGCCTACAAAAGGGTGTTTTTTTTGTCTTTCTACCGAAAATGTAGTGAGGAAAGGGGGGTGAAAGCAACGGCAGCGAAAGCGGCAGTAGAAAGGGAGAGGAAAAGCAAAGAGAGGAAATGGAGAGGAAAAGTCGTTTCCGTCAGGAGGAGGGGTATTTTCATCCTGAAATTCTAACTCCATACGAGGAGGTCCAAGTGCGTATTCTAAGTTTGGATTGCTTCAAAAAAACTGCTGGATAATAGGTGGGGTCCACAGTCGTAAATTTCTCATGAAACCGTCGCTTACTCGAGTCTCTGTGGAAGGGAGTTCTATGGGCTCCACTGAGATGTCTGTGTGACATCCACACTGTCTATTAGTTTTTATAGATCATTTTAGGAAATGAGCTAAAAAATAAGAAGATAAAACCTCAAGTGGACCCTGATAAAGGAAATAATGGGGATTAAACGCCCACCATTGAAACTTATGTGGGGTAAATGGTGATGTTTATATGCCATCCAAACCGTTCATAAGATTTTTTTAGAAAGCATGAACTGACATGATAAATAGAATTCTGATCTAAAACTTCTGTAACAAGCACGAAGTTTTCAATGGGAATCGTTCAATCACCACTTTTTCCTGTGACGTGGCCCAATTGATCTATTTTGGATCTTAATTTTTTAGGATCACCACTAAAATAATCTTTAGAAGTTGATGGATGGAGTGGATGTCACACGGACATCTCTGTAGGCCCCAAAGCGCTTCGCCTTGTAGGTGGGGATACAGGAAGTCGCATCCTCTTCCAAGCAACGGTGTAGTCTGAGGCTTTCTAGCATACATCCCGATATATTGTTAAATGATAAGTCAACACTTCAAGGGTTTGTCTCTAAGGTCGTATTTTGATGATCTAAACTGTTCATACGATGGGCCTTATTATTTTTACATCTTAAATATAAAATATTCAAAAATAAAATATTAAAAACTAAAATATTTGAACTAGAAAATGGAAGTTATTCTTAAATTTTAAATAATCAATGTGTTGATATATCTTTTAATCCGAAACATTTTATGGGACCTCTCAATAAAGGTCTATCCAGTTGTATGAATGGTTTGGATTATTTAAAAGGACCAATATCCAATGGCTAATCTCCCGTCGTATGCACTCTTCTTTACCAGACATTTGTTCATTTTTTTCAATGGCGTATAATTTATTATTCTCATTGTTTCCTACAGTGTGATCTACTTGATTATTGGATATACTTCAAATTTAGTATCAACCCCTAAATTGATATGGAAAAACTGATGGATGGTATGGATAAACCAAAAAATTCAAGATGGGCCCCACATAGTTTACTCAGTAGGATAAAACGGTAAAGCTCATGCCAGCTAGCTTATACCTACTTTGTGGCTTCATCAAGAAGCTTCAAGTACCTAGCTAACGTCAGCTATACGGCTGCTCTAGGTACGTGTCGCTCGAAGACGAGCACTCTCTACACCGGCTATACAGCTGCTCTAGGTACGTGTCGCTCAAAGACAAGCACTAACACTCATTGAGCTCTGAGTTGTATGAATGGTTCAAAGGAGATAAAAGTTACATGAGCCTTATAGTGATGTATTTATTATATCTACACCGTTCATCTATTTTCAAAGATCATTTTAGAGCATTATCCAAGAAACGAATCATATCCAAAGATTATCTAGACCACACCATCGATAGAAGCGGAGATAATGATTTTCACCGTTAAAAAATTTGTAGGATGCACCTGCTAATATGAGATATATGTAAGGAGGGGTAAACTTGTAATTTATTAGTAACTATACTCGGATCGAATCGGATCGGATCTAAACAGATCGGATTTCGGTTCGGTTCGGTCGGATTTACTACTTACCTGAATCCGATCCGATTGTCATTCGGATCTGACCAATCCTACCCGACCCTGACCGATCCAGGCCATCAGTTTTGTTCGAATCGGGGTGGATCGGGTCTGATCCGCCGGATCGGGTCCATTTTGCCCACCTCTACCTGTCATACTAAACAACGCAAATTTTAACGTGTGGAACTTTTCTAATCCAATTGTGATTTACGCCTTAGAGCTCAAATAGATCAAACGACACAAAGTAGTGAGGATTGAACAACTATTGAAACCTTCCTATGATCCATTTTAATATTTATTTGCCATCTAACTTTTTCATGAGGTCATACAGACCTAGATGAAAGGATAACACAAATATCAGCTTGATCATTACCCTTTTGTGGCCTTAAAAAGTTTTCAATAATAGGCATCCAAGTGCCACTGTTTCCTATAGTGTGGCTCACTTGAGAATGGGATCCACCTCATTTTAGGTCTCACAACCTAAAATGATATAAAAAATTGGATGGACGGTGTGGATCTAACACATACATCATGGTGGGCCCCTATAACACCCTGAAAAATGGGGGGTCGAGCATAAACTCAACACCCGAGTTCCAGAACATCACTTATGCAACGTAGATAATGATGATTAAATGTTGTCTGCATTAGTGTATTGAACATGAGTGAGATTAAGCCAAAACAACATATCATACTCCTGAGACAGTTAAATTGCAAGCGAAAGACTGTGATAGATATATAAAATATATAAAAACTGTGGTGAGTCTCCAGAGTGTGATAACATTACCAGGTTAATAAATTTCAAGTGTATTTCTAAAATATACTAATGTGTAAGTGTAATGTCTTCTATCCCAAGTACCATAACCCCGTCAATACAATAACAGGTCTTCATAAACCTATCAGAGAGCTACAAGTAGGAGAACTCCTCCTCCACATCATAGTAGTCCGGCTCTGCTTCAAAAGCATCGCCATCACCTGAATCTGGTTGGTGTGTACAACACCGTCCCGTAACGTGGGAGTGAGTGATCAACTCAGTGGAACAATAAAGCATAGGTTAACATGTTATCAATTTAGTCAAGCAGTAATGATAAAGCAGTACAATCAAACAATTCTAACTACTCTTATTAATGCAAGTATGAATGACATGATGTATGCCCTTGCCAAACCACCCTCATGCGACACCATCTTACGTTCGCGAATGCGTTCATCCCTCAATGCTCCACATCTACTAGGCACATGCAGTGCGATGATGAGCATGATTATCGAGTAATTATTAGTCCATTTCAAACAGCAGTATTAGAAAACTAAGGTACCTCCCTTGTATCATTTCCAAACATGATCCATTCTAGGGTTGTCACTCCTAGGTAATCTCAGACGATGGTGTGTTTTCTAGGTCACTGCAGAGGCTGCCAGGGCTGTTACGCACAAAGGTTACACCACTCCCCCATAACCTCTTTAACGATTCATCACTATACAGAAACAGGCCTAGTTCATACTCTATACACTGCGGCAAAACTCGTCGCCTCACCACAATTCAGAGTATGCTCGAGGTCACTACAAAGGGCTGTCAGGGCTGTTGCTCGCATTCGTTGCACCACTCCCCCATCACCTTATCAATGTAGGCCGACAGCATGAATATAGTGTCCCATACCACCATAATCGGCTCACGAGTCTAGTTGCTCACTGGTCACTACGGGGAGGCACGTGGCCCCAGCGTAGGCCTACAGCTCGACCACGGTATCCCATACCACCATGCCCGGCTCATGAGTCTTAACGGATCTAGGTACCATAGTTAACGGGATTCTCACTGGTAAGTTTGGTACCCTAGGTTCAAGCAGTAGCGACCAAACATGGTGAACATACATAAGACAGATCGGGTTACTTGACGAGCTCGGCTAGCTCGAGCGCACAACAAGTTGAACGACATGAAGTGCATAAGCACCTCGTGTGGCCAACCACTATCGTCAACCGAAGTACGACTCGGGTTCGTCGAACACATCTCACATGGCAAATGAATCTCAGCCACGCATTCAGTTTCGTTACTCATTGCCTGGACTATAATCATAGCCCCAATCGCATTCAATTGCAAATAGTTAAAGCAGTAATAAATCAAGATTCAAATCATACAACCCAAGTCTGATATTATCCATTTAGGGCGGCTAGGGCTGTTGCACGCACTCGTTGCTCTACTCCCCATCGCCCATGACGAATCATATAACGTAAACATGAATTTAAACATATGCATAACATAGATAAAATCATACAATCGATTGAGCATGTTATGAAGCACAACACAAGCATGAGTTTGTACATATTCAATTCCTAATCACACAGCTATCCAAGGAAATCATACACATAGTTAAAGGAGTTGAGAATCAGATCTCAACACCCTTATACATTACAATTTACTAACTACTACTCATTCAAAAGTTTTAACAAACATTTAAACTACGTACATCAACATACATGACATATGTTGATCACATAGGTATAAGGCCAAATCCTTTCACTAGGGAGTTACCCTAATCCTAACACGCATACACCCATGACGGATAGTCATGGCAAACAGGAATCCAAGTTCCATATTCATTCAGTCATTTCCACAAACACTTGAGCCACACATTTTAGCATATATAGTGTATATTGGCTGTGGCGTGATTTAGGGCAAATCCTTTCGTCAAAGGAGTATCGCCAATACAACATTCATATATCCATGACAATTAGTCATGGCGAGCACGAATGAGAATTCTATACTCATTCAGCCATTTTCACAAACACTTGGAATACGCTATTACAACATACATGGTGTATGTTAACAAAACATGTATTAGGGCTATCCTTTCACCAAGTAAGTATTTTGTCCATGTATAATATATTCATACAGCAAATACTCATGGTAAATACATCTCCAAAATTTATACGTATACGATACTTTCTAGAATACACAATTTCAACATACATAGTGCATATAAACAAAACATGTATTAGGACGAGTCCTTTCGCCAAACAAGTATTTTATCCACATATAATATATTCATACAACAAATAATCATTTCAAACACATTTCTAAAATTTGTACGTATACGGTACTTTCTACAAATACCTAGAGTATGTAGAATTCCATATTTTTCAACTTTAATTGAAACGAAAAACAGACAGCACTTTGTACATGTGCAATTGCATGCAGATCATGAATCTATCATTATCTGACATTGAAAGCGTTGAAAACCATAACCTATACACCTTAAGTCCGCACCTTTTATCGTAGAATCGTAACGGAGTGGATAAGTTTGTTAAGCTTCTGTATACGGTAGTTTGGTAACATAGAGAACAAAATAGGTTAGCTATTTCATAACCTACAACTAGCAAAACCCCAAATCAGATTAGGGTTAGGGTTTCTTACCTAGAAACAGAGCTGGAATCGCCGGGAAAGCGATGAGAATGGGATGGTTGAGCATGGATAGCAGCAGGGAAGAGTGACAGGGAGAATCTCCCACTGCTCCCACACCTTCTCTCTCTTTTCTCTCTCTTTTCTCTCTCTCAAATCTCAAATTCGTATGGCTGTGAGAGAGAGAGTTCAAAGGTCCTTATATAGCCTAAAAAGTCTCCAAATTAGACTCCAGGTCAAAGTATACTTAGGTTATAACCAAAGCGGGTCAGTTTCAACTCAACGGAGGACTTCTGGCGGGCTTCCTTGAGCCAAAGGCCGGACTTAAGCTCACCGACACCGGATCTACGTACTATTAAGTTTTTGCTTCGGTCGGGATTCCAGATCACGCGTGGCGGACTAGTTTCAGTTCAACGGTCAGCGGACCTCGATTGAAGATTCCGAGTACATGTAAATGTGTATGAAATTTCTCCTAATCCAAGGGCGTAATTTGGTCTGATTCTGACGGTCTGGTTGCTTAAAACTGATCCGCAAGCGAGAGGTGCCAGATTACTATTTGAGATATTTTATTTTGAATTAATTTCACATTTCTCACACTCTTCACTCCGAGCTCAAGCGAATGGCGCTGGGACACTATCTGGATTTGATTTCTGAGATGGTTGTCAAGCCCAGCAAGTCGGTCCTAATTCCTTAACTTTGTGTTAATCGGACTTCCGACGTGCGGTCCAGATCTGATACGGAGTTTCGAGATGCTCCCGAGAGCAGCCAGGTAATGAGATTGATCCTAGATTTTAGGGTAACCTAGCGTCAATGATTCTACAAGTTTTGGGCCTTGGAGATCGTATTTAAAGTGTTTGGTGCTAATTTCACAGGCACTCTAGTTTAACACTAGCTAAATCTCGCCTAATTTCTAAAGGATTTAGTCCTGAGTGATTTCGGTCTGAGGTGGTACTTAGACCTTTGTAGCGATGTTTAGTTTAAGTATTGTTCTTCATCACCTAAACTTTAAGATAGTGTCTAATGTGAAAGTACTTTGAATGATTTAAGGAACGATGTAATGAAAGGTGAGATTTGTGAAGAAAATGATTTGAAAAGGGATTTGAGGCTTTAATTGAGTGTTTGAGAAGTTAAACCAGTGTTAGGATTGACCCATCGCCTAAGGACGTCTAATTCCAAGTTGGGAAAAATCTGGGCTGTTACAGCCCCATAGGAGTTCCACACGCCAACACTTCCATTTTCTTCTCTCTTCCCCAAATGTGCTTGATAGCATGCAACAGATATTCTTGATGTGTGAAATTCGGGTGACCCCATGGTGATCTACTTCTTAGATCACATCGTCCATCCATTTTTTTAAAGATTATTTTAGGATATGTGCCCCCAAAATAAGGCAGATCCATATATCAAGTGGACCACACCATAGGAAATAGTGGGAATTAGACTCCCACAGTTGAAAACTTCTTGGCGCCACATAAAGCTCTAGTGGAGCTTATATTTATGTTTTACTTTAATCCAGAATTACGTGACCTTATGAACAGGTTAGATGGCAAATAAACCTCACGATTGGCCTTATTAAGGTTTCAACTGTATTTTGTTTAATCCCCATTGCTTTTAGTGGTGTGGTCCAATTAAGATTTGTGTTATGGGTAAAAAGGGACTAACCAGGAATGATCTACGTGAGAGAAACTACAATGCCTCTAGAGGGACAGTTCAGCTCTGACAATCAGACCCGAGCCCTAGGCACGAGTCGACACTCTAATTATCATTGAAGAGATCCGACCTCCTGATGAGCTCAGACCAAGCAATGAACTACTATGGTGGTCAGCATAAATTGAGGTTGACCCCTACTGTGACATGGCATCCACATCAGGACGGCCTCAGACCTTCGACCTCAAGATCGACATTGTCTTGTCTGGTCGAGGTTGTCATTCTAGTGCATCAATCTAGAGGTAGATCAACCCCCCCCCCCCCCCCCCCCCCCCCCCCCCCCCCCCCCACCAAGGGTTCTAACTTGCAAATCTCATCGATAAGGTTATTCTAAGATCCACTCCGAGGATCACGGAAGACAACTACATGCTAAGTAAGAGAGCCTTCCATCTAAGGAGGACATCCCAGGGCTATAAATGGAGGTCCAGTCTATAGAGAAATGTACACATTGAAACTCTAATACACATAGACCCAGATTCCCTGTCTAACTTTAGCATCAGAGGGTCCCCTGCCTTAGCTAAGGTCCCCGTTGGTTTTCTAATTGTGTAGGCTCTTGAAGGTATGACTGGGACGACCAAAAAATATCATTAATAATTGGCATCATTTGTGGGAACGACATCAAAGCCATTTCCATCTCACCTAGGTCCAACAATGACAAAAAGAAGGAAGAAGACATTGGCTACCATTGCAACACCTGCACCGGGCTCAATTTATTTTTCTTTTGACATCGAAAATGCACCCTCTCAACATCAGGCGGGATCTGCCCCCGCATCGTCCACTCCGAGGTCCCGTAGCCAGAGTGGCCGACTTGCCTCTCTGGAGAAATAGGTCCACACCTTAAATGGTAACATGAACAGATTGAGATTCTAGAGAGACAAGATCTCCCTCCCGGCCATGGGGCAAAGGTCAGCACTACTACTAAGCAATATCGACCACTGCGGGTTCCCTAAAATCTGAACGAACCCGAAATACATACAAGACAAATTTCGACTTCTATCGAAGCCATTCTGGAGTGGATTGAGCCTCCGTTCACTGTCGATATCATGGAAGCCTGACTCTCACCCAAATTCTAAATGCCATAGATCACTTCCTATGGATTTGGCGATCCCGCAGTGCACTTGGAATCGTTTAGGGCCTGGATGGAGCACCACGGTACTTTGAGCTTGGTTATGTGTTAAGCCTTCTCCTAACCTTGTCAGGAATAACACGAAAGTGGTATTGACAATTGAAACCGAAGTCTATCAGCTCGTTCACACAACTCAGTAAAACCTTCATCATGCAGTTCATTGGAGGGAATGATATGTGAAAGCCAACGACCCATCTCCTCACGATCACTTAGAAAGAGGTCGAGTTGTTGAAGGACTACATCACATGGTTCAACCAGGAAACAATGCAAGTGGAAGGCTATTCGGACCAGATAGCCTTGACCGCTATAATAGCTGGTCTTAGAGACGGGAAATTTCTCTTCTCAATCGGTAAAAACCCACTAACAACCTTAGGCAACCTCCTTAATCGAGTGCATAAGTAATCCAACATCGAGGAACTTTTCAATTCATGAAAAACCACTCGAAGTGCCAGGAGTTTGACCAACAATAAAAAAACGTAGAGAGGAGGTGCATCCGCAAGCCATCAAACAAAAGAAGAAAGGATGAGGACTTACTCTAGGATCAATGCCCGAACCGAAAGCCTGAAAGTAGATTCCGCTCCTACACCCCCTTAAACGCTACCCTGAGTAGGTCCTTATGGAAGTTTGTGACAACAAAATCTTAAGGTGGCCAAACAAGATGAAAACTGATGTTGATAAATGAGACAATATGAAGTAATGTCACTTCTATCGCAACCATGGCCATGCCACTAGTGACTATTTTGACATCAAGGAAGAAATCGAAGCTCTCATCCGCAATGAACATCTATGAGAGTATGTCTATAGGAGGAGGGAAGAGCGACCAGATTAAAGGGCCGAGCAGCAAAGTCATCATAATGATAATGAAGTAACAAGAGAGATCTGTACCATATTCGACTGGCCTGTAAGAGGAGGGGACTCTAACAGAGCGCATCGAGCCCATGCTAGAAGCATAAGTGGCAATAGCTTGGAACATCACATTAGCCTCACTAGCAAGCCCCCGAAATAACAAAGAATGATCCATTGCAACATATCATTCAAGGAAGAGGATACCCGAGGAATCCACCATCCACATGACGATGACTTGGTGGTGGCCATGACAATAGCCAATTGCAAAGTGCACTGCATTGGTAGACACGAGCAGCTTGACTGATATTCTTTTCATCATCGCCTTTGAAAAAATGCGAAATGTGAGATCCCAACTTTATCCTGTCTGAACCTCCTTACTCGGATTCACAGGAGAAAATGTCATCTCCAAAGGAAGCATATTGCTCCCAGTTATCGCAAGAGAAGGACAAAACAAAACGATGACAATGATAACTTCTTAGTAGTAGACTGTCCCTCTGTCAATAATGTTATCCTCGGCTGACCATCCCTTAATGACATGAGAGCGGTAGTGTGGACCTACCACTTGGTGATGAAGTTCCCCAACGAGCATGGCGTTGGACAAGTCAGGGGCGATCAACATGAGGCCCGTCAGTGCTATTATATGCCATTGAGGACAAGAGGACTACAAAATATAGCGGCCTTCATAACCTTAGATCCCCGAGATGAGTCCCTCGAAAGAGGATCCCTGATGGAGGAACTAATAATCGTACCTCTCTTCGATGTCGACCCATCCTGAACTGTGCAGGTTAGTTCACTGCTAGCCCTGGGCTCGCGAGATGAAATTGTTGACATGTTGAAGCGGCACATTGATGTATTTACATGGTCCCACCGAGATATGCCCAGCATCAGGCCAGAAGTCATGGTCCACAAACTAAACGTTGACCCCGATCATCGACTTGTAAGGTAAAAGTGATGAGCGCTCCACCCAGAACAGTATGCCATCATCTTGCCCTAATAGAGTCACCGGGTGGGTATCTACCATCTCAGCTATCTGGTCTTCTGATACATGCCGAGTTGTCCACCTAGTGAGACTATTCATGTCGTACCTAGGAGGCAGAGGACCTGCCTCCTCGACCTCATCGGCCTGCTGGGTTGAGGTATCACCCTCCTCAGCTTGCACCTGGGTCGTTGGGGCGGAAGTTCCTTGAAGGGAGGAACTTCCTAGGCTGGGAGAGACTCCCCCAAGTCTATCACCTCCGAAATTGGAGGTTGAGGAACCACCAGAGCAAGAGCACCCTAAGCTCCTTTGCCATTGGTGCTTTGGAGTGGCTGCTCTGTAATAGCCCTTCGTCGATGGGCTTTGACCTCGCACCCATAAACAAGGAGCCCGCCAACCTCGTCGGAGGTATAACAACCTTCTTTTTCTTCGTCTTCTTTTGGGTCATCTTGGCCACAGAAGGAGGTCGAGATCTCTTCACGGGACGAACAACCATGTCTACATAACAGGATAATTATGGTTAATAAAATTTTTAAAAGGAATCTTGATCTGAACATATATTTTTGACCCACTACATACCTGAAGGGGCAGGTCAAAAGAGGCCAGACTGGCGTAGAAGGTCAGGTGCAATCAACATACTCCAGGCCCTGTGAGTGACGTTCATCACCTTTACTCTATTCACCTGGGTGAGTTAAAGATTGAAGAGAAGAGGCAAAGTTTGGGAAAAGCCTGCAAAAGTGATCAATGGTGAGCAAATGTGACTACAAAAATATAAGAAAAATTTTCAAGTCCGATGGTTTAGCAATATCCAACCCGGAGTGGCGAATTTGGTGAGGACCCATAGTCACAGTTGGGTCAGTTCAGCAGATGGATCCTCCCATTTTTCGGATGCCCAGAACCATTTATCCTTCCAAATTTTGTTAAAGGTCGGATTGCCGATGATAAGGGCCTGACCCTTGTTTGCCCATGCTGAGAAATAATATCAGCTCAGATGCTTTGGTTTAGCCTTTGGCTAGTATAGTTGCATGAATTGCTCATCCGTCAACTCTTCATTCCTGAGCTGGAACCAAAGGATGTAGGTCCCCAACAAAGCTCTCCAAGAATTTGGGATGATCTAGCCCGGGGCCAGCCTTAAGCGAGAAGTGACCTCTCGCATGATTCAATGAAGGGGGAGGCGTAGTCCACGTTACAAGGCGACCAAGTAGATGACCACCTCGCCCTCACAAGAATCGCCATGGACTTCACCCGGCTTGGGTGCTTGGAGTCATACTGAGTCTAAAATTCAGTACTTAGATATGATTCTGGCCAAATCACAAACCCCCCCCCCCCCCCCCACCTCGACCCAGCAAGACCAACGATGATGGGTTGTTCGGCCGAGGGTTGAGCTGCCATTCTATCTGCTAAGGAAGACTCCATCGTCCAGTTATGGCTTATCGATATCAGAGATGGAGGATGATAGGGTGCCCTAATTCAGGAATCTATACTTTTCAGATCGGAATCTCCCTAGAAGGATCTATATTCAGGCCGTCCATCTAAGGTATCAGACATATCAAGCCAAAAAGCGAAGGAAAAAGAGAAGAAATGGAGGAGGAAGAGAAGAAATGGAGGAGGGGGTGAATTCAGACTCACCGAAAAATCGCATGGTGCGGGAAGTCTAAAGAAGTGGCAGCGAAGAATGGGAGCAAATGGCCAAGCTATTAGGGTTACCCCCCTTTTTATAGGGATCGTCAGCTATGAGCAGTTATTGCTGGCATTTAATGCTGCAGCCGAGAGGACATTAAGGTGCATGTTACTTTCCATGTGGTGACCTCTCATTTGCTATTTTGAGTCGGTCTCCTGGGCGGAGCCACATGCTTGTGCACTATTGGTTGAAAGTCGAAGCGGCGCTATACCAGCACGCCTCCTCGAGTGCACCACCTCAATCATTATGGGCCTCATTAAACTTTCGTGTCCACTGTCCCATCTTCTCTCCTGCAATGATAATGAATTGACCTGACCTCCCAGGAGATAAGCGTTACATGTTAGTCCTCACCAACTTACTTCCTGAACTTGTGGGACAAGTCCGGAAGCAGGGGGCTACAGTTATGGGTAAAAAGGGACTGATCAGGGATGATCTAGATGAAAGAAACTATAGTGCCCTTGAGGATAATTTAGCTTTGACAGCCAGACCCGAACCCTAGGCATGACCCGACACTCTAATTATCATTGAAGAGATCTGACCTCCTTATGAGCTTGGACCAACCGATGAACTACTATGGTGGTCAGTACACATTGAGGTCGACTTTGGCACTGAAACCCTAATACACATTCCCTGTCTGACTTTGACTTCAGAGGGTCCCCTGTCTTAGTTAGGGTCTCCGTTGGTTCTCTACTTGTGTAGGCTCTCGAAGGTGGGGCTGGGACGATCAGAAAACAATATCAACAATTTGGATGTCTCATTTTTGGACTCATGCTCTAGCTCTAGAATGATATGAAAAAATTGAAGAAGGATGTGGATCTAATATATGAATCATGGTGGGGCTTAGGCAACCTCCACAACTTAAAAGTTATGTTGTGCAGTACCCAAGCTATTTAGGAGAGAAAATTGGCATGTTTTATGAGCTCTTATTATCGGGTAATGATCGTGTATTAATGAGAAATGAGAAATAGATTTCCTCCAAAGGCTTTTGGAGGAAGTTCCTTCACTAGGATGCTGGTGGGGCCACCGTAATATTTTCATGATGTTTATGAGAAATCCACCCCTTCCATCTATTTTCCAAGCTCATTTTATGACATGTAACAAAAAAGAGGTTGATCCAAAATTCAAGTGGGACACATGAGAGGAAACAATGGTCATTGAATATGCACCGTTAAAATCTTCCTAGGCCACAGTGGATGAAGGGTAAACATAAATATCAGCTTGATCCAAAAATTTTATAAGCCCTAAGAAGTTTATAATTGTGGGCATTCAATCACCACTGTTTTGTGTGGGATGGTCCACATGCGATTCAGATCTGACTCATTTTGGGCGAACGACCTTAAATGAGTTGGAAAAATGGATGGACGGTTCCGCTCACATAGGTAGATAAAGGTAGGCTCATCAAATTTTATGTTCACCCACCCCCTTATAACATGGTATAACCATAAATACTAAAGGTAGTGAGGGAAAATGTGTCTTTAACTTTTGTTTGGCATTTAGAGAGACAAAGTTTCTATGGCCTAAACATAGATGACTTGAACTTTTGTTGTGCAGATGTAGAAAGAAATAAAAGAGCCAATTCAACATTGAGACCTTGCTCAATCTCCTCTCAAGGGCTCATCTCTTTTCTCAACACTTTTCAGGTATATTGGAACAAACGGTGAGATTGATGAATGAATGGTGGCCCACTTCATGTTATCTTTATATTGAAATTCTCACTAGTTACTTGTGGTGGAGGATGATAATCCAGCCAAGTTTTCAATGGTGACTTTAAGATGGTCTATCAAGGCCAGATTGTGATCACTGGGTTTGTCATGTTTGCTTTTGACTCGTTGCATCATGCTGGAGCCCAATTATGATTAAATTATCACAATATTCACCTGCCTAGAAAATTCCTGTTGTTTTTTTTTTTTTTTTTTTTTTTTTTTTGGGGGGTGGGGGGGGGGGGGGGGGGGGGGGGGGGGGAATCTGTGGAATGAATATTCTTGCTTGTTGCATTAGTTGTGCTGGTAGTTCTAGTGCTTCTTTTCTGTTGATTTTACGGTGACACTGCATGATTTTTTATTTTTGGCCATGAGAGATGATGCAAAGATGCTCGTGAAACAGTTGCATGAGGATGCCAAGTGAACTCCTGCCCTTTGGAGAATATTGTGCGTATCTTTGGCCAGTGTGATTTCAAGCTATGATCCATCCACAATGGGGACCTTCATTTGTCATTATACATAATGGCCCACGTTTCTTGCTGCATGGCCCACGTTTCAGCAATCCACAATGAAAAAAACAATAACTATTTTCTTGAACCAGAGTACCTATGCTATGCTTGGATGTACACAAGGATGGTTTTGTGCTTCTCTTTTTCATCCTTCTTCAAGGTAACTCAATAAACAAAATTGTTAGTCTTATTCTATTGGAAAATTATTATTATTATTATTATTATTATTATTATTATTATTTATTTTACAGTAATAAACATATGCTAGAATTCTAGATATTACTATTTAAGAAATTCTGCTTTCTGCTGCTTCATCTTCATCTATGCATGCAGATGGGTATCCAATCTAAGTGTAGTTTGAAATCATCCAATCACCCTGCCATGTTTACTTTGGTGAGTTGGCTCTGCCATATTCAGGTTTGATCAGCTCTACTACATAAATCTCCCTTTTCTTTGAATGAGAATACTGTTGGGGTTCCTTGGGATTTCTACGGCTCCACTGTATTTTTGGCACATGAAAAGTGGTTGCATTCATAGTATGAATTTAGTGGGTTCTCTGAACTGTTGGTTGTCCTTGAAAGGGTTGTCATAGAATGATTGGCCAAGAGTTTGCAATGTACATTTAGGTTTCTGGTTTGTATGAGCGAGGCCCATGGTTCATTGATCCATACCATTGAGTTGATGGGACTTATTGTCACCTTTCCAAAAAAAAATGGGATGTAATTTAATGGACCCTATCATCAATGACACATTCACCAAATATCACATAGATGTGAAGATTGTTGCTATAGAATATTTGGCCCTTTTTTTTTTTTGCTAAATATGAACTGTTTCTGTATTTCTTCCTTAAAGACATGTTTGGGTATGTGAATCCAAAGGAAAAGAAAGGAAATAATAAAAATTGTTCTATGATGTTTTCCATGAGAACTACTGAAACATGGTTGTTGTAATGTCCACCTATTGAAGGCTTAAGATTTCTAACCATCTGGGACATTTTGGTGCATGGTCATCCACATTGACCAAGAATATTAACGGTGTGGATCACTGAACCATGGGCCTCACATATACAAACTCTCAGCCTGAGCACAGTACAATACCTGCTATTGAGAAATGTGATGTGGTTTTGGGTTTGAGTTCTGAACCCAGTAATATGTTTAGTTGTCATACGTTGTAATGAGACATCCCTTGTTTTTAAAGAAAATGTATTATTCTCTGCAGATGAACAATCTAATTTTGCAGAATTGCTTTCCTTGGAAACAGAAGATGTATAGAAAAGACAGAGAAATTGAAAAAAAAAATAATAATAATAATAATGCCTATGGTACTTGGTAACATTTGTGAAATTGTATCTCCTTTCAGTTTTCGTTGAGAAACTGATGGTGTTCATGGGAGAAATTGAAGCATTCTGTTTCCATGGTTGCAGCAGTCAAGCCAAGGAATAATATCAGAAGAGTTGATTAATCGCCTCATGAGTATTCTTGGTCACGTAATGCAGCTCAAAACATTGAAGGTAGGGAAACAAATGAACATGCAGCTCGTTGTTGCATCATAGTAAGAAGGAACTATGATTGCAATAAAACAAATGAACTATGATTGCATCATAATAAGAAGGAACTATGTTGCATCATAGTAAGAAGGAACTAAGTTCTCAAATAGAACAAATACGTGCACACACATACCAATAATAAAACAATACATGCATAAAGAATGTCAAAAGCATGCTTGATATATGGAATGACACTCTCAACCTGAGTTTTTCTCACTGACTTCCTTTTACCTAAATAGTTCGCTATCATCTTGATGAGGACCCAAAGACTTTGATGGTGTTTCCCATTCCACCTCATGATGCTAGTGGCTCAACTCTGCATTATGACTGGCTTAGCATTTCACCTGATGGAAAGATATTGGTAGCAACCCATGGTTCCACATTGTAATGGTCATGTGCTGAAACTGGAAAGGTTTTAGATACAACTGAAAAATCACATGAAGGTATAAGTGTTTTCCATTCCGTCCTTGCTTTTTTCCAATTTAATTCACCGATTATTGTATCTGTGGTTAGAAATGATGTTGCAAAACTTGTTGGTAGATATCGAACCTGGCCCAGTCGAGTAGTTTGGGAATCAATTTTGAATTTAAAGGTCTTGTTTTTTTGTTCGGATTTTATGTGTCCATGCTGAAACGCAATTCTTGGTGCAGGTGTATTTGGGTGGACAATATGTAAACAATCATACACTGTCAGATGTTACGTTTCTAGTTGAAGGTTGTAAATCATTCTTGACTGAATCAATTTGGTAGTCTATATGCTCTCATTCTTTGGGGCTTTAGATAGAAATGTTGGAGTTATAAGTTTTCTTCTTGTTGTTGGTTTTATTTATTTATTTATTTAGAATTTTAAATTTTAGCATATATCACATGTTCTGTGAAGTTACTTCTTGGAGCTTTGTAGTAGACAGCCTATGGTGCACCGAGTCTCTTTTTCCTTCTTTGGATTGCCTTAACTGCCAAATGGGTTTTTGATGACCATTAAGGAAAACAGTAGTTTCAGGAGAATCCATGCTCAAGGATATGTTGGATGACACAATCAGTGGTATTTTTGGTCATGTTTATGAGTTGTGTGAACTTATCTTTGAACCAGTGATTCCTAACCAGTCTCTTGGCCTCATTTCAAAGTTATATGTTCTATTTTCCTTATATTGCTTAATATATTGTTTATTATGCAAGTCCTATTCGTCAATAGTTCAGGTTTGATAACAAGCATCACAAAAATCCATGCTTCTTGCATCTGTCCAGGGATTTGAGTGAGAATGAGTTAGTTGGGACAATTCCACCAATACTAGGCAATCTGTCCCATACTGGCAAGCTGTGAGTTGGAGACTACCATTTCTGGTTTATGATCTTAGCAATGCGTATATGCCATGATTGGTCATTGTGTTTTCTGTTTATTGTTCCCAGGTACCTACACAGTAACAAGCTCACTGGGCCAATTCCACCCGAATTGGGGAACATGTCCAAGCTAAGCTATCTATGAGGGTTCCTTCTTTAAAATAAAATTTCCACTTCGGGGGTATTTGTGTAAAATATTTCTGATCCTTTCCTTCTGCAGGCAATTGAACAACAATGAACTGGTAGGTAGCATTCCGTCCGAGCTTGGACAGCTGGAGTCATCTGACAGTGGGTGTACTAACAAGCTAATAGTGAAGTGTGATTTGACAGTGGGTGTACTAACAAGCTAACAAAAAAAAAAAAAATTCTAAGTTTTTATTTATGTATTTTTAAAACTGTCTCCTTTATTTCTATCGTCTTATTTTAAACTTTTTGGGCCATATTTTAATTTATCATGCCAGGAATCTTGCCAACAACAACCTTGAAGGACCGATTCCTCAGAACATCAGTTCCTGCACTGCATTGAATCAATTGTGAGCTTAACGTCTGTTTTATGTTTACTTCATGTGTTTTTAGACTTGTTTAGTTGCATATGATAGTTGGCATCATAGCATGTATAATGTTTGATTATAGTAGCTTAGTTTTTGTTTGTGCATGGAGAACTCATTGAGAAGCCAATGTGTCTAGATCTGTTTGCGGTCATTCTATGATTTGAAGCTCAGATTGGATGAGTATAGTAATTTCACATCTTGAGTTTGAAATTTAATTGTGTTAATAATATTCTTATAAAGGGTTATCTATTTGGTATGACTCAAGAAAATTTAATTGAGAATTCTTGCCATATAATCTTTGGCCATCTTTTTTTTTTCCAAGCAATTGATTTATTATTTTTTCTTAACCGTCTTTTGTAGGACGTTGATTGACAGATTAGGAAATTCGATCTGTAAGATTTTCAGAGCATCTTCCATCTATGGCAATGCCTATCAAATCAAAGTTTGGATCTTAGAAGTATCATCCCCACTTGTAACAAGCATCATCAAGATACTTGGACCGAATGCCTAGGAACTTATACTCCCTGTTCTATCCATGAATAGCTTCTAAAGTTAGGTTTATGCTTCGAATTCTTTTATAAATTTTGAGCAAGCAAACTCTAGCATATAACTTTCAAGTTTTAATTACAATTTTCTTTTCCAGACATTTTTCTCACAGCAGAGAGTGCGATGATCTGCACATGCAAAGTAACCAGAGAAATTGAAGAATGGTGGAATGGTGATGAAATGTTTGGATGATATCTTGTAATTGTAACAGGAGGGCATGGATATCTTGTTTCAGATATTTTTATATGTAACCATGTGCTAATATTTGTTATATGTTCTGTACTTTAATTCACAGAAACTGTTCAATTAAGTTTTGATTATTTCACTATAGGCATTGTCTGCCAGTAATATGTTATTTAAAAATTGAAATAGGAAGCAATTTCTTTACAGTATATGCCTAGGAGGGCTTCCATGAATTTTATTTATTGCCTATCATATGCCTAGAATAACTAAGAGTTTCCCTATATCTTATTGGGTAAGCTGATATAGACGCGGATTGCATCCTACCCCCGCTCGGACGGTAATCCGTCTGGGCAGGGCTTTGTGGGGTCCACCGTTAATCGTTTTTAGCGTATCATTTTAAGGTATGAGCCAAGAAAGTAAGTAGATTCACAGCTCCAGTGGACCACACGAAAGGAAGCTACAGTGATAATGACACTAACGGTTGAAACCTTTCTAAGAGACATGATGATTATTTTTTACCATAAAACCTATTCATAAGGTCATGTAGACGTGGATGAAGTGAAAAAACAAATATCAGCTTGATCTGAAACTTCTCTAGCTCCCAAGAAGTTTTTAATGGTGGACGTTCAATCCCAAATTTGTGGTCCACTTAGGACTTTTTCCTACCTATATTTTTGGTTTATACCTTAAAATGATATGCTAAAAATGATTAATGGCGTGGATAAAGCATAAACATCACGGTGGGCCCCACAAAGCCATGACCGGACAGATTACTGTCCGGACGGGGGTAGGACGCAATCCGCGTCCAGCTGATATGGATTCAACACTACCGTATCAGCTGATGTGAAACTAATTTTCTGAACTCCACTTAGCAGGCTATGCATTTACCGTGGCTACGATACCAATGGCTACAGTTATACTATGGGGCTAGTCATATTTAGCTACAGATTTTATCCGTAGCTTTTGGCCATTTTTGCAACAAAAATTGACGATTTAGCGGCGTCCAGCATAACTGTCAGTAAAGGTCCTGGCTGCAGGTAAAGCCTTTACCGATTGAGGCTTTACCGGCTGTTAGATAACCATAGGCAAAGGCTTTGTCGACGGTTTTCTTGGTCTTTGCCGGCGGTTTTGATCGTCGGTAAAGGCCAGTTTTCTTGTAGTGTCAACTAGACTGGACTCGAAATATGAGTGTCTATACACACACACGCGCGCGGAAATGGTCGCTCATGGGAACTTCTCATGTGGTGGCTCATGGGAACTTCTCATGAGGTCGAGTTGTTTGGCACCCACCGTGATGCGTGTCAAACATCTACCCCACCAGTCAGATAAAACATTCCATGGTGGGCCACGTGCTTAAAAATCAAGTCAATCCACGACTTGTGTGGGCCACACCACATGCAAAAGTTGAAAGGGGTTATCCTCCCATTAAAACATTCATAATCATTTTTTGGGCCCATCGAGGTGTGGTTCACAAATCCAGCCCATCCCTTATGTGTGTCCCACTTGTACGAATCAGACCAAGTTTCAGACACATCCAAATTTTAGGTGGGTTCCATTAAGTGCTTTTATATGTTTTAGGCATGTATTCACATTATTTTAGATGGTATGGCTCACCTGACTTCCTTATACGGTTGATTTTTGGGATATCCCATCATTTAAAGGAGACCCATCAAATGCACAGTGTTGATGTTCGACACGCATCACAGTGGGGCCCACACAGCTCAACCTCATGGGAAGTTCCCATGAGCTTGACTACATAGAACCATTCCCATATATATATATATATATAATATATATATATATATATATATATATATATATTATATATATATATATATATATATATATATATAATTCGGATATGACTTTTCACATATGAGATGCCTTGTAGCTAACGGAGAGGCTACAACTTTAGCAAGTGCACTTAGGTTTTTTTTTTTTTTTTTTTTTTTTTTTTTTTTTTTTTTGTTTTTTTTGGAAAGTTGACTGCTACCACTACATGTATTAATCACATAAAATTACATCTTTTCGTGTGGGGCTGAACAAAAAGGACACGACCCTCACATATCTTTTAAACAGGGCAAATCAAAACAGAAACAGAGAAAAAAGACTAAAGAAAAGTGCTGGATTGGAAGAATAAGAGCTCCTCGAAGGCTGACCCAGCCCCCTAGCTACGACCGGTAGATCTGATAGTCCCAAGGCCAACCTTATCCAGGAAGATCAGGCCACGAACGTTCGTAGGAAGGGAAGCAGAGAGAAGGTGGATCGAATTGAGTTGGCACTTGTTGTCTTCACGGGCCATGCCGTCAGCAGGTCCATTAGCTTCACGGGGAATGAGATGGAAGGAGAAAGTGGCCATGCGGGTAAAAAGGTGAATCCTGTTAACCCAAGCCTTCCATCTCCAAGGGATAATGGATTTTCCGCTCAGAAGATCAATCATCACCTTATAATTGGACTCAACAATAACTTTGGAGATGCCTCTGTTAAGGCATATTAACATACCGTCATGGATTGCTCGCAGCTCAGCCATATTATTGGATCCTACTCCGTATCCTAAGGAGAAAGCAAACAAAAAATTCCCATTATCTGTTCTATAGATGCCACCACCACCTGAGAGACCGGGATTCCTTCTCGCCGAACCACATTGACCTTCATCCAACCAGGGGGCGGCGTCATCCATTTGACGACCAAGGAACCACTTGTACAGTGTATTGGTACTGAGGGCCTGCGGCCAATGGGTTGAGGATTGTCTCTGAGACTGAACGTTTCATTACCAATAATCGTGTTGGCCCACCACTTGATGCGGGCGATCAAGGAGCTAATGTGCATCTTTTTGTTCTCGAACGTGGAATCATTTTTGGAATGCCATATCTCCCAAAGGATAATAATGGGGAGGATGTATCTGATGTGGGACGACGCACTACCAGGAGCCGTGGCACTTCTCCACTGAAGAATTCTACTTGTAACTATCGGAGTTGGGAGCGTGGGAATGCTGCACAGGTCGCCGAAATGTTTCCAAATAGAGGTAGCCTGACGCCCATCCAAGAAGAGATGGTTAATAGATTCAGACTCCAGTCTTGGGGGGACTGTCCCTTCATAGCATTTGCATTTGGAAGCCAAGGCCACGCCTTTGGATTGAATTCTATCATCAACAGGGGATGCTCCTGTAGAGTCTCCAAGCGAAAAGGGACATTTTTAGAGGGAGTTTACTATGCCATAACCACTTGGCCCAAGCCTCTATCGGGGGAGAGCCTTTGAAAAGATTCCAAGCTGATCTGATGGAGAAGACACATGCCAAATCAAGGGGCCAGATACAAGCCGGACTGTCAAACGAGGTTGCAAATCCTCCTTGGAAAATTGCATCAATGATATCCTCAGAGAGGAAAGAGAAAACCCTTGATGGAGGAAGGGGACTTGCACATCCCAGGAAATCCTTTACCTAAATATCTTTGAGGGCCTCTGGGATCGGTTTGTCTACAAGGAGCTAAAGGGGGCCCATGACCATCCAATTTGTCGACCATAAGTTAAAGTCTCCCCGACCCACATGCCATTGGACATTCTCCGCCATAATAGGGAGGAAGCGGCGAATCTAATTCCAAAAGGGGGAGGAGCCAAGTTGCGGCGTTGATGGGGCGTCCAACAATAGGTCCCTATGATGTTTGACACCCATAAGTGAAGCCCATGGGCCAATGTTTTGACCATACAAAATCGTCCAGGTTAGTTTCATACGCAAGGCAGCCATAACTTCCTTTAACCTTTTAATCCCCAGGCCTCCATGAATTGGAGTTGCAACTTTTTTTTAGGCAATCCATTGTTTCTTTCCTTTGCCATCAACCCAGCCCCAGAAGAACCTGGCGAAGCCTCTTTCAAGAATTTAAAGCACCTGAACTGGGACATGCATAGTTGCTATAACATGAATCGGAAAGTTCCCTAAGACATGATGAATAAGGGTAGAATGCTCTGCTTGGGAGAGAAATCTGCCTGTCTAACTGCTAATTTTTCTGTTCACTTTATCAATTAGAAACTAGAATTGAGCTGATTTGATTCTTCCTTTAGCCAAGGAAGCCCCCAAGGAATGGATACCATCTCTGGCTCTTTCAAAACCCAACAACCTCTTTGAAGCTCTGATTCTCACCAGCCGGGTGTTTTTAGAGCAAATGAATCTGCTTTTGTTATTATTGAATTTCAGACCTGAAGCATATTGGAAATCGTTTAAGAACTTTCTGGCCTAGGTGAGCGAGGACCTAGTGCTGTTAAGGAAAAGAAGGGTATCATCTGCGTATAAAAGGTGAGCAATAAGAGGGGATCTGCGTTGCATTTTGAAAGGTTGACAACCGCCGCTCGCTATAAGATGCTTCGGGTTAATAGAGAAAACCTCCATCGCTATAATAAAAAGGGCCGAGGAGAGGGGGTCTCCCTGTCTCAAACCTCTGAATGACTTGAAGAATCCCGCAACTTTCCCGTTGATGAAGACGGAGAACCAATTGTTTCCCTAACAGGCTTCGAAGAGCACGATACATCTGCTTTGAAAACCAAATCTGCATAGGGCCTGTTTCAGGAAGCTCCAATTAACCCTGTTATAAGCTTTTTCCAGATCTAGCTTAAGGATGAAATTTCTGCCTCTCACTTTCCAATCAATGTCTTACATTACCTCCTGGGCTAGTGCAATATTCTCCGTGATTGATCTCCTTGGAACGAGTACTCCTTGTTCCGGAGAAATCAGTTTAGGCAGCAGGCAACTTAAACGGTTAGCCAAAATCTTAGCAAAAATTTTATAGATAACATTACATAGGCTTATGGGCCTGAATTCCAAAAATTTGGTAGTTGAGGGGTCTTTGGGGATTAAACAAATGAGCGTAGATGAAAATGCTCTCGGGATGGCTCCCCCCGAAAAGAAATCTACAGCCGTTTGATGGATATCATTGTTGACTATGGGCCAACAGGCTGAGAAAAACACCATATAGAATCCATCTAGACCAGCGGCCCCGGAATGGACTTAATTGCAGCATGGACTTCCTCTATAGTTGGCAAGAGGAAGAGATCTTTGTTGTCTTGCTAATTGAGGAGTTGGGGGATGTTTTGGATGAAGTCTGGCTGGATTAAGGCAGTTTCCTCACGAAATAGGTCTTCAAAATATTTGGTAGTAGCTAGCCTAATTTCCTGCGGGACTGGAATGGGGACACCTAAATCTGCGATGACGGAGGAGATCTGCGATCTTCTGATCTTCTCATTTGCCGTAGAGTGGAAGAATTTTGTATTCTTGTCCCCTTCTTCCAACCAGGAGTTTCTTGACTTCTGCTTCCAAAAGATCTCTTCCATGGGCTCTAATTGGGCCAGCTTCTATCTGATTGAGAAGTTTTCATGAGACAGGTCTTCATTAGCCAAGTTTTGCATTATGATATTTAGACATTCCAGATCCTCCTTCGCCTTCTGAATTTGATGGAAAATATTTCCAAAAACTTCCTTGTTCCACACTTTAAGAAGCTGTTTGGTTTTCTTCAACTTGAGGTGGACGTTGAGCATAGGTTGGGTTGCCCAGACACCCTCCTAGGCCTTCAAAACTAGCTGAAGAAAGGAATCATGTTTAGTCCACATCCTAAGAAATCTGAAAGGTCTTGCCTTGGGTAGGGAATTGGAAGGAAAAAGCAGGCGAAGTGGGGTGTGGTTGGAGTGAATGCGAGGGAGATGTTCGACTCTAAAAAGAGGGAATTCAGTCGCCCAACTATTATTGAAGAGCAATCTGTCCAACCTGGCCCAAACACTAGTATTTCCAATGCAATTGTTGCACCATGTGAAACTATTCCCAACAAAACCTGCATCTAGGAGGCCGGAGCTATGAATTGCATCTGCGAATTAGGACATACTGGATCTATCCAAGTCTCGGGATCCCCGTCTTTCCTCAAGCTCCACCACCTCATTAAAATCGCCACCAACTGCCCATGAGCCTTTATAGTTTCTGCTAAGAGCTGACATCTCATTCCAAAGATTTCTTCTTTGCAGTTTACAGCAGCGGGCATAGACTATTGACAGGATAATGGGGACGCTAGGGGGCCGAAATGCCAGTGATAACGTAATCATCTGGTTGGAACTGGCGATCATTGTAACATTTAAGAAATTGTGGTAAAAGATCCAGATTTTACCTCCTAAATCGTTATTGGAAAGCAAGGAATGGAAGCCAAACTTGAGCCCAACCGCCACCCTTTTCTCCTCTCTTAACATAGGCCCTAAGATCGCAACCAAACTGGGATTGAAGTTCATGACCATTTTCTTGAGTGATTTCAAGGTGGGAGCATTACCCACTCCACGATCATTCCAGATAAGGGCGTTATCCATCAGTCACATAGCATGTATTAACAGCCCTACGCTTCAATCTGCGAAGCCTGCTATACCAATCTCCTACCAGCTGAATGCTAGAAGGACCTCTGGTAGTTTTCTTTCTGCCTTTTTTGGTGGACATTTTCTAGGACCTCTGACCTGCTGAATGGGCATTTAGATTGGGTCCTACTTGTTGAACATTCTCAATATCCATGTGGGAGGATTGTGGGGTAGAACAGTGGGCCTCTTGGGTGAAAAAAGGCGATAGATCAACTGTGATCTACCCCATATGCTCTGTTGTGTTAAGATTAAGAACTTTCTTCTTCCATCTGATATTCTTCCTTCCTTCCAGATAAGCCGACTGCTCATTGGACCGGGGCCAAGG
Source organism: Magnolia officinalis (assembly GCA_021015155.1). Classification (NCBI taxonomy): domain Eukaryota; kingdom Viridiplantae; phylum Streptophyta; class Magnoliopsida; order Magnoliales; family Magnoliaceae; genus Magnolia; species Magnolia officinalis. Next base: position 20,563,409 of record JAJHSJ010000015.1, read on the forward strand.
TTTTGGGTCCTGAGGGAATAGGGCTAGCTGCCAATTGATCGAGATCGAAAGTAAGACGAGAATTTTCTGGGAGTGATAGGGGGGTCACCCATAGGCTGAGGTCCGGATATCTAAGAGGAAACAACAGGGGGGACTACAAGGATATTAGGCTAGGAAGGGGAGGGTAAGTGGAGAGGGATAGGATTAGAGGGCGGGACTGCAGGGATGAAAAGGTCCTCAAGCTGTAATGTAGGCAGGGTCTGCGGGTTGGGAGGAGAATGATGAATGCGGATATCAGGTGAGGGTTGCTGAGGGGTGGGGGGTTGGAAGGGATATTCAAGGAGGAGAAAAGGAGCCACATGAGGAGCCGAGGTTTGGAACTGAGGGGATGGTTGGAGGGATTGGGGGACAGTTATGGCAGATTGGAGAGGAGGAATGGGAGGGTTAACTGCAATGTTAAGATCCACGGCAGTCAGGGGAGCAGGTATGGGGTGGGATTGAATCTGGGGTTGGATGACAAGGGGGCCTGGGGTGGTGGGACTCGGCGAGACATTACGTCGAACACCTGTAGAGCAGGACTTGTTGGGGTGCGAGGGGGAATGGAAGGTCTGTAAGACCCAATCTTTGGTTGAAACAGGGGTTGAAGATGACAGGGGAGTGTGTTGAACAGGTTTGCTAATATACGAACCAGATTCTCTCACTCCGACAATAGGGTAGGGAATGCCTTGGACCATCAGGGATCTGGTATTATGGAGGTTCATTTCGGCAGCAGGCTTAATTCAAGCTCTAGCAAACGTTTGAAAAATACCTAGGGAGGAAACATTGTCAATCTCCATAACTTCCCCGAAACTCCTGGCAAGGCTCTCAATAGTCGCAGGGTACCACGCATGAGGAGGGATCCCAAATAGGCGTATCCACACTCCATCGAGGAGGCCTACAGTCTCCGGCAACCAGGGAGTCACTTCAAAGATTCCTATACGTCTCTGGAGGGGGATATCCTCATCAAACGTCAACATTTCCTCCCTGGATTGGAATTTTAGGAGGAAACGGTTAGGGCCTGTTATGGTGAAGTCCACCTGCAATTTGGCTAGGGATGATTTCCGGAAGACGTCAATGAGCTACAGGATGGAAATAAAATCATTCACAGTAGTTGCTACTAGAGCAGAGGTTAGAGTTACCAATAGATTTTCGACAACTCTAATATCAGTGCCAATCTTCAAGTGGGCGGACTTCTCTGTCGCTGAAGATCTGCCTGTGGGTGGTGGAGGGTCCTTATCAGAGAAGGGATGCTGAAGGGTTTTTCCCAAATAGGTTTGGGTCTTGATAGGATCAACTTAAGGGGCCTGGGGCGTACCGAGGGCCTTTTTGATGCTTCGCCCGGGCGATAGAGAACACCCTGCCATCGATCCGCCTATTGTATAGGCATTGGATTGCATTAAAGGCCTCCTGTTGGTAGACGAACCGGATGAAAGTAAAACCCCTGGATCTATTAAGGCTCCTGTTCCAAGGAATGAAGACATCTGCAAGCTTTCCAAATTGGCCGAATATACATTTGAGATTTTCAAAAGTGGTGTCGTATGTGAGGTTTGCCTTAAAGATGGAGAATGGGGAAGAAGGAGTTTTCGGTTTCCTTTTGAAAACCCTTGTCCACGGGTGCTCTCTCTCCTCCATGTGTCAGAAAGTGCACTTAGGTTGAGTTGTGATTTTTACTCGTGGATGCTTGCTGCACTTGACAGTGCTGACTTGACCTAACTCAGTACTTGTAATTGGGTCGGAATCGGTCTTGATTAGTCCAGGCCAGACCTGGACTCGGATTGGGTTAGGCATGCTGGACTCGGCACCGAGTTAGGTCGAGTTTGGGTCAAGTCAATTTCAAAATTAGATCCAGTCAAGTCAACCTAACTCAGTCCGACTAGACTTGACGCCCAACTTTACTTGAACCTATGACCTTATTGTTGAAACTTTTGCAATCCTACATCAAAGCCATGAGTAAGGACCTAAAATTTTTGTAGCATCTCTTTTTTAGGCTATCTACCAAATAGACATTTACAGGCATTTAGATCATAAGTTACTTTAAGCTACTTATTCCATAAGTAGCTTATCTTGGTTTTTTACTTAATCAACATATAAATATGTTTGGTGAACAACGTAATTATTATCAAAAAGTTAAAAAGGCATATTTGCTTTTCAACATCCCATATAATTATTCTGAAAGTTTGTTTGATCCCCTCACATCCACTGTCCATCATGTGGGGTGAACATTTGATGTGGATCATTCATGTGTGGGCCCCACCTTTGATGTGAGCCATCCATCATGCATGGCCCACCTTGGTTGTGGGTCATTCATCATTGGGGGCCGACCTTTAATGTGCACAGTTGAGTAAGTAGGGTCCAACTTTGATGTTAGTCTTTTATCATGTGGGGTCCACCATCAATGTTATTGCCCATCATGTGGAGCCCATCTTCAATATCTACTGCCCCTCATGTGGAGCCCACCTTTGTTATGGATCATCCATATCATGTGGGCTCACCTTGATGTGGATCATCCATCATGTGTGGCCCACCATTATTAATTACCAGTCATGTTGAGCCCGCCTTGGATTGGGTTGCCCATCATGTGGGCCCCACCTTCAATGTGGGTTGCCCATCACGTGAGGCTCACCTTAGATGTGGGTCATTCATCATTAGGGGTAGACCTTTGATCTGGATCATCGATTATGTGTACCATCATCATGTTGGGCCTACTAGATCATCTACCCATTCATAGGATGATTTTCCAATACTATGGACTTAAGACGAGTTCATGGCTACGTAAATCATATTCCATTAAATAATTTTCTAAGTTGTTGGGCCACCAATGAAAATGAATATGAAATAAGTTATTTTTGAAATTTGAAAAGTAATATAAAAAAAGATAACTGATAAAATTAAATTATTATTATTATTATTTTTTGTAAAAAACTGCTTATTTAAGTTTAATAAACAAACTTATTTAAGAAAAGTAACTTATTAACTCAACCTAAGTGTTTTTTTTTTTTTTTTTTTCTTTTTTATTTAGTACTACCGAAATAGGCCCTTAATGATTGCCTCTTTTTAATTTATTATGTCGATGAATGACAAAGGTGTACATAAATACAAACATAATCAGCGATACCATGTGACGTATGGAAGGCAAAAGTAGCAACAGAAAGACATAAAAAATAAGAGAAGCCAGCGAATTGATCGGGTGCCCATTAGATGTTTCCTATTGTTCAACAAGGTTAATAATATCATTCAATGTTCAACTCAACATCCGTATTCCTCTCGTCCATTGAATATTTCTCATTTTTCTTCTTCATGAGTCTAACGTTCCTCTCATCCATCGATAGCAGCCTTTCTTCCTTAGGAGCTTTATGTTCTTGATCTCGCGTAAAGCAGCGCGATACAAATGTCCTACAAATAGCAGCCCAATTATCCCTAACCACGTGAAGAATGTATTTCGAACTGTAAGCCATGGCATTCTATTGAAGACTTCATCTGAGGAGAGAGTATAAAGAGAGCAGCCATATGTGACCATCACCGAGGAGACAGCAACCCAGATGAAGATCGTGAGAATCCACAACAGGACCCTCCATTGAAGTGGGAATCCACTTAGCAACAGTATTATGAGAAGAGATGAAAGAAACCCGGTGCTATTGAAAATCATGACGACAGTGTATTCAGACGCATTTGTGTAGCTCATGATGGCTTCCTCGGCTAAGCGCGCCTCTTGTCCAATGGCCGTGTTGTTTTCTTGGGTGTCTTGCCAAAGACTGCCAGGAGGGTTGAGCCCGGCTTCGAAGGTCTCTGTCGCAATCAAGATGGCTACAACCATTAGTGTGCTCCGTGTCTCGTATAACCACCTGTCGTTATCTTTCCTTCTCTTCTTTGTTTTCCTCCTTTTAGTCGGCAATTCCGTCTCATTTACTGACAAAATCGGGCCAAGCGAGGGATGCATTTCTTGTGCGCTTCTTGCTTCCACTTTTTTAAGGATAGCTTTCAGCTCTTTATCAGCTCGTTCAAGTCGACTCTTTATCGGGCCAAGGCAGTCATGCTGTTTATGTTGGAGGCGTTTACATCCACGTTGGTCTTGGTTAACCAAATACTCAACTATCTGCAATGGATAGGAGTTATTGTCAAGACGATTTTTAGGGCATGATTTATCCACTGTAGGGCTCATCAGTACATTGTCTGGATCATCTGATCATGGGTCCACTTATACAATCTGAAGGCTGGATGGTCCCTTGGCCTTAGGCCATGTTTGGAAACCATTTATACCATACCAAACAATGTAAAAGGAAAAGGGTTTTCTTCGATGTGATGATTTTTGTTGTTTGGATGATAAAGAAAATGATATACCAAGCAATTACTAAACTTTTTTCATAATTTGGATTCTTGGCAGAATAAACTACAAGTATTGTAGTAGGAATATGATATATCGCTAGCTATTTAAAAAAAGAACTCAAAATTGAAATAAATGTTTTCATAGTTCTCATGAAAAATCACAATTGCATAATTATTCCATGTATCTAAACATGCACTTAGGTTATTAAGGGCATCCTTCTTTTGTGAACGGCCCTTATGAGATTTTCAATCCCATACCTACCATCTATGGCGTGCTAATAGAAGGCTGAGAAAGAAATACTGAGCAACAATCTTAGGGGTTCATTTGGGTAAAGCGAAAATTACAATGTAACAAGCATTATTATTATTATTATTATTATTATTATTATTATTATTATTATTATATATAATTGGATTTTTCTATAATTTTATTTTAAATATGTGATTTTTTATCTTTATGGTAAAAGTTCTTAAATTCTGAAGTTCCTCTCAAGATAAGTAGGATAGAACGTGTTGTGCGCATATGATGGTTGGATTGGCTTGAGTTTTTCTTATATATGTCTGCTTACCAAACATGTTTATTGCGAACGGATTTTGCATAAACAACTTTTAATCAATAAAATTTCAAAGAATTATTTATTGTGAAATAATTTGTATTTCCTAAGAGTGCCCAATTTGTAGATTCCGGAGAGAAGCAATATTCACCGATAATCAATGGATTTGTTTAGTTTTCCACCAGCACAAGTAGGGCTGTCAATGGGCTAGGTAGGCCTGTCAAGCTTTCGGGCTAGGCTTGCTTTGGGCTGAACCACTATGCCTGATGAGGGTCGTACACGAGCTTAAAATTGGGACAGGCCAAGGCTGCGTCTAAGAGCCCATCAACCGAACCCAAATATCATGCATGTTTGGGCATGACAAATGAATGGCCTGGATCTTGCACAAAAGAGGGTGAGAGAGCTTGGGTTCAGGTTGGTGCCAGACTGAGGCTGGGCCCGAGTATATCGTCACAGGTTGGGCTCGATCGGGCGTCTTCTTTTTGGCCCATCGTAGGTGCCTTGGTTTTGCTTAGCAGGCTGGGCTTGTAAAAATTTCTCCTTGGCCCGAACCCAGTCCTGACAGCCTTAAGCACAGGTGAGTAGGACCGTTTGAGTTGTTTCGCTTTATACCAACTTAAGTGTCTGTGTTTATCAACTTTGCATGCTTGATTTGGATTACTCGCAACAAATCGAGAGAAAACTGCCCGTATTCTATACGAGATAAATCCTTCAATGGGTAGAAGATAAGATTAAGTGGGCGTAACAATTTTCTCGGTCAAAGAGGCTTATGATTCATACGTGTGCAATCATACGTGCCAACAAAATGGGTCTTAAATTACACTCTAATTATTATTTACAAAACAATCTTTTTTAACCTTTCTCTCTCTCATCGTAAAGCTGCCCCCCAAATTTCGGTTCACTTGATTGATGATCCATATCAATGACCATACCTTGTTTACTTTCAATATTGGTGGTCATTTTCTTAGCCATTGATTTGAATATTGTTGGGACGATCTGATCAAAATGACCTTTAAGAGATTGGATGGCTAGGATAGCAAGATCAGCTCAAAGTGACTTTAAGAGGGAGGGGCTATTAAAGTTGTGTCTCATGTTATGGATAATGCAGATCAATGACTGGACATTTATACGTTTTTTTTTTGGGCATCCACTATGATGGCTAAGCATTGCCAATCAAAGATGTGCATATATGAGGAATGGTTCAAATCAAGGATTGGACTTCTATTGTGATCAATAGCCATCAATTTTCTTGGCCATTGGTTAGATGGCTAGAACCATCCGATCAAAGTGACTTTTAAGGAGGGTGCAAAATCAAAATTGGGATACATAGGATGAACAATCCAAATCAATGATTGGACACATTTTAAAGTAAACATGGTCGGTCCATTTCCCTAATCATTGATTGGATGGCTGATCAAAGTGAATCAGATAATGTCGTCAATGTCACAACACATGAACAATTGCGTATAACTCATGCTCATGCATCGACCACTTTTTTCGGGCTTCAATAAGCTTCTTGTTGTAAAAGTCTACCGGGTTGCTTTCATATGTAAGACTATTCGGACATACGAGGTGTCACACTCAACCTCAAATAGCTTATCGAAACTGGAAAGAACCAAGACCGGTGTTGTAGACAATTGATAATTAATTTTGGCGAGGCTCTTGTCAGCCTAATCGATCCATTGAAATGGCATTTTTCATGTAATCTGTAATGAGTACAATTAGAATGCTGAAATTCTATATGAATTAACAATAGAAGTTCGCCAACTCGTGGAAACTCTTAACTTCATGAATGTTCGTCAGGATCATCCACTCCCTGATGGATCGCACATTTTCATGTGCCCATGGATGTCACAAGAAATCCTAAGAACAATAGCCTATCTATTAAAAAATTGCACTTCTTCATGTCGAGGTACAACTTGTAAACTGTCAGGACCTCTAGCACCTGCCTGAAATGTTTCATGTGCTCCATCTCACCCTAGTTATATATATCAGGATGTCATCAAAATATACTATCACAAGCTGACCAATGAACGACTTCAACACATGATTAATCAAATGCAAAAAAGTGAGTGATGCGTTCAATAGACAGAAGGACATGACTAGCAACTCATGCAATCCTTCTTTGGTCTTGAATGTCATTTTCCATGGGGCCGAATACAAATCTGAAGGTATTCGCTCCTCAGATCTAGTTTAGAGAATACCTTAGTACCTTCTAGCATATCGAGCATGTCATCCAACCTTGGTATTAGGAACCAATATTCAATGGTAATCTTGTTAATTATTCGATTGTTGACACATATGTGCTAGCTCCCATCTTTCTTAGGCATTTACAACACTGTCACGACACATGGGCTCATGCTTTCTCTCAGAAGACTCATACGGATCAATTCCTCCACCTACCTATGAAGTATCTCACAATCTTTTGGACTCATCCGATAGTGAGGGTGGTTGGGCAAGTTAGCCCTAAGGACGAGGTCTATGTGATGTTGGATGTCCCGCATGGGAGGAAATCCATCAGGTAAATATTCAAGCCAAATTTCTTTGAATTTGTTCAACAACAGCGTAAACTTAGAGAAATGTTTAAGGGCTTCAATTCCGCACCCTTTACCAGTACGGCATACAACTCACTGGTTTTCTTAGATACCTTCACAAAATCCTGAATGGCCGTCAAGAGGGAGCTACCCTCCACTTTAGAAGCTTCGGGGTGGTTCTCTAGTGCCATAAGGGAAGGATCATCTTTTGGCCATCCTTGACAAAGACGTAAATGCTGTATTGTCCTAGGTGGATTGCATCATAGTCTGATTGCCATAATCAACCGATTAACATCTGACATGCTTCCATGTCGACCACGTTACAAAGTACTTAATCGTTATAATTTCTACCATTTGGAAATGAGACAGTGCATTGTTCGATTACCTTGGTCTCATTCACCTTATTTATCTAGTTAATCGAGTACGAGGAAGGATGCTTTATCGTAGGTAGCCACAACTTGTCCACCATTACCTTTGAGACAATGTTTTCACTAATATTATTGTCTATGATTTCGTCATAAACCTTGCCATTGAAGGTACATCATATATAAATTATATTATGTCGATGCAGGTGCACCTCTTTCCTTAAAGTGTACAATAATTGCCTCACAACTAAGGATTCATCATGATCCTCGGCCAACCATTCTTTATCATTAGCTCATTCCTTAGTGGCTTGTTCATCTTCATCAAATTTAAGGCCTTTTTCTGTGGCATCACCTTCTGTGCCCCCTTTATATTGGTCAAGTGGGTTGTGGGGTGTTATGGGTAGGTATTTGATAAGTTTCTCAGTTGGCCACATCAGTAACAATTATTCGTCTGTGGTCGACCATAAGGATTTGGAATCCTACTCGAACCCACTATTGTGGGTGTTGCATGTTGAGGCCTACATGGACCGCTCCCTGTGTCACGGTTTGTGATTGTAGGAGGTTGATGACGTCCTCCTACTCGTTTATTTCCTTTGGCTAATGATGAATCCTGTGTGAAACCTGTCATGGGGGTCGAGTCGAAGGATAAGGTTAAGTAGGGACTCTTATAAGCTATGTTTCTACCCTACTTACCAACTAAATCACTTTATTCATGGTCCCAATTGGGTGCATCTAAACTCGGCACATCCGTGTAATTAAAATATTGTTATACTTTGACTAACCAATCGAGAAAATCTTCTATACATCGCCTTTGGTTCGGGGCGAAATTAGTACATCTGCAATATGGTAGAGGGTTGCTTGAACCCCTTACAGGTCAACTGAGTCTATCAGTGGAAAGCTTCCATTCTTCCTGATAGATAACGAATCCCTAAATTATCATCCATATGATTTTAGTCCATCCAAGGGGAATCCTTGCTCTGATGCTAATTATGTAGGGAAGGACATGATGAGGTCAATCACTGTCTTCCTCAAGTATAGCTATTTCAAATCCATAGACCTTCTCTGGACTCCTCACAAAGATTCCTCGAATCCACGAGGGATGAAAACAGAAATAATTTTAAATAATTCAAAATAAATTAATTGATGATGAAAAAATGAAATTACATTTCTTTAAATACTGAACTCAAATGTAGGACGAAGTTTCAGACTCAAACTCTTAACTCAAACTCCCTAAAAAGGTAACTTACTATAAATAGTAATCTTACTATTTATAGACGGTCATGATTCCTACTAGACTTTAGGGTTTTCACCTAAAAAAAAAAGTAAGTGTCCAATTTGGCCTAACCACATTATTCTTCTAATTTTTAAAGCCCTTTTCATGTTGGACATGACTCCTAAAACTCAAAGGATTAAAAGTTATAATCGAATTAAAACTTATTATTTATAGTAGAAACAAAAATAAAAGGGACTTTCTACTGTTAATCTAATGGAATCTCACAAATCCAGCCTGGGCAAACCAACATAGTAGGGTTGGTTGGCTAAAGTTGCTTCTCATACCCCAAAATCTTATATGATACGTCGAAAAACTCATTTTGGTTAGTGAGATACGATTGTTTTAAGGTTTTGACGGTCTTAATCACTTCCGCCTCTGATTGGGCCTTCTCCGGTCCATCTTAACCATGAAAGTGTCCATGACCTTCTCTACATCAAAATCAAATATGGGCCCCACATGATCATCGATTAGACCTTTAATAAACATGGAGTATCCATTTCTTTACATTCGTCAGATGCCTTGGATCATCTACTAAAAGTGACATTTAAGAAGGTTCAGTAATAGAAGGAGATCCATGTGATGGACAAACCAAATTATTCATACAAACTTTTCTAGTATAATAAATAAGGTTTGTGTACTTCCCACCCGTTAATTGGATAGATACGATCATCATATCAAATTGATGCTTGGAAGGGGTGGGCAATCATCTGTAGGCTTCAGCTTGATGCTTGGGAGGGGTGGTCAATCAAATGTAGGCTCCTTATGATAGGCGGTCCACATCAACGACTAGACCTGATATAATCAACATGGACATCCATTTTCTTACCATGATCGGTCTCATTGATTGCCAAAGATTATCCAGTCAAAGCCACTTAAGAGTGATAGTAATTAGTAGTGGGCTCTAAAGGATGGATGATCCACATCACTTGGGAGAACTTTTCTTCCATAATAACATGGACTGTCCATTTTCTATACATTCATCAAATGATCAAGATCATCATATTATTAGTTGAATATGCCCCAATCATTAATCCATGAATTTACAGTCAAATTGGTTGTACAATTCCAATTGTCCAATCTAGTTGAAGGAAAGTACACATTACAAATGATTGAAAATGGTTAAATCATTGATTTGTACTATCCAACATGTTGGTTCCACATTTGATTTCGTTTTCCTTTAGGGCCTATTTGGTTTTCCCGAATAATAGTATTTGGAAGTAAAGTAAGTAATGATTGGTGTTTTACTTGTATTTCTAATGATTGTTGATATTACAGTTGACTACAGTCACATGTTTGTTTTCTACAATCTTCTAGGTGGACCCTATACCAAATCAGCAATCTCGTGTTTGGTTTATCGGTGTATTACATGCATCACACTGGCTACAGTGTTATGGTGTCCATCACCTCATTTTCAGATTTCATTGCATTGGTTGTTTGATTTCAAGTTTTGTGAAAGGTGATTGGAGTGTTTTTTGAGTTTAGCCGAGTTGAGGCAAGTTGTTTTGAACATAGTTTGCAAACCCTGGCACGGCACATGACTCAATGACCCACTGCAGTCTAACCTATCGGATAATAATAATAATAATAATAAATAAATGATTATTGCATACTCTTCATCTTTTCCTCGTGAAATTTGCCTAAATGCATTTTCTTTGACTCAGCTGACTTGTTGAAATCAGGCCAAGTTAGCCATTTTTTGAGTTGATGACCCAGGAAAAATGGCTGAGTTACTTGAAAACCATGACCTCACTGGTTTAACCGACCCCACTGATGAGGCCCATGATCTGGGCAGGTTAACTAATGTATTTGATTCGATACTTGTCAACCCAAAAGAGTTGAAATCTGATTTTCTCCTCTCCTTTTTGAGTTCTTAAATTATCTGTTTAATAAAGGAGATGGTACACACGTCTTCGAGTGGTGAAACCCAATATCAAAATGCCTTGAAGGAGACAAATGGAAGTTTTCTTGAAGATCTTTTCTTCAATATATTATTCTATTGATCACTGGAACCCAATGTAGCTCATTGGAAAATGAAGTTGAAAAGCAAATAAATAAGCTGATTACCTAAAGTATCTCCTAGGCGGAATTTTTTGTCTTCCACCCATGTTGCATAATCAAAACCAAGAGTCCTCCCAGAGTCATTGCCAACAATATATTCCGTTGCCGTAGCAAATGCAGAGAGTGCAACTACAATTACGACAAAGGAAAAGGCCAACGTGATTCTGATCCATGCCATCGGACCAGATAATGATTTTACTTATTGGCGATTTGAAGTGGGCACAACTATTTGAAGTTGTAGTATTCACGCAGTTCATTTGTGGTCCCCACTTCCTATAGTTGTTTTACCATCCCGTTAAACTGTGAGCCCCACTGGCCAAAAATATCACCACTGCTTTGAAAATAACATATGGGTACCTGATTACTCTGTAATATTATCTATTGGAACAAAACAAACAGATGGGTTGTAAACATACACTGCATTCCAAAACTATATGAACTAAAAATTCCAACCCAAACAACGATTATCAAAATCCATAATAATGTCCATCAACAAAGGTAAACAGAAAGTTGTCCAAAACCTCCCCACTAATGTCCATACAAACAAAACTATATATCACTACTTCAGCTTTGATATAAGCTGAATGACAGTAACCATTACCAAGATTCCACAGATGAATCTTAGCAGTGCCCCACAGTCTCCAATATCTGGGGCATCTCCCTGTCAGTTTGTACCAAATTCTTTTGAGGCACAAGAGGTCATTGCCGAGGTCCGTCCATACATGCGACTCAGGCAGATGGGACTGCGACGCTCTCTAGGTTGTGACCTAACACTCTCATGGTCATCAACAATCTCGTCCCGTGGGACAGCTGGAAGCCCCATTTTCTCAGACCATTCAGACTATTCAAGAAATGCCTCGACTGCAGAGTTGTATCCACGGAAACGTGCCTGTGAAAATTCCTCCACTTGCACCCGACACTCCTCCCATTCATAATATATTCCAGGGCAACGGCCATTGAAGACAACGTAAGCATTTTTTGCCATCTGCACATTGTGAAATAATATAACAATATCTGAGTGGAATATACCAAAAAATAGTTTATCAATTTCAAATATCATTACTTGTTCAGAAACCGGAAGAAATAGCATAAAATATTATTGTAACAATCATTATATTACAAGGTATTGAAGTATTTCATCTCACATACCTGAACTGACCTTATGAAGATCATTGACAAAGTAAACCAAAAATAAAAACATGTGATGCAATATATAAGAATAATGTCCAAACAAACTATAGTTAGCAAGTTCAAAAAATGCAAACAGTCGTGAACATATCATATAGTAACCTGGTTGTTCTCTTTTGCCAATCATGTAGTAGCAAGCACAACCAACAGAGCCTGTTCTATACAGGCGTATCCATATCCACTGCCTGTTTTAAACAGGCACATTCATCCACATATTGTCACCAACAGTTACCCAAAGAAAAATAAAATTGCCCCAACAGAAAATGTCCAAAAAAAACATCCATCCAAAATATCAAAGTCTATATACGTCCGACTGCGGTCAGTCGGAGGAGTGGTCCGATGTAAGCAGCATCAACACAAAGTCCAACCTCCTGTGTTCGGGGAGTGAAAGGAAGGAGGCAGACTGTTGTTCATCTTTCGATAGAATTGTTGTAGCACAAAGGATCTCATGTCCTGTCATCCCTTCGATTTGCTCCAAGGCGAGAACAATTTGCCACATGCATACCATGTCCTTTCCTTGGTGAATAGTTATAGCCAGTGACTTCACAGCTTCGGCAACCTCACTCATTCCCTGCCCAATTATGTCACAAGGATGACTCAGTTTTGCTCTCTTCCTTGACGTCAAAATGCTACCGGTGTTCACGGAACTGTTCCCGTTTCCATCCGGACTTCGGTGGGCCCTGTGGCGGCCATCACAACAATGATACGACCAATGGATGTCACCCGCAGTGTCTCCTACATCGTCACTCGATAGCACAAGCGTATCGTCATTCAAATCAACAAACGTTCTCAGAGAAATATCAGTATCCATAGACCGTCTAGAAGCTATAGAATCTGGAATGTTGCTTATACTTGAACGACATCCACTAGCACAGCCATTCCTAAATAGGAAGGTCAAGTCGTCATACCTCTGCACTGCTTTGCCCCGTACATGTTGTGCATATGCATGGGACTATTGACAATACAATTTGTCAATACAATGTTAGATAATATAAACAAAAACAACAACATTAAATGCATTAAGACTTGGATATTTTGCCATTCTCACCCGTATGTAATCTTCACATACGTCATCTGGAGCAGTGACTACCTTCAAATCGTCATCCTATCCAAAACCTGAAGCACTCAAAGTCTCGCGCACTTGAAAATATAGCCTCTTCAGCATACGGAGGCGATTCCCAACATGTTTCTCCTATAGCGATATCCCTACGGCACCCTTCACAGCATCGACAACTGTCTTGTATATCTCCTTCTTAAACCCGTTGGCACTCCTATGACCATTTGCGACAACTTCCATAAGAGTGTCAAGAAGACAGTCATCCATCTCATCAGTCCATCGCATTACACCATTAGAAGACACATTTTCAACAATTGATTTCTGTTTAATTTTCCTCGGGGTCCTCCTTGGTGTAACACGTAGCTCCGAACTGGAGGGTTTCGTAGGCGTCGATTGTTGGTTACTCTTGTTAGGTGACATATCTTCGTCCGAATCTTCGGATATCTACATAGATTGAAATAAGAATTTTAAAATAAGCAAGAAATCTCAGATTGTCATGCACAATTGAATAATATTTTGCAACGTACAGGCTAACACTTCATATTTCATAATATTTGTTGACATGGAGTAGAAAAAGGGTGTTTTGTTAAACCAATAGGGAAATGTATACTATAGACAATTGAGTAACGGAAAACGAGGACATACATCCCTTATACAAAAAAATAAAAAAGGAGACATTTTCATAAACTCCGACGCACAGGATGGTAATCATTCCACATCCTAGTTGCAATATTAGCTCGAAACTTGTTCCATTCGTCTCTCTCACATTGAGTGGCATTTGTAACTATCTGGCCATCTTCTTAAGAATCTATCTCAACTGGAGATGGGTATATACCATCCGCTACAACCGTTGATGAGACCTCATTCGCATCAATATCATCTCCCCTAAATCCTCAGATAAAGTTGTGTAAAACACAACATGCGATAATTATCTTCAGTTGTGTTAAAAGGTTATATGGTGGAGCTGACTTGAGGATTGGAAACAGAGATTTTGGTACTCTAAAAATCCGCTCTACAATATTTCGTAGTTGAGCATGTCTATAGTTGAATAATTCTTTCTTGTTGCAAGGCTTACGACCCGCACGGTATTCATTGAGGTGGTACCATATGCCTCGATACGGAGCCATGAATCCTGGCGAATGTGCATAACCAGGGTCAACTATGTAGTACTTACCTACAATTAATTACAAGTAATTATCAAAATATAATTTAACATTCGTTCAGTGCAAAAATAACTTCCACTCCATAGTTAAATACCCTCTGGGAATGTAAAACGATCGTGTGAATGTGTCAACGCACTCTGCAAGATGCGTGCGTCGGATGTTGAACCTTCCCATCCAGCCAACACGTATACGAACTTCATATCAAACGTACAAGTAGCCATTACGTTTTGAGAGAGAAACCCTTTTCGGTTACGATATGTGACACTGTCCATCGTAGGAACATAAGCGGGTACATGGGTTCCATCAATTGCACCAATACAATCCTAATTTGACAATGGTTTATCAGGAAAAGAAATAATAAGAGACATAATCTTATAATAATGATGTTCTTGAATAGTAGGGAGGGGCATGATCCATACCTGAAAATACGTCGTCCAATTGGGATTGGATGAAATCTCTATAGGTATTTTTGCACTGGAGAGTTTTACAAACTCAGGATATAGTCCCACAATTGTGTCCAATGCTTTAGAAAAATATCGGTTGATAGTTTTTCCAAACCTTATAAAGCGATGCCCAATGACACGGTTTCGCACATTATGTCCTACTGTATGGAGGAACATGATAAGTTGTTCCTCCATACTCACATGTTTCCCCTCCGGTAACAGATTCTTATCCCTGAGAAACGAGCATAGGTGAAAGAAAATACCCTTATTCATTTGGTGTTGTGTCAGGCACTCATTATCTCCGGCTCTAATTATCCCATTAATTATCTTGCTTCTTTCATAGTCACCAACTCTCCAGGGTATCCTAATAAAGAGACTATTGCAAAATTCTCCAATCGCAATGACTGTAGTTGCTGCTGTGACTGAAGCTGCAAAGGCAACCATCTCCTCTTTCGTCCATCCATGTCCTTTCATGTTATTATATGCACTTGTACAACAAACATTTAAAATTGAGTCAACATCCACTGGTAGATGTAATACCACACCAGTTCCATTTGTAATTCTTTTTGTTCAGATATAACAATGAATTGATATTCAAAAGACACGTCCCATAACGTTCATAAAAGGACAACACTGTAAGTGCTATGGTCTCATGCTCCTTTGGTTGTCAAATTTTGTTGTGTCAAAACATCTATCTGTGTCTTGTGTTTGTATGGTGATTTATATGTATTCAAGACACTGCATAAACACTTCATAACATTAGATGTCTTTAAGAAATACAAAGTATACTTCATCATCCTATCAATGTTTAAAGCTACAATGTTGAAGTTCAAGTCTCAAGAAACAACTTCAAGAATGACTTCAAGACTCAAAAGCAACGCATGAAGTAGTTTTCACGCTGATGAAGATCTCAAGATTAAAGCTACAACAAGTTCAAGATCTCAAGCTTGATATGGTTCAAATATCTACATTCGTTGAATGGTTGAAGTTCAATGTCCATACGACATGTTTCAGGTTTGACTGACCTTAGGTTGACCTTATAAGTAGGTCACTTTGGATACATAAATCAAATTTTTATTTTACATAAGTTTGGTCTATTCTACGACCAGTCCTAGCTCCTGTTCGACCAGTCCTAGCATTGGTTCGACTAGTCCAAGAAATTCCACGACCAGTCCTAAGTTGTTGAAGATTTTCAGAATTTTTTGGTACACCTACGACCAGTCCTGGAGGTCCTTCGACCGGTCGTAGGAGTGTCTTCGACTCGTTCTCGACCAGTCGTAGGGCTACGACTCAAAGTCCAGTGAGCTAATCCATGGTCCTACGACCAGTCGTAGGCTTCCCACGACCAGTCGTGGAACGACTTTCAAAGATCGCGCTCAATATTTCAAATATCCGTTAGAGCTACGACCAGTCGAAGGTTTCTAAGACCAGTCGTAGACGCAATTTTTGTCTCTATAACTTGAATACGAAATTTAGAGTTTTCATAATTCAACTTAATTCAATTCAAGAAACTTCAAGTGATCACTCTGAGATAAGTCTGTGTTTATTTTAAGCTACGTTGTGCTTATTTAATATTCATTTTTGCTAGCTTATTGAATTTGATTTTGTTTCTGTATTCCAATCTTATTTGAAAAGAGGAATTACCTTATTCCTTCTTCTTAGAATCAAAATCAAATATAGCTACGCCCAACTAGTTAAAATCTAAAATCTATTAGAATTTAGAACCATATTAAAGTGAGTATTGGAAATTGAACTTTGACATTCAATCATCTACTCTGATTGGTTCTACCGGGCTGCTACGAAAAGGAGAAATCCAGGTATTTTACAATTCTGTAAAATTTCATTTCTTTTGGTTTTGTTTGAGGTTAAGCCAGAAAAATCTCATTGTATTGGTTATCTGAGGAGAGCCAGAAAACTCAGAAAAGAGGGGTTTTTGAATTGTGTAAGCCCGAGTGAAAAAGACACAATTGTAAAGGTTTTGGGTGAACCTGTGAAAGCCTATTTGATAGTGAACGCTGATATCCCCTGTGTGAGGATATTAGGAGTGGAGTAGCATTCTGTGTGGCTGTTGAAAGGCAGTTGGTGTACACACAGGCGAACCACTATAACTCTTTGTCTTGTGGATTGAATGCTTGCTTAATTTTCATATCTTTTATCATTCAATTGTGTGGAATGTACAAGTGGATGTGAATGTTGTAACTATTTACATTTCAAGCAAGTGTGGGGATTGTTGTAATAATTTAGATCTATATTTCTGCATTTAATTTCAATTCCTTGCTATTCATTTATTTCTATTAAAATTGAGTCCTTGATCCAAAAGATGTTCTAGAAATAAGGTTGTCCTACCATAAGCCCTTGTTTATTATGGTGTAAGGTTGTCCTTAGAACTGAATTTGTATCAATCTCTCAATACTTATTTATCAAGGTGATTTGATTTCAGCATTGTGAATTGATTTATAATTGTAAGGCTATTGATTTATTTTATTTCCGCTGATTTTATTTTAGTTTGGCATAGTTCTATTCACCCCCCCCCCCCCCCCCCCTCTAGGACATATAGCTTGGCCTTTTCAAGTGGTATCAGAGCCTAATAGCTCATTTTTGTTGCTTTTTATTTAGATTTATTTCCTGAGCTAACGATCTAAGCTATATAAAAAGATGTCAAATTTTGATAGCCTTTCAGTTACTAGGCCTCCACCCTTTGATGGCTCCAACTATGCCTATTGGAAAGCCAAAATGAGGATCTTCCTCAAATCAATGGATGAAAGTGTGTGGTAAGCCACAATGACTGAATGGAATCCTCCTATCATGGAAGTAACTGGTGTTGATGGTTCAAAATCTATGAAAATTACACCGTATTTCCAATGGACCACACTTCAGAAAAATGAGAGTAGTGCAAATGCTAAAGCGCTAAATGCAATCACTTGCGCACTATCACCGGATGAGTTCAAAAGAATCATATCCTGTGATACTGCAAAGCAAGCCTGGGATATATTAGAAATGACACACGAAGGTACATCAATTGTCAAGAAATCTAAAGTCCAACTCCTCACAACTAAATTTGAAGAAATTCATATGGAGGAAAATGAAATGTTTATGGACTTTTACACTAGATTGAATGACAATGTAAACTCAATGTGGGGTCTTGGCGATATGATCCCAGAAAGTAAAGTGTGTGCAAAAATACTACACTCTCTTCCTGAACGGTTCAATTCTAAGGTAACCGCAATCCAGGAACTTCGTGATACGGATAATATGAGGGTAGAAGAATTAGTTGGTTCTTTACAAACCTATGAATTAAGTTTTAAAGCTCCTAAAGGTAAATCTATTGCTTTGAAGTCGTCTAAAGGTATTACTCAAGAAAATTCAGATTCAGAAAATTCTGAAGATGATATGGCCCTTTTGGCGAAAAAGTTTTATAAGATTTTCAAAAGTAAGAAAAGAGTCGATTTTCAAAAAGCAAATGAAAAGAAACGTTCTAAACCTAAGTCTAAAACTTGAAAGTCTTTGAAAGATAGTCAATGTTACAACTGTCAAGAATATGGGCATTTAGCAAACAAATGTCCTAAAAAGGACAGATCCAAAAGGAAGGGTATGTTGGCTACTTGGGATGAATCATCTGATTTTGAAGCCTCTTCTGAATCAGAAAATTCAGAAACCGAGTCGGGCAGTGAACTTAAGACCCTTATGACTCTAGCCAAGTTTACTTTTTCAAATCACGATGATTCAACAAGTGAAGAAAATTTGGATAGTGATCATGAAAATGATGAAGATCTTCAAGATGCTTATAATGCCTTATATAAGAAAAGTTGCAAAATTGCTGTCAAACTTAAACTTCAAAAAGAAAAGTTTTTTTAACTCAAAGAATGTTTTGAAACCCTTGTTTTAGAAAAATCCCAAATTTCAGATTGTTTTGAAAAATCAAAGTGTGATCTGGAATTCAAAACCTCCCTGATTGAAAATTTGAAATCTGAAAATGAGAAACTTAAAAATGAAGTATCTTCTCTTCTGAGTTTGAAGGACACATGGAGATATGCCCAAGGTGATCCAAAATTAGAAAAATTATTATCCGGATCAAGAAAATGTGGCGATCGATCCGGGTTGGGCTATGATAAAAACACGTCTCCTAAACAGAAGAATACTCCTTCCAATTTTGTGAAAGGAGAGACTTCTAACTCAAAAGGAAAAGGTACTAGTCAAGTTTTTTCTAAAAATACAAAAACTTTTCAAAAACCCAAAAGCAGCTATATAAATTTCAAAAATCAGATTCGAAACCCACTAGCTGAAAAAATTGTTGATTTACTTAAGGAGCTATTAAAATCTAACTCAGTAGGTCACTCTTACAACTGTAAACAAAAGAAGACCAACTATTCTCCTAAACCCAAAACAGTTCTGAAATGGGTTTCTAAGGTTACCTGTTTGGTTACTCACACTGCTTTCAAATCTACAAGCCTTTCAAAATGGTACCTAGATAGTGGATGCTCCAGACATATGACAAGCGACAAGGCGCTATTCACCGATCTTAAAGATATGACTGATGGGTCAGTCACATTTAGTGATGGTAGCAACTGCAAGATAATTGGCAAAGGTACGGTCCAAATCTATAACCTTCCCTTATTTAAAAATGTTTTATATGTTGAGGGTTTAAAACACAACCTGTTGAGCATATCTCAAATATGCGATAACAACCATAGTGTTAAATTTTCTAATCAAGGTTGTGAAATTATAAATGAAAAGGGTTCTGTAATATTAACTGGTCGCAGAACTTCTGAAAACTGCTATATAGTAAGCGATGGTAGCTCATCTAAACAAACGTGCTACATGGTCCATACCGATGAGACAGAATTATGGCATAAACGCCTCGGACATGTACACTGCCGAAATTTATACAGATTGAGCAAAGGAGAACTAATTAGAGGTCTACCTAAGATGCAAAAAGTAGACAAGATTTGTGGTGAATGCCAGTATGGTAAACAAACTAGGAGCTCTCACAAAAAGGTGAACTCCAATACCACCACAAGACCACTCGAGCTTCTCCACATGGATCTTATAGGACCAACAAGAACGGAAAGTCGAGGTGGCAAAAAATACATCTTAGTTATCGTAAATGATTATACAAGATACACTCGGGTTTCATTCTTGAGGGACAAATCAGAAACCCTTGATGAAGTGAAAAAGATTATAAAACGGATTCAAACTGAAAAATGTTCTCAAGTCAACAAGATCCGTAGTGATCATGGATCCGAATTTGAAAATAGCGGTTTTGAGAAATTCTGTAGCGATCAGGGAATATCGCATGAATTCTCTGCACCTAAGACTCCTCAACAAAATGGAATTGTCGAGAGGAAAAATAGAGTGCTTCAAGAAATGGGAAATGTTATGTTAAATAGCATGAAGCTCCCTAGGAATCTCTTGGTTGAAGCAGTGAATACTGCCTGCTACATTATTAACTGTGTTTATATTTGCAAATCTAATAATAAAACGGCTTATGAAATGTGGTTTGAGAAAAAGCCTTCTGTCAAATACTTTCGAGTTTTTGGCTGCAAGTGCTATATTTTGCGTGACCGTGAAAATTTGGAAAAGTTCGACACTAAAAGTGATGAAGGGATCTTTTTAGCATATTCTTTAAACAGTCGTGCATATCGTGTTCTGAACAACAGGACCGGTGTGATTCAAGAGTCAATAAATGTTGTGATTGACGATCATTTGAATACACCTGTCCCTAGTTCAGATAATGATGAAGTTCTTATACTTGAAAAATAAGAAACTTCATCAAGTGAAACTAATTCTGAATTAAGGACTGCTAAAGATCATCCAACTTCTCAAATACTTGGAAACCCTCTCACTGGTGTACGCACTCGTAGACAATTAGAGGACATATGTAACCACGTATGCTTTACATCCCAGATAGAACCGATTAACGTGAAAGAAGCACTTTCGGATGAAAACTGGATAGTTGCGATGCAGGAAGAACTTAATCAGTTTGTCAGAAATGATGTCTGGTACCTTGTTCCTAGACCTAAAGATAAACATATTATTGGAACAAAATGGATTTTCAAAAACAAATCTGAAGAACTTGGAAATATTATTCGAAATAAAGCAAGGCTAGTTGTACAGGGGTATACACAAATTGAAGGTATTGACTATAATGAAACATTTGCCCCTGTAGCTCGTCTTGAATCAATCAGATTGTTTATCTCCATTGTTTGTTTTAGGAAGATTAAAATTTACCAAATGGATGTAAAAAGTGCCTTTTTGAATGGTGATTTACATGAAGAGGTATATGTTGAACAACCTATAGGGTTTGAAGATCCTAAATTTACTGATCATGTGTATCGTCTTAAGAAAGCTCTCTATGGTCTGAAACAAGCTCCCATAGCATGGTACGAAAAACTGACTAAGTTTTTACTGAGTCATAATTTTCAGATGGGATGTGTTGATAAGACGCTCTTTGTTAAGAAACATAACGATGATATTCTAATGGTTCAAATATATGTTGACGATATTATTTATGGATCAACCTGTACTAACATGACTGTTGAGTTTGCAGATTTAATGAAGTCTAAATTCGAAATGAGCATGGTTGAAAAATTAAATTATTTCCTAGGGTTGTAAGTAAAACAACAACCTGATGGAATTTTTATCTCTCAAACCAAATATGCTCTGAACTTAATTAAGAAATTTGGATTTGAGAATGGTAAAAATTTTGATACTCCTATGAGTACAACTTTGAGACTCTCAAAAGACTCTACAGGTAATAATGTGGATCCTAAATTGTATCGTAGTTTAATTGGTAGTTTGCTTTATTTGACTGCAAGTAGACCAGATATCGCTTTGAGTGTTGGTATTTGTGCTCGTTATCAATCAAATCCTAAAGAATCTCACTTAACTGCTGTTAAGAGAATTATGCGATATGTCGCAAGTTTTGCTAAACTGGGTCTCTGGTATCCACATGAGACTAGTGTTCAATTAGCCGGGTACTCAGATGCTGACTGGGCTGGAAACATTGATGATAGGAAATCAACCAGTGGTGTTTGTTTCTACATTGGAAATTGTCTTGTTTCTTGGTTTAGCAAGAAGCAAAGTTCTATATTGCTATCAACAACTGAGGCTGAATACATTGCTGCAGGAAATGCATGTACTCAGCTTGTTTGGATGAAACGTATGTTAAGCGATTATGGAATTACACAGGATTCTATGATTTTGTTTTCTGATAATTCCAGTGTAATAAATATCTCAAAAAATCCAGTTCAACATTCACGTACTAAGCATATTGACATTAGATTTCATTACATTCGTGAATTAGTGGAAGAAAAATTAATATATTTAGATTACATTCCAACGGAGACTCAACTTGCGGACATTTTCACTAAAACCGCAACAAAAGCAGGTTTAATAAATTAAAGTTTGATCTCGGTATGTGCAATTTAAATTGAATTTGCATGCTTTGGTGTATCATAATGTACATATGTTTGATGTTTTATTTGCTTAAATTTGGAAATCATTTGAAAAATTGCAAATTTTAGTCGGTACTCGACCAGTCGTGAGTGTACACGACCGGTCGTGATACGACAGGTCGAACACATCCACAACCAGTCGTAAAAATCGTGAATTCACTTTATTTTGGGGATTTGTGTCACGCCCCGAACTCGGAAATCGGATTCACTGGAATCCCGATCACCGAATCTGGTGCCGACAGCCTCCGTAGTACCCCATTCTCGGCTCCTAGCGTCCATACGCCAGATTCCGATCCTGGGATCGTACAAGGAGGATTTTTTTTTTTATAGTGTACATTTAACTCATAATAAGCATAACCACAAGATTACCCAATTCACAAAGGCAACATCATCATCACATATCCACTAATATAATCGTTTGAGTACAATGCTGAAAGGGAAATACATAAATCGAAAATCAAGCTCCAGAAGACCGCTGCACGCTCCAAGATCGTCACTGCTGTAACCTAACGTCACCTGCACGCATCTATCGTGCATAAGCTTATAGAAAGCTTAGTGGGTGGTGAAAGTGTGTGCACAAGGTAAGTGCCAAGAATGCAATACAATGCTATAAATCATATAACATTGGTAATACAGGCAAGATCATGAATCATACGATATCAGAGTAAGCGGAAATACTAGCAATCTATAAGTCCATGAATGTTATCAGCCGTACCAAGGCTATGCGATGCAAAAATATAATAACCAATATACTGAGGGAGCAAGATAGATCAGCTATGCAATGCGAAGACAGTAAGCCAACTACTATATGTTGAGGACGCAAGGCAATATGCAAATCATGCTAAGTTCGTCTAAGCTATATAAGTACAGGAACATAACAACCCAAAATGTCATATGCCTGCGGATGTAATGCAATATGCGATGCGAATGAAATGACCATGCTGGAGTGTGAAGTCTGGATGATAGTACGTAGTATCGCAGGCTACGGGGTCCACCACAAGGGACTTCTATCCAAACTAGTCCCATACCTAAATTTGGATAGTCAGACTCAACGTGGTAAACTCCTGATCTCAGGTTAGTCGCGCGCCCAACCGAAATCCTTGCCATAACGAAGGTACACAACAATTAGTTGCGCACCACCAGCCCGAGTGGATAGTGAATGAATGGATGAATGAGCATGCAACTCCTACTCAATAAGTCCACATATCAGTACGGTTCCTCTCTGGGAAATCACCGGGGTCTATTACACTCCAAACCAGATTGCCACCCCATCGCGCGCAACAAGGTGAGTGGAAGAGACCTCACTATCCGCCTGCCAATATCGGGCCCGGCTCGTCGATAGCGGACCCATTCCTCGAGCTGGTCAGACTCAGCCTAGCATTGCCCCCTCCTCTCGGGCAGGTAAGGCCGTACCCCCTTCCAACCGACCACGACACAGTGGGAGACGCGGCCTAACGGTATACGGCCCTCATGCGCTCATGCATCCACTCGGTCTAGACGTTGGAGCAACCTCTGGAACCAAGAGGGTTTAGGGACTTTCACCTAGGGATATCTATAGCACCCCATGTAGAACAAATTTCTGGTGTCCCATCTGGCCATCCACGAAATACCTGTGGAGGCTACGACCCTGATGTCGCTAGGGCGTACGGTGGTCATGTCACACAAATGCGAGATGCATGAGTCACACAGTCCAATCATGCATCAATCCTGCGCATACCGTGCGCTCATGTGGGGCAACTCCGCCTATCAGGGAGTTTCACAACAACCTGCTCAATGACATATGCAATGGTCAACCACATCTCATATCAAACATGCAGATGATGCGTATGGGCATGTATCATGATGCTATGCTGCCTCAACTCAAATCTGGTATCAATAACCGGCATCGACAATCGACCTCGACAATGTGGACATCTAACCAACATTGCCCCAAGGAATGACTCGCACAAAGCCAAACATATAATAGGTCCATGGCCTCACACAAAGGCCTAATATACAACACAATGGGCCTTACTTAAGGGCCATATATACACAACGGGTGGGCCCTGCTCATAGGCTTTAAATACATGACATGTGGACCCTACACATGGGTCTCGAATACATCAAATGGGCCATGCATCATGGGCCTAATACATATCACAATGGGCCTTGCCCATAGGCCACGAATACATCACAGTGGGCCCCAACTACGATTCGTATATACATCATCTAGGTCTCGACAATCGGCCTCGGCCTCAACAATTGAATTGACACTCGGAATCGGCCTTGATACTCGGCTTCGACAATCGGAATCGACCTTGATACTCGGTCTTCGACAGATCAGAATTGGTCTCGATACTTAGCCCCAACAATCAGAATCGGCATATACAATCGGCCTCGACAAATCGAAATCATCGAAATTGGACTTGATACTCAAAATCGATCGATAATCGGAATCAGCAATTCGGCCACGTCAATCGGAATCGGCAATCGGTCACGACAATCGCACCGATCGACAGTCAGAATCGGCAATCGGTCACGTCAATCGGAATCGACAAGCGGTCAAGATAATCAGAATCAGCAAATCGGTCACGACAATCGCACCGATCGATAGTCGGAATCGGTAAATCGGTCACGTTAATCACAATCGGTAATCGGTCAAGGTAATCAGAATCAACAAATCGGTCACGATAATCGCACCGATCGATAGTCGGAGTCGGTAAATCGGTCACGTCAATCGAAATCGGCAATCGGTCAAGGCATTCAGAATCGATCGATAATCAGAATCGGCAAATCGGTCACGGTAATCGGAGTCAGTAATCGGTCACGTTAATCAGAATCGATCGATAATCAGGATCGGTAAGTCGGTCACGGCAATCGGAGTCGGTAATCGGTAACGTTAATCAGAATCGATCGATAATCGGATCGGTAAGTCGGTCACGTTAATCGGAATCGACCGATAATCAGATTCGGTAAGTCGGTCACGTTAATCGGAATCGACAAGAATGGGCCTAACAAGGCCTAATGGAAGGTCACAATGTGGACATTCAACCAATATCGCTCCTAAACAGTAACCCACATAATAATCATTACCTACCTCATGGAGTAATCACACATCGCAATGGACCTCATATACAACACATTCAGTCCCACACAAAGGCCCCACATACGTCTCTTTGGGCCTCACCCGTGGCCCTTATATACATCACATTGGGTCTCAACCCATGGGCCGTCAAATACATCAAATGGATCGCATCCACGGGTCGCACCAATGAGCCTCATATATATCGAGCCGGCCATATCGCATGGGCCACGTCCCATGGGCCTCGAATACATCACAATGGGCTTCACCCATGGGCCTTGAATACATCATAATGGGCCTCGTCCATGGGCTTCAAATCCTCAATAGGTGAGCCCTACACATGGGCCTCATACACCTCAAGTAGGTTACATCATTGGGCCGCACTAATGGGCCCTATACGCATCACAGTGGGTCTTACCCCACGGGCCTTAGGTTACACCCAAATGGGCCTTAGGACATGGGCCTTACATTCATATCAAGGTGAGCCTCAACAACGGCCACAAATATACATCAAGGTGGGCCTCAACCACGGCCACAAATACACATCAAGGCGGGCCTCAACAACGGCCACAAATACACATCAAGGTGGGCCTCAACCATGGCCACAAATACACATCAAGGTGGGCCTCAACCATGGCCACAAATACACATCAAGGTGGGCCTACAAAACTTGTTGACGTCCTGCAGTGGGACCCACTGCTGGACGGTTTAGATAGGTGGCCCACAGAACTTGTTGTCGCGGTACAGCAGCTACTGACAGCGGCCGCTGGCCCACTATGGAGACAGATGGACGGCATGGATATACGCCACATGCATTAAGGCAGCCCACGTCCATGTAATGGACAGTGTGAATAAAATACATACATCCAGGTGGTGTCCCACGTCAGTGGACAGATGGACGGCATGGTGTAAAAACACATACATTGCAAGGGGTCCACAAGCAGAAACGGATGGACGGCATGGAAAAACTCATACATCGTGGTGGGTCATCACGTACATATGGTAGGTCCCAACCAGATGAACCAATGGCATGGACGAGATCCACACATCAGTGGGTTCCATCGTCCAGATGGACGGTGTAGATTTCACACACCCACAGGACCTGCTGACGTCTTACACAACAGCCATATAGCTAGTGTGTGACGTACACCAGCCAACCCTCTTTTAAAGGAGTGGGTCCCACGTGCGGCCCACCATAATATAATATTATAATATAATTTTACAATATATGCTATACTGTATTATAATATATATAAAAACATTAAGTGATGCCCCAGCATCCAACGTCCAGAGGTGGACGGACGGCCTAGATTAGAGCCATTGCATCAGGGGCTCACCGTCTTTAGCAGATGGACGGTGATGCTACAGAATACGCAAGTCAAGGTGGACCCCACATGCAACTACAGCGCAGGTTGCACCAGCCCACCACGTCCAGATGCATGGACGGTTGGATACAACACGTGTATCAGGTGGGCTCTACGGACGGTGTGTACGGGGTGGTTATACAATAGATACACCAAGGTAGGTCCCACTAGCCCACACATGTCACACGTGTGGGGTGGGCCCATGCGTCCAAACGGACGGACGGTACAGATATAATTCATACCTCATGGTGGAGCTGCAGACCTGGATGACGCCAACGCAGCTACATGCTGTAGGGACCCACCGTCCCCTGGACGGTTTGGATTTATGTCATAGGTGGGTCCCACGGCTTGTTAATCACAGGGGGGTCCACACGTCCAGAGATTGGACGGTGTGGATGTTTCACATGCATCATGTGGGACCCACGTGTGTGGACATCACACATCAGGTGGGGTCCATGACCAAATGGACTGAAGGGATATGCATCGTCCAGTGGCCCCGCCTCCCAGGTCAGGGATATAAAACACGTGCATACAAGGTGGGCCCCACCAGAATTTACTGACGTCAAACCCACTGATATGAGGTGGGGTCCACATTAGCATGACCCACCAGAATTTGAAACAGGCTGATATTTATGTTTTCCTTTCAATCGAGTGTGTCCAAGCGGACTGCCGGGTGAGCCCAATCAGTGGACGGCATGGATAACATACGTGTGCCATCAGGTGGGCCACACATCAAGAGGGAGAGAGAAAGAGAGAGAGAGAGAGAGAGCACCCGCCTTTGATCTTCTTTGATTTCTTCTTCCATCAATGCATTTTAAGGCTCCAATGGTTGAGATTCAACGGCTAAGATCGGCTTTGAGAGATTGGATTGGATGGTAAAGAGTGGCCACACAAAGCTCCTCCCATGGAGAGCCATGGACGTGGGTTGCTCTCATGGAGCTTGGGAGAGAATGAGAGAGAGAGAGATGAGAGAGAGGTGATGTGAGTGGAATGATGGGGAGAGAGAAATGGGTGAAGTGATGGAAAAGTTGACTTTAGGGATGGGGGTTGTACTTGGGGATGGGTGAGTGATGTGTGAGTGATTGATGGGATTGATGGGACATGATTTGAAATCTTTCTTGGATTTTGCAACGCGCGGTGTTTTCCTCTAACTGAACGCGGGCCAACATCTCCTGGTCAGGGTATCGCCTCGGCGCGCGAGACGCGGCATCGGAACCGCGGCGACGGCGCGGTCGCATTGGTACTAGTCTTAGGTTGAGTTGACTCGGGCTGACGGCGTGTGAATCAGGGTCGCGCGCAACGCCGGTTAAGGGTCGAAGGTTGCCGGAATTCGACCGGGAAGACCGCGGAAGCCTATGGAACGGTACGGTCTAGGATACGGGTCTTACAATTTGGCTCTTCTTCTTCATTTCCTTTTGTCTCTCCAACGAGCCTAACCTCGACCGGTCGAACTCACCTTCATGATACTTCAAGGTTAGTGGTTCTTTTACAATTTTCTTGGAGATTCTTGTTATTGGTGTTTCAAATTTCACTCTTGTAGAATCTATTTGCTCTTTCATTGCAAGTTTGGAGTTTTCTCTTACAAAATCTGTTCTATCAAAACCTCACTTCTTCTTTCTTGCATCTTATAGTTTCCTTGATTCCTCCTTTGAAAATGGATGCTGGGGGTAAAAAGAAAACTACACGTGGTCCCTCTTCATCTAGATCAGCATCTATTACGCAACGTCATCTTCGCTCTCCCGAAAATGATCCTTCAGATACATGGGATTTACATATGCGCAATATTATAGTTGAGCGTCCTGTTAATGTTAATCACATTGCTTCCTTTGGTATCCTTCCTTTGTTACAATCTGTGAGATGGGATAACATCTTACATTGAGGTGGAGCTGCATACCAGTCCATTGCCCAATCCATGTTTGCATGTATTTGTGATTCTTCTCTTGAGAATTTAACCTTTAAAATTGATACTCAAGAAGGCTTATTTTCAGTGGATCGACATTTGATAGCTCACCTTATGGAAATACCTGTCAATGATGAGGGCATTCCGATTCATATATTACATGACAAACTCTCAGAATCTGAACGACAAATGCTTACTAGAGATTTGTGTAATTTGGATGTTCACTGGACTCATAAAGGTCATGCACTTCCCTTAAGGTACTTGTTACCCAGACACAGAGTGCTTCACAGGATTTTCATCTCAAATCTATATCCGCGTTCTGGTAATAAAACCGAACTCACTGCATTCATGGTTCGTGTTTTGCATTCTGTCATCTCTGGTGCGAAAATCTGTCTACCTTCGTTAATTTGTCACTCCATTATTTTGTCTCGTCACCATCCAGGTCATAGTGATATTCCCTTTGGTTATTTGATGACTATGCTCGCCAATCATATGCTCGTGACTATGCCTGTTAGAGAAAAACCCATCTATCATCTCCCTTTTAATAATTCCAATCTTAACAAGATGAATTTAGAATTGATTCCTGGTCAAGTGGATGTTGGTAGAAGTGGTGCTGAAGCAGGAAATGCAGATCAAGCTGGTGATCTTCCTGAAGACGTAAATATGGATAATTTATTTAAAGAACTTGAGTCAGACTCAGCTGATGATCCTGACTTTCAGCCTTTTGATTTTGATGAG
Organism: Magnolia officinalis; assembly: GCA_021015155.1. NCBI lineage: Eukaryota > Viridiplantae > Streptophyta > Magnoliopsida > Magnoliales > Magnoliaceae > Magnolia > Magnolia officinalis. The sequence continues at coordinate 20,592,902 of JAJHSJ010000015.1, forward strand.
AGGTTGAATTCTCTTCAAGAACAGGTGGCTCAAATTCGTGTTACCCAAGACACTCAATTTTCTTATTTACGCAAATATATGAGGCGAGTTGCTAGGGGTTTATACAAAAGTGATCCATCTAATCCTGCTCCCTCTTCTGGTTCTGACTGACTTTTTATTTGGTCTATAATAACTAATATTTTTCTTTGCTTTCAGTCTGAACTTTGCTTGCTTACTGACTTTTTGTTGAATTATGCACTATGCTCTCTTGCATCTATATTCCATCTCCCATTTTCCTTATCCTGGCTGTCCTTCTTCCTTTGTCATTTTGTGTAAAAAAGGGGGAGAAGTTTTGGGAGGCTTTGGCTTTGGTTGGATTTTATGATTATGATTAGTTTCATTCATGTCTATTTAAATATGGATGTGCTGCTATTACTCAGGGGGAGTTAAGCTTCTTAGGGGGAGTTATGCTAGATATTGCTTATGATGTCTATATAACTAGTGCATGATTCTCTATTTGAACCTGTTGTGCCTGTACTTCTCTTATTTCTATTGGAAGTATTATTATTTGGGTGTTTTGTCACAAATTTTACAAAGGGGGAGATTGTAAGTGCTATGGTCTCATACTCCTTTGGTTGTCAAATTTTGTTGTGTCAAAACATCTATCTATGTCTTGTGTTTGTATGGTGATTTATATGTATTCAAGACACTGCATAAACACTTCATGACATTGGATGTCTTTAAGAAATACAAAGTGTACTTCATCATCCTATCAATGTTTAAAGCTACAATGTTGAAGTTCAAGTCTCAAGAAACAACTTCAAGACTCAAGAAATGACTTCAAGACTCAAAAGCAACGCATGAAGTAGTTTTCACGCTGATGAAGATCTCAAGATTAAAGCTACAACAAGTTCAATATCTCAAGCTTGATATGGTTCAAATATCTACATTCGTTGAATGGTTGAAGTTCAATGTCCATACGACATGTTTCAGGTTTGACTGACCTTAGGTTGACCTTATAAGTAGGTCACTTTGGATACATAAATCAAATGTTTATTTTACATAAGTTTGGTCTATTCTACGACCAGTCCTAGCTCCTGTTCGACCAGTCCTAGCATTTGTTCGACTAGTCCAAGAAATTCCATGACCAGTCCTAAGTTGTTGAAGATTTTCGGAATTTTTTGGTACACCTACAACTAGTCCTGGAGGTCCTTCGACCGGTCGTAGGAATGTCTTCGACTCGTTCTCGACCAGTCGTAGGGCTACGACTCAAAGCCCAGCGAGCTAATCTATGGTCCTACGACCAGTCGTAGAGATCTACGACCAGTCGTAGGCTTCCCACGACCAGTCGTGGAACGACTTTCAAAGATCGCGCTCAATATTTCAAATATCCGTTAGAGCTACGACCAGTCGAAGGTTTCTAAGACCAGTCGTAGACGCAATTTTTGTCTCTATAAATTGAACACGAAATTCAGAGTTTTCATAATTCAATCGATTCAATTCAAGAAACTTCAAGTGATCACTCTGAGATAAGTTTGTGTTTATTTTAAGCTACGTTGTGCTTATTTAATATTCCTTTTTGCTAGCTTATTGAATTTGATTTTGTTTCTGTATTCCAATCTTATTTGAAAAGAGGAATTACCTTATTCCTTCTTCTTGGAATCAAAATCAAATATAGCTACGCCCAACTAGTTAAAATCTAAAATCTATTAGAATTTAGAGCCATATTAAAGTGAGTATTGGAAATTGAACTTTGACATTCAATCATCTACTCTGATTGGTTCTACCGGGCTACTACGAAAAGGAGAAATCCAGGTATTTTATAATTCTGTAAAATTTCATTTCTTTTGGTTTTGCTTGAGGTTAAGACAGAAAAATCTCATTGTATTGGTTATCTGAGGAGAGCCAGAAAACTCAGAAAAGAAGGGTTTTTGAATTATGTAAGCCCGAGTGAAAAAGACACAATTGTAAAGGTTTTGGTTGAACCTGTGAAAACCTATTTGATAGTGAACGCTAATATCTCCTGTGTGAGGATATTAGGAGTGGAGTAGCATTCTGTGTGGCTGTTGAAAGGCAGTTGGTGTACACACAGGCGAACCACTATAACTCTTTGTCTTGTGGATTGAATGCTTGCTTAATTTTCATATCTTTTATCATTCAATTGTATGGAATGTACAAGTGGATGTGAATGTTGTAACTATTTACATTTCAAGCAAGTGTGGGGATTGTTGTAATAATTTAGATCTATATTTCTGCATTTAATTTCAATTCCTTGCTATTCATTTATTTCTATTAAAATTGAGTCCTTGATCCAAAAGATGTTCTAGAAATAAGGTTGTCCTACCATAAGCCCTTGTTTATTATGGTGTAAGGTTGTCCTTAGAACTGAATTTGTATCAATCTCTCAATACTTATTTATCAAGGTGATTTGATTTAAGCATTGTGAATTGATTTATAATTGTAAGGCTATTGGTTTATTTTATTTCCGCTGATTTTATTTTAATTTGGCATAGTCCTATTCCCCCCCCCCCTCTAGGACATATAGCTTGGCCTTTTCAAACACAACTTCACAGAGAACATCATGATGTAATAATATACTGTCAGTTCATACTTCATTGTAGTCGATTGCCTGTTTACCAGGTAATATGGATTCAACTTTGTTACAAGTTTTATCTTTTTCTTTTTCTTTTTTTGTTTATTAATCACTCTAGTATGTGGATGTAGTTGACTGATCCAACAGGTTTGGCTTTAAGTGGTTTTACGACTTTACCAATTTTTTTTTTCTTCGATAACTGATCATATAGTCACAACAGATAAACAAAAATTAATTTCACTACAAAATTGATAACTAATCAGACAATCACAACAAGAAGGATTGGTAATTGATCATTCAATCACAACAGGAATATATGATAACTGATCATACAGTCACAACAGATAGAAAAAAAATAATTCCAAAGAAAATTGATAACTGATCAGACAATCACAACCAGAAAGATTGGTAACTGATCATTCAATCGCAACAGGAATACTGGATAACTGATCATACAGTCACAACAGATAGACAAAAAATAATTCCAAAGAAAAATTGATAACTGATCAGACAATCACAACAAGAAAGATTGATAACTGATCATACATTCACAACAGGAAAACTTGATAATTGATCATATAGTCAAAACAGATAAACAAAAAATAATTCCAAAGAAAAATTGATAACTGATTAGACAATCACAACAAGAAAGATTGATAACTGATTAGACAATCACAACAAGAAAGATTGATAACTGATCATACATTCACAACAAGAAAGATTGATAACTGATTAGACAATCACAACAAGAAAGATTGATAACTGATCATACATTCACAACAGGAAAACTTGATAACATATCATACAGTCACAACAGATAAACAAAAAATAATTCCAAAGAAAAATTGATAGCTGATCAGACAATCACAACAAGAGAGATTGATAACTGATCATACATTCATGACAGAAATACTTGATAACTAATCATACAGTCACAACAAACAAACAAAAATAATTCCAAAGGAAACTTATTCCATTCATTATCTGTAAAGCAATTTGCATATGATACTACAAATATGAAAGGATGATGTGGATATAACATATCTTGAGTAAGTAGATTCAAATGAATTGAATCAGCATGAGTCATTATATGTATATCCAATTTTTAATTTATAATGCTGTTTGAGTGGAAAAACATTGTGCTAATATTCGAACCACTTTGGTAGAGAAAATCACCACCAACATTTACAAGACCTACTACATATCGCATGTCTATAATTTTACAATTGTAATAACATCTCAGCCCTTGTGATGATTAGATTATTAATTCCACTAAAAAGAAAGAATTTTGAAAAATAAATTAAAGTTAAGATAAAAGGTAAACAGACAGTAAGAAACTTGCAGAATCACACATACCTCAATCACGGACGTGTATACCAGGTTTATTTGGAAGAGAGTCTCTACCTATATACAATGACCAAAGAATTTTTAAATGGAAGCTGGGAACAAAACAACCTCTATAAAACCGATCATGATACCTTTTGATAGCACCATCAAGTGTATAAGAAAAGAAGTAGCTAGAAAACTGTATACAAGCTCCAAATGGCCATAGCCATAGAAGATTGATTGTCCTCAATATGCAATGAAAGACAAACTAATCAGATGAGCACCGGACTGATAGTGTGCATGCAACGTGTGTAGAGCTGAAGATCCTCCCAGAATGAACAATTTAAATAACAGTTGGTTACTTGATTAAAAAAAAAAAAAAAGTGATGCTACCATTATATGTTTTCTAGAGTTTTCATTTGGTGGGCCCCACTGTATATATGACTTGGTTTAAAAATCAGACCGATCAGATGATGTGGTTGCACAGGAGTGCAATGAATGTGCATGGTAGAATGTCACACACCATCAACCCCTGGATATATCTCCCTACATCAATGTCAACCATCCACACAATATACAGATCTCCAACCATGTTAATTTCAATATGCAAGCTGAAAGTAGTCGAACAGTTTATACTGCTACTTTATTGCACGCCAACCATTATAGGAAGCCTCAATAACACTTGAAACACAACCAGTAGGAAGTGATTTTCCTATTATATGTTTTTCAAATGAACTCTGTCAAACAATTCCCTTCAGGCGAACCCATCTACAGGCCAACCCAAGGTCGACAAAAACACCTCTTTAACTCTTTCAATTGTTTTTAGAATAGTTAACGCATGCACGCATGCCAGATAAACAAGAGGCCAACCCATGTGGCTTTTGTAGCGCAGAGGTATGCGAGGCAAGCCATTCTTCAAATGGGGTCGCGCTGTGTAGATGCGTCTGCCCAATAAACCATTCAACCTCGTTTATACAAAAGGAAAACTGAGGATTTAGATTTTCGTCAAAAAGATAATGTAAGAAAGAAGGTAAACATATATTAAACAGAAGGTAAACAGAGGAGTCAACGTCCGTAGGGACATTGCAGTGTACAGCTGGGGAGGACTAACGCATTGGGGTGGTGGATCTGATATTGTATGGCCACATCTTCCGTGGGACTGGGTGGATATCACCATGTTATGGAGTGGGACCCGTTCATTTTTCAAAATCCAAAAAGACAGTCTGTGCACTGCCAAACAGGACGGGATGAAGACAGCAGAACAGACCAACCCATTTGCCACATCCACCAAATGCGGGATATCTAAACGATCCAAAAAAGGATATTTCCTTTTTGGAAATATTGTTTCCATGGGCCCGCACTGCAATCCCCTTCCATGAAAGTAAACCCCTCAACAGTGACAACACAGATAACAATGACAACATAGATAACAACAACCCTCATATGCAGCTCTCAAGATTTCTCTGAAAAAACATAAATATGGATAAAAACAAAACCACTGGAAACCTATGGAAGATAACAGAAATCGGAGCATTACCTCTATAGTCTAAAACAATCAGAATACGTAGCCGTGAAGATCAAATCTCCCTAGCCTGACTATGAGAGAGAGAAGCGTTGTTAGTATGGAGGACGTCCAGGTGGGTTTTATCTCAGTCCGCTGTTGCTGGGAATGGAGGGAAGGGAGACGTTCTCTGTGCAGAAATAAGGATGCTGAATGCATTTGTATTGTGAACGGCTAAAGAAAAATCAGTGTCCCGTGGACTACCATTACCGTTTCAGTCTGATAGACGGGTGGTCAGAGGATTACAGTCAAGTACCTGCATTTAGCAGGATATGGCGTCCGATTTACAGCCGATTCCCACCAACTGCAGCTTTGATTTAATTACTTTCGAATACCACCAAAAATCAAACACATGTGAAAAGTCATAATTGCCCATTGCAGGCTGATTACTGTTATTTGGGAAAACCAAACAGGCCCTTAGGTAACTATGTTTAATTAGTCCATTTTACATGATTTTTTTCTAACTTTTGCTAGCAGAAAACTGGGAAATGCTACGGATTTAATCCGTAGCCATAGACTTAACCAGGTGTTGAAACTCCCGAGAGTCTACCACCGGAGCAAGAGTAGGGACCCCCTTAATGACTACCTGTATTTAATTTATTATGTGGATGAATAAAAAAAGGTGTACATGAACAAAACAAGATCAGCAATACAGTATGACGTATGGAAGGCAAAAGTAGCAACAGAAAGGCATAGAAAATAACAGCATGGAAAACAACAGAGGCCAGCTAAGTGATCAGGTGCCCATTAGATGTTTCCTATTTCTCAACAAGATTAAGATATATCATCCAATGTTCAACTCAACATCAGTATTCCTCTCATCTGTTGAATATCGCTTGTTTTTCTTCTTCACGAGTCCAACGTTCCTCTTATCCATCGACAACAGCCTATCTTTCTTCCTCAGGAGTTGCAAGTTCTTGAACCTGCGTAAAGCAAAACGATACAGATGTCCTACAAATAGCAGCCCGATTATCCCTAACCACGTGAAGAATGTATTTCGAACTGTAAGCCATGGAATATTTCTATCGAAGACTTCATCTGAGGAGAGAGTATAAAGAGAGCAGCCATATGTGACCATCATCGAGGAGACAGCAACCCACATGAAGATTGTGAGAATCCACAACAGGACTCTCCGTTCAAGAGGGAATCCACTTATTAGCAATAGGATTATAAGCAGAGATGAAATAAACCCAGTGCTATTGAAAATCATGAAGACCCTGTATTCTTTCGAATATATATAGCTCATTATAGCCTCCCCAGCTGTGTGCCCTTCTCCACTTCCTGTGTTGTCTTCTAGGGTGTCTTGCCAAACACTGCCAGGAGGGTTGAGGCCGGCTTCAAAGGTCTCTGTCGCGATCAAGATAGCTACAACCATTAGTGTGCTCCGTGTCTCGTCCAGCCACCTACCGTAATCTCTCTTTCTTTTCTTTGTTTTCCTCCTTTTAGTTGGCAATTCCATCTCATTTGCTAACGAAATCGGGCCTGGCGAGGGATGAAATATTTCTTGTGCGCTTCTTGCTCCCACTTTTTTAAGGATAGCCTTCAGCTCTTTATCAGCTCGTTCGTGTGGACTGTTTAGTAAGATGTCGAAGGCCGTCAGGCCACTTATGTTGATGGCGTTTACATCCACTTTGGTCTTGCTAACCAAATACTCAACCATCTGCAATGGATAGTAGTTCTTGTCAAGATGATGTTTAGGGAATGGTTTATCCACTGTGGGGCCCATCAGTACATTGTCTGGATCATCTGATTATGGCCCCACTTTTACAATCTCAATGCTGGATAGTCCCTTGACCTTAGGCATGTTTGGAACCACAAAAAAGGAAAATGGTTTCCTTTGATGTGATGATTTTTGTTGTTTGGACAATATAGAAAAGGGTGGATTCCATCAAGCAATTACTATACTCTTTTCATAATTTGGAAGAATATTGTGGTAGAAATATGAGATTCCACTTTCTATCTAAACATCATTGGATAATTACTCTATTATCCAAACATGCCCTTAGGTTATGTTGGTTATCCTTTGGCACTGATTCTGTACAAATTGGCTGGATAGTGAGTGCTCTAGACTTCTTTATTTGAAGGGCCGCAATGAGATTTTCAATCCCATAATTTCCATCTATGGGGTATATATTAAAAAAAAAGGATTGACAAAGAAATATAGAGCAACAACCGTCCATTTGGATAAAATGAAAATTATAATTTAACTAGTTTTTTGTTTAATAATTGGAATTTTCAACGATTTTATTTTAAATATAAGATACTTGATCTTTATGGTAAAAGTTTTCAAAATCTGAAGTTTCTTCCTAATATAAATAAGATGGAACATGAGGCCATATGATGGTTGGATGGGCCTGAATTTTTCTTATGTATGTTTACGAAACATGTTTATTGCAAACCAAAATTGCATAAGTAACTTTCATTTAACTAAATTTCAATTAAGAATTGTTTTTTGAGAGCTAATTCTGTATTTCGTAGGAGACTGCCAAATTTGTAGATTATAGAGAGAAGCAATCACATTTCCTTGGGGTTTGTTGTGCTGAGGCGTTCGTTAGCGCCGGGTAGGTCTGTCTGGCTCTCAGGCTAGGCCTGGTTTGGGCTGTGGTTGGGCTGAGCTAGGCCTGAGTGTGGGACCTGTGCTTAAAATTTAAGCCCATGGAACATTGGGATGGGCTGAGGGTGAGACTAAGAGCCCATCAGCTCATCAGCCCAACCCAATATCATGCATGATTGGGTGAGCCAAACAAATGGCTAGATCTTGCACAAAAGAGTGTGGGAGGGCTCTGGGTTATGCTCGGGCTAGACTCAGGCCAGGGACAAGCATATCATCATAGGATACGCTGGGCCACTTCATTTTAGAATGTCGTGGGTGCTTGGGCATTACCTTGTAGGCTGGGCTTGGACAGATCTCTCTGTGGCCTGTACACGGCCCATCGACAGCCCTAAGCACAAGGGAGGAGGGTTTTTCAAGTTGTTTTGCTTTATACCTTAGATGGCTCTGTTTAGCACATTTGCATGGCCGGATTGGATTACTTGCAGCAAATCCAGAGAAAACTGCCCTATTCTAATGGAGATGAATCCGTCTATCAAAAGTTGTACGCGTGTTACGTGTGCTAACAAAAGACCTAAATTACCACTAATTATTATTCACAAAGCAATCTTGTTACCTCTTTCTCATCGTAGAACTGGCCACCAAATTTGGTCCACATGATTGATGATTCATATCAGTGACCATACCTTCTTAATTATAATCAATATTCGGTCATTTTTTAAGCAATTGACCGGATTGCCGGATAATTCTAATCAAATTAACGTTGTGCCTCATGATTGTGTATTAATTATGATTGGACATATATACGGGAGTAAGCATGAGTTCTCCTAAGTCCACGTGATATTTATTTATTTATTTTAACTCATCACACATGATATGATCCCAAAATCTACATGGTCCAAGTGATAAATTAAGCAATCCATGAAACCCTCCTAGCCCAACGTTTAATCCAAAACTTTTCTCCTTGCTATGGTCCAACAGAGTTTTGGATGCTGCATCACATGGACGGCTTAGATTTTCAGCTCATGAAACCGGTGCAAAGGTGCGCATGTGTGCAGGTGAGAATGTGCGCAACAATTCTCACTTCTCAAGAGAACCTTTTCACTCATGATCTCCGCGTGACATGAGTCTAAAATTTGAACAATCCACAACACCCAATGAAACCTAGGGCCCAACTTTTACCCTTATCTAAAACTTTGGTAGGAAACAAATCAAAGGAGGAACTATTTCCTTTTGGGATGGCCCACTAAACTTTTGGATCAAGATGAAAGTTAAGCCGCGAGAGTTTCATGAGGTGCTACATCAGGTGCGACATTAGGCGGATGATTCAAAATTTGAGCTCATGATATGGGAGATCAGTTCTAAAAATGTTCTCACTAGAATTGGTGAGAATAAAATGTCCATATATAACCAAAAAGCCAATTAATGTGTGCCATCCATCACGTGGGATCAAAATTGCAAACCATACCAAAAATCATTTTGATTGGATGATCATATGGCTAGGAAAATGGATAGTCAATGGCTAGGAAAATGGATAGCCCAGTCATTGATCTTGACCGTCCACCAAGTGGGACACACCTTTAATTTCCCATTGCTGTTAAAAAACTCCTTTCGATTGTATGAACTTAGCCATCCAATCAAACTCTAGGAAAATGGACTGTCCATATAGGTTATAATAGTAATGTTCCAATCATTAATATGGACCATCCAATATGATGGTCCTAGCTTTGATTGATCATCAATCCGAAAAGGATCACTTTAATCGAATAACCATAACCATTTGATCAATGTGTAGGGAAAATGGATGGCCCATATTACTTGTAAAAGATAAGGAAACATTATTGATCCGATACTCTGTGCAGTGGGGCCCACCTTTGATTTCAATACTCTTTTAAAGGCATTATAACTGGATGATCCTAGCCATCCAATTAATGACCAGGGAAATGTACTGTCTATATTGAGTATAATAAAGAAGGTACATGAAGATTCAGTGCGTTACTTCTCATTGGTATATGTCATTGCTGATGTCACTAGATAACAAGACACGGCGCATGTCTCTCTCCCAGGTAGATTGCTTGCTACACAGAGGGGACTTTCAACGTGTGGAACTTCACTGGGCCCGAAATATAATCAATTTTTTTTGTATCATTTTAGAGCATGAGTCCAAAATCAATATGCACATCTAAAGCTTAAGCGGACCACACCATAGAAACGAGTGGGATTGATCAACTACCGTTGAAATCTTCCTAGGTCCATCATGAGGTTTATTGGCCATCTAACTTCTTCATGAGGTCACAAAGATCTGGATGAAGGGAAAACACGGTCGGCCCAAGAAGTTTTCAACATAGGCATATAATTTAACTGTTTCTATAGTGTGGCCGATTTGAGCCATAGTTCTGCCTCGTTTTTTGTCTCATTCTATATAATGATATGAAAAAATGGATGGATGGTGTGGATCTGATACATTTCTTATAATGGACCCACAAAAGTTCCACATGTCTACACTTCAGGTTTTCTTATCCTACTGGACCCCGCCTTACGCAGGACGGTGCGACCGTTACCGTGGTGCTCACCTTGACGTGTGTATTCGACCCTCACATCCGTTTTTTCATATCGTTTTAGTACATATCTCAAAAAATGAGAGAGATCCAATTATCTGGTGGACCATAACATTGGAAACAGTGGTGATTGATCATTAATGGGATACAAATGTTCTGGAGATATATATATATATATATATATATATATATATATATATATATATATCCTCTTCATCCAGCCTTATGTGAAATTATCAACGGATTGGATGGAAAATTAATACGGAGACGTTAATGTGAGCCCCAATAGGTTTTTTACTGGTAGGGTGCTCAATCAACATTGTTTTCTGGATTATGTTCCACCTGATAACAGGATATTCTTAATTTTTGGTATAATATTCTAAAATGAGATGAAAAAACGGATGGACGGAGTGGATACAGAATACACATATCAAGGTGAGCCCCATGGTAAGGGCTGCACCGTCTTGGGTGAGACCCGGGTCACACCTAATTATAGGCTCCCTCCACCACACAGGCAGCAACAGGAACTTCAAATTTTAGATGTATATCTTAGATCCACACCTTCCATCTAATTTTTTCAGATCATTACGGGATACGAACAACAATTTAGATCCAAAGCTAAGGTGGGTCATATTACTGAAGAAAATAAGAATTGATGCTACCGTTGAAAACTTCTTCGGCTGATTTTTGTATTTTAAATTTATTCAGGTATGTGTGATATTATGAACAGCTCAGATGAAAAGTAAGTCTCACGGTTGGCTCCAGGAAAGTTTCAACGGTAATTGTTCAATCCCAGTGCTTTATGTGGCGTGATCCACACGGGCTTTGGATGCACTTTATTCTTTGGCTCATGCTCTGGAATTATCTAGAGAAGTTGATAGACGGTGTGGATCTAACATAAAAATCATGGTGGGACCCAGAAAAGTTTCACACCTCAAAAGTTGTGCTGTGTAATTAGCAGAGTCACCAGAAATGACGTGGATCAATGATAACCGATGGCACTGGAATATCCTGGGACGCGGATTTCCTGCGAAAGCCTTTCGCAGGAAGTTCCTGCGCAGGGTGTCTGTGTAGGGCCCACTTAGATGTTTGTGAGAAATCCAACTCCTCTATCCGTTTTTGAAGCTCATTTTATAACGTGAGACCCAAAATTAGGAGGATCCACAACTCAAGTGGGCCACAGAGGAGGAAAAAGTGAAGATTTAGTTCGCACCGTTGAAACATTTACATGGAAATAAGAGTTTTGTAACGTTCCACGTTTCTAGTGTTTTCACTTTATCTGAGTGAAAATGACCTTATAAACGGTTTAGATGGCATATAAACAGCAAGGTGGAGCTTAGGATGGTTTCAACGGTGGGCATTCCTTTCGCCACTGTTTCATCTCCTATGGTCCACTCGAGTTTTGGATCTTCTCATTTTCGGTAGAATGTCTTAAAATGAGGTCGAAAAATGGATGGACGGATTTGATTTCTCACAAAAATCGCAGTAGGGCCCACCCAGAAACCTTGCGCAGCCTTTCGCAGGAAACCCGCGTCCAATATCTTGCGTCTTCACCGCAGAGGACCCGCACTCGAAACGTTAATAATCTGGAGCCCACCACCAATTTCTTGCCCTAAAAATTACTTTAACGTGATGATCCCAGCCATCCAAATCAATGGCTAGGAAAATGAACTGTCCATTTTGATAATATCAGTGAAAGTCCATTGATAAAACCGGAGTCTGGACCGTCCATCTCTCAAGGCCCACCTTTGGTTGCATGTCCATATTATAAGTCAATCAAATGATCATAACCCTCCGATCAACCGTTCTATGGCTAGAAAAATCGATGGTCCGTTCTAATTATAGCAACCAATGTTCCAACGTTGATTCGCACCATTCATCAGTGTCAGTGTAGGAAACTTCCACAAGTGTCGACTAATGTTAGGCCGGTTTACATAAGTTAATGAAGAAGAGGTTATTCCTGGCACATGTGTCAATGTGGCACATGCATTGAACCAGAGCCATTCATCAGGTGGGTCCCGCGTGAAAATTCCCTGGTCCAAAAATCTGAACCTCCATCTCCAATGCATAGGCCCGTGGACAAACATGATCTTTCATCAGAACCGTTAGATTATCATGATCAAGCAAAGGGGTGGAGTGGGCCCACCAGCATCTCTATGAAGGGTAGTTGTAAATAGTAAAAACCATACCTGAATCTGCTTCTCTGTAATAGCAAGGTGGAGGACAGTGTTGTCGCCATCATCTTTCATACGAACAACCTCACCATCGTCTCCAGACTCCACCAACACCTTCAAAGCCTCCAAATGATTATGCTTCACGCACACATGGAAAACTGTCTCCGCTCGATCTGTTGTTACCCGAGTTGCAACAGGTCTGGCACGAACTAACTCCTTCAAGATGTCGGCTCGGCCGTTCATCGCAGCTATGTGGAGAGGTGTCCGTCCGTCACGGTCCCGAACAAGGCACATGTCGGAATCGGCCTTCAGAAGCTCTTTTACGATTTCAAGATGGCCTTTCGCTGATGCCAAGTGCAAAGGGGAGAATCCTTGGGAGTTGGATTCACGGGCGAGTTGGGGCTTCCGACGGAGGATTTCTTTTGCAAATTCTACGTGACCGAGGAGAGCTGCTGTGTGCAAAGGAGACTCTTTGACAGAAACTCTCTCGAGAATGAGAGGATCTTCTGCAAGCATTTCAATCAGAGATTGAACGTTCCCCATTAGTGCTGCTTCATAGAGTTTCACATCCATTCTTTCTCTCTGCCTTCTCCTGCAGCCAAGAAAATGCAGTGCCTGCGAAAGAAGAGCCTTTTGTAGTGAGAGAGAGGAGCCTTTTGTAGAGAGAGAGAGAGAGAGAGAGAGAGAGAGAGAGAGAGAGGAGCCCTTAGTAGAGAGCGAGAGAAGAAAAGGCATTGCTCAATGGTGTACGTGGCAGGTTAGACTGATCAATCAACAGGACCGTATGTTAAATGCTCAATGGTGTATGTGTTGGCTGTACTAGCCGGAACTTTTCTTGGCTTTACAAAGCCTAAGATTTAAAATCACTGGACACGAAAAGAGGAGGAACTTTGCTATATATTTTTTTATTGCTTACAAGCTTACTGAGTTGGTTTCAAACGACTACAGGAGCTCCCTTATATATATAGACTTTTCCCACCAATGTGAAAAGACACAAATGCCCATTTAAAATACACTATCGGGCCATAGTATTTACTACAGTAACAAAAACCAAAATAAAATATTAAATACCTTGCATCAGGAACCGAACAGTCGCATGAAGGAACTGAACGGTTGCATGGAGGAGAACGCCAGTTGCTGGAATCTTCTTTTAGCATTTACTGTCTTTGAGATTGCACCGTTTTGGTTTGGTCTTCCAACACTCCCCTTCAAACAAAAACCGGCTTCATTCCGAGCATCGTTCTCAGTCGTTTGAATGCATCTGTCGGTAATACCTTTGTGAAAATATCCGCCACTTGTTCCTTAGTATGACAATACTCTAATTTTATTGTTTTCTGTTTTACGTGATCTCTCAGAAAATTATATCGAGTATCAATATGTTTGCTTCTTCCATGCTGCACCGGATTTTTGGCTAGTTCGATTGCTGACTTGTTATCTACATATATGACTGTGGATCCTTCCTGCGGATGCTTCAGCTCTTTTAGTAGGTTTCTTAACCAAATTCATTCACAAACAGTGGATGATGCTGCTGCGTACGCTTCTTCACATGTGGACAAGGCGACCACACTCTGCTTCTTCGAATTTCATGTGAAAGCAGTCGTTCTGAGATAGAATATATAGCCAGTGGTACTTTTTCTTTCATCTTGGTCACCTCCCCAATCACTGTCTGAGTATCCATATAGTATTGCTTCATCATTGTATGGATAGAATAGACCGAATTCCATTGTTCCTTTGACGTACCTGATGATTCTTTTTGCGGCTCAGTGTGATTCTTTTGGTGCTTCCGTGTACCTACTTAGAAGTCCAACACTGTAGACGATATCCGGCCTTGTGATTGTGAGGTACCTTAGGTTTCCAATCAGACTCTTGAACATAGTCGAGTCAACGCTTCTTCCTTCTCCATCCTTTGTCAGTTTTAAGCCCGTTGCTGCAGGCGTGTCTACGGTATTGTAATCGGCCATCTTGAACTTTTAAAGCAATTCCTTGGCATACTACTTCTGAGATACATAGATGCCACCATGTTGTTGCTTCACTTCAATGCCCAGAAAAAAGGACATGAGACCTCCGTCGGTCATCTCGAACTCCTTAAACATAGCCTTCTTGAATTCATCAAACGTCGGTCGGCTGTTTCCTGTAAACAGCAAATCATCAACATATAGGCATGCTATAAGTATATCGCCATGAGCATTCTTTCTGATGTAAACTGCATGCTCATATGGACATTGGGCGAAGCAGTTCTCTTGAAGATAGTTGTCGATGCGTGCATTCCAAGCACGTGGAGCTTGCTTCAACCCATAAAGGGCTTTCTTCAGTCGATACACCTTGTGTTCCTCCCCTTGCATAACAAAGCTTTCAGGTTGGTCAACATAGACCTCTTCTTCCAGAATTCCATTCAGGAATGCAGATTTCATATCCAGTTGGTAGATCATCCAACTGTGATGGGCTGCAAGAGAGATAATCATCCTCACAGTGTCAAGGCGAGCAATAGGAGCGAAGACTTCTTCATAGTCCACCCCGTACTTCTGTTTATATCTCTTTGCTACGAGCCTTGCCTTGTAGCGATCGATCTCACCATCAGCATTTCGCTTGATTTTGTACAACCATTTGACGCCAATAGTTTTCTGGTCATTAGGAAGCGTAGTCAGCTCCCATGTGTCATTTTTCTCAATGGCATGAATTTCTTCTTTCATAGCAATTCTCCAACATTCTTCTTTTATGGCCTCCTGAAACGTCAGAGGCTCATGATCTGCATACAGGCAGAAAAGATTGACTTCTTCAGTTTGCTCATAGATGTCGCTTAAGCTTTTCATTTTTATAGGTGCCATGGGTGAGGACGAGCTGGCCGAATTTTGACTTGATGAAGTGCTTTCAGGAGTGATAAAATGTACTCCTAGACTTCTGTGTACTGATGATGCGGCCGAAGAAGGTGTTGGAGGCGTTTGCTCTTTACGGTCATGCCTTTCTTCATGTTCTTCTGTTTCGACTAGAATATCTTTGGTCGATTCTTCATCGTTCCATTTTCAAGCTTTTTCTTCACTAAAAACCACATCTCTACTCACCACTACTCTATTGGTTAGTGGATTGTAGAGCTTATAGGCTTTAGATGCTTCACTGTAACCGATAAAGATACATTTTTCACCACAATCCTCAAGCTTCCTTCTTCTTGCTTCTGGAACTTAGGCGTAGGCGACACACCCAAAGATCCTTAGGTGATCCACGCTCGGTTTGTAGTCACTCCATGCCTCCTGTGGTGTCATATTTCTGACGCTCTTGATTGGGCACCGATTGAGCAGGTAGGCAGTACATGCGACTGCCTCTGCCCAGAAGCTCTTTGACAGGCCTATCTCCTTCAGTATGGTCCTCGTCATGTCGAGGATGGTGCGGTTCTTTCGTTACGTAATGTCATTCTGCTGTGGCGTGTAGGCTGCAGTGTATTGGTGCTTGATGCCTTGTTCCTTGCAAAAGTCTCGAAATGCATTTGAGGTGTACTCTCCACCTCTGTCAGATCTGGGTACTTTAATTTTGTGACTACTTTCAACTTCAACACGAGCTTTAAAAATTTTAAAGATAGTGAAAGAGGAAGATTTTTCTTTGATGCAATACACACGAAGTCTTCTACTGAAATCATCAATGAAGGTAATAAAGTATTTATTACCTCCAAGAGAGGGTGTTTCAAGTGGTCCGCAAATATCAGTGTGAACCAACTGAAGTGGTTCATTTACTATTCTAGACACTCCACTTGGAAAGGAGTTCCTTTGTTGTTTACCGAGTGTG
The DNA here is from genome assembly GCA_021015155.1 of Magnolia officinalis. Taxonomy (NCBI): domain Eukaryota; kingdom Viridiplantae; phylum Streptophyta; class Magnoliopsida; order Magnoliales; family Magnoliaceae; genus Magnolia; species Magnolia officinalis. The sequence goes on from JAJHSJ010000015.1 coordinate 20,609,418, forward strand.
CACGCCTCACACACATGTTCTGAAGCTTCAATAGCCGGCAAGCTATGCACCATGCTTGATGACGATAAGAGTTTGAGGCCACTGAAATGGAGATGCTTAAAACGAAGATGCCATCTCTATGAATCATTCTTCACGATTCCATAGAGACACTTCTCAGCCTTTGTGTTAATATGGAGTGGAAGCATGCGATCCTTCGCCATTTGGACTTGAGCCACAAGTCTCCTGTGAGCATCTCTTATAGAGAGAGTGAAAAGTTCTCCATGTGTATGACATACCCATTTTCAAGAAGTTGGCGGATACTGAGGATGTTATTTTTCATGTTTGGTACGTAATACACATTAGAGATGTAATTGGCTCACCATTCTTCTGATAGATTTTAACTTTTCCTTTGCCTATCACGGGTACCTTTGATGAGTCACCAAAACTCACGTTGCCACGAACTCCTTCTGTGAGTTCCACGAACAGTTCTTTGTTACCACTCATGTGGTTGGTTGCACCAGTGTCGAAATACCACACATCTGGTCGTTCGTATGCCTTTTCTTGTTCGAGGAGGAGTGTGGAGTCTTCTTGTTCATGGTGTGATGCTTCAACATAGTTGGATCGTTCATCTTGACCCACTTTACTCCAACACTCAGAGGCATAATGGCCGAATTTCTTACAATTGTGGCATTGAACATTTTTTGTGTTTCCATGACCACGTATGAATCGCCCTCTACCATTTCCTCTTCCACGGAAACTGGTAAACTTTTGTTGATTTTGTTGATGGCTTGGATGATATCCACGCCCTCTGCCTCTTGTACGATTGCTAGTGTCACGGCCGCCTCGTTGTGTATGGCCATTCTTTTGTTCATTTAGAGTCAACTTAGACTCTAAGGCATGTTTAAGTATTGAACCAACATTCTTTTGCATTCATTGCTCATGCACTTGCAATGATCCCATCAGTTCTTCAATGGATAGTTTTTCAAGGTCCTTTGATTCTTCGATCGCCACAACCACGTGCTCAAACTTGGTTGTGAGAGATCGCAGTGCCTTTTCAATGACACGTATGTCTTCAACTTTTTCACTATTTCTTTTTAAATTGTTAATAATAACAATTAGATGTGAGTAGTAGTCAGAGATACTTTCACCTTCCTTCTGTGCGTCGCTTCGAACTCAGCTCTTATTGTTTGAAGGCGAACCCACTTCACTTGATCAACACCCTTGAAGATGGTGCCAAGAGTATCCCAAGCTTGCTTGCTTGACGTTGCTTCGACAATTTTTTCAAAGGTTGATTCATCCAACCCTTGATAGAGGAGGAACAAAGCCTTGTTGTCTTTCTTCCTTTGATTTTTGAGAGCAGTCTTTTCTTCATTGGTGAAGGCGGCTTCTTCCTCCATAGTGGGTTCTACATACCCATCAGTGATGATCTCCTATAGTTCTTGCGACCCGAACAACGCCTTCATTTGGATGCACCACTTTTCATAGTTGTCCTTTGACAACTTAGGAACCTGCGGCTAGATTGAGCTGGCCATCTTTTCTATTTTATTTTTTTTTTAGAGAAGGAATGACTGATGTTTTTTTAATGAAGGGAGATAGAAAGCAGTTTTTTTTTTAGCTAGAAAAACTTTTGAAATCTGATTTTTTTTTTTTTTTTTTTTTTTTTGAAATTTGATTTTTTTTTTTAAACATAATTTTTTTTCTTTGGCTAGGAAAAGAATTGCTGGCAACTTCAAGCAGTAGAAAACTTGGCTTTGCAATCTGAATTTTTTTTTTTTCAAACAGATTTTCCTTCAAAGAAATTTGTACTTGACTGAAAAAATTGAAAACTTCTTCTAGAAAATGAACCTACTCACTGAGAGACAGAAACCGGAGGACACTTTTACTGGGAAAGGATCTTCTCACACTGATCGTGATGGAGCACAAGTTCGGAAACAGAACGTGGAGGAGGGTGTTGTTGAGGGACGCTCCAGGCAAACTGTTTGTGATAGAGCTCAAGCTGAGAAAGGGAAAGAATAGGATGCTGTTGTGGAGGACTGGCTCTGATACCAGTTTGTTGGCTGTACTAGCCAGAACTTTTCTTGGCTTTACAAAGCCTAAGATTTAAACTCACTGGACACGTGAAATTGAGAAGAGGAACTTTGCTATATATTTTTTTTTATTGCTTACAAGCTGACTGAGTTGGTTTTAAATGACTACAAGAGCTCCCTTATATAGACTTTTCCCACCAATATGAAAAGACACAAATGCCCATTTAAAATACACTATAGGGGCATAGTATTTACTACAGTAACAAAAACCAAAATAAAATATTAAATAGCTTGCATCAGGAACCGAACAGTCGCATGGAGGAACTGAACGGTTGCATGGTGGAGAATGCTAGTTGTTGGAATCTTCTTTCAGCATTTACTGTCTTTGAGATTGCACTGTTTTGGTTTGGTCTTCGAACAGTATGTTAATGCAGAAATCTGTACGTCCTTCCTAGACCACTTGAGACTAGAAAAAGGGGACAAGAATAGAGACCCTGGCTGCTGCAGAGGACCCTCTGATGCTAAATTCAGATAGGCAAGCTAGGTCCAGTCGAACGTAAGGATTTTCGGGTTTGAGATTGTGCGTACCTTTCACCATTAGAGGTGTCTTTATTTATATTCGAATGAAGGTGGTGGCACAAAGGGAGATCTCCCTACTTAGTAGGAGTGTATTGTAGAGGGATTCAGATCCGAACGCATCGTGGATGCTTTTCGGGATCTTTGGCTGAGATCTTGGAAAAATCTCTTTAATACGATCTGGACGGTTGGAATCGGGAGGGACATGTAGTGGTAAGAGGTTGAGGTCGCGTAGGGCACTCAAGGTGATTTGTGCAACTCTCCTGAGGAGTAGTTTGATGAGCCATTGCCGAGCTCTCCCTCAACATTGAGTGAATTGTTGACCTGTCAAGCTGACGTCGTACCCGAGCATAGAGATCAAGCTCCCTTCTTTAGCAAGACAAAAGATAGAGGCCGCGACAACCATCTTTTTCATCTTATCGTTCCGTGCAGGGGCTTTTTTGCAAGTCTTCCAAGCAGGGCGTGCTCGGCCTCACACGGTATCGTGCCTCGGAGGCTCTTTTAGAAGATTCAGACGTTGACTTGGGCACGAACGAGATCTTGGAGGAGCTCGACGTCATTTAGTTGAAATTTAAGGGTATTACTTCTCTAGTCATTTAGGAGCTCCTTGGTCATGATTGGTTTTGGCCGAACTCATGCTGTGCATGAGTGTCCGACCTAACCTCATCTTATTGGTCAATTTATTTTTACCATAATAGTGTATGTGGCATGTTAATCTGATCAATCAACAAGGATCATATATTAAGTGGGCCATTTGATGGATGGATTATGTTTCAAATACCATACTGTATGTCGGTCGATCGGTTTGTTTTTAACTATGTGGGCGTGGTAGAATCGATGCAGTGGATTGATCTAATCGATCAACTTTGACCCCATGCAATAAAGTAAGCGGATACATCCAAAACTAGCATTTGCGTCCAGTATGAACATATATCATATTTTGAGAAGATTGGTCGCTTACTCAGCCACTTGTACAAGTTTATAACGTTTATATGTTTACAACGATCAGGCAATAATTGAAGGGTGGGGTTCTTTCTTCGAAGATGCATTCCATCTCATGTAAGTGACCATTTACAGAATGTAACATCTTTAGTTCCAATATGCAATACTACTTTTCAAACCATATCGCCTTCACCAAAAGCTTTCTTTTTTACCTTTTTATTATACCCTTGAGTAGTTTTAGCCTTGTTTATTGTAATAAAATCCAAAGACTTCGGCTGAGTTTTGTTTAAGTCCTCAAGTTCAACTCACATAGCTTTTGTGAACTCGACCGAGGTTAAATCTGCTTGATACGCTACCCACAAGGATGGGACAATCACTTCTAATGGAAACACAACATCATGGCCATATATTAATCCAAATGGGCTCATTTCTATACTTTTTCGGAACAAATTATGATATGCCAAAAGAGCTTCTGATAACTTAACATGCCATTGTTTAAGATTTCTATCAATCATTTTTTGTTACTAACCTTGGCCTAAGCATAATAAGGTGATGAATGCATCAGCTTAAACTTGTACTCATCGGCCATCACCTTGACCTGTTTAGATAAAAACGCTTCTCCTTGATCCATCTTGATTGATGTAGGGATTCCAAAACAATGAATTATATAAGTATGAATAAACTTAATAATTTCTGAATGATCTATTCCTAACATCGGCTTTTCTTCTACCCACTTGGTGAAATAATCGGTTGCCACAATAAGGAAATTGTCCCTTAAATGATGGATGGTAAATATTCTCTATCAAATCAATAGCCCATCCTCGAAATGGACAAGGTTTGATGATAGAATGTAGTTCGGTCATAGGTACATGTTGTATCGGCCTATGTTTTTGACATGCTTCAAATCCTTTAGCATATTGGTCACAACCAACTGACATGCTTGGCCAAAAATACCCATATCATCGAAACCTAAGTCTCATATTCCTTCTGACTTGGTGTACTCCACAAATTTCTTCATGTACTTCACCCACGGTTAACATAGATTCGTTATAACTCAAACATGGCAATAGTACGTTATCAAATTCTTTTCGATACAATTTCTCATCGATCAATATATGGTTTACCACTGACCTCTTAATATCTTAGTCGACCTTCATCTGTGATGACTGAAAATATTCTATAATTGGAGTTCTCCAATCATCGTTGCTTGCATCGACCAGGCAAATCTCAGCAGTCGATTCCTTTTAAAACACTGAGGGTAAGGATCTCCTTTGAACCGTTATCATTTTGCTTGAAATCCTTATGCGATTTGAAGTCTTGATGCTAATTGTGCCATTTAATTGGCATCAACATTCCTTTCACGAGATATATATTTTAACTTTACCTCGTCAAATTTACTTAGCAATTGTATTGCCAACAGATAATAGGACTGTAAAGTGGTACTTGAGCAATTAAACAAACCAATGAGTTAGTTTACAACTAATAAAGAATCGCCCATAATTAACACATTTTTTTCTCCTAAATCAATCAACAATTATAGGTTGATTATCAAAGCCTTGTATTCAGCTTGATTATTGGTACAATCAAACTCAAGTTAAAATGCAAATTCTTATTTCTTTCAACTATATCTATCAGAATGATCCCTGCTCTTAATCCTTTGTCGTTCATTGAACTGTCAAATATCAATTTTTAGGGTGGCTGAGAAACCATATACACATCTAGGGCCTCTATAGGAAGTTGACCTTCTATATCAGAAGGATGATTGGACAGAAAATCAGTTATGGCCTGTCCTTTAATAATATTCTGCGATAAATAAACCAAATCAAACTTGGACAATGCAAGAATCCATTTACCAATTTGGCCGATTCAACATATATTTTATTAGATCAATTATCGCTATTGCATTGACTGTCTCAGCTAATAAATAATGTTGTAATTTTGTAACTGTAGAGTATAATGATAAACATAACTTTTCCATATTAAAATACCACCCCGCGATATCTAATAATGTTTGACTAAGATAATAGACCACACAATTCTTCTAATCATCGTCATCTTGCACCAACAAAGCTCCAATCATCTCTGAGATATACAATTTAAGCGGTCAACTCTTTACTGGTGGTATTAACACTAGTGGCTTGGATAAATACTCTTTAAAGTGGCCAAAAGACAACTGATGCACCATCTCCCTTTTGAATTCATCCCTTAATTTTTGCTTCAACAAAGAAGAAAATACATTAGTTTTTTAGCTCAATTCGAGATAAATCACCGCATAGAGTTAACCTCGATAAGAAACCATTGTAATTCAGTAATGGTGTTTTTACAACCGTGCTTCCTCTATTGCTCGCGCTTTATGCTGATCGATTTCAATTTGTCTGATGCACCGTAAAGCCTAAAAAAATTCCAGCCGATACACCAAAAATGCATTTAAAGGGGCTCATTTCCAATTTATAAATCCTCATCTTCTCAAATGATTATCATAAATGATTGATATGCTCGATCACGTCGGCCGATTTTACCAGTACGTCATGGATATAAATTTTCATGAACCGGCCAATTATATCATGAAAGATGGCATTCACAACTTTTTGATAGGTAACCTTGACATTCTTAAGCCCAAAAGGCATCAGAACCCAGTAAAACATACCCAAAGGACCAGGACATCTAAAGGATGTTTTTGAGACATCCTCTACTGTAATATTTATCTGACTATATCCTGAATGACCGTCTATAAAGGATACTATTTGATACCCAATATCATGAAAGATGGTGTTCACGACTCTTTGATAGGTAGCCTTGACATTCTTAAGCCCCAAAAAAGGAATCACAACCCAATAAAACATACCCAAAGTACCAAGACATTTAAAAGATATTTTTGAGACATCCTCTACTGTAATATTTATCTGACTATATCCTGAATGTTTATCTATAAAGGATACCATTTGGTACCTAGTTGTCGATCGATCAACTGATTGGCTATAGGCATGAGATACTTATCCTTTGGTATGACTCGATTTAAATTTCAAAAATCAATGCACACTCTAAGCTTATCGTTCTTCCTTGATCTTTTGTGTTACCTTGGTCGTCATCCACCTATGCGGTTGTTTGTGTGGCTGATATCCCTCCTTCATGGGTAACACATGTTCGAACAGATGTTGGTCCAGTCCAAGAAACTCATGATAATACCAAGTGATGCAACTGACAAACTCTTTATGTAAATTAAGGATTTTAGCCTGTGTTTGGAAATGTAACAATCCACTAATAAAAATAGGTTTGGGATGTTGTTATGGTCCCATTTTTTTTTTTTTAATAGAGGATCTTGAACCTAAGCTTGACGTTCCTCTAATTTTTTTAGACCTGGCTTCAAATCCTTCATTTCAATACCATATTTAGTTTCCTAATTAGCAGGTACAATTACAGTTAGAAATTGCAACCAATTAGGTTGCCGCTTTCTTCTTTCCTCGTAAATACATTAAGGAGTAGAGTTAAGTAGTGATAAGCTAAGCGGGTCTAGCGACCAGTCGCTTGTAATGGTCCCTCCACCATTTAAAAAAGTGTCCATTAATTGGAGAAGATTTGAAAATGTAGGAAGTTCAAAAGACATACTAGCATACTGGAAATTAGAATGGTGAGAATGGTAGAAATCAACTTGATCGATAATCGACCGAGGGTTAGAGGGTTGGTTGCAATTTTTCTGGGTAAATGGATAGAGGATGCATTGGATGAGGCCGAATTATCAAGCAAGCAAATTTGGATAATATTGGTCGATTCCACTTTGATATCTTTGCCAGTTTTTACAGTGCCACCGTAAAGGAGATCCCTACAGATGAGGTAACTTTCCCAAGCATTAAGCATCGACATGACTGTTTGTTCATCATTTTCTTCAAAATCTCCTTAAACCATGATGGACCAAACTCTTTTAAGTAGAAAGGAGTGAAAGTGCGATAACACTTAGTAACATCCCGGATTTTTGCCAACCTGGGATTAGACATCCTTAGGCATTGGGTCAATCTTAACACCTGATTAACTTTTCAAACGCTCAATTCAAAGCCTCAAATCCCGTCTTAAACTATTTTCCTTCACAAATCTCACCTTTCACCACCTTGTTCCCTAAATTTTCTAAGTACTTTCACATTAGACACTATCTTAAAGTTTAGGTAATGAAGAACAATACTTAATCTAAACATTACTGCAAAGGAATAAGTACCACCTCGACCAGAAATTAATTAGGATTAAATCCTTTAGAAATTTAACAAAGTTAACTAAGTGCAAAACTCGATTAGCCATGAAATCCGTTGGGATCGCTTTAAATACGAACTGCAAGACCCAAAACTTGTAAAATCAGTGACTCTAGGTTACCCTAAAGTTTAGAACCAAACTCATTTCCCAGCTGCTCTCGGGAATGAAACGAAACTTCGTATTAGGTCTAGATCGCACATCGGAAGTCCGATTAAAACGAAGTTAAGGAACTAGGACCGCCTCACTGGGCTTGACAATCATCTCAAAAATCAGATCCAGTCGATGTCCCACGGCCATTCGTTTCAATCCGGAGCAAGGGAGTGTGAAAAACACTATTCCCTTTGAAATTAAAATATCTGGAATAGTGATCTGGCACCATTCGCTTGCGCATCAGTATTAAGCAACCAGATCGTCAGAATCAGACCAAATTACACCCTCGGATCAGGAAAAATTTCAGGAACATTTACATGTACTTGGAATTTCGGATTGTGGCCCACTGACCGTTGAACTGAAAGTGGTCCGCCACGTGCGATCTGGAAATCCGATCGAGTCGAAAACGTAATCCCACGTAGATCCATGTGTGGAGAGCTTAAGTCTGACGTTTGGCTCAAGGAGGGCCACCAGAACCTCTCTTTTGAGCTGGAAAAGTGACGAAATACCTATATTAGCAGTAACCCTTGAACAGGAGTCTATTTCGGTGAGTTTTGAGACTATATAAGGACCTTAAACCCTCTCTCATGGCAGCCATACGAATTTGGGATTTGAGAGAGGGGAAAGAGAGAGAAAGTGAGGGAGAAGTGGGAGGATCTCCCTACTATCGTTCCCTGCCACCACACGGGCTGCACCATCCCTTTCTTGACGCTTTTCCCGGCGTTTCCGGCGTCGTTTCTAGGTAAGAAACCTGAACCCTAATCTGTTTTGGAGTTTAGACTATTGTAGGTTGTGAAATAGCTAACCTATTTCGTTCTCTAGGTTGCCAAACTGTCGAATACGGAAGCTTAGCAAACCTATCGATTCCGTTGCGATTCTACGACAAAAGGTGAGGACTTTAAGTGTATAAGTTACGTTTTTCAACACTTTCAATGTCAGATAATGATAGATTCATGATCTGCATGCAATTGCACATGTACAAAGTGCTTTCCGTTTCCTGTTTCGATTAACGTTGTAGAATATGGAATTTCACATACTCTAGGTATACGTAGAAATACCGTATACGTATTTTTTTTGGAGAAATGTTTGACATGTTTATTTAATGTATGATTATACTATATATGGATAAAATACTAGTTTGGCGAAAGGAATCGCCGTAATACATGTTCACTTGTAAATGCTACATATGTTGAAATTGTGTATTTTAGAAATACCGTATATGTGTAAGTTTTGGAAATGTAATTGTCATGATTATTTGTTGTTTGATGATGGTATACATGGATAAAATACTCGTTTGGCTAAAGGATAACCCTAATACATGTTTTACTAACATACACCATGTATGTTGTAATAGTGTATTCTAAGTGTTTGTGGAATGGCTGAATGAGTATAGAATTCTCATTCGTGCTCGCCATGACTAATTGTCATGGATTCATGATTGATGTATTGGCGATACCCTTTGATGAAAGGATTTGCCCTAAGTCACGCCACGGCCAATATACACTATATATGCTAAAATGTGTGGCCCAAGTGTTTGTGGAAATGACTGAATGAATATGGAACTTGGATTCCTGCTTGCCATGACTATCCGTCGTGGGTGTACGCGTGTTATGATTGGGGCAACTCCCTAGTGAAAGGATTTGGCCTAATGCCTATGTGATCGACATATGTCGTGTATGTTGATGTATATTTGTTTAAGTGTTTCTTGAAATGTCTGAATGAGTAGTAGTTAGCAAATTGTAAAGTATAAGAGTGTTGAGATATGATTCTCAACCTCTTTTAACTATGTGTATGATCTCCTTTGATAGTTGTGTGATTAGGAATTGAACATGTACAAACTCATGCTTGTGTTGTGATTCATAACATGCTCAACTGCTTTATGATTTTAACTATGTAATGCATATGTTTAAATTTATATTTACGTTGTATGATCCGTCATGGGTGATGGGGGAGCGGAGCAACGAGTGCGTGCAACAGCCCTGGCAGCCCTAAACGGATTATACCAGACCTTGACTGTATGAGTTGAATCTTGATCCAGTACTGCTTTGTCTATCTGCAATTGATTGTGTTTGGGGCTATGATTATGGCCCAGGCAATCGGTAACGGGATTGAACTCGTGGCTGAGATTCATTTGCCACGTGGGATGTGTTCGACGAACTCGAGTCGTGCGTTGCCTGTCGGCAGTGGCTAGGCCACACGAAGTTGTTTATGCACTTCATGTCGTGCAGCTCAACGGGCGATCGTGCTAGTCGAGCTCGTCAAGTAACCCGATCTGCCTTATGCATGTTCACCCTGTTTGGACGCTACTGCTTGAACCTAGGGTACCAAACTTACCAGTGAAACCCCCTTTTAACCATGGTACCTCGATCCGCTAAGACGCATGAGCCGGGCATGGTGGTATGGGACACCGTGGTCGAGCTGTCGGACTACGCCGGGGCCATGTGCCTCCCCGTAGTGACCATTGCGCAACCAAACTCGTGAGCCGAATACGGTGGTATGGGACACTGTATTCGAGCTGTCGATACCTACGGCGAGAGCCGAGTACGGTGAGACCTGTACTCATGCTGACGGGCGACGAGTCCTCTGTAGTATCTTCGAGTATACTCCAAGGGTCTGTGATTGGCGACGAGTCTTTCACAGCAACTAGAGTATGAGTTGAGCCGAGTACAGTGAGACCTGTACTCGAGCTGACGGCTAGTGATTGAGCCGAGTACGGTGAGACCTGTACTCGAGCTGACGGCCAGCAATTGAGCCGCATACGATGAGATCTGTATCCGCGCTGACGGGTGACGAGCCCTTTGCGATGCCTTCACTATGCTTCTCGAACCATAATATCGTATGAGATTAACTAGGATTGACGACCCTCGAATGGATCATGTTTGGGAATGATACAAGGAAGGTACCTTAGTTTCCCAATACTGCTGGTTAAAATGGACTAATAATAACTTGGTAATCATGAGCATCATCGCACCGCATGTGCTTTGTAGATGTGGCGCACTGAGGGAGTTAAGCATTCGCGAACGTAAGATGATGTCGCTTGAGGGTGGTTTGGCAAGGGCATACAACATCATGTCATTTCATTTTCGCACTTAACAAGAGTAGTTAGAAATGTTTGATTTGTACTGCTTTATCATTACTGCTTGATTGAATTGATAACATGTTAACCTATGCTTTACTGTTCCACTGAGTTGATCACTCACTCCCACGTTACGGGACAGTGTTGTACACACCAACCAGATTTGTTGAGTTTCAGGTGGTGGCGATGCTTGTGAAGCAGAGCCGGACTACTTCTATGATGATAGGAGGAATTCTCCTATCTGTATCTCTCTGGCAGGTCAATGAAGACCCGATATTGTATTGACGGGGCTATGATACATGGGATAGGAGACATTACACTTTCTCACATTTGGTACAATTTAAAACTGTACTTGTATTTATTTAACCTGGTAATGTTATCACACTCTGGAGACTCATCATAGTTTATATATTTTATCTATCTATCACAGTCTTCCGCTTGCAAATTTAACTGTCTCTGGAGTATGATACGCTGTTTTGGCTTAATCTCACTCATGTTCAATGCACGAATACAGTCAACATTCAATCATCATTCATTTTGTTGCATAAGTGATGTTCTGGAACTCGGGAGTTGAGATTATGCTCGACCCCCGATTTTCAGGGCGTTACACACTTACTGGAGTTGAGAGGAAAGAAAATAGAGTCCATGTATATAGAAAATGTACGAACTTCTGGAGTTTGGATTTCCATTTACTGGCTTATCATTGAATCTGGATCTATTTCTGTCCATCCAAATTTCCCAGAAGATCAAACAAGGCATGAGCCCTCGCAAAGAGAGAAAGCTGTTCAAAGGTGCTACCGATCTCCACCAGTGATTCGCCAGTGCAAACGCTAACTGGGCTGGAAGAATCGGAAGGCTAAAGTGTATGCCGAAGAAGCTCCAAACATGCATCGCGAGGTAACCCGAGGCTAGAAGGTAATCTAGCGATTCCATTTCTGCCGACTGGTTGCTTATTGCTGGGCAGCATTCGCACTTGGACGCCATGTTAATCCCATTTTTCTTGACTCACTCATCCACTAGAACCGCTCCTTGAAGAACCCTCCACTTGAACAAAGAGATTTTTTGTGGCAGTTTGGAGTGCCACAACCATCTGGCCCAAGCTTTCCTGTTTGAGCCACGCCTACATAGGTTCCAGGCTGATTTAACGTCGAATTCTCCCGATGTAGAAGCTGTCCATACACACCTATCCCTCTCTTCCGAAGTGCAGAATTCCTCTTCATTAATGTAATCCCATAGTTGTTGCAGCAAGTTGGAGAAGATATCGATCTGGGGCCTGAGTCCTTCCGGTCCCAATATATCCTTCACATTCATTGCTTGGTGAGTTATAGAGAGATTCCCTATCTTTCGTGCTTCCAGGGGTCCCAATCTTGACCAATTCGTGGTCCAGAAGTTAACTTATCTGAGGCCAATTAACCACCTAGAATGAATTTTCAAAAGGGGAAACAAAATTCTATTTTTTGTTTACTAGAAAGGGGAAGGGGAGGTCTCCATGAAATCGGAGCTATTGTTGGCGTTGATAAAATCATCCACATACTTTATCCTGGTGAAATGGCACCACATACTGGAAGGGCTGCTGAATCGTACGAACCACGTGAGTTTCATCCTAAGACTCATCATGATATCTTTGAGTTTTCTTGTAACACCCCATACTTCCAGTACTCGAGTGTTACAGTTTAACCAAATTTGGCATAAATACAAACCTAGCTTAAGTAAACACTCACGTGCATTTTAGACTAAATCCGACCGTTAAAAGTAGTCCCAATCCATACATCAAGCTAACTATCCGTCGGTTTCCTAGATGGATCAATCTTCGCCCATCAGATCCACAACATCTCGTTGATCTGTGGCCTAACGATGGATATTCGGCCAAACTATAAGATCAACCATAAGAATATCATTGTTAAAGATTAGGCCCTACAAATGTAACGTGAAATAATAATAACTTATAACGTGAGTCAACGACTACGACTTAAATTAAGTAGTGGGGCCCACGTGAGCAATGGATCTACTTCATCCTAGGCTAGGGACCCAACTTGAGATGTGCAACCTATTGGTCGAGGTGGATCAGACTTGGGAATCCACCAGAATGATGGACTATTACGAATCACTAATTGATTATGGAATCACTTGGTATAGCTCACTTACAAATTTAAAATAATATGATCCTTCTTAGTAGAGCCCTATGGGCGGCTGACCAAGTAAATGAATGGTGTTGATCAAGGTGCTAACCACAATAAAATGACTTAGAAAATACTAATAATAATAGTAATAAAATTAATATTAATATTAGTATTTGGACTAGTAATATACTAGGTCTTGATTGTTCGTACATCGAGACCCATGTATTTAGATTCATATAAACAACTTAGGGAAAAGTAGAATAAAATCTACAAGAATAATAATAATAATAATAATAATAATAATAATAAATGATAATACTGTTAGAAGTATGTAATGTTATAAAAAGATAATAGGTTGCATAATCTATAGTCTAGCCATTGATTTCTAGCATAAATGGTCCCTTGGACCCTTTTGACCGTTGAAGTTCAATCTCAGGATGATCTGACCACTAGATCGACGAGAATCCACCATTGGGGTATAAAATTTAAGAGTATGGTCCACCTGGACCTTGGATCTGCCCCATCTTTGGTCAAAGGCTACGATAAGGCCCACCAAGTGGTATGGACGAAGTGGATTTCACCAGAGCAGCATGGTGGGCCCCACCTCGCAGCGCGTGTGCACAACGAGGATGTGCACCCGCCGTGCATTGGCCTGGGTAGCCCAGTCAAACCGGAGCTGACCCGATCTTTCCAAATAAAGAGAGTTTTTCTCTCTCTTCCCGCCTATGACGCGTTTGAAAAATGCCGTCAGAAACGTTGATCAGTGGTCCATCACGTGGGGCCACCTTCGTGATCCGATCCGTCCATCAGATGCGGACACCTCCCTTGACCAAAACCCAGTGGGTCCCTCATGAAGATGCGATCGCCCGTGACCACAAACATTGGCAAAGAGGAGTTGTGTACAATCGAACCTTTCAAAAACGGGAACTGCTCCCGCAGACCAGCTGTCACGATCCATGTGAGGGATCTATAGCTGATATCGGCCGTCCGTTTAAGAGAATCTCCTCCGTTCGGCGCAAGTGGCTTAGGGCTTGCAAACGAAACCACAACCGGTTTCCATCTTACCCATCATTTTGGGAGTGGTTTTAAACAGATTGAATCCTGATCGTTTAATCTTGATCTAACGGTTTGGGAGGCTAGGGCGAGCAAATAAAAGTGGGAGGTTTGGACAGCAATGAGATCGGAATCCATCCTTGTAGCCGCACTCAAGAACGACCGTTTTCGTTCTACCTTCGAACCCACCAACTAATCCTCCTCGAAGCTTTGGAATCTTCATTTTACGAGCTCCATTACATTCATACGAACCCTCCCATGTTGTCAGAATGAAGGAAAAAACGTTGGGAGAAAATCTGTCATTGTTGTTGCCTTTCTTCCTCGCCGATCCACCGCACCCAGCGACTCGAAACGAGTCGAGTCTAGCCAAATTGGTGTCCCTCTGTGGGATGTTTCTAACTGGAAAGCAAGAAAGGGAAAAGAAAGGAATGAGGAAGAGAAAGCAGGAGAGAATGAAGGGGGGGGGTGGGGAACAGGGTGGAGAGGTGCGGCTATTGCACCGCACCATCTCGACCCGACCCACTGCGTAATTGACTGGACTCAACTGCTAAGTCTGAGGCAGGTCAGGTGGGTTCAACAAATCGCTGCTGAGCTAAGAATAGAAGGAGAACAGAGAAGGAAAGAGGAGAACAGAGGAGAAGGAATGAGAGGTCTGCCATGTGTGGCAGCGGCTCAACCAAGCCGAGTTGGGCTTAGTCAGGCCAACTCAACTCCCATTGTTGGACGTTCGAACATGTGAAGAAAAGAAGGAGAGTGAGAGAGTAGAAAGAAAAAGGGAGAGAGAAGGGAAGATAAGAGACAGGGAGTTGAGCTGAGTTTGGGGGTTATCGAGTCGACTCGGCTAAAACTGAGTCGTGCCGAACCGAGTTGGGTTTGGGCCTTGGACCAGACATTTCTGGACATTCCAAAAAAAATGGAAGAAAAATAAAAGAAAAGAAGAAGGAAAGAAGAAGAAGGAAGAGAAAGAGGAGAGGCTTGAGTCGAGTTAACTTGACCCGACCGAGTCGACTAAGGTGAGCCCACCTTCTCCCTCCATATTGAAAATTTTCGATTATAGTTATCAATGTTATTACTATTAACATTTATTGGATTTCTAATATTAAGAATGATTAACCATTAGTAGATTACCTATACTAATGTTAGCTACTACAAATAAATTACAATTGTTAAATATTAGTGTTTCATGTTATCGTCATTAAAGATTAGCATTGATGTTGAGAGCACACTACATATTTTCATCACAATGGTTATTAGCGTCATGTTAGCTAATAATAATCATATGTCGCTAGTATCAATGACGGTCTTTGTGAATATTAATATTAGTAGAATTGTTGTTAATCGTACAATCAATTGGCATATTAAATCCTATAATCTAGCCTAGACCCAGACTCTAAGATAAAATTCTAGACCTAAGTAACTTAAACCCTAGGCCTATACTTAAGACATAAATGGTAAGTTAAAGTATGAATCTAATTGTAGAAATTCATAATAATGGTAGATCATAATACCTATCATCATGACTAAATCCACTACGGAGAGCTATTATTATTATTATTATTATTATTATTATCATTAGAAAATATTTATCGTTCTCCTTGTGGGATTAGTATAATCCTTGTTAATATGATTATAAGTGTAAATCCTTATTATATTATTGTTAGTAAAGAAATCTTATTATTAGTACTTGCACCATTACTCATTAAAAGAATAATAGATAATATCGGTATATTTAGATATGGACTTGTGCACCCTCATCATTAATATAGATGGATTAATACTCCTATCACGAATATTATTTGGCCCATGGTACAATGATAATAATAATGATGACATTAACAATGATCTAGGACTCAAATCCTAGAAACTAAGTGTTTAATTAAACACTAGGATAAAACCCTAAATCTACACTAAAAACCTAAATATAAGAAACTCAAACCCTAGGCAGTGTGTAGAACTTGGATCTGATTGTACAAGTTCCCAATATATGATAGGGTTTGATTCTAAGGAAGCACGCATTCTCTAGCAACACTGGTAGGTGGTTCAAGCCATAAGGTGATGATTTCTTTCCCTTGAGCTTTCCATTTTCCCATTAGCTTAAGTTATAGTTTTATTTTAATTTATAATTGATATCTCCATTTCATAGTCACATGTGTTAATTGTTGGAATTGAATTGCTACATTACATGCTTAATGTTTATCCTGCATATTTATTCATGCTTGTGGATTATTTGTGGATTGCTTATGGAACTTAAACTTGTATATCAGTGGGAAATCCCCACCTATAAATGTACACCCATACTTGGGATGTAACCCGACTAGTTGTGATTGTAATGGACCTTCGGCTTAGTGGTTATTGAATGATGGTTTAAATTGACCATTAATGTAGGCCTACCATCCAGGGCTGTGGTGTCCAATGGTTTTCAAGGATGGTCTTTTATCGCATGGTTTTGATACTCGCCCTATATGACCTATTTTGATAATTGCCCTATGTGGCTTGTTTGATATCGCCCTATGTGGCTTTGTTCTGGTATTTTTCATATATGGGTTCAATGTTTTATATTGTGCAACTATGCGATGGTAAGCCCCATATATCGTAATATGATTGACCACTAGTCGACGGGTTTCCATTAAACATCCTAAGATGGTAGCCTCATGAACCGGGAATGGTGGTATGAGACCTATGCCGAGCTGTTGGCTTACGCTGGTGACAAGCCCTCGTAGTGACCTTTGAGCTTATTTAAATTGGCTGGTTGTAATTGGACTAATAACAGGTTGACTAATCATGCATACATGGCACAGACAAATATCTATTGCTATCGTGCGTGATGTACGTATTTGCCTGACTGGATGTTTTTCTTGGGGCATAGACAGTCTGGATGCTTTTCTCGGGTCGATGATTGCAATGGTGATAAGCCTAATGTCCGTCTGGATGTTTTACCTAGGACAATGAATGCATGGGCGATGAGCCCAATGTCTGTTTGGATGTTTTACCCTGGACAATGATTGCATGGGTGACGAGCCCACTGTCCGCACGGATGTGCATCCCTGGGGCGTGACTGCATTCACGCATCCATGCATCTAATAAGACCTGCATCATGTATTATTTTGTATGCTTTATTTTATACTATTTCTTACCTAATGCGGCGGTGTGTAATCTTGAGGGGAGTTCACACTGAGTTGGCCACTCATCCATCAAATATAGAACCGTACAGGTAGCACAGGTGGCCAAGGTGACATTCATATTTATATTGATGAGGAGCAAGCTATAATTGACAAGGATGCATGCTCGTAATTGTCAGGGTTGCTACAGGACTTCATATCCCATGATTGTTGTAATTTATTTTATTTCACATGTAATATTATTTCATTTTGAAATTTGTAAGATTGGGGACATTGGTTTGTATAAGTCATTATGAGCAACTTCTTGTACATCCTAAACGTAAATGAAATTTTCCATTATGTATGATTTGTCCATTCTATGCTCATCTGCTTACTCTGTTAGTCTATAAAAATAAATAAACTCGAATTTGACCATCCTTTAAGGTTAACACTCGGGTTTTTGGGAAACGGGTCGTGTACTCGGGTCCTGAAAAGTTGGGGCGTTACATTTCTGCTTCCCAAATCACCTTCCAATTTTGGCAAGGATGAGTGTTTCCAGCTCAACCAATGGAGCTTCTTTTAGCCTGCTTCCCATCCCAAAGGAAGTCTGTAAACAGCTTCTCCAGGAAATCTAATATCGAATCCGGGAGATCCGCTGCAGTAAGAGTATGGATTGGAATGCTGGAAAGAACATGATTGATGAGCGTCAATCTACTAGCTTGAGAAAGAATTTTGGCAGACCAGCCTAGAAGCTTCTGTTGAATTTTTTCAAGTAGTGGCTAGAAAAATTCTGATTTGGATCGCCCTTTGAACACTTGAACACCCAAGTAAAGCAGTGGGACTGAGGATCTAGGAATGTCAATCAATCTCTTGATTCCTCTTATTCTATTTCCAAGCATCTCGGAGGGCACAAACAGTTTGCTCTTGAGCTTGTTGATTATCTATCCCGTCGCCCATTCGAACTGGAGCAGAAAATTACTTATCACCCTCAGGGAGTGGCTACTCCCATTGACAAATTGATTGTATCATCTGCATAGAGTAGATGAGAGATTAGAGGGCAGCCTTGTCACATTTGGAAAGGCTTGCAGAATCCTCTCTCAACCAATTTGCGGAAACTCCGGCTGAATGCTCCAGCAACTAATATGAATAAGCTAGGTGAAATAGGTTCTCCTTGACGTAGGCCGTGAGAAGACTTGAAGAAGCTAGAGCTGTCCCCATTTATAAGCACTGAAAACCAATAGTTTATCCCACGTTTTTCGACCAACTGGATCCACTCTCGACTGAATCCAAACTTAAGCAACACTTCTTTTAGGAAACTCCAGTCGACTCTGTCGTAGGCCTTCTACATGTCTAGGTTTAGTAAAATGTTTCCTCCCCTCACTTTTCTGTCAATATCCCGAAATACCTCTTATGCTAGAGCTACGCTCTCCGCCATGGAACAACCTTTGACAAAAGCCCCTTGCTCAGTAGAGATAAGCTTGGAAAGAAGCACATTTAAACTATTGACAATTGCTTTAGAAAATTTTATAAACATAGTTACAAAGACTTATGGGGCAAAAATCAGAAAACTTATCTGATTGAGTAGATTTTGGGATGAGACAAATAAAGGATGTTGTGAAGGCTCTAAGCATAATCTCACCTTGAAAAAGAGATTTAACCGCATCCAGCAGGTCTCGTCCAATGATATCCCAACATGCTGAGAAGAAGGCGCCTGAAAATTGATCTGGTCCTGGTGCATCATCTAGTGGAATTGATTGAACTGCCATTCGCACCTCCTCTAAGGAAGGTTCCTTTAAAAGCGCTTCATTTTCTGCAGCCGAAACTGTGTGGGGGATTGTGACCAAGCAGTCTGTAAGTGTTGTGATGTATAAAGCACCCTTATTTGTCAAATTTCGATGGGACAAAACAACTTATAATGTGGTTCACACAAGTGATGGAAAGCTCACCTTCAGGTGAATTAAGATGGAAGGTTCTCCTTCAAGGTCAACTCATGAAGTTGGAAAGTGTAGGACATGACGACGGTTAAGCTCTACTTCACTTCAAGTTCAAGATCAAGCTGTGACTACAAGTTTACTTCAAGTAGAAGATCCACTGAACGCTACTGAAGATTCAAGTAGAAGTTTCAAGGTATATACTTCAATGTCCAATAATTTCAGGTATAATTGACACTAGAGAGACCTTAGACTTAGGTTCTTTCATATGCTAAACATATATGTGTTTTTATACTTTGGTTAGGCTTTAGTTTGACTAGTCTAAGCCTTAGTTCGACTAGTCCAGCCTTTGGTTCGACCTCTCTAGGAAAAGTTTCAACCAGTCTAAGATATGAACTTAAAAATGGATTTTTTCTGTTGGTTCCTCGACCAGTCGAGCAGGGTGCTCGACCAATCGAAGGGTGCTCGACTCGAAGTCTAACAATCATTTTTTAGCACCCTCGACCAGTCGAAGGCTGTGCTCGACCGATCGAGCAGGCCACTCGACCAATTGAGCAGGCCCTTCGACCAGTCGAAGAACAGTTTTATCCGATCGCTCCCAAGATTTGAAATTTGGTTAATTCTTAGACCAGTCAAAGGAGACCTTAGACTAGTCGATGTAACAACTTTTCAGCCTATAAATAGAGGTCTTTTCTCACTCCGAATTAATTCATAAAAGCCACAAAATGCCTTCACTTCGAGAGAGAAAAGTCCCCATCTTCTACAAGCTATTGCAAGGTATTTTAAATCTTTTTAATATAGTTTTTTGTTTTGTAATTTTTAGATCTCTTTTATGAATCTTATGTTATAAAGGAAGTTTATACTCTTCTTTGTGAGATCGAAGGAATTCAAACAAGTAGCCCAAGGTTTGAATTCATTTAAAATCAAATTAGACCTTAGAAGCCTTGATTGTGCTAATGGACATTAAACATTTCTACATCAAGAAAAACGGTTCTACGGGCTACATCAAAGAGCGTCTTCAGAAGAATATAAGTATTATTCTTTATTCATTTTTGGTTTCTTGAGATATCCAGAATATCTCTGTATTAGTTTTGACTCAGATAGGTAGAAAATCTTAGCATGGGGTTTTGATTGTGATAGCCCATTTGAAAACACAACTGTATAGGTTTTAAGGTGAACCTGAGAAAACCTTGATTATTAGTGAACGCCAATATCACTTGGGTTGTGATTATTGGGAGTGGAGTAGGTGTGGCTATTTGAGAACAGTTGGTGTACACACCGAACTACTATAACTCCTGGTGTTTTGTGGTGAATGATGTATGTGATGTATATGTGTTGAATGGTTGTAATCCTTTTATGTACATGTGGTGAATGCATGTAATAGATAGTTTTCTTTCATTTTCCTCTTATTTTAATTTGTGATCTTGATCCTTACTGCATTCAAGAAATTAGGTTGTCCTACCTAAAACATTTGTTTTTGGTATAAGGTTGTCCTTTGAACAAGGTTTGAATCAATTTCTTAATACTATTACAGTTGAGATATTTGATTAGTTCTGATTTATTTAATCTTTCAATTCTTTAATTTTTAAATTGGCATAGTCTTATTCACCCCCCCTTTAGGACTGAGAGCTCGCCCCTTTCAAGTGGTATCAGAGCTAAGTTGCTCATTTGCTAGGATTAAGTTCCTTAAGTTTAAAGATCTAGAGCTTTCATTATGTCAAATTTTGATAGCTTGTCTATTACCCGACCACCACCCTTTGATGACTCAAATTATACTTATTGGAAAGCCAGAATGAAGATTTTCTTAAAATCCATTGATGAAAGCGTGTGCAAGCCACGGTAACTAAATGGAAACCACCTGTGTCTGAGGTTCTAGGCAGTGATGGAACCAAGTCCATTAAGGAAACTCTTTTTTATTTATGGACTACACCTCAGAAAAATGAAAGCAGTGCAAATGCTAAGGCTTTAAATGTAATTACATGTGCACTATCACCTGATGAATTCAAAAGAATCATTTCATGTGATACAGCTAAACAAGCCTGGGATATTCTTGAAATGACACACGAAGGAACTTCTATTGTCAAGAAATCTAAAGTTTAAATCCTCACTATAAGGTTTGAGGAAATTCGTATGGAAGAAAATGAAACCTTTATGGACTTTAAGCGCATTCTTCACATTCTTCATCGTATTTTGGAGGACAAATATCGGTTGCCCCTCAATGTTGGAAATCCAAGCTGATTTAACGAATTCGAGGAAATCTTCATGAAACACCCACATCCTTTAGAATCCAAAAGTCTTCGGGTTCCCTTGGAGTGGTAGTGGAAAGTGGAGAAGTAACGGGGCATGGTCTGAGTTGACCCTGGCTAAATGTTGGACTCTGAATATCAGGAACTGCTGAAGCTAATCTATATTAAACGACACTTTGTCTAGCCTTTTCCACATTTGGGACCTCCCCGAGTGGTTATTACACCAAGTGAACTTGTTGCCAGTGAAGCCAACGTCCATTAGTTGTGCCTTGTTGATAGCTTCGACAAATTCCATGGAACTCCCCGAGTCCGGAGGGTGGCCCCCCAATCTTTCTTTAGGACTAGTTATTGCATTAAAATCACCTCCCACAGCCCAAACACCCTGCTTATTAGCTGTTGTGTCTGCCAGTTCCTACCAAAGTAACCCTTGAAACACTTTAGAACATTTAGCATATGCCACTAATAGGAGCACTCTCTCTGAAGAGCCCTGAAGGCTAACTTCTAAGGATATGATCTAGCTAGTTACTGCCACAACCTCCATCACTAAGAGTGAATTGAAGAATATCCAAATCTTCCCACCTTCCTCTGCATTGGACAACGATGAGTGGTAACCCAAACGTAATCCAGTTCTGACCATCTTATTCTCCCCCAACATAGGTTCAAGGAGAGCAACTATTCCTGGTTTGAAGTTTGAGATATACCTTTTCGCTGTTCAGATAGACTTCGCATTTCCCACATCCCGAACATTCCATATTAGCATACTATCCATCTGTTACACATTCGAAATCAACGGCCCTGCGATTCTGTATTCTCTATCTAACATTCCAGCTTGGTAGCTGAAAGTGGGCTCTTGCTCGACCTAGATTAATTTCCCCATTGCTGAACTCACATGTTCCCTGGAGTGGGACCATTTCACTGCCATTCTGTTTCTTATGGATTTGGCTCATTTTAGTTGTCTGTTGGTTATGGTCGAGTATTTGATTATCTCCCCATAGTCTTTTCCTCAAGCTACTTCTTTGCCTCTGATAAGTTACTCTGATTTGATTTTGAGTTGCTGCAAGAACAGTGGGCGCCAATTCTTCCTTATCAACTGACTTTGATCTTACTATATCTCTCGGAGTGATCTGCTCATTTCTCTCATGCACCTTGACTTCCCCAAGGTAATGGGTACCAAAATTTCTCCCATAAAGTTCACTAATTTCTGATGGGGCTGAAACAAAATAAGGGGATAGGTCAACTGCAAGGAGAAGGTTTCTCGAACCGCCACTGAGACCGCTATTATGAGTCAAGTTTCCTCCCCCAGGATTGAGATTGGTCTCTTGCACTGGCGACGGAGATAGGCTGATGTCCACATCGAGGAACTGGTTCTAGTTTGCTTCGTCAAGGGAAGCTTGATTCTTCTATACATGTCAAGGGCCTGATTCAAGTCTCAAAGGGTTGTTCCCCGCCAAGATGGATCTAGAAAGTCTGAATGAAGACCCCCGAGCTTGGGGTAGGACACCTCTCCCACCTCGAGCTGCTCAAGAGAAGAAGGCTTGCCATTAATCACCCTGAACTGATCTATTTCTTCTCTATTAGTTTGGGGGATGCGTGATATATCATCAGTTCTGTACCGACTAAAGATAGTAAGAGAAGTCCTTCCCCAACCTTCCCTTACTGAACCTTTCCTCAACCGATATTCCCTGTCGATTTGTGTAGCATCCTAATCTCATGTAGCAAATTATACATGCACCTATACATATATATCTACCTTACAAGGAATACATTGAAAACTTAAGCATAATGAATCAGTGAGAATGATAGATGTAAATAAATTTCGGGGACGTAATTTTGTTTAAGGGGGGTAGATTGTAACACCCTAAACTTTTCAATACCCGAGTATTGAAAGTTATCGAGTGTCACCATGAAGTTTACCTTAGTATCTACATGTGTATGGTACTAATTTAGCTATCATAACCTTGCATTTATTCTCCAACATGAATTTGACCGTTAAGAATGATCTTCATCCATAGATCAAGCCATTCGACTGTTGATTTTAAGATAAGATCATCATATGTCCAAGTATTCCCACTTGTCCATCATAACCAACCGTTCAGTCAACTATTCACTGAAAGGTAAAGACATCTGACCGTCCACTTTGATTTTGGACGACCCGATCATAGTAAACTAACTACTTGATATATGCATCGGCCCATACTCATATTAAATTGAGATTCTGATCTGCTCATCTTGATCACCACCTAGGAATATACTTAACCCATCATCAGAACTACAATCTGAGAAACTTACACATGTAAATAAGTCACTTGAATCTAACGGTATACATGTTCTACCTCTTGATCACCCAAACGGGCTGCCTAAATATCAGAACGAACAGATCAGTTCGAAGATCGTAAGGTATATGCCACAACTACCAGCTGACTTCTCTATTAGATATATGAAAACGCTGATTTTGACCTCGGGACGGTATATCCCATTAAAAAGGCATCTTGGTCATCTGTAAGCGATCAAGGCCCAAAATGGGGTGAAGGAAAGAGAATGAAAAATATTGAATGCCTGTTAAATTTTAATGCATTTGGATGGTGTAGTCCGACGTTACAGATGGTGGAAGTTGGACAAATAAAAGATGACAAAATCGTAAATACTTAATGCCTTTAACTTATACCCCTGAATTATAGATCATATAGTTCTCATAATCTGTTTCATGTGAAATTTTATACCATGCCTATTTATCATAAATTAACCATACACGTCAAATTTCAGCCTTAGATTATTGTAAAAGTGGCCCAATTGACAAATCAACCCCTTAACCATTGATTTTGGTGTCCATCAAGAGAGTCAGTTGACCATGCAAGGGTTGCAAGCAACCCTTGACCGTCTTTCAGATGTGTTACTTCCGCCCTGAGCCCTAGGTGATGTTCCACCGCCTGTGGTTGCTGCACGATACAACCCTGATTTCCGTAGAGCACTACTAGTGGTAAATTCTAGGGCTATAACAGATGATTCGAGCTCGAGGACGAGGACCTTAATGAAGGCTTTACCTGACAACTAATCCATGGAGACGATTATCTAGATCGTGCTGAAAGAGACTATGAGGTAAGGCTAAACTTTCTAAAAGATTTCCTTGACTGACTAGTCGAAGTAGAAAGATATTTTGATTACACATGGACATGCCAGAGTATAGAAGGTGAAATTATTATAGTTTAAATTAAAATTTGGTGCTTCTGCATGGTGGGAACAATTAAAACTCTCACGAGCCTGACAAAATAATGCACGCATCTCATCATGGCCATGGATGAGACGTCTTCTTCGATCTCGATTCCTTCCTAGTGATTACAAGCAGGTGTTATTCCAACAATACCAAAACTGTCGACAAGGGAATCAAACCGTCATCAACTACACCGAAGAATTCCAGTGGTTGGCAACATGAAATGATCTATCAGAAACCGAAGAAACCGAATGACAAAAGGTAGCACGATTTATAGGTGGGTTATGATAGACAATTCAGGACTGAGTTCAGATGCATCCAGTTAGGACCGTAAATGAAGTGGTTCAATTGGCAAGTAAGGCAGAAAAGCAACTTGCAAGAATTTCTGTTCGGCCTTATCCTTCAACTCGAACCCCCATGACGGGTCCCACGTAGGATTTAATGCTGGCATGAGGAAAAGAACCAGCAGGAGAAGGTTATCAACTTTCTACAACCACAAACCGTGATAAGGGGAGAGGCTCATCTAGGCCTAAATGTGTGGCACCCATAACAACGGGCCCGAGTAGGATTCCAAATCCTTACGTTCGGCCAAGGTTGAACAATTGTTACCGTTGTGGCCAACTGGGCCACTTATCAAACACCAGTCCTCAACGTCCTGCAGCACGCTTGACCATAAACGAAGGGGGCACTAAAGGTGAGGCCGCAGAAGAAGACCCTTGCTTTGATGAACATGAACAAGCCACGGAGGAAGGGGTAGATGACGATGAATGAACGAGTGAAGATCGCGGAAAATTTCTAGTTATGAGGCGATTACTGTACACCCCACGAAAGGATTACATCCACAATGACACAATATATTCCGTACGCAGTGCACCGTTAACGATAAAGTCTATGATGTAATCATAGACAATGGCAGTAGTGAGAGCATCGTCTCAAGAGTGACGGTGGACAAGTTGCAGCTACCAACGACAAAACATCATTCCCCATACTCAATTGGCTGGATAAAAAAGGTGAATAAGACCAAGGTAACAGAACAATGCACCGTCTCATTTTCAATTGGCAAAACTTATAAGTATCAAATACTTTGTGACATGGTCGACATGGAAGCATGCCATATGTTACTCGGTCGACCATGACAGTTAGACTGTGATGTGACCCACCAAGGATGAGAAAATATTTACGTCTTCGTCAACGATAGTCGAAAGATAATCCTTGCCCCAATGACACTAGAGAACCACCCTGAAGCTTCTAAAGTGGAGGGGAGTTCCTTCCTGACCATTCAGGATTTCATGGAGGAATCAAATAAAACCGGTGAGTTATACGCTGTGGTGGTGAAGGGCGAGGAATCAGAGCTCTCAAACATTCCTTCAAGTTTAAGGCTAATGCTAAACGAATTTCAAGAAGTTTGGCTTGAAGATTTACCCGATGGATTGCCCCCATGAGGGACATCCAGCAACACATAGACCTCGTCTCTAGGGCTAGCCTACCCGACCACCCCCATTATCGGATGAGTCTGAAAGAGTGTGAGATACTTCAGGGGCAGGTGGAGGAATTGATCTGTAAGGGTCTTTTGAGAGAGAGCATGAGCCCATGTGTCATGCCAGCATTGTTAATGAAAAAAAGGGGAGTTACACACTTTATCTCATGCAAAAAGACCCTCGATGTAACACACATGATGAATCTATTCTTTAGAGAGGTCGTGTGGCTACACGGGGTTCCCAAGATGACGCAGGGGAGGACGTGAGGTCGAGCACCGTCTTCCTCAAGAGGATAACTATTCCGAATCCACGGAACTTCTCTGGACTCCTCACAGAGACTTCTCGAATCCACGAGAAAAGAGAGTAGAAAATAGAAATAAATTCTAAATAAATTTGAAATAGCTTAATTAATTCATAAAAACGAGTTCACAACCCTTTAAATAAGGGTACTAAGCAATGGAAAAGAAATCAGAATCAAATTACAACTAGGACTCCTAGAATTCGCGACTTACTATAAATAGTAAACTTACTATTTATAGACGGTCGTGATGTCTACTAGTGCGCAAGGTTTTCGGCCAAAAATAGTAAGTGTCCTATTTGGCTTCACCAACCCGTTCTCCTAATTATTCTAAGCTCTTTTCACGTTGGGCGCAACTCCTAAAGCCCGACGGATGAAGAGTTATAAGCAAACTAAAACTTACTATTTATAGTAAAAACGAAATTGAAACAGGGAAACGACCATCAAATCAGGGGTTTCTCGCAATTCCGAGCGTCGCAACCCGGCATAGCGGGGTTGGTTGGCTAAAGTAGCTCGTTCTACCCCAAAATCATATATTTTTCGTCTGCTAACTCATCCCGGATTGCAAGATACGCCTGATTTAAGGTCTGATGGTCCAAATCACTTCTGTCGCCGACCGGGCCTTTTCTGATCCATCTTTGCCATGTAATTGTCCGCGACCCGCTCTACATCAGTCTCCTCCACTTCAAAAGAACTCGTCCTCGAGTTATCATTATGCGCTGGTTCATGATACTCAGTCAGGTCCGCAACATTGAAAGTTCGTGAGATCGCCATATCATCTGGAAGATCAACAACATAAGCGTTGTCATTGATCTTTCGGATGATTGGTACCGGTCCAATCTTTTTATTCTTCAACTTGTTGTACATTCCGGTCAGAAATCTTTCTTTGCGCAGATGGACCATTACTTGGTCGCCCACCTCGAACACTTTCTGTCGCCGATGCTTGTCCGCTTGTTCCTTGTACTTTTCGTTCGAGGCATGTAGCTTGTTCTGTACCTCCGCATGAATGCCCATGATTTTGTCTGCCATATGTTCTGCTGCAATGCTCATGCCTGGGAGCTTGGGCAGAGGGACCAAGTCTAGTGTATGGCGAGGTACTCGTCCGTAAATAACCTGGAACGGGAATTTTCCTGTCGAGCGGTTCACCATGTTGTTGAATGCAAACTCCGCTTGAGACAAGGCCAAATCCCACTGCTTCGGTTTTTCTCCTGAAATACATCAAAGGAGGTTTCCCAACGTGCGATTCACAACCTCAGTTTGACCGTCGGTCTGTGGGTGGTACGCGCTGCTGAACTAAAGGCGTGTATCGAATCGAGTCCACAAAGTCCGCCAAAAGTGGCTTATGAACTTCGTGTCACGGTCAGAAGTAATAGTCTTGGGAACCCCGTGTAGCCACACAATTTCTCTGAAGAATAGATTTGCCACGTGTGTTACATCCAGAGTCTTCTTGCATGGAATAAAGTGCGCCATCTTGGAAAAACGATCTACTACCACGAACACCGAATCCATGCCGCGTTGTGTTCGTGGGAGACCAAGCACAAAGTCCATAGATAAATCCTCCCAAGGGCCGTCAGGCACGGGTAACGGGGTGTAGAGGCCCGTATTATGAGATTGCCCTTTGGAAGTCTGACAAATATAACAGTGTTGGACTGCCTTTCCCACATCACGTACCAATTGCGGCCAGTAATACCGTCCTTCCACAAGAGCTCGCGTCTTGTCTCGCCCAAGGTGTCCACTGAGGCCACCTCCATGTAGCTCTTGGATTATTTGTTCCCTTAGCGAACTATTTGGGATACATAGTCGATTTCCCTTGAAAAGGAACCCGTCTTGTATATGTAAGTCACCGGGGTGACCTTCCTGACATCTAACCCATGCGTCCTTGAAGTCATCGTCATCGACATATATGTCTTTGAGGCGATCGAACCCGACAACTTCATTGCTCATAGTGACTAACAAAGTTGCACGGCGACTCAGCGCATCGGCTACTTTGTTCTGTTGCCCTGACTTATGCTTTAGCACGAATGTGAATTCCTGTAAAAATGAGATCCATCTAGCATGCACACGGTTAATGTTAGCTTGACTATTAATAAACTTGAGGGCTTGATGGTCCGTGTAAAGTATGAATTCCCTTTGAATCAAATAATGTCGCCAGTGTCGCAGTGCCTGGACCACCGCGTACAACTCGATCTCATATGTAGACCACTTCTTGCGTGCATCACTAAGTTTCTCACTGTAGAAGGCTACCGGCCTACCTTCTTGAGACAAAACTCCCCCAATCCCGACATATGAGGCATCACATTCGACTTCAAACAGTTTGTCGAAGTTGGGAAGTACAAGAACCAGGGTCGTGGATAATTTGCACTTGATTTCGGCAAAGCTCCTGTCGGCTTCGTCAGTCCACTGAAACTGCCCTTTCTTCATGCAATCTGTGATCGGTGACACAATGCTACTGAAATTTTTCACGAACCGACGATAGAATGTCGCTAGTCCATGGAAACTTCGTACTTCGTGAATATTTTTGGGAACCGGCCATTCTCTGATTGTCTTCACCTTTTCCTCATCCACTCGAATGCCCGTGGATGTAACCACAAAACCCAGAAACAATAGGCTATCAGTCATGAAGCTACACTTTTTTAAATTGAGGTACAGTTTATTTTCAGTGAGCACTTGAAGGACTTTCTTGAGGTGCTCCATATGGGTGGTTTTGTCTTGACTGTATATCAAAATATCATCAAAATAAACCACAACGAACAGCCCAATGAAAGGTTTCAGAACTTGGTTCATCAACCTCATGAATGTGCTAGGCGCATTAGAAAGACCGAAAGGCATGACCATCCATTCGTACAATCCTTCCTTAGTCTTGAAGGCTGTTTTCCACTCATCACCCGGCCGTATTCGAATCTGATGGTAGCCGCTCCTTAAGTCCAATTTAGAGAATATTTTTGCGCCCTCTAGCATATCCAACATATCATCCAACCGTGGTATAGGAAACCTGTATTTTATGGTGATCTTGTTGATGGCCCGGCTGTCGACACACATGCGCCAGCTCCCATCTTTCTTTGGAGTTAGCAGAGCTGGTACAACACATGGGCTCATGCTTTCTCGAATAAGACCCTTACGGATCAGTTCCTCCACTTGTCCCTGCAGAATCTCGCACTCATTCGGGCTCATTCGATAATGAGGACGATTAGGTAAACTGGACCCAGGGACAAGGTCGATATGGTGTTGGATATCTCGCATAGGGGGTAACCCATCGGGAAGGTCCTCGGGCCAGATTTCTTGGAATTCATGTAACAAGGGCCTTAGTCTTTCAGGGATGATGGTAGGCTCAAGTTCTTCCCCTTTTACAATTAATGCATAAGTCTGTCCTGTTTCTTTGGATTCTTCCACGAAGTCCCGAATGGTTAAGAGAAAACGACCCTCCACTTTAGAAGTTTCAGGTGGTCCTTCTGGATCCATAGGGGCCAATATGGTCTTCCGGCCGTCCTTGACGAAGATATATATGTTATCTCGCCCTTTATGAGTGGCGTCACGGTCAGATTGCCAGGGTCGACCGAGTAGGATGTGACATGCTTCCATGTCAACCACATCGCATACTACTTCATCCTTATAATGTTTGCCAATTGAAAAGGATATGGTGCACCGTTCAGTTACCTTTGTTTCGCTGACCTTCTTGATCCAACAGATTGTATATGGAGAGGGATGACGCTCTGTTTTCAATTGCAATTTTTCCATCATGCCCCTGGAGACAATGTTCTCACTGCTTCCAGTGTCAATGATCACATCACAAACCTTTCGATTCACCGTACACCTAGTGCGGAAGATGTTATGCCGTTGTGGATGCACTTCTTTTCTTGGCGCATATAATAGCCGCCTCACGACGAGCGACTCGCCGTGATCTTGCTGAACCCAATCTGAATCATCTACCTCGTCCTCGGCGATATGCTCCTGTTCTTCAATATCTGGATCTTCATAAGCGTTATCAGCACTACCATCATTAATGGCGAGGTTTGCCACTTTTCGCTGGGGACAAGTATTTGACAGGTGGCCGGGCTGGCCACAACGATAGCAGTTGTTGGGCCTTGGCCGAGCATAAGGGTTCGGGATTGTACTTGTGCCAGCAGCAGTCGATACGCCTCTTTGGGGTCTAGCTTGCCCGCTTCCCTGATCTCGGTTCTCAGACATAGGAGGTTGAGTGCGTGCTCCTACGGGCTCCTTCCCCTTAGGCTGTGGAGCTCCCTAGGGTGGACCTGTAGCAGTGATCCTCGCAGTAGGATAGGCCCGTGTGTTAGAACGTTCAAGTTGCGCTTCTGCTCGAGTAGCCAACTTGATCGCATCATTCATCGTCCAGACGGACTACATCTGGACCCGATCCAGGATCGCCATACGCAATCCACCGTTGAATCGGGCGACTTGCTGCGATTCAGTCTCGACCAAATCGTTGCGCGCCGCTAGGCAGTAAAATTCTTCTGCGTACTCTCTCACCGACCGACTACCCTGTCGACAATTTTGGTATTGTTGGAATAATACCTGATCGTAATCGCTAGGGAGGAATCGGGCACGTAGTAGCTGCTTCATTCGCTGCCATGTGCGGATTGGTGCTTTCATCTGCCTGGTTCGTGCGAGTTGCAGTTGTTCCCACCAAGCTGAAGCTCCTCCTTTCAACTTATAGGCCACAAGCTTGACCTTCTTTGTTTCAGGGATGTCCATATAGTCAAAAAATCGCTCAACTTCAGAAAGCCAATCGAGAAAATCCTCAATGTGTAGCTGGCCATTGAAGTTAGGAATATCAACCCGTATCTTGAAGTCTCGATCTACCCGATCGCCGCCTTGCCTGGGGTGTTGGAAGATCACGTCCTCGATCTCCTCTTCACTGGAACCCCCGTCCTCAGGGACGGCCCTTGGATGCATTGCTGGTATTATCCTGCGATCAGGGCGATTACGGGTTTCAGGAATTGGTGGTGGAGGATTACCACCAGGAATACGGAGTTGCCCTAGGGTTTCTGCCAAGAGATCCGCTATGCGGTCCATGGAAGCCTGCAGCCCTTGCATGGCTTGTCGATTCTCCTGCTGCGCTGCTTGAAAAGTTGCCGCCGTTAAAGGAAAATTTCCTGGAGCACCGCCTATGGGATTGTTGCCCGACCCGTCGTTAGAAGCCATCGACCCGAGGAGAAACCTCGCTTTGATACCAACTGACACAGGGGAGGACATGAGGTCGAGCACCGTCTTCCTCAAGAGGATAACTATTCCGAATCCACGGAACTTCTCTGGACTCCTCACAGAGACTTCTCGAATCCACGAGAAAAGAGAGTAGAAAATAGAAATAAATTCTAAATAAATTTGAAATAGCTTAATTAATTCATAAAAACGAGTTCACAACCCTTTAAATAAGGGTACTAAGCAATGGAAAAGAAATCAGAATCAAACTACAACTAGGACTCCTAGAATTCGCGACTTACTATAAATAGTAAACTTACTATTTATAGACGGTCGTGATGTCTACTAGTGCGCAAGGTTTTCGGCCAAAAATAGTAAGTGTCCTATTTGGCTTCACCAACCCGTTCTCCTAATTATTCTAAGCTCTTTTCACGTTGGGCGCAACTCCTAAAGCCCGATGGATGAAGAGTTATAAGCAAACTAAAACTTACTATTTATAGTAAAAACGAAATTGAAACAGGGAAACGACCATCAAATCAGGGGTTTCTCGCAATTCCGAGAGTCGCAACCCGGCATAGCGGGGTTGGTTGGCTAAAGTAGCTCGTTCTACCCCAAAATCATATATTTTTCGTCTGCTAACTCATCCCGGATTGCAAGATACGCCTGATTTAAGGTCTGATGGTCCAGATCACTTCTGTCGCCGACCGGGCCTTTTCTGATCCATCTTTGCCATGTAATTGTCCGCGACCCGCTCTACATCACAAGATCATTACTTCTGATCGTGACATGGAGTTCTTTAGCCATTTTTGACAGACTTTGTGGACTCGATTTGATACACGACTTCATTTTAACAACTCCTACCACCCACAGACTGATGGGTAGACTGTAGTAGTGAATTATATGTTGGGAAACCTCCTTCGATGTATTTCAAGTGAAAAATTGAAGCAGTGTGAATTGGCCTTGTCTCAAGCGGAGTTTGCATTCAATAACATGGTGAACCGTTCGACAGGGAAGTCCCCATTCCAGATATTTACTGACGAGTGCCTCGCCATAAACATGACTTGGTCGCTCTGCCCAAGCTCCCAGGCATGAGCATTGGAACAAAACATATGGTAGACAGGATCATGGGCATTCATGTGAAGGTGTAGACCAAACTACATGCCTTGAACAAGAAGTACAAGGAGCAAGCGGACAAGCATCGGCGACAAAAAGTATTCGAGGTAGGCGACCACGTTATGATCCATCTAAGCAAATAGATATTTTTGACCGAGATGTACAACAAAATGAAGAATAAGAAGATTGGACCGAAACCAATCACCTAAAAGATCAATGACAACACTTATGTAGTTGATCTTCCAAATGACATGGACATCTCATGGACTTTTAATGTTGTGGACCTGACTGTGTATCATGAACCAAAGAAGGACGAGTTCTTTTGATGTGGAGGAGATTGATGTAGAGCGGGTCACGAACAGCTTCATGGCCAAGATGGATCAGAATTGGCCTGGTCAACGACAGAACTGATCTGGACCATCAGACCTTAAATCGGGCATATCTCGTAATCCGGAATGAGTTATTCGACGTACCATATATGATTTTGGGGTAGGACGAGCTACAAAATTGTAAATTAATTGAAGATATTTGGACTCACAAAAACCCCGTTGTTTAGAAGGGTATCCATACTGACTACTGCACTAGACAACAAACCTGATCTGAATTACATTAATCGGATGAAGGGGTTAGAGCGATCAAATTAACACCAAATTTATTATATACATGCTCTATTAAATCTAATATAATCATACAAAATTTGAAATTAATTAAACATCTATGGGCCCCACAATAATGGACCATTCAGACGGGTGTCAATGCTTACCACTGCATAGGACAGTAAACCTGTTATAAATTGCATTAATATGATGAAGGGGTTAAACATATCATATTGACTCCAAATTTGGTATACATAAGATCTATCAAGTATAATATCATCACATAAAATTTGAGATTATTTGGATATTTGTGGACTTACAAACACAACTACAAAAATAAAAAGAATCAAGTAGAAGCACATATATTAAAACGGATCTGCATGAGAATTCAATGATGGATTTCATTCCTATCCTTCCTTAAAGAGATGGCCCACTTAGATATGGTTTAGGGTCACCCAAAAATTATTATATCTCATGGTGGGGCCCTCTTTAATATACATAAAGAAAATAAGTGAAGAAATACAATGGATGGATCTAACTACCTTAAGGTTGAATGGCTTGGATCTTCCTCTCCTAATGGCGACCCTCCTCCTCTCTCTCTTTCTATATTTTTTTCTATTTTCTCTGGAATTTTCTTGATAGAAATGGCTAACACCATAGATAGGCCTCTTTTGTGTAGAGAGTTAACCCTTGATTAGGGGAGTGGGGGTTAGCTTACTTAGTTTAGCTAGTCACTAGGCTATGTTACATTGCATGGTTGTGGCTCATGTATGAGAGAGTGATGTGTTACATAGAAAGAGAAATTTAGGTGAGGTCTCATGATGTAGAGCGGGTCGCGTACATTTTCATGGCCAAGATGGATAAAAAAAGGTCCAGTCGACGACAGGAGTGATTTAGATCGTCACACTTTAAATCGGGCGTATCTCGCAATCTAGAATGAGTTATTCGACGTACCATATATGATTTTGGGGTAGGACAAGCTACTTTAGCCACCCAACTCAGCAATGATGGGTTACCCACGCTGAATTTGTGAAATACCATCAAATCAACTGTCGTTTCCTTGTTTTAATTCTATTTTTACTATAAATAGTAAGTTTTAGTTTGATTATAACTCTTCATCCACTGGGCTTTAGGAGTTGCGCCCAACGTGAAAAGTGCTTAGAATAATTAGAAGAACAGCGTGTTGAAGCCAAATAGAACACTTATTATTTTTGGCCGAAAACCTTGTGCACTAGTAGGCATCACGATCATCTATAAATAGAAAGTTTACTATTTATAGTAAGTTGCAAATTCTAGGAGTTTTAGTTGTAGTTTGATTCTGAAATTTCTTCCACTGCTTAGTATCCTTATTTATAGGGTTGTGAACTTGTTTATTTCATTCATCAATCAAATTATGAATTTTATAGAATTTATTTATTTATTATTATTTTTATTTTGCTTTTTCCTTGTGGATTTGAGAAGTCTCTGTGAGGAGTCTAGAGAAGCTCCATGGATTCAGAGTAGTTATCCTTGAGGAAGACGGTGATCAACCTCATCACGTTCATCCCTGCATCATGTCACACGGTGAATGTGTATATGGTGTGAGTGGGGTGAGGTCTTATGTGCATATGATGCATGTGTAGTGAGTAGACCATGACATCACTGTCATGTGTGAGTTAAGTGGGGTGGAGAGTGTTAACATATTCCACTAAGCCATGAAATGAGCTTTTTAGAATGGCTTATGAGATATGAGACCATGTCCATATGAGGTGTGTGCATGTATAGTTCCTCATGCAATTGCTTTATAAGGTTCTTGGCATCCCATCTCACAAATGGAGTGTCGCATGGATGAACAGATAGTAGCTCTGCAATCAGTGCAACGTGTGGATAATATGGTGGGGGTTTCAAGGTTTCAGGGTTTGGGTCACCCAAGTGCATAATGTGCATGGACAGTCCAAGTCTCACTCCGAAGCTCCGAACATGCACACTTATGCACAGAAAAGATGTAGGGTACAGGGGTACTACAATGGGTATAAAGGTTGCCTACGAGTGGGTAACCTAAACATGTGTACAAATGTGCTACCAGTGTTCACAACCCCAAGTGTAGGGTCGCGATGTAGTAATAATCTCGGTAAGACCGAGGTCGAATCCACAGAGACTAAACTTGTACGTTTTTTAAATTAACTAGAACTAGAACTAGAAGAAGATGTAAATCTACTTCTGAAGTAATTGAGAGAGTAATTGTGATTAAAGTAATTAAAACTTGTAAATTTAAAGGTGGGAACTAGGGTGCCAAGGATCCACTTGTAGCTCTTGGGATGCTACCTTACTTTGATTTAAAAAGTACAATTGGAATTGAAGTCCTATCCTATCCAATTGGAAGATAAAACAATTAAATCAAATCTGAACTTTCGTTAACCTAATTCTCAATGGAGAAGAATTGTGAAGGTTGGAAGGAATTCCATCACCAAACCATGCCCAAGAGACGATGGCAAACAACGGGATTCACCAATCCCACAATCTGAAAATAGGAAGAAGAAGATACTTAAAGCTATTATAGATCTATTGTAATTTGAGTCACAGCAAACCATTAAAAAATAAAAGTAATCCTTAAAAATCAAATTAGAATCCATGAAGTTCAACATAAACATGAATCAAAGCAAAGAAAATATCTCAATCACGCTACAAGCTTAACCTCTTAGCCCTAGCTAAGATGTTTAGCCAACCATGGACATGATTGAACTAAAGTCTCTTAAATAAAACATGAAAACAACTAAGGAAGAAGTAGAAAAACTCTTGGCGACGGCTTCTCTACCCTTTTGCTCCACTCCTCAAACCCTAGAAGATGCCTTGGAATATCTTAGGGACTCCAATTTATAATTGTGCCACCCCCTCTTGCGAACCGACCTTGAAAATTCGCAAACTGACCTTGGAACCGCCTCAAATTTATGCAGTCTGCGTAAAATCTGTGTAACCCTCGACTAGTCGAGGACAACCTTTGACTGGTCGAGTGTCACCTTCGACTGGTCGAGGATGACAAGAATTTAGAGGATAATGTTACTGGAGTTCGAGCCGAAGTTTCTTCAACTAGTTGAGGCAGAGCTTAGATTGGTCGAAGCAAGGCTTAGGCTAGTCGAGAATCACTTGGTTTCCTTAGATCTTTAGCATGTGAATTATTCAATCTTGGTCTCCTACGATCCATCCTTTGCTTTGGTGATTCTTGAGCATCAAATCCATGCATGCTTTTAACATTCTTTTCATTCCAAGCTCTCAGATTCACCTTGCAACACAAACATGTATAAAATATACCATTAAGCAGTATCATGTTTATAAAACCAAGATATAAATAGGGGGAAATATGCAATATTTGACACTCAACACACTCCTCAACCAACATTTTGCTAGTCTCATGCAAAACATACGTGAAGTAATCTTCAATTCTCAACGTTCAAACCTTTTTCAGAAATCAATCCTTTGTGAAATCAAGTATGAATGGATATAATTAAGACGAGTAAGCGGGATTTTGAAAACCTAGAGCTGAATCACATAAGCAATCAATCAAATAAATTCTTTATTAATTCTTTCAGAGCATAAGTTCATATATCAAGTTTTTCAATGTGCTTAGTGCAAATCGACTTACTTCTCATAAAAAGACTTTCTTTTCATAATGTTAGCCATGCTCATCACTTCAAGATTGGTTGAAAATTCAAGTACTGATTCCGAACTTATCCCCTTTTCATTCTTTTTCCAGTTTTTGATTTTATATCAATAGTTGTTTGTATTCATTCAGTCTTTTCATATTTTCTCTTTTCTTTTAGATTTTTTGTTCTTTTAAAAACTTTTTTAGTCTTTTCACCATACACGACCTTTTTGTCGATCTCCTATTTTTTAACTGGTCCTTTTCTTCTTTTAAAGTGGATAAAATTCTCCAAACTTGATTCTCAATATCTTTCTATGATCATCATACTAACAATCAGAAAATCTAGTACTATTTAAAGAAAGCAAATTGAACGTGTCTTGTGATTTAGATTAACATGATATTCAAACTTCCTCATAGTCAATTAAATGCAAGAACTTTAGGTGATAGATTACTAAGTTGATCAAAATCCAACAATTCAAAATTCGATTTCTATCTTATCATCATACTCAAAACATTCCTAAATACACAAATTATCAATTTCCAAAAAGGTTTTATCTTGAAAACTTGAAAATTTTCCACAATTTTTTTTTCTCAAAACTAAGAGAACGCTGATTAGTTTACCTAATCCACACCCCAACCTAAAATCTACATTGTCCTCAATGTACAAGATGTAGTCATGCAATGCAAAAGTGGCAAAAAAAAGAAAGGAGTAGTGATGGAAAGATAGTACCTGAAAAAAGAAATTTTGAGGTTTTTTCTAAGGATCTCAATGTGAAATGGGTTAACTAAAATACGAAACGAACAGAAAGCAAACTATCCTAATCCTAAATTCTATGAAAGCAATAAACCTAACTACACCTCCATCAGACTAGCAGGTCAATCCTGGTAGATAGGATCAATCAGAGGTATGGACATGTCCTCTTGATCAAACTTCTCAACAAATGGCTTTAAACAATGTCCATTGACTTTAAAAGCATTGCCATTGTTTGGATTTTTTATCTCAACGGCCCCATGAGGATAGACATTAGTAACTGTGAAAGGGCCAGTCTAACGAGATCGGAGTTTACTCGAAAAAAGATGTAACAGAGAATTGTACAAAAAAACTTTTTGACTAGTCAAGAATGATTTTCGAAGGATATTCTTGTCATGGAACACCTTCATCCCGTCCTTGTAAATTCTCGAGTTCTTGTATGCATCATTTAGGATTTCCTCAAGTTCATTCAGTTGAAGTTTGCACAACAAGCCAGCATTGTCCAGGTTAAAATTCAAGTTTTTGATAACTCAATAGGCTCTATGTTCCAATTCCATAGGTAAGTGGCAAGCTT
The DNA here is from genome assembly GCA_021015155.1 of Magnolia officinalis. Taxonomy (NCBI): domain Eukaryota; kingdom Viridiplantae; phylum Streptophyta; class Magnoliopsida; order Magnoliales; family Magnoliaceae; genus Magnolia; species Magnolia officinalis. The sequence goes on from JAJHSJ010000015.1 coordinate 20,647,649, forward strand.
TCCCATAGACGAGTCTAAAGGGAGACATTCCAATTGGTATCTTGAAAGTAGTACGGTAGGCCCATAAATCATCAGTTAAATGGATTGACCAATCCTTGCGATCAGGGTTAACCGTTTTCTCCAAAATATGTTTAATCTCCCTGTTGAAAATCTCAGCTTGCCCACTTATCTGTGGGTGGTATGGAGTGCTCACCTTATGAGAGATGTCATATTTCTTCATTAAGCTTTCAAATGACCCATTACATAAGTGTGAACCTCCATCATTAATGATGGCTCGAGACGTTCCGAATCGGGAAAGGATGTTTTCTTTAAAGAATCTATTGACCATTCAATGATCATTATTCCGGCACAGGATCGCTTCGACCCATTTAGTGACATAGTCTACCGCTAGCAAAATATATACATTTTCAAAGGATTGGGGGAATGGTCCCATGAAATCGATGCCCCAGCAATCAAATGCTTCAATGATCAGAATGGGGTTTAAAGACATCATATTTTGACGGGCCAATGCTCTCAATTTCTGACAACGCTCATAAGCTTTGTAAAACTCATGAGTGTCCTTAAACATAATGGGCTAGTAAAAGCCACACTATAAATTTTGGTCGTGGTGTTTTTAGCAAAAAAGTGACCACCACAGGCCTGAGAGTGATAGAAGGAGATGATACTTTGGTGCTCATTGACTAACACATATTTCCTTAAGATTTGGTTTGGGCAATATTTGAACAAATATGGATCATCCCAGAAGAATTTGCATACCTCGGTGAAGAATTTTTTCTTATCTTGTGCAGTCCAATGTGTTGGTGTGACACTCATGACAAGATAATTAGCAATATCAGCAAACTAAGGTAAGTGGGAGACTATAAATAATTGTTCGTCAGGGAACATGTCATTTATAGGTGTCGTCTCAAGGGTATCAGGGAGGTCAAGTCTTGAAAGATGGTCAGCCACTATGTTTTCTACTCCCTTTTTATCTTTTATTTCCAAATCAAATTCCTAGATCGAGTAGGAGGATCCATGTTATTACGCAAGGCTTAACACCATTCTTAGAAAGAAGGTACTTAAGCGCCATATGATCAGTGTAGATGATGATCTTAGATCCAATCAAGTAGAATCTAAATTTGTCCAAAGCGAATACTATAGCTAAGAGTTCCTTTTCCGTAGTAGAGTAATTCACTTGGGCAGGATTTAAAGTTCTACTTGCATAATGAATAACGTAGGGCTTATTTTCTTTTCTCTGGCCTAACATCGCCCAAATAGCATTGTCAGACACATCACACATAATTTCAAAAGGAATGCTCCAGTTGGATGACTGCATGATAGGTGTAGTGGTCAACATGCCTTTGAGCTTAGTGAAAGCTTCCTGGCATTGCTTAGTCCACTCGCATGGTACATCCTTTTAAAGTAGATTGCATAAAAGACGAGAGAGGTAACTGTAAATGTTATAGTTTAAATCTAGCACCAGAAGAGTTGTCAAATTTTGTTGTGCCAAACCATTTAGAATTTGTGTCATGCTTTGAGTTGAATTGATCAGGTTAGTGAATTTTAAAGTTGTCTGCATCTTCGTCGAACTTGCCTACATTTTTCAAGTTTAAGAGAAGATTGTTGAATTTCATGGTTTCAAGCCCAAATTCAAGAACAACGGCTCAAGAACTCAAGTTCAAGTTTGAAGTTCAAATATTGTACGTTAAATACTCAAGAACTCAAGCGTAACTCAAGCTCAAGTTCAAGAGATCGAAGTCAAACTTCACGTATCACAAGAAATCAAGGTTCTGAAGCGAATGATGTTTCAATTGTTCTAACTCACAAACAAGGTATGGATGACCCCAAATTGACCATAGGTTGAGTCATATTCTTTGCATATTTTATGTGGGTCATTTCATAAGTTTATAAGTCAGTTTCTTGACTAGTCCAAGTACTAGCTCGACCAGTCTAAGAGTTTTCTCGACCAGTCTAAGAGTTGTTGCAAATTTTCAAAATTTTCTGTTGGACCCTCGACGAGTCGTGGAGACTGCTCGACTAATCGAGTGAACAGTGCTCGACCAGTCAGGCAATGCTCGACTCAAAGTCCAACAAGCTTTTCTGGTCCCACTCAACCAGTCGGGTGCGTTGCTCGACCAGTCAAGTAACCACTCGACCAGTCGAGCAAGCCACTCGACCAGTTGAGTAACGATCTTATCTTATCGCGCCAAAAATTTTGAAATGTGGTTGGTCCTTCGACCAGTCAAACCGACCCTTAGACTAGTCGAGTGAACAGTATTTTCACCTATAAATAGACCACGAATTTCAGAGTTTTTTCATTCATTCTAAGCTAAATCAAGACACCACTCTGAGAGATAAGTTTGTGAATTTATTAAGCTATATTGTGTTCATTTTAGATTCTTTTTATTAGCTTTTGTAATTTGATTTTGTGATCTTCATTCCAATCTTATATTAAGAAGGGATTTGTGTTTTACCCTATCTTGAGATCAAAATCAAATCAAGCTAGCCTAGGTTGATTTAATTAAAAATCATTTAGAACTAGATCATTTTCACCTGTGAGACTGGACATTGAACATCTTCGTCTACATCGAATTGGTTCTACCGGACTTCTTCAGAAGGAGAATTTCCAGATAAATATCATTTACATTTTGTATATCTTTTCTGGTTTATGAGGTTGTGCCAGGAAAATCTCATTTTTCATTTTGACTAAGGTAATCCAGAAAATCTCAGAGAGTGGGATTTTTGTAATTGTGTAAGCCTAACTAAAGACACAATTGTGAAGGTTTTAAGGTGAACCTTGGAAAACCTTTTTCATAGTGAAAGCCAATATCCTGTTGGTGTGGATATTGGGAGTGGAGTAGTTGTGTGGTTGTTTTTCTAATAGTTGGTGTACACACAAATGAACCACTATAAGCCCTGGAGTTGTGGTGGATGAGTGAATGTGCTTATGTGTGTGAATGTTGTAATTTACTTTGAGCATTTGTGGTAAATGGTGTAATTTATTTTATGCACTTGTGGTAAATGTTGTAATAACATAGTTTATTTTCTTTGCCACTTTATTGGTTTGGGTTTTTGATACTTACAAACGTTCTATTAAGGTTCTCCTGCCATAATGTAACTGTTATGGTTTCCTATTCCTTTGGTTGTCAAATTTTGTGGTGTCAAAAACACAATCTATGTCTTGTGTAGCATGTTGTTTCATATGTTCAAGACATTGCATGTTTGCTTCAAGTCAAGAACGAAGAACTACTACAAGCTACAACGAAAGAAGTGATCTTGTTCAAGACTCAAGTTAATCTACAACTCAAGATAAAGTGTAATTCAAGCTCTAGAAGATCTCAAGCTTAATGCTACACCAAGTATAGAAATCTCAAGCTTCACAATCTTCAAAAGATCAACCATCATCTGAAGAAATGAAGATTCAATGTCCATACTTCACATTTAAGGTATGCATGACCTTAGATTGACCTTAGGGTAGGTCATTTTGTATACATAATTTAAATTGAATATTTTTATAAGTATTTGGTCTGTTCTTCGACTAGTCTTGGACTCTGTTCGACTAGTCCTAGAACTGGCTCGACCAGTCCAAGAAATTCCAAGACCAGTCCTAGGTTGTTATAAATTTTTAAAATTTTTTGGTTGAGCTTCGACCAGTCCTGGAGTCTGCCCGATCGGTCTTAGGAACTGTGCTGACTCATTCACGACCAGTCCTGCAGCTATGACTCAAACTGCAGCAACCATTCATGGTTCCTCACGACCAGTTGTGGGTTGGTCACGACCAGTAGTGGAGACCTCACGACCAGTCGTGGACACCCTACGACTAGTCGTGGAACGGTTTTATCCGATCGCGCTTAAAATTTCAAAATGCAGTTCGACCTAAGACCAGTCGTAGTGGTCACTCGACCAGTCGTAGATGCGATTTCTGCATCTATAAATAGAACACGAATTTCAGAGTTTTTCAATCCGAATTCAAGTAAAAGTAAGGCATCACTCTGAGATAAGTTAGTGTTAATTTTTAAGCTACGCTGTGCATATTTAATATTCTTTTTTGTTAGCTTTGTCAATTTGATTTTGTTTCTATATTCCAATCTGAATTGAATAGAGGAATTGCTGTATTCCTTCTTCTTGGAATCAAAATCAAATAGAGCTAGCCCATTTGGTTTAATTTAAAATTAATTAGAACTTAGAACCATTTCAAAGTGAGTATTGGACAATTTAACTTCTATATTCGAACTTCTACTCCGATTGGTTCTTCCGGGCTGCTACAAAAGGAGAAATCCAGGTATTTTACTATATTGTAAATTTCCTTCATTTTGGTTTTTGTTTGAGATTAAGCCAGAAAAATCTCAATCTAGTGGTTATCTGAGGAGAGCCAGAAAACTCAGAAAGTGGGGTTTTTGAATTTTTTAAGCCCATTTGAAAGACACAATTGTGAAGGTTTTAGGTGAACCTGTGAAACCTATTTTCATAATGAACGCTGATATCCCCTGTGTGAGGATATTAGGAGTGGAGTAGCAAGCTGTGTGGCTGTTGTGTAACAGTTGGTGAACACACAGGTGAATCACAATAATTCTTTGTCTTGTAGTTTGAATGTTTATTTAATTTTTATCTTTTATCATTCAAAGCTGTGGAATGTATGTGTGGATGTGAATGTTGTAATATTTACATTTCAAGCATTGTGGGAATGTTGTAATAGTTTAGAATTTCAATTCTTGCTATTTCTTTTATTCCTCTTTAGTTTGAGATATTGATACTTATACCGTTCTAGTAAGGTTGTCCTGCCATAAAACCTTGGTTTTTATGGTGCAAGGTTGTCCTTAGAACATCATTTGTATCATCCTCTCAATACTTGAATATTGAGGTTACTTTACATTTTTGTATTGTGATTTATTTAAAAGTACAATCTTTTATTTATTTGTTTATAAGGCTATCTTATTGTTTAATTTCGCTGGTATAATTTTAAATTTGGCATAGTCCTATTCACCCCCCCCCCCTCCCTTCTAGGACATATAGCTAGGCCTTTTCAAGTGGTATCAGAGCCTAATAGCTCGTTTTAATTGTTATTTTTTAGATTAATTTCCTGAGCTAATCGATCTAAGTTATTTATAAGATGTTAAATTTTGATAGCCTTTTAGTCACTAGGCCTCCACCATTTGATGGCTCTAATTATGCCTATTGGAAAGCCAGGATGAGGATTTTCTTTACATCCATGGATGAGAGCGTGTGGCAAGCCACAGTGACTGAATGGATCCCTCCTACCACTGAAGTGACTGGTATCGATGGATCAAAATCAATGAAAGTCTCACCTTATTTTTCTTGAACTACACTTCAGAAAAGTGAGAGTAGTACCAATGCAAAAGCACTAAATGCAATCAGTTGTGCACTATCACCGGATGAGTTCAAAAGAATTATATCCTGTGATACTGCAAAGCAAGCTTGGGATATTTTAGAAATGACACACGAGGGTACTTCAATTGTCAAGAAGTCTAAAGTTCAAATCCTCACAACTAAATTTGAGGAAATACATATGGAAGAAAATGAAATGTTTATGAATTTCTATACTAGACTGAATGACATTGTAAACTCTATGTGGAGTTTTGGCGATAAAATCCCAGAAAGTAAAGTGTGTGCAAAGATACTACGCTCGCTACCTGAACGGTTCAACTCAAAGGTGACTGCGATCCAGGAACTTCGTGATACGGACAATATTAGGGTAGAAGAATTAGTTGGGTCTTTACAAACTAACGAATTAAATCTTAAAGATTCTAAAGGTAAATCTATCGCCCTTAAGTCTTCTAAATGTATTTCTCAAGAAAATTCTGAAGATGATATGGCTCTCTTAGCGAAAAAGTTTTACAAGATTTTCAAAAGTAAAAAGAGAGTTGACTTTCAAAAATCAAATGATAAGAAAAGATCTAAATCTAAATCTAAAACTTGAAAATCTTTAAAAGATAGTCAATGTTATAACTGCCAAGAATATGGGCATTTAGCAAACAAGTGTCCTAAAAAGGACAAACCTAAAAAGAAAGGAATGTTGGCTACTTGGGATGAATCTTTTGGCACTAAAGCCTCTTCTAAATTAGAAAATTCTGAAACCGAGTCGGGCAATGAAGTCAAAGCCCTTATGACTCTAGCCAAGTTCACTTTTTCAGATCATGATGATTTTACTAGTGAAGAAAATCTGAATAGTGATCATGAAAATGAAGAAGATCTTCAAGATGCTTACAATGCCCTATACAAGGAAAGTTGTAAAATTGCTATTAAACTTAAACTTCAGAAAAAAAAAAAAGTTTTTAAAGCTTAAAGAAAATTTTGATTCTCTTATTTTAGAAAAATCTCATATTTCAGATTGTTTTGAAAAATGCAAATGTGATTTAGAATTCAAAACCTTCCAGATTGAAAATTTGAAATCTAAAAATGAAAAACTTAAACTTGAAATCTCTTCACTTTTGAGTTTAAAGGATACATGGAGGTATGCCCAAGGTGATCCAAAATTAGAAAAATTATTGTCTGGATCAAGAAAAAGTGGTGACTGATCCAGTTTGAGCTACGATAGAAATATTCCCCCTAAACAAAAGAATACTCCTCCTAAGTTTGTGAAAGGAGAGTCCTCAAACTCAAAAGAGAAAAGTTCTAATCAAAATTTTTCTAAAAATGCTAAAACTTTTCAAAAACCTAAAAGCAACTATATCAACTATAAAAATCAAACCGAAACCCATTAGTTGAGAAAATAGTTGATCTACTTAAGGAGCTCTTAAAATCTAACTCAGTGGGTCATTCTTACAACAACTACAAACATAAGAAGACCAACTATACTCCTAAACCCAAAACAGTTATGAAATGGGTTCTTAAGGTTACTTGCTTGGTTGCCCACACAGCTTTCAAAGCTTCAAGCCATTCAAAGTGGTACCTAGACAGTGGATGCTCCAGGCACACGACTGGTGACAAAGGTTTGTTCACCACTCTTAAAGACATGACCGATGGTTCAGTCACATTTGGTGATGGTAGCAACTGCAAGATTATTGGCCAAGGTACGGTTCAACTTTCTAACCTCCCCTTATTTGAGAATGTTCTGTACGTTGAAGGTTTAAAACATAACCTGTTAAGCATTTCTCAAATATGCGATAAAAATCATAGTGTTAAATTTTCTAACCCAGAGTGTGAAATATTAAACAAAAATGGTTCTGTAATATTAACTGGTTGTAGAACTTCTGAAAACTGCTACATCATAAGTGATTCTAGCTCATCTAATCAATTGTTTTACATGGTCCATACCGATGAGACCGAGTTATGGCATAAACGCCTTGGACATGTACACTATCGCAATCTCTATAAATTGAGCAAAAGAGAACTAATAAGAGGTCTACCTAAACTTCAAAAAGTAGACAAAATATGTGGCGAATGTTAGATTGGCAAGCAAACTAGAGTTCTCATAAAAAGGTGAACTCCAATGCCACATCAAAACCGCTCGAACTTCTCCACATGGATCTTGTAGGACCAACCAGGATGGAGAGTCAAGGTGGAAAAAAATACATACTGGTGATCGTAGATGATTATACCAGATTCACTTGGGTAACCTTCTTAAGAGATAAATCAGAAACCCTTGATGAAGTAAAAAAGATTCTCGAACGGATCTAAATTGAAAAAGGTTCTCAATTAAGTTAGTATGATCCGTAGTGATCATGGATCAGAATTCGAAAATAGAAGTTTTGAGAAATTTTGTTGCGATCAGGGAATATCTCATGAATTCTCTGCACCTAAAACACCACAACAAAATGGAATTGTTGAAAGAAAAAATAGAGTTCTTTAAGAAATGGCTAATATAATGTTGAATAGTATGAAGCTATCTAAAAATCTTTGGGCTGAAGCCATAAATACTGCCTACTATATAATCAACTGGGTTTATACAAGTAAAACTTATATAAAACGGCTTATGAAATGTGGTTTGATAAGAAGCCTACTGTCAAATACTTTTGAGTTTTTGGCAGCAAGTGTTATATTTTACGTGACTATGAAAATCTGGGAAAGTTTGACACTAAAAGTGATGAACGTATCTTTTTAGGGTACTCTTTGAACAGTCGTGCATATAGAGTACTGAACAAGAGGACCGGTGTGATTCAAGAGTCCATCAATGTGGTTATTGACGATCACTTGAATACACCTGCCCCAAGTTCAGTTAATGATGAAGTTCTTTTAATTGACAAACCAGATACTTCATCAAATCAAACTAATTCTGAACTAAGGACTGTCAAAGATCATCCATCCACTCAAATTCTTGGAAACCCTCTCACTGGTGTGCGCACTCATAGAAAAATAGAAGACATATGCAATTATATGTGCTTTACATCCTAGATAGAACCGGCTAACGTAAAAGAATCTCTTACTGACGAAAACTGGATAGTAGCTATGCAAAAAAACTTAACCAATTTGTAAGAAATGATGTTTGGTATCTTGTTCCTAGACCTAAAGATAAACACATTATAGGAACTAAGTGAATTTTCAAAAATAAGTCTGATGAACTTGCTAATATAATTCGAAACAAGACTAGACTGGTTATACAAGGGTACACTCAAATTCAAGGTATCGACTATGATGAAACCTTTGCCCTAGTAGCTCGTCTTGAATCAATCAGACTATTCTTATCCATTGCATGCTTTAGAAAATTTAAAATTTATCAAATGGATGTAAAGAGTGCCTTCTTAAATGGCGACCTACATGAAGAAGTTTATGTTGAACAACCAATGGGTTTTGAAGACCCTAAGAACATTGATCATGTCTATCACCTTAAAAAGGCCCTCTACAGTTTAAAACAAGCTCCCAGGGCATGGTACGAAAAATTGACTAAGTTTTTACTAAGTCATAATTTCTAATGAGAAGTGTTGATAAGACACTTTTTGTTAAGAAACATAACGATCATATCTTAATGGTGCAAATGTATGTTGGTGATATTATTTATAGATCTACCTGTACTAACATGACCTTTGAGTTTGCAGATTTAATGAAATCTAAGTTTGAAATGAGCATGGTGGGGGAATTGAATTATTTCCTAGGGTTGCAAGTAAAACAACAACCTGATGGTATTTTTATTTTTCAAACCAAATATGGCTTGAACTTAATTAAAAAGTTTGGATTTGAGAATGGTAAGAATTTTGATACTCCTATGAGTACAACCTTAAGACTCTCAAAAGACTCTACGGTAAAAATGTGGATCCTAAATTATATCGCAGTATAATTGGTAGTTTACTTTATTTAACTGCTAGTAGACCTGATATTGCTTTGAGTGTTGGTATTTGCACTAGATATCAGTCTGACCCTAAAGAATCTCATCTAACTGCTGTTAAGCAGATTATGCGATATGTCGCAAGTTCTGCTAATTTGGGTCTCTAGTATCCATATGATACTAGTGTTCAGTTGGCTGGGTACTCAGATGTTGATTAGGCTGGTAATATCGATGATAGAAAGTCAACTAGTGGTGGTTGTTTCTATATTGAAAATTGTTTAATTTCTTGGTTTAGTAAGAAGCAAAGTTCTATATTGCTTTCTATTGCTGAGGCTGAATACATCGCAGCTGGAAATGCATGTACTCAACTTGTTTGGATGAAACGTATGTTAAGCGATTATGAAATTGAACCGGATTCAATGAATTTATATTGTGATAATTCCAGTGTAATAAATATTTCTAAAAATCTAATTCAGCATTCACGTACCAAGAACATTGACATTAGATTTCATCACATTCGTGAATTAGTGGAGGGAAAAATAATTTCATTGGAATACATTCCAACCGAGACTCAACTTGCTGACATTTTCAGTAAACCGCTCGAAAAAAGCAGGTTTAATAAATTGAAATTTGATCTTGGTATGTGCAATTTAATTTGATGATTCATGCATGTGTGTATCATAGTGTATATATATTTGATAATTTATTAGTTTAAATTTCAAATTTTGATGAAAAATGCATATTTTTGTTGGTACACGACTAGTTGAGAACGTGCTCGACCAGTCGTGGTACGACCGGTCGAGAACGGTCCTCGACCAGTCGTGTAGCGTGCTAAATCTCTTAAAAATTGGAGAAAAACTCATCTTCCTCATTTCCTATTTCTTCTTCAACGGGCCGTAGCACGACTAGTCGTGCCCAACTGTCTGATTCCTCAAGGTTAGTGCATCATTTGTGTTTTTCTTGTATATTCTAGTCAATATTACTTCATTTTCACTATTGGAGTAATTTATTTTGTGTTTCATTGCTATTTTGGAGTTTTCTCTTGAAAAATCTGATCTATCAAAACCCCACTCCTCATCTTTTGAATATACTTTTTTCTTTGATTAATCTATTGCAAATGGATGCTAGAGGGAAAAAAGAAAACTTCTCATGGTCCATCATCTTCTAGATCAGCTCCTATCACTCGGCACCATCTTCGTTCACTCGAACATGATCCCGCACATGTACGAGATTTGCTAATGCGAAACGTCATTGTTGAAAGACCTGTGTTTATTGATCACATTGCTCCTTTTGGTATCCTTCCTCTTCTCCAATTTGTAGGTTGGGATAACATCCTACATTGGGGTGGGCTTGCATACCAATCTATTGCTGAGGCCATGATTGCGTGTATTTCTGAATTTTCATCTGAGAATTTAATATTTAATATTGATACTAGAGAAGGTCCATTTAATGTAGACCGTCATCTGATTTCGGCTCTCATGGACATACCTGTTATTGATGAGGATATTCCTCTTCATACTCTAGTTGAGAAACCCTCAGAATCCGAAAAACGTATGTTAACTAGAGATTTATGCAATATGGATGTTCAATGGACTCATAAAGGGAATGCGCTCCCCGCAAAGTATTTGTTACCCAAATACAGGGTTCTCCACAGAATCTTTACTTCAAATCTGTATCCACGTTCTGGTAACAAAACAGAACTGACTTCCTTTATGGTTCGAGTTTTGCATTCTATCGTCACTGGTACTAAAGTTTGTCTGCCTTCTTTAATATGTCATTTCATCATTCAGTTTTGTCTCCATCCAGGTCACAGTGATATTCCATTCGCTTATCTTATGACTGTGTTAGCTTCTCATATGTAGTTGATATGCCTGTTGAAGAGGCTCCTATTCATCATCTTATTTTTAATAATTCTACTATAAACAAGATGAAGATGGAATTGGCTCCTGGCCAAAGAGATGTGGGTGGTGGTGCTGCTGAAGCAGGGAATGAAGAAAAAGGTGGTGATATTCCTTCTGATGACATAAATATGGATAACATTTTTGATGGAATTGAATCAAATTCTACTAATGATCCTGACTATGAGCCATCTGATTTTGATGCTCGTCTTCATGCACTTGAGGAGAAGGTTGAGAATATGAATGTTGCCTATGATTTACAATTTAAATATACGCGCAAGTATCTTAGGCGCTTAAACAAGGGGCTTCATCAACTTGATCCTACCATACCTGCTTCTTCTTTAGGATCTGATTAAGTGTTTTATTCTTTGGTTTGTAATAACTTTTATACTACTTTTGTTGGTGTGTCGACTTTGATTTTACTTCAGTTTGTATGACTGACTTCTGTTTCAGCTGGTTAATGATATGTGACCTTTGCATCTGCTTATATTACTTGCATATCTTAACTAGTTACTCCTTTAATTACTCTCTTATTGGACTTCCACTTCCATTTATTCATTTCTTCCTTTGTCATATTGTGATAAAAAGGGGGAGAATAATTTAAGTTTGATAAATATGGATATGGGGGAGATAAATATGGATCGTGGGGGAGTAGAGTAGCATTATGGATTGTGGGGGAGTAGAGTAGCATCATTTTTATGGTGGATCTATGTGTGCTATTCAGGGGGAGTAAGTAATGAAGAATTTGTGAATGAAAACTAGTGCATGATTCATTAATCAGGCTGTAACTGGTTTACTTTTATAACTGGTGCATGATTCTTTGTGTTCATATTGATCATATTTTTGCTAAGTGTGTTTTGTCACAAATTTGGCAAAGGTGGAGATTGTAAGTGCTATGGTTTCCTATTCCTTTGGTTGTCAAATTTTGTGGTGTCAAAAACACAATCTATGTCTTGTGTAGCATGTTGTTTCATATGTTCAAGACACTGCATCTTTGCTTCAAGTCAAGAACGAAGAACTACTTCAAATCATTTCAAGTCAAGAACAAAAAAACTACTACAAGCTACAATGAAAGAAGTGATCTTGTTCAAGACTCAAGTTAGTGTACAACTCAAGATGAAGTGTAATTCAAGCTCTAGAAGATCTCAAGCTCAATGCTACACCAAGTTTAGAAATCTCAAGCTTCACAATCTTTAAAAGATCAACCATCATCTGAAGAAATGAAGATTCAATGTAACGACCTGTAAATTTCCGTACATTGGGTCGAGTACCACCTCGACCAGAAATCAATTAGGATTAAATCCTTTAGAAATTTAATAAAGTTAACTAAGTACTAAACTCGGTTAGCCATGAAATCCGTTGGGATCGCTTTAAATACGATCTGCAAGACCCAAAACTTGCAGAATCAGTGACTCTAGGTTACCCTAAAGTTTAGAACCAAACTCATTTCCCGGCCGCTCTCGGGAATGAAACGAAACTTCGTATTAGGTCTAGATCGCACATCAGGAGTCTGATTAACACGAAGCTAAGGAACTAGGACCGCCCCACTGGGCTTGACAATCATCTCAAAAATCAGCTCCGGCCGATGTCCCACGGCCATTTGTTTCGATCCGGAGTGAGGGAGTGTGAAAAACATTATTCCCTTTGAAAATAAAATATCTGGAATAGTGATCTGGCATCATTCGGTTGCGTGTCAGTATTAAGCAACCTGACCGTTAGAATCAGACCAAATTACACCCTCGGATTAAGAAAAATTTCAGGAACATTTACATGTACTTGGAATTTCTGATCGTGGCCCACTGACCGTTGAACTGAAAGTGGTCCGCCACGTGCGATCTGGGAATTCGATCGAGTCGAAAACGTAATCCCACGTGGATCCATAGATGGTGAGCTTAAGTCTGACGTTTGGCTCAAGGAGGGCCACCAGAACCTCCCTTTTGAGCTGGAAAAGTGGCAAAATGCCTATATAAGCAGTCACCCTTGAACTTGAGTCTATTTTGGCGAAATGCCTATATAAAAGGAGCTTAGAACAGCCCCTCTCACAGCCATACGAATTTGGGAGAAAAACCCTAGAGAGAGAGAAAAGAGAGAGAAGAGCTTAGAAATTGTGGGTGATCTTCCTCCTACTGCTTTCGGTTGTCGCTCGGCCTACACCGCTCCATTCCAGGTGTTTTTCTGGCGGTATCCATCCCGTTTGAAGGTAAGAAACCCTAACCCTAGGTCTGATTTGAGGTAGGATCGTTGTAGGTTATGAAAAGGCTAATCGATTCCGCTCTTTAGGCTAGAAAACTCCCGTATACGGAAGCTCTTCTACCCTTGCTGATTCGTTGGGATTTCAAGGGCAAAGGTGAGGACTTTAAGTTTATAAGTTACGTTTTTCAACGCTTTCAATGTCAGATAATGATAGATTCATGATCTGCATATAAATGCACAGGTACAAAGTGCTTTCCGTTTCCTGTTTCGATTAACGTTGTAGAATATGGAATTGCTATCTGATACCAACTTGTAACGCCCTGAAATTCGGGGGTCGAGTATGAACTCAACTCCCGAGTTCCAACGCATCACTTATGCAACATACACAATGATGGTCAAATGTTGTTTGAGTTAGCGCAATAAACATGAATGAGATTATACCAAAACAGTAATTCATACTCCAGTTCAATTGTATGAAGGCAAGCGGAAGACTGAAATTTTATATTCGAAGTATGTAAAGTAACAAAATTTCATGAACTCCAGAGTATGAGTACTAACTGAGTACCAATATACATGTATTGTTTCTAAGTCAAAAACCAAAATACAACTCTCAAGAGAAGCCCTGAAAACGCCGCGATGCAGCCGGCCTAAGCAAAGCCGTCAGAGTACTGCATAAAGGAGAACTCCTCCTGATCCTCATCGAAGTCGGGCTCCTGCTCCTGAACCAAGGCGCCATCTACACCTGCGACAGAGTCTGGTGGGTGTTGCAAACACCGTCCCGTAACGTGGGAGTGAGTAGCTAACTCAGTGGAACAATAAGCATAGGTTAACATGTTATCAATTCAATCAAGCAGTAATGATAAAGCAGTATAAATCAAACAAGTCTAACTACTCTTGTTAAGTGCGGAAATGAAATGACATGATGCTGTATGCCCTTGCCAAACCACCCTCAAGCGACATCATCTTACGTTCGCGAATGCTTACTCCCTCAGTGCGCCACATCTACAAAGCACATGCGGTGCGATGATGCTCATGATTACCAAGTTTTTATTAGTCCATTTCAACCAGCAGTATTGGAAAACTAAGGTACCTCCCTTGTATCATTCCCAACATGATCCATTCTAGGGTCGTCAATCCTAGTTATTCTCATACGATATTATAGTTTGAGAAGCGTAGTGAAGGCATCGCAAAGGGCTCGTCACCCGTCAGCGCGGATACAGATCTCACCGTATGCGGCTCAATTGCTGGCCGTCAGCTCGAGTACAGGTCTCACCGTACTCGGCTCAATCACTAGCCGTCAGCTCGAGTACAGGTCTCACCGTACTCGGCTCAACTCATACTCTAGTTGCTGTGAAAGACTCGTCGCCAATCACAGACACTTGGAGTACACTCGATGATACTACGGAGGACTCGTCGCCCGTCAGCACGAGCACAGGTCTCACCGTACTCGGCTCTCACCGTAAGTATCGACAGCTCGAATACAGTGTCCCATACCACCGTATTCGGCTCACGAGTTTGGTTGCGCAATGGTCACTGCGGGGAAGCACATGGCCCCAGCGTAGGCCGACAGCTCGACCACGGTGTCCCATACCACCATGCCCGGCTCATGCGACTTAGCGGATCGAGGTACCATGGTTAAACGGGATCGCCACTGGTAAGTTTGGTACCCTAGGTTCAAGCAGTAGCGACCAAACATGGTGAACACACAATACATTTCGGTTTACTTGACGAGCCTGACTAGCTCGAGCGCACCACAAGTTGAACGATATGGAGTGCAAAAGCACTCCGTGTGGCCAACCACTATCGCCAAGCGAAGTACGACTCGGGTTCGCCAGACACGTCCTTTGTGGCGATATGAATCTCAGTCACAACCGCAAGTCTGGTACCGAATGTTTGGACTATAGACATAGTCCCAAACTCAAACAGTTTTCATCAATAGCATGTGGAGTAGAGCATGATAAACAAGCAATACAAGCATGTTAGCAGGCATGTTATAAAGCATGAAGTAAAACATGATGTAAAGCATGTTGTAAAGCATGTTGTGAAGCATGTAGTAAAGCACTATACACATAGGGATACAATTACATACACGCCACAAGTGAGCGATTATAGTGAACCACCGCATGGAGGGGATCCTTTCGCCAAACTAGTATTTTATCCATATATTATATAATCATACATTAAATAAACATGTCAAACATTTTCCCAAAAAAAATACGTATACGGTATTTCTACGTATACCAAGAGTATGTGAAATTCCATATTCTAAAACGTTAATCGAAACAGGAAACGGAAAACACTTTGTACATGTGCATTTACATACAGATCATGAATCTATCATTATCTGACATTGAAAGTGTTGAAAAACGTAACTTATACACTTCAAGTCCTCACCTTTGCCCTTGGAATGCCAACGAATCAGCAAGGGTAGAAGAGCTTCCATATACGGGAGTTTTCTAGCCTAAAGAGCGGAATCGATTAGCCTTTTCATAACCTACAACGATCCTACCTCAAATCAGACCTAGGGTTAGGGTTTCTTACCTTTAAACGGGATGGATACCGCCGAGAAAACACCTGGAATGGAGCGGTGTAGGCAGAGCGACAACCGAAAGCAGTAGCAGGAAGATCACCCACAATTTCTAGGCTCTTCTCTCTCTTTTTTCTCTCTCTCTAGGGTTTTTCTCCCAAATTCGTATGGGTGTGAGAGGGGCTATTTTAAGCTCCTTTTATAGCCAAAAACCTCCCTAAAACAGACTCAGGTTCAAGGGTGACTGCTTACATAGGCATTTCGCCACTTTTCCAGCTCAAAAGGGAGGTTTTGGTGGCCCTCCTTGAGTCAAACGTCAGACTTAAGCTTACCATCTATGGATCCACGTGGGATTACGTTTTTGACTCGATCGAATTCCCAGATCGCACGTGGCGGACCACTTTCAGTTCAACGGTCAGTGGGCCACGATCAGAAATTCCAAGTACATGTAAATGTTCCTGAAATTTTTCTTAATCCGTGGGTGTAATTTGGTCTGATTCTGACGGTCAGGTTGCTTAATACTGACGCGCAACCAAATGATGCCAGATCACTATTCTAGATATTATATTTTCAAAGGGAATAGTGTTTTTCACACTCCCTCGCTCCGGATCGAAACAAATGGCTGTGGGACATCGGCCGGAGCTGATTTTTGAGATGATTGTCATGCCCAGTGGGGCGGTCCTAGTTCCTTAGCTTCGTGTTAATCGGACTCCCGATGTGCGATCTAGACCTAAAACGAAGTTTCGTTTCATTCCCGAGAGTAGCCGAAAAATGAGTTTGGTTCTAAACTTTAAGGTAACCTAGAATCACTGATTCTGCAAGTTTTGGGTCTTGCAGATCGTATTTAAAGCGATCCCAACGGATTTCATGGCTAACCGAGTTTAGTACTTAGTTAACTTTGTTAAATTTCTAAAGGATTTAATCCTAATTGATTTCTGGTCGAGGTGGTACTCGACCCAATGTACGAAAATTTACAGGTCGTTACATTCAATGTCCATACTTCATATTTAAGGTATGTATGACCTTAGATTGACCTTAGGGTAGGTCATTTTGTATAAATAATTGAAATTGAATATTTTTATAAGTATTTGGTCTGTTCTTCGACTAGTCCTGGATTCTGTTCGACTAGTACTAGAACTGGCTCGACCAGTCCAAGAAATTCTAAGACCAGTCCTAAGTTGTTGCAAAATTTTGGAATTTTTCTGTTAAGCTTCGACCAGTCCTGAAGTCTGCTCGACCGATCGTAGGAACTGTGCCGACTCATTCACGACCAGTCTTGCAGCTACGACTCAAACTCCAGCAACTATTCTTGGTTCCTCACGACCAATCGTGGGTTGGTCACAACCAGTCGTGGACACCCTACGACCAGTCGTGGAATGATCTTATCCGATCGCGCTTAAAATTTCAAAATGCAGTTTGACCTAAGACCAGTCATGGTGGCCACACGACTAGTCATAGACACGATTTCTGCATCTATAAATAGAACACAAATTTCAGAGTTTTTCAATCCGAATTCAAGTAAAATCAATACATCACTTTGAGATAAGTTTGTGTTAATTTTTAAGCTACGCTATGCATATTTAATATTCTCTTTTGTTAGCATTGTCAATTTAATTTTGTTTCTATATTCCAATCTGAATTGAATAGAGGAATTGTTGTATTCCTTCTTTTTAGAATAAAAATCAAATAGAGTTAACCCATTTGGTTTAATTTAAAATCAATTAGAACTTAGAACCATTTCAAAGTGAGTATTAGACAATTGAACTTCTATATTCGAACTTATACTTCGATTGGTTCTTCTAAGCTGCTACAAAAGGAGAAATCCAGGTATTTGACTATATTGTAAATTTCCTTCATTTTGGTTTTTGTTCGAGATTAAGCTAGAAAAATCTCAATCTAGTAGTTATCTGAAGAGAGCCAGAAAACTCAGAAAGTGGGGTTTTTGAATTGTGTAATCCCATTTGAAAGACATAATTGTGAAGGTTTTAGGTAAACCTGTGAAACCTATTTTCATAGTGAACGCTGATATCCCCTTTGTGAGGATATTAGGAGTGGAGTAGCAAGCTGTGTGGCTGTTGTTTAATAGTTGGTGAACACACAGGCGAACCACTATAATTCTTTGTCTTGTGGTTTGAATGTTTATTTAATTTTTATCTTTTATCATTCAAAGCTGTGGAATGTATGTGTGGATGTGAATGTTGTAATATTTACATTTCAAGCATTGTGGGAATGTTGTAATAGTTTAGAATTTCAATTCTTGCTATTTCCTTTATTCCTCTTCAGTTTGAGATATTGATACTTATACCGTTCTAGTAAGGTTGTCCTACTATAAACCCTTGGTTTTTATTGTGCAAGGTTGTCCTTAGAACATCATTTGTATCAGTCTCTCAATACTTGAATATTGAGGTTGCTTTACATTTCCGTATTGTGATTTATTTAAAAGTACAATCTTTCATTTATTTGTTTGTAAGGCTATCTTATTGTTTAATTCCGCTGGTATAATTTTAAATTAGGCATAGTCCTATTTACCCCCCTCTCGGAAATATAGCTAGGCCTTTTCACATAAGCCTTTGGTTTTTGGTATTAAGTTGTACTTAGAACTAAGTTTGTATCAACCTCTCAAGACTAGTACATTTAAGGTTGCTACTTGTGCTTCTTTCCTTTTTTATTGTGCTATTTATCTTTATATTCCGCATTTATTTTTAATTTGGCATAGTCCTATTCACCCCCCCCCCCCTCTCTAGGACGTTTAGCTCGGCCTTTTCAAGTGGTATCAAAGCCTAATAGCTCTTTTTTATTTGGATTCACTTCTTGAGCTAAATGATCTAAGCTTTTAAGATGTCAAAATTTGATAGCCTCTCAATTACTAGGCCTCCACCTTTTAATGGTCCAATTATGCCTATTGGAAACACAGAATGAGGATCTTTTTAAGGTCCATAGATGAGAGCGTGTGGAAAGCCACAGTGACTAGATGGAACCCACCCACAATTGAAGTTCTAGGCACTGATGGAACTAAATCTTTACACCTGATTTTTCATGGACCGCACTTCAAAAAAATGAGAGTAGTGCCAATGCAAAGGCTTTAAATGCAATCACTTGCGCACTATCACTGGATGAATTCCAAAGAATTATATCTTGTGATACTGCAAAGCAAGCTTCAGACATTGAAGAAATGACACACGAGGGTACGACTATTTTCAAGAAATCTAAACTTCAAATCTTCACTACTCGGTTTGAGGAGATACATATGGAAGAAAGTGAAACTTTCATGGACTTCTATACTAAGTTAAATGACATAGTCAACTTTATGTGGGGTCTTGGTGATAGTATCCCAGAAAGCAAAGTTTGTGCAAAGATATTACGCTCATTGCCTGATAGGTTCAATTCTAAGGTCACTGCCATTCAGGAATTTCGTGAGATGGATAATATGAGTGTTGCACACCCCGAGTATAGGGTTGTGATGTAGTAATGATCTCGGTAAGACCGAAGTCGAATCCACGGGGACTGAACCTTGTACGTAATCTGAAAGTAACTCAAACTAGAACTAGGCGAAGATGTAATCTAAATCAAGGAATTTTTAAGAGAATAATTGTGAACTATTTATCTAAAACTTGTAAAATTCAAAGGTGGGAAACTAGGGTGCCAAGGATCCACTTGTAGCGATCAGGGAAATCTACGCTTGATTCACAAGCACAACTAGAATCAGAGTCCCTCTTCATCCAGTTGGAAGATATTTCATTAAAAACCAATCTGAACATCCTTTGATACAGTTTTCAAGAGATGAGAGTTATGAGAATTATAATTGATTCCATCACAAAACCATGCTCATGAGACAAAGCAAATAACAGAATTTAGCCAATCCACATCCAATCTAAGGGATGTATGAGTGTTAAGAAGGATTCCGTCATTCAACCATGCCCAGGAGACGATGGTGAACAACAGGGTTCCCAAATTCACAAACCCTATAATGCTAAGAACATGCTCAAAGCTATCGTAGATCCATTGTAATTTAAGTCACAACAAACCATTAAAAACTGAAAGCATTCCTTAATATTAAACTATAATCAAAGACAATTCAACTTAAACATGAATCAAAGCATAAAAGTCAGCCCATCACACTACAGGCTTCACCTCTTAGCCCTAGCTAAAAGGTTTAGCCAGACATGATCTAGCTAAAATCTCTAAAAAAAAACATAAAAGGAAAAGGAAAAAAAAAACTAGAAGAAAGAGGAAGAAAACTCCCTAGCCGGCCATCTCTCTCTCCTTCTCTTCTTTGCCTATCTTGCCTCCACGGCTGCCCCACACATCCTAGGATGTCGTTCCCTCTCTCTCTTCTCTCCTTTTATAATATTAGGAAGGTCGGTCGGTGGAGTTTACGCACAAGTTACACAGCTGCGTGCGTAATGGGTGCAAATTCTTGATTTTTTAGCGTCAGTGGGGCCCATGATCAATGTCATTAGAGAAATCGACCTCATCCATTGGATTCCTGGCAAAAAAACAGTTGGGAATGGGTATTTTTGATCGAGTTTGGTGTGGCCCACCGTATCAACTCACCTCGCTGTCCATCCTGTGTTTTCTGACGATCCACGTGCGTACACATGTATGGGCCAAAAAGGAAAGCTAGGCGAGAGTCTTCTCCACCCCCTGAGTCGACTGAACGGGTCAGATTATCCAATGGAATGATGGTGGGGCCCACTGTCAAAACCCAATTGGAAGCACGTCTGTCATTGGATGTTTTGCACGAGAAGGGGCACTGTTTGGATGTTTTGTGTAAAAAATAGGTGGGGCCCACTTCTGATGACATTCTCGGAGATCTACTCTGCTCATCATTTCTTAGTAACTTGAAAGCCCATGGGTCAAAGCATGAAATAGATCTGAGCTCTAGGTGGGCCACATTATCCACCTGTGATGAGGCAATACCCATCGTTGAAGCAAACCTCTCTTCTCACTTACGTGCATGCATATGAAGTTCCTTAAATTACAAATTTGTCATCATTCTAGTCACCTACTTCTTAAGTACGTTATGTTTAAATGCACCATCCGATTTCCTTGAAATTGAGTAGGTATTCCTCATTTTTCGTGCTCTTTTCATCGGTGAAGTTTGGGCCCTAATCTCTCAAGGATGACTAAGATGCTCTTTTAATATTTATTATCTGATCTTGCCCATCTGGTCACTTATACACTGATCCAAGGTCTAAATTTTGACGTGGATAGTTAATTTATGGTCCTCAGGCCAGATATAAAGTTTCGAGCCAAACGGATGATGAGAACCCTATGATCTTGCTAGACGACTTTAGGCCTGTTTAAACCCAATCACTTGATCTTCTCGGATCTTTGGTTTGTAAATTCCTCGATCTTGGTCCCCTGGGGTTCGTCCCTTGCCTTGGTGACTTCTGAGCATTTAAATCCATGCTTTTAGTACCTTTTTCAGTCCAAGCTTCCTAAATTCACCTTGTAACAAAAACACGATTAAAATAGGACGTTAAGCATTATCATGTATGTAAAGTCAAACAATAACTAGGGTCTAATATGCAATATTTGACCCTCAACAAAGAGCTTGTTGGTTCTTTACAAACCTACAAGTTAAATTTTATGGCTCTTAAAGGTAAGTCCATAGCCCTTAAGTCTTCTAAAACTATTTCTCATTATAAAGCTAGTAATTCTGATTGTGAAAATTCTTAAGATGATATGACACTATTATCCAAGAAGTTTTATAAAATTTTCAAAAGTAAATAGAGGGTAGATTTTCAAAAACCTTCTGAAAAGAAAAGGACTAGATCTAAAACTTGAAAATCTATTAAAGACAACCAATGTTTTCAACTAGCATGAATACGGGCATTTGGCAAACAAATTTTCAAAGAGGGACAAATCTAAAAAGAAAGGCATGTTGGCTACATGGGATGAATCGTCTTGCTCTGAATCCTCTTCTAAGTCAGAAGATTTTGAACCTGAGTCTGCTAATGAGGTTAGAGTCTTAATAACTCTAGCCAAAGTCACTTACTCAGACAGTTGTGATTCAACTTGTGATGAAAATCTGAGAAGTGATCCTGAAAATGATGAGGATTTACAAGATGCCTATGATGCCCTATACAGGGAAAGTTGCAAGATAGCTGTAAAACTAAAACTTCAAAAAGAAGAGTTTTTAAAGTTAAAAGAAAATTTTGATAACTTAGTTTTTAAAAAATCGCATTTTTTTGAATATTTTGAAAAAGCTAAGTGTGATTTAGATTTCAAAACATCCAAAGTTGAAAACCTTAAATCAGAAAATGAAAAACTAAAACTAGAGGTCTCTTCTCTCCTGAGTTTAAAGGATACTTGGAGGTATGCCCAGGGTGATCCTAAACTAGAAAGATTGCTAACCGGATCAAGGAAATGTGGTGATAGATTTGGTCTGGGCTACGATAAGAATACACCTCCTAAAAGTAAGTCCACTCCACCTAAGTTTGTTAAATGGGAGTCCTCTAACTCAAAAGGGAAAAGTCTGAATCAAAATAGTTTCAAAAATTCTAAAACTTTTCAGGATATTAAACCTAAAAGCAACCATATCAATTATAGAAATCAGAATCATAACTCCTTAGTTGAGAAAATTGTAGATTTACTCAAGGAGCTTCTAAAATCTAACTCGAATGGTAGAATATACAACAACTACAAGCATAGAAAAACCAACTATGCTCCAAAACCTAAAACTGTAATAAAATTGTCCCTAAGATTGTTTGTCTGGTTGCCCACACCGCTTTCAAGGCTTTGAGTCAATCAAAGTGGTACCTAGACAGTGGTTGTTCTAGACACATGACAGGTGACAAAGATCTGTTCACCAATCTTAAAGATATGGGTGATGACTCAGTCACATTCGGTGTTGGTAGCAACTGCAGGATTATTGGCCAAGGTACAGTTCAACTCTTTAATCTTCATCCATTTGAGAATGTTTTGTTTGTAGAGGGCCTTAAGCATAATCTCTTAAGCATTTCTCAAATTTGTGATAATAAACATAGCGTCAAATTCACCAACCAAGGGTGTGAGATTTCTAATGAGAACGGTTCTGTGATATTAACTGGTTGTAGAACATCTGAGAACTGTGATATAGTCAGTGATTCAAGCTCGTCTAAGTTATCGTGTTAAATGGTCCAAACCAATGAGACTGAACTATGGCATAAACGCCTAGGACATGTACACTACCATAATCTTTATAGACTGAGCGAAGGTGAAGTAATAAGAGGTCTACCCAAGTTAAAGAAAATGGATAAAATTTGTGGTGAATGTCAGATTGGAAAACAAACTAGGAGTGCTCACAAGAAAGTGAAGTCTAATGCCACATCCACATGGATCTCGTTGGACTGACTAGAACGGTGAGTCGAGGCGGTATGAAATATATTCTGGTAATAGTACATGATTTTACCAGGTATACATGGGTAGTTTTCATGAGAGAGAAATCTAAAACTCTCGATGAAGTGAAAAGGGTACTCAAGCGTATCCAAACTGAGAGGGAATCACATGTCTCTAAATTCCGTAGTGATCATGGTTCTGAATTTGACGATAGCAGTTTTGAGAAGTTCTGTAGCGATCATGGTATATCGCATGAATTTTTTACTCCTAAGACACCTCAACAGAATGGGGTTGTTGAGAGAAAAAATCATGTGCTTCAAGAAATGGCTAATATGTTGTTAAACAGCATGAAACTTCCTAAAAATCTTTGGGCTAAAGCAGTGAACACGACTTATTATATTATTAACCGTGTTTATACTAGAAAGTCAAATAATAAGATTGCATATGAACTATGGTTCGATAAGAAACCAATATTCAAATACTTTCGAGTTTTTGGGAGCAAATGCTATATTCTACGTGACAGAAAAATCTGAGAAAATTCGACACTAAGAGTGACGATAGTATTTTCCTAGGATATGCACTAAATAATCGTGCGTATCGTGTTCTCAACAAGCGGACTGGTGTAATTCAGGAGTCCATTAATGTGGCTATAGATGATCACCTGAATACATCTGTCTCAAGTTCAGAAGATGATGAAGTCTCTTTATTTGATAAACCAGACTCTTCATCTAGTCAAAATGACACTGAACTGCCGTTAGTTAAAGACCATCCAACTGATCAAATACTTAGGAACCCTCTCACTAGTGTGCGCACTCGTAGACAATTAGAAAACATTTATAATTATGTGTGCTTCACATCCCAGATTGAGCCGGCCAACGTAAAAGAAGCACTTGCCGATGAAAATTGGATAGTGGCTATGCAAGATGAACTTAATCAATTCATAAGGAATGATGTATGGTACTTAGTTCCTAGACCTGCTAAATGGATTTTTAAAAATAAGTCTGATGAACTTGGTAATATTATAAGAAACAAGACTAGACTGGTTGTACAAAAGTACACTCAGATAGAAGGCATCGATTATGATGAAACTTTTGCCCCGATAGCTTGTCTTGAATCTATCAGACTATTTATATCTATTGCTTGTTACAAAAAATCCAAAATTTGTCAAATGGATGTTAAGAGTACTTTCTTGAATGGTGATCTGCATGAGGAAGTATATGTTGAACAACCTAGGGATTTTGAAGACCCTAAACATACTTATCATGTTTATCGCTTGAAAAAGGCACTCTATGAATTAAAATAAGCTCCCAGGGCATGGTACGAGAAATTGACTAAGTTTTTACTAAGTCATAACTTTATAATGGGGAGTGTTGATAAGACACTTTTTGTAAAGAAACACAATGATCACATACTGTTAGTACAGATATATGTTGATGACATTATCTATGGATTTACCTGTTCTAACATGGTTGTTGAGTTTGCAGATTTAATGAAGTCCAAATTTGAAATGAGCAAGGTTGGAGAATTGAACTATTTCTTAGGTTTGCAAGTAAAATAGCTTGCTGATGGGTTCTTTATCTCTCAAACCAAATACGCTCTAAACTTGGTGAAAAAGTTTGGTTTTGAGAGCGGTAAAAATTTTGATATTTCTATGAGTACGATACTTAAACTCTCTAAGGATTCAACAGATAAAAGTGTAGATCCTAAGTTATATCGCAACATGATAAGTAGTTTAGTATATTTAACTGTGAGCCGACCTGATATTATATTTAACGTAGAAATCTGTGTTAGATATCAATCGGACCCTAAAGAGTCCCACCTGATTGCTGTAAAGCGCATTTTGAGATATGTCGCAAGTTCGGCCAAACTCGGCCTATGGTATCCTCATGATACTAATGTTCAATTAGCCGGTTATTCGGATGCTGATTGGGCTGGTAATATTGATGATCGTAAGTCTACCAGCGCTGGATGTTTTTATGTTTGGAACTGTCTACTTTCATTGCGTAGTAAGAAATAGAGTTCCGTATCACTTTCCACAGCGGAGGCTGAGTATATTGTAGCCAGTAATGCATGCACCCAGCTTGTGTGGATGAAGAGGATGTTAAGTGATTACGGATTTGTGCAAGATTCTATGGTGTTGTATTGCGACAATTCTAGCGCAATTAACATTTCTAGAAATCCAATTCAGCATTCATGAACTATATATGCATATGACATTGGATATCATTATATTCGTGAATTAGTAGAAGATACGATTATTTCTTTAGATTATATTCAAATTGAAATCAACTTGTAGACATTTTTATAAAACCGCTTGACAGAAATAGGTTTGCTAAATTAAAATTGGAAATGGGTATGTGTAATATGATCTGAATTGCTTGTGTTTATTTGTACCATATTGCGTGTTTTTTTTTTTTTTTTTTTTTTTTTTTTTTTTTTTTTCAATATAAAAAATATGAAAAAATGCAAAATTTATGAGGTGCACGAGTAGTAGAGTACACACTCGACTAGTCGTGGCATGACCAGTCAAGTATGTACTCGACCAGTCGAGTTGCTCGGGTTTGGTGCTTTTTATTGTGCAAAAAGTACTTTTTCCTCCATTTTTTCATCTTCCCCAACCAGCCCTACCACGACCGGTCGAATCCACCTTCGATTCCTTCATGGTTAGTGCATATTTTTCATTTTCCTTATGGATTTAGGTTCTTTACACTTCTATTTCCTTAATTTCGTAGTTTATTTCAAGGTTTTTGGTGGTTTATTGGGGTTTCTAGCAAAATTTTTGATTTCCTTGAAACCCATCTTTCCTTTCTTGCATTACTAGTATTTCTTGTATTCTTTATGCTATGGAAAGTAGAAATAAGAAGAGATCCTCTCGTAGTCCATCTTATTCTCGTTCCTCATCAATTACGGTGCATCATCTTTGTTCACCCGAAGAAGACCCCGGATACGTTAGGGATATTCGTCTCTGCAATGTGATTGTTGAGCGGACTGTTAACTCAAATCATTTGGAACCATTCAGCATTATTCGCCTCCTTCAAACTGTAGGATGGGCTAACATATTAAATTGGGGCGGTCCTGCATACCAGTCCATTGCATAGGCCATGTATGCGTGTATAAGTGATTTCTCTATTGAAGATTTAACTTTTACTGTGATAACAAGAAAAGGTCCTATTGATGCAGACTGTCACTTGATATCTGGATTGACGGATATTCCAGTAAATGATGAAGGAATACCTATCTCTACATTAGTTGCAAAAATGTTTGAATCAGAAAAATGTATGCTAACTAGAGTGTTGTGCAACATGAATGCGGAATGAAATTCTGGGAATGCACTCAGTTCCAAATATATGTTACCCGGATAGAGTTCTTCACCGTATATTCATTTCAAATGTATATCCTCGGTCTGGTAACAAAACTAAGTTAACGTCTTCCATGGTGCACGTCCTTCATTCAGTTGTTACTGGTGTTCATGTATGTCTTCTATCTCTTATTTGTTACATTATCATTCAGTTTCGTGTCCATCTTGGTCATAGTGATATTCTTTTTGCATATCTTATGACTGCCTTAGCTACCCATCGTCTTGTGGTTATGTCTGTTGGAGAAGCTCCAATATCCCATCTTCCCTTCAACAATTCAAACATTAATAAGATGAATCTGAGGTTGGCTCCTGACCAAGTCGATGGGGGTGCTGGAGGAGCTGCTAAAGAAACTGGAGAGGAAGATGCTTTGCCTCCTGATGATGTTAATATGGATGACTTGTTTGATGAGATAGAATCAAATTCTACGGCTAATCCAGATTTTCAACCATCTGATTTTGATGAGCGTATGAGATCCCTAAAGGAAAAGGTGGAAGGTCTGCAAGTGTCCCAAGAAAATCAATTCAAATACATGCGCAAATACCTTAGGCGCATTAACAAGGGACTGCATCAGATAGATCCATCTATTCCAGCTCCATCATCTGGATCTGACTAGCTTTTTATTTTATTCTGGACATGTATTAACTCTTTCTACTTTTTGTGTGTTTGGATAATTCTTGGTCTTACAGTTTTACTTCTTACTATGTGGGCATGATATTATGCCTTAAGTTGAATTATGATTGTCATGGTGATGCTCTTTCCTCTCTTATTTCATTTACATCTCTTATCTTTATATGTCTTTCCTTTGTCATATTGTGACAAAAAGGAGGAGGAATTGTGGAGATCATTGTGTGATTGTGGAATATGGAATGTACGGATGTATGGAATTTATTTTTTTGTTACAGGTTCTGCAAATCACCTCTCCTGGATTGAGGGGGGTAATGGAATGAGGGGGAGACGACTGTTGATCATTTCTTGCTCATATGGTGCATGATTCGTTATTGTGCATATAACTAGTGCATGATTCTTTATTTGGTTTTGTCACAAATTTGACAAAGGGGGGAGATTGAAAATGCTATATTGTAGATCTAGCACCCGAAGAGTTGTCAAATTTTGTTGTGCCAAACCATTTAGAATTTGTATCATGCTTTGAGTTGAATTGATCAGGTTAGTGCATTTTAAAGTTGTCTGCATCTTCGTTGAACTTGCCTACATTTTTCAAGTTGAAGAGAAGATTATTGAAGTTCATGGTTTCAAGCTCAAATTCAAGAACTAAGGCTCAAGAACTCAAGTTTAAGTTTGAAGTTCAAATAATGTATACTAAAGACTCAAGAACTCAAGCGTAATTCAAGCTCAAGTTCAAGAGATTGAAATCAAGCTTCACGTACCACAAGAAATCAAGGTTCTGAAGCACATGATGTTTCAATTGTTCCAACTCACAAACAAGATATGGATGACCCTAGATTGACCATAGGTTGAGTCATATTTTTTGCAAATTTTATGTGGGTCATTCCATAAGTTTATAGGTTATTTTCTCAACTAGTCTTAGTCTTTGTTCGACTAGTCCAAGTACTGGCTCAACCAGTCTAAGAGTTTTCTCGACTAGTCAAAGAGTTGTTGCAAATTTTCAAAATTTTCTATTGGACCCTCGACCAGTCGTGGAGACTGCTCGACCAGTCGAGTGAACAGTGATCGACCAGTCATGTAGTGCTCGACTCAAAGTCTAGCAAGCTTTTCTGGTCCCACTCGACCAGTCAAGCAGGCCACTCGACTAGTTGAGTAACGATCTTATCTTATCGCACCAGAAAGTTTGAAATGTGGTTGGTCCTTCGACCAGTCGAACCGACCCTTAGACTAGTCGAGTGAACAGTATTTTTACCTATAAATAGAGCACGAGTTTCAGAGTTTTTTCATTCATTCTAAGCTAAATCAAGACACCACTCTGAGAGATAAGTTTGTGAATTTATTAAGCTATATTATTCTCATTTTAGATTCTTTTTATTAGTTGTTGTAATTTGATTTTGTGATCTTCATTTCAATCTTATATTAAGAAGGGATTTGTGTTTTACCATTTCTTGAGATCAAAATCAAAACAAGCTAGCCAGGTTGATTTAATTAAAAATCATTTAGAACTAAAACCTTTTCATCTGTGAGACTAGACATTGAACATCTTCGTCTACATCGAATTAGTTCTACCGGGCTTCTTCAGAAGGAGAATTTCCAGATAAGTATCATTTACATTTTATATATCTTTTGTGGTTTGTAAGGTTGTGCAAGGAAAATCTCATTTTTTGTTTTATTTGAGGTAATCCAGAAAATCTCAGAATGTGGGGTTTTTGTAATTGTGTAAGCCCAACTAAAGACACAATTGTGAAGGTTTTAAGGTGAACCTTGGAAAACCTTTTTCATAGTGAAAGCCAATATCCCGTGGGTGTGGATATTGGGAGTGGAGTAGTTGTGTGGTTGTTTTACTAATAGTTGGTGTACACACAAATGAACCACTATAATTTCTGGAGTTGTGGTGGATGAGTGAATGTGCTTATGTGTGTGAATGTTGTAATTTGCTTTGAGCATTTGTGGTGTATGGTGTAATTTATTGTAACGACCTGTAAATCTCCGTACATTGGATCGAGTACCACCTAGACCAGAAATCACGTAGGATTAAATCCTTTAGAAATTTAACAAAGTTAACTAAGTACTAAACTCGGTTAGTCATGAAATCCGTTGGGATCGCTTTAAATACGATCTGCAAGACCCAAAACTTGCAGAATTTGTGACTCTAGGTTACCCTACAGTCTAGAGCCAAACTCATTACCCGTCTGCTCTCGGGACTGAAACGAAACTTCGTATGAGGTCTAGATCGCACATCGGGAGTCCGATTAACACGAAGCTAAGGAACCAGGACCGCCCTACTGGGCTTGACAATCATCTCAAAAATCAGGCGATTCCGATGTCCCACGGCCATTTCATTCGATCCGGAGCGAGGGAGTGTGAAAAACACTATTCCCATCCAAATAAAAATATCTGGAATAGTGATCTGGCATCTTTTGGTTGCGCGTCAGTATTAAGCAACCTGACCGTCGGAATCAGACCAAATTACACCCTCGGATTAAGAAAAATTTTAGGAACATTTACATGTACTCAGAATTTCTGATCGTGGCCCACTGACCGTTGAACTGAAAGTGGTCCGCCACGTGCGATCTGGGAATCCGATTGAGTCGAAAACGAAATCCCACGTGGATCCATAGATGGTGAGCTTAAGTCTGACGTTTGGCTCAAGGAGGGCCACCAGAACACCCCTTTTGAGCTTGGAAAGTGGCGAACTGCCTATATATGCAGCCACCCTTGAACCTGAGTCTATTTTGGACATGTTCTTGGCTATAAAAGGGGCTTAGAACAGCCCCTCTCACAGCCATACAAATTTGGGAGCAAACCCTTAGAGAGAGAGAGAGAAAAGCTTGGAGATCGAAGCCGATCTTCCTCCTGCTGCTTCCACTCATCCCAGGGCCTACACCAACTTATTCCAGGGGCTTTCCCGGCGGTGTCCATCCCATTTGAAGGTAAGAAACCCTAACCCTAGGTCTGATTTGGGGTTGAATAGTGGTAGGTTATGCAAAGGCTAATCGGTTCCGCTCTTTAGGCTAGGAAACTCCCGTATACGGAAGCTCCAACACCCTTGCTGATTTGTTGGAATTCCAAGGGCTGAGGTGAGGACTTTAAGCATATAAGTTACGTTTTTCAACGCTTTCAATGTCAGATAATGATAGATTCATGATCTGCATGCAAATGCACATGTACAAAGTGCTTTCCGTTTCCTGTTTCGATTAGCGATAAAGAATATGGAATTTTACATACTCTAGATATACGTAGAAATACCGTATACGTATTTTTGTTAGGAAAATGTTTGACATGTTTATTTAATGTTTGATTATATCATGTGTGGATAAAATGCTAGTTTGGCGAAAGGGATCGCAAAAATACATGTTCATGTGTAAATGTCATATATGTTGAAATTGCGTATTCTAGAAATTCCGCATACGTGCGGATTTTGGAAATGTAATTGTAATGATTATTTGCTGTATGATTACGATATACACGGGAAAAATACTCTCGTGGCGAAGGGACAGCCCTAACACGAACTTGGCTAACATACGTCATGTATGTTAGAATAGTGTATTCTAAGTGTTTGTGCAAATGCTTGTATGTGTACATGTGTATGTACTAGTGCCTTAGATAGGCGCTGATATGGGATTTCCGACTCCCTTAGAGACATGTAGGACCCCCCTCCATGCGGTGGTTCACCGTAACCACTCACTTGTAATGCGCACACAATTGTATTCCTATGGGGATAGTGTTTTTATCACATGCCTTACAACATGCTTTGCAACATGCTTTACTTCATGTTTTACTTCACGCTTTATAACATGCTTACTAACATGCTTGTATTGCTTGTTTATCATGCTTTACTTCACATGCTATTAATGAAAACTGTTTGAGTTTGAGACTATGTATATAGTCCAAACATTCGGTATCAGACTTGCGATTGTGGCTGAGATTCATGTCGCCACAAAGGACGAGTCTGG
Organism: Magnolia officinalis; assembly: GCA_021015155.1. Lineage (NCBI taxonomy): Eukaryota > Viridiplantae > Streptophyta > Magnoliopsida > Magnoliales > Magnoliaceae > Magnolia > Magnolia officinalis. Next base: position 20,678,728 of record JAJHSJ010000015.1, read on the forward strand.
CGAACCCGAGTCGTACTTCGGTTGGCGATAGTGGTTGGCCACACGGAGTGCTTTTGCACTCCATATCGCTCAACTTGTGGTGCGCTCGAGCTAGTCAGGCTCGTCAAGTAAACCGAAATGTACTTATGTGTTCACCCTGTTTGGTCGCTACTGCTTGATCCAAGGGTACCAAACTTACCAGTAGCGATCCCCGTTTAACCATGGTACCTAGATCCGCTAAGTCGCATGAGCCGGGCATGGTAGTATGGGACACCGTGGTCGAGCTGTCGACCTACGCTGGGGCCATGTGCCTCCCCGTAGTAACCATTGCGCAACCAACTCGTGAGCCGAATATGGTGGTATGGGACACTGTATTCGAGCTGTCGATACTTCGGCGAGAGCCGAGTACGGTGAGATCTGTGCTCGTGCTGACGGGCGACGAGTCCTCCGTGGTATCATTGAGTACACTCCAAGGGTCTGTGATTGGCCACGAGTCTTTCACAGCAACTAGAGTGTGAGTTGAGCCGAGTACGGTGAGACCTGTACTTGAGCTGACGGCTAGTGATTGAGCCGAGTACGGTGAGACCTGTACTCGAGCTGACGGCCAACAATTGAGCCGCATACGGTGAGATCTGTATCCGCGCTGACGGGTGACGAGCCCTTTGCGATGCCTTCACTACGCTTCTCAAACCATAACATCGTATGAGAATAACTAGGATTGACGACCCTAGAATGGATCATGTTGGGAATGATACAAGGGAGGTACCTTAGTTTCCCAATACTACTGGTTGAAATGGACTAATAAAAACTTGGTAATCATGAGCATCATCGCACCGCATGTGCTTTGTAGATGTGGCGCACTGAGGGAGTAAGCATTCACGAACGTAAGATGATGTCGCTTGAGGGTGGTTTGGCAAGGGCATACAACATCATGTCATATCATTTTTTTGCACTTAACAAGAGTAGTTAGAAATGCTTGATTTGTATTGCTCTATCATTACTGCTTGATTGATTTGATAACATGTTAACTTATGCTTTATTGTTCCACTGAGTTAGCTACTCACTCCCACGTTACGGGACGGTGTTTGCAACACCCACCAGACTCTGTCGCAGGTGTAGATGGCGCCTTGGTTCAGGAGCTGGAGCCCGACTTTGATGAGGACCAGGAGGAGTTCTCCTTCATGCAGTACTCTGACGGCTATGCTTAGGCCGGCTGCATCGCGGGATTCTCAGGGCCTCTTTTGAGGATTGTATTTTGGGTTTTGACTTAAAAACAATACATGTATATTGGTGCTCAGCTAGTACTCATACTCTGGAGTTCAGAAAATTTTGTTACTTTACACACTTGAATATAAAATTTCAGTCTTCTGCTTGCTTTTATATACAATTGAACTGGAGTATGAATTACTGTTTTGGTTTAATCTCATTCATGTTTATTGCGCTAACTCAGACAACATTTAACCAGCATTGTGTATGTTGCATAAGTGATGCGTTGGAACTCGGGTGTTGAGTTCATACTCGACCCCCGAATTTCAGGGCGTTACATTTATTTTATGCACTTGTGGTGAATGTTGTAATTTACTTTGAGCATTTTTGGTGTATGGTGTAATTTATTTTATGCACCTGTGGTGAATGTTGTAATAACTTAGTTTATTTTCTTTGCCTGTTTATTGGTTTGAGTTTTTGATACTTACAAACGTTCTAGTAAGGTTGTCCTGCCATAAGCCTTTGGTTTTTGGTGTTAAGTTGTCCTTAGAACTAATTTTGTATCAACCTCTCAAGACTAGTACATTTGAGGTTGTTATTTACTTGTGCTTCTTTCCTTTTTGATTGTGTTATCTATCTTTATATTCCGCATTTATTTTTAATTTGACAGTCCTATTCACCTCCCCCTCTAGGACGTTTAGCTCGGCCTTTTCAGTTAATAAAGTCCTTTATGAGTCTTCTGTAAAGTTCGAAGTGTCCTAGGAAGGATCGCACGTCTAGTATGCTCTTCGGTGGAAGTAGGCTAGAGATAACATCAATTTTAGCCTTATCTACCTCAATTCCCTTGGACAAGATGATACGTCCAAGAACAATTCCCTTACGTACCATGAAGTGACACTTCTATCAATTAAGTACCAAATTTTTTTCCTCACATCGCTTCAACACATTTTTCAGATTTTCCAAACATTCGCTGAAGGATGGACTAAAGACAGAGAAATCGTCCCTGAAGACCCCTAAATATTGCCCCACCATATCAGAAAAAATACTCAACATGCATCACTTAAAAGTGGCGGGGGCATTACATAGTTTGAATGGCATCCTTCGGTAAGCAAAGGTGCCAAAGGGGCATATGAATGTGGTCTTTTCTTAATCTTCAAGCACTATCTCTATCTGGTTGTAACCCGAATACCCGTTAAGGAAGCAATAGTAAGAGTGACTAGTTAGCCTTTCCAAGATTTGATCAATGACGGACAAAGGACAGTAGTCCTTCCTCATGATGGTATTCAACTTTCTGTAGTCAATGCACATTATCCAACCAGTAGTGACTCTAGTTGGCATGAGTTCGTTGTCGGCATTGGCTATGATGGTGATTCCGGACTTCTTGGGAACCACCTGAGTTTGACTCACCCATTGACTATCAGATATAAGGTATATAATACCCATATCCAATAGCTTAAGTACCTCAGCCTTAAACACTTTCTTCATGTTTAGATTTAATCTACGTTGTGGTTGTCGAGAAGTCTTCGCATTATCCTCAAGATGAATGCGGTGAGTACATATCAACAGGTCAATTCCCTTGAGGTCCACAATCGACCATCCAAGGGCTCCTTTATGCTCAATGAGATAAGCATCTTATCTTGTTCCTGCTTAAGGTGAGAAGAAATCACCACCAGGTATGTCTCATCTTGATCTAAACAGACATATTTCAAATCAGATGGTAAAAGTTTTAGGTCAAGCTTCGGTGCTTTCAGGTTAGATGGTAGAGGTACTACATCAGTTTGGGGGCAATTCTTCATGTTTCGAACAAGAAACAAATGCATTCCATTTGGGGAGATTATCTTATTCACGTAATTATGAACAATAGAAAGTAAAGAAGATAATCACATCATTTATTCATTCCAAGTTCTTTTACATCCTTGTCTCCTTTGATTCCAAAACAAAATGTTCATGACTTTTACTAGAAAACAACTAAAGACATCATGCGCTAAGACAATATGTACTGGAAGCGCCATATATTGTAGATTGTTGTGCACTGAACACTGCTATGCACTATGTATTATCGTGCACTTGGGCTATTGTGCGCTCGCTAGCAGTGTTGTACGCCCGCTTTGTTGTGCGCCTAGCTTGTTGTGCGCTCGGCACTGTTGTGCACCCGCTAATGTTGTGCGCTCGCATTTGTTGTGCGCTAATAGCGTTGTGTGCCAACAGTGTTGTGCGCCGCAGAACACCTGTCCCGCACAATGAATGCGGACTTTACCTCTCTCTCTTTTTGGGATCTTCTTCTTCTCCTTGATTGGTTGCTATTGACCCCCTATTGAGGGGTCAAGGGGTATTTATAATCCTTTCACACGTGTGAACATGCCACGTCGACATTGCGCGGTGTCCCTTTGTGCCAATTTTCCTCCTTGCGGTCTCCTTTGTGCAGACTCCTTTGTGTGGATTCCCTTGTGCGAACTTCAATGTGCAAATTCCTTTGTGCGGACTCCACTGTGCGAATTCCTTTGTGCGGACTTCAATGTGCGGACTCCTTTGTGCGGATTCCCTTGTGCAGACTTCAATGTGCAGATTCCTTTATGCGGACTCCAGTGTGCGAATTCCTTTGTGCGGACTTCAATGTGCGGTTTCCTTTGTGCGGATTAACTCCTTTCAGCGCACAATGTTCCACTACGCACAATGATCATCAGCGCACTATGGTTGTCTACACATAATGAATTCTTGCAGTCTTTCTCTCTCTCTTTTTTATGCCTCAACAGATGCCCCCTTGATCCTTCATTTTTTTTAATTTTTATATCTACAAAATAAACAATGTAGGATCAATATTTCAATTTATTCTAACTAATTTTGCTTTCCTTTTCTCTGTTGTGAGCATCATTAAATGCTTTGGCGCACAATCATTTTCTCTGTTGTACGATCACCGAGCTGCGCACAACATTTTCTGCACAATGTCTACCGTACAACGTTTTCTGCACAACGGGCCAAATCTTGCCTATAAATACAGGACTTCTACTCTTTTCCCCCACTTCATTTTCCACCTGCTTCACACTTTTTTGCGTCAAGCTATTCTTCACGCCAACATTGTTGTGAGCTGTACAACACTTGTCCCGCACAACAGGACTTAGAGCAGAACGCTTCTCTACGCTTAATCAGAATTCAGTGCATAAGGACAGGTAGCGCACAATGACCTTACGCACACTGACTTGTGCTTAAATATAGACTTGGAATCCAAATTTATTCACTCCCCTTTTTAGCAATCTTTCATACTTCTCCTTTATCTTAATGTACTTCTCTCCCCGATTTTAATTTGTTTATTGACTCTTATATAGATTTTCGATGTCTAGTTCAAAAAGACCTCTCGCCTCTCCAAGTACTGCTGGGCCTTCTAACTCGCAACTAGTCGAGACCCGTGGTCAGAAAAGACCCAGATCTGCTGAAGGCTACTCTTCCTTTTTCAAAGAGTCAGCTCCTATCATTATCAACTTTGCTGATTGTATCCTACACCTGTCTGAACACATCCGCATGGCTGTATTGATGAAGGAGATAGAGGGACCCCCTGCTACAGGACAAGAATCTGATTGGGACAATTGGTTGAAATCCACAGCCAATTTTCGCACAGATGACACTCATCCTCCTGCTGCTGAAGCTTCTCTTGCTCCAGCAATTTCAAAGCGAATAAGAGAAAAGATTAAAGATGAAGCTTTTCAAGAAAACATCCGGGAACATAACCAAAGGCGTTTCCAGAATGCCTGGGATTCAATCAAACTAAATGTCGAAGCGATTAAATTTCACAACCCTTATAAAGACGAGATTATTATTCTCCCCATGCAACTTCAGCACCACCGGTCCATAATTTAAAGCGAACCGACCGACTATATGACACAGAACAGGCTCCTGTATGTGTCAAATCGGGTGATCAAAGAGCTACAAATTCTTGAAGGCTATCTCACAGAGAAAGGCTTAACTCAAAAGACCGGGCAAATAAGATATATGCGCTTCCTCACACCATGTTACAGTCCTCATTCCTTATACTTCACTTATTTCTTCGAAATGATTCAACATCGTTTTCGTAATCACGACTCTCTGTGGGGTAAGGAAGAATTTAGGACACGAGGTCTTTGGACTGATTATCCATATTATAGCGCATGGACCAAAGCAATCTTGAAGAAGTACGAAGATGTCCTTATTGCAGCAAAGATATATCATGCTATAGAAGCCACCTTAGAGTTTTTTTTTTTCAAAAAGACACGATGATTTATAAGGGTTTTCTAAAATATTGGTTTTCTACTACAAATTCTTTCCATCTTCCGATCGAAGAAGTAAGCATTACTTTGTCAGATCTATATAGGATGGCTAGTCTGCCTATTTCCGGATCTTTCCTCGATGAATACGTTCCCATGAACGAGGAATTTGCCCATGTTGCTCCCAACAAAATACCTAAAATTACAGCATCCACAATTGAACTTTTCCTCGAAACGTCTTATTTTGCTGACATCCATAAGATATCCCCTCTTTAGTGGCTTGCACATTTTTCCCGATATTTGGTGTAAGTGTTCTAACATTTTTCTTTTACCTTTCAGACGACGCTTACCTATAGATATATAAATTGTCCCTTCTTCCCCCCTCCCCCATTTTTTTAGGTTCCCTCGTAGCCATTGTGCCAAGTTGGAAGCCAATCGCAAAAAGATAAGGGGCCCGACCGAATTCACCACTGAAACTGAATTAGCCGCTTTCTTGGCTTATTGGCTGAGCTTAGTTGTGCTTCCTAGCTCGAAAAGCTCAGACTCTATTCGACCAACTTAATTCGTGGCGGCATGCGTAATGGCAGAAGGTAGAAAGAAATATTCTTTGGCCCCTCTTGTCTTATGCTTGCTATATAGAGCTTTCGGTCATGCTGCGGCGCACTGCTCAAGCCCAGCATTAGGAGTTACATCTTCTTTTACTCCATGACATTATTTCTCCGGATGGCTTGGCATTTATTTCCCCTGGACTTACAATGACTTGGAGAAGGCTTATGTCCATCCCGATCATCTGCCCCTGTGACATTTCTTGAAGTGAAAGATGATAAAGAAGGGGTATGAATGGATAGTGGATAAAATTGACAACATGAAATCTGTTGACTTCTTCCCTTTTTATTTGGATTACCAAGCTGAAGACAGAGATGTTGAGGATAACAACAACTTGACACATGTGGAGAGAACCTTCTTTCTTTGTATTCGTTCTTTCAGTCTTCCCATGCGAGAAGGAGTAGAGTTTTGTCGAGAACCATTCTATCCGAGTCAATTTGCCAGACAATTTAGGTATGATCAAGCTATGCCCCAGGTAAGTGAGGAGGTTACACGGACAATGAGAAGCTATGGAGTCAGCCCCTATAATTGGGCTTTAATATGGAAGCAGCTCTTAATAAGAAACTTTGGCTCTCGATTTCTTCTTCTAGGGTATAATCATCGAGTGACAGCTTCATATTCCTGGATGCTGTGGTGGGTGCATCATTACTACTTGGTGCGCAACTATTTTCCGGTGGATCGGCCTATCTGGGTTCCTCCTCCACGCTTGAAGAATTATAGGGCGGAGCAAGGGATTGGATATTTTAATGAGAAAGATTAGGCTGCCATTCCGGGACAACTTCGTCGTAAAATTTCTGTAGAAGAGCCTATTAGAGAAATAAAGCCACCAAATACTCTTAAAGGATGGATTGCTTTTGGTTCTCCATTGGATTTGGTCAAATGGGGAGAAAGACTGGCCACTCCTTGAAATGAATTTGAAACTACAGGCAGTATTTTGCCTTCCCCGACTCTTAAAGGAGGAGATCAGCTTACACACGCTACTCCCATCATCCCTCCTACTACAGAGCCCATCACTTCTACAATTTCTCCTACTATTGAACGTACAACCACCGAAGTTATCCCTGTTGTGGACCTTGCAGCAAGCACAGCAAGTCGTGCTATAGCCATAACTTCTCTTGCCACGCGTCGGATTGTTATTACTACATCTCCTATGACTCGCTCGTGTGTTAAGTCATTCTCCTGAAGTTTTGGCACAACATGTTCCTTCTCATACTCAAAGTGCGCGTCTTCTCCCTGTGAAGACTACTTATAAGGGAAAACAAACTATATCGGAGGAAGACACCTCATCAGAATATTTAGCGAATACTGCAAGCGATGATACATCTTCTCCCATGAGCTTAACCGATGAGGGAGATTCTTTATTAAATGAAGATACTGATGCTGAGGTGGATATTGGAGAAAAAGGCGATGTTAGAGTCAAGTCTCCACTTCCCGATGCTCCAGTCACTCATCCAGATGCCTCTCATCCGATTTCGGTGACCTCCCTAGATGAGGAGCAAGTTGATTATGGAGAATCTGGCTATTCTCCAGGTGTAAATATCTTTCTTTCTTTTGATGCCTCATATTCTCTTTGTATCGTGGAAACCGCTGATGTGGTTGCTCGCGAAATGTCAACATTAAGGGATACAGAAGCTCCATCATCAGAAATTCAAGTAACAATGGGAAATGTATTCTCCTTCACAGCACAGAAGAAATCTTGCCTATAGTCCCCATAACATCTGATGCCCCCGTTCAAACTGATAAGTCCCATACTGTGTGTCCTTCTTCTATCCAGCCAGTAGCTCGAAGTTTAGAATTTTTTTCTGATCCGATTGGCATCTCAACTCCAACTACTATTAACTCGAGTATTGTAGGGGTTTATGAGCTTTATTTCAATGTTGCTGTGACTACGGAAGCCTCCAGCTCTGCAGCACCCACAACCCATTCTGTTCAAGCTACTTCTACTGTTGCCCCCAGACCGGGTATATATTTTCTTTTCTCCTTCTATATCATTATACACATATGTATCTTCTTTTGAACTTATAATCTCTTCTTCTTTTTCTTTTAGCTTTGGTCGTGCCAACTTCAAGTGGATCTGAAGGGTCTAACTCGGTAGCCGCAGTTTTTGATAAACTCTGATTGGAAAAGGTGTCTCCTCTTATGTTGGGACTCTTCAAGAACGCAATTTCTGTTATCATTAGCGCTTTTAAAGATCCACCCTAGTGGCCTTTTTTGGATAGTGCCCTAGCAGTCCTCACTCATTAGGCTCGTCTGGCGCATGTTGATGTTCAGTCTCTTCGCGAATCTTTGTCACAATTTTATGACTCTATCAAAAGCTTAGAAGCAACGTGAAATATAGTCATTGCTCCAGAAATTCTGAATCGTCAGAAAGAATTAGCGTTTCTTAAGGAGAAACTCTCTCGTTCACACGACATTCTTGCTAATTGCAATGCTATTCACCAATCTCTTCACGAGAAGTTGAAAGTTTCTGATAGGAATAAGGCGATCATTGATGATCAAATTGCTATTCTTGAGAGAGAGATTCTGCTTCTCAAGGGTAAAAAAGAAGCGGAAGATTTGACTATTCATCAAATCAAAGAAGAGCTTGAAACAAATTCTCAAGTTATTGGTATCGAGCAAGCTGAACAAACGAAGAATAAGGAAGCTGCTTCCTTCTTGGAATCTGAACTGGTTGATGTTCCCGATCAAGCCAGGCTCATTCTTGAGGCTGAACACACGACTGCTGCGACACAATCTTAGTTAAAAGAAGAATTACAGCGTTACGTAGCAGTATTAAACATAGCGGAAGATCTGTAAGAATTGTATTTTCATATAAGTTCCTTTTGCATTGTAATATACAAACAAATTCTGGTGTTTTATTCAGAACAAATATATTTTCTTGCTAACATGATCATTATTTTTTTTTAAAAAAATACATGTTGATGTGATACTTTCATACTCATACTTCATTATCTCCGATATTTATATTTATGCATTGTACTGTGATCCTATGTGATGTTTTATTTTAATGGACGAAACTATTTCATTTTAAAGTTAGCTCAGTTAGCTTTGCACACAGTTTAAACTCTTGAGTAGTGGAGCAATCACAGTGTGTGCAAAGCTCTTGAGTAGTGGAGTAATCACAGTTTTTTAGACTCATAAGTAGTTGGAGTCGGGTCGTATGCGAATGGTCTCTCTAACTCTCCTGAGTTCTCTGGACTTATCGTGGCCGAGGAGTTCACAAACCGCGGTCCATCAGAGGGGCCCAGTGAAGCTACCGGAGCCATGAACTCAATGGGATTTATGCACATGGTTGGCCACAGTAACTCTCTAGAGTTCACGGGGCACGCGAGGCTACCTTCGGTACCAAGTCCAGTGCTGTCAGTCCATCAATGAGGGGTTGTTCTTATTGAGACTCTGTGCTCATGAGTTAATACTGAAATCGAGCCAAGGACCTGGGGGGTCTTATTCTATTCCCCATTTTCCTTCATTTGTAAGTTCGGACCCATTCATAGGAGGGTATTTTCATCCTCGTCTATGAAGCTGTCGGAGAGCTTACAAACGGCATTGGTCTCATGCATGACTGGCTAGGACTTCTGGCCTTTAAGACTTTATGTCACTGGCTCCGTCCGCTGCCCGCATGGGTATGCACGTGATGTGACCTATATGGGCTTTTTAGGGCCACTGGCTCCACACCGCTATCCCGGACAATATATAGGTCTTACGCGTAGCTGGCCGTATGTGGCTTGGCTAAGCTGCTTTAGATGGTGAATCAATAATTGACATATCGTCGTTGCTTGTTATTTCCTGCATGATAATCTGATGATATTTATTCTTTATATTCAGCCAGCTTGGTGATAATAATCAAATTTGATAAGTAACCAGTAGTGACGGCGGGGAGTTTGTCCATGGTGAACGACCAATAATGAAAGCAATGGCTGGGACTTCGAAGATAGTGATATGCTTGAAAATTCACCTTTTATTCATCATTCATGAAGAAGGAATACAAGGCTCCGCCTTTGAAGGCTATTTCACAATTTCATCTGTGATTGCCCCCGTTTGATGTAGAAGAATTATCCTGATAATCTTCTAGATCAAAATCTCTCCCATTGCTAGGGGTGATATTTCTTGATGAAGCGAGCATTGACCGGTATACTGATGCCTCGTCCATCTTGATCTGTTACTCTATATGTTCCATTGGAGTAGACTTCAGTTATGATATACGGTTCGTCCCACTTAGGGTCAAACTTGCCCCTTGTTCTCCAAGTGACTACTATTGGCCTTTTCAACATCAAAACCAGATCCCCTTTCTTGAAAGATCGATGATTAACCTTTTTATCGAAGGCAGCAGAAATTCTGGCCTGATATAATTGCAAGCGTTGCTGAGCTGCCAGTCCTTTTTCATCAAGCAGATCCAACTCTGTCAGTCGTATGCTTGCATTCTCGTCGTCTGTAATTGATTGATGCACTACTACCCTTAGTGAAGCGACTTGTATTTTGATTGGCACAACGACTTCTACACCATAAACTAATGAATAAGGGGCAGCATGTGTCGCTGTACGATGAGTGATCCTATAGGCCCATAGAGCTTCCTGCAATTTTTCATCCCAATCACGCCGATTCCCATTCACCATTTTCTTCAGTATTTTTACAATCGTTTTATTGAACACCTCTGCTAGCCCATTGGCTAGTGGATAATAGGGTGTTGAGAAGGACTGATGAATTTTGAACTTAAGACATAACTTCTCCGTGCCCTTGTTCTTGAAAGGAGTGCCTTTATCTGTGACGATTTTCTTCGAGATGCCATGGCGATAAATTATTGCGTGCCAAATGAAATTAACAACATCTTTCTCTTTAACATTTCGTAGCGTAATCGCTTCCGTCCGTTTGGAGAAATAGTCTGTTGTTCCTAGTATATACTATTTTCCTCTGTACGACAGTGGATTTATGGGTCCAATAATATCGAGTCCCCATTTGGCAAAAGGCCAGGAAGTAGCTGACTAATGAAGGTACTCAGGGGTTGCATATATGATGTCCCCATGGATTTGACACTAATGGCATCGCTTTGCATAATCTATTGCATCTTTGAACATTGTCGGCCAGTAATATCCCATTCGGTGCACTCGGTGGAACAAATTCCTCCCAGCCTGATACGCCCCACATTCCCCAGAATGTGCCTCTTGCAGTATTTGATTTGCCTCTTCTTCACTTCGACATCGCAATAACATTTCATTATAGGACCTTATGTATAATTCCTCATTACACATAATGAATCTTTTCGCTTTCTGCTTGATCTGTAACTTCGCCTCTGGATATTCTAGTAGGATATCATACTTGAGATAATCAATGAAAGGCTGCTGCCAATCATCTATTGTCACTTCTAAGCATGATATAGGGAGTACTTCTATTGTTTCACCGATTATTTCTGTTGAAGGCAAAAATCTCCTTTCTTCGATTATTACTTGTAGGGGGCTTCGCAAGATAGCGCTGCTGCTAGACTAGCCAAAGCGTCGGCCTTCGCATTCTCATACTATGGTATATGCTTGACTTCAACATTTAGTAATTGTTCCAATAAACGCTGCACTCTTTGACAGTACGTCAAAAGTTCTTATTTCCTTGTTTCAAACTCAGTTGTCAACTGACTTATGACCAACTTAGAATCCCCATAAATTCGTAACGCTTTTATCCTCAGCTCACTGGCTATTTCCATCCCAATAATAAGGGCATTATATTCAACTTCATTATTCGAACATGCGGTGCCCAACATGAAAGAGTAAGGCAACAAATCGCCTTGAGGAGTGATGAATATCACCCCGGCACCTGTTCTTGTCGCTCGGGCTGCTCCATCAAAGAACATTTGCCATACATTTGGCAATTTTATCATCATGACTTGTTCGTCAGGGAATTCATCGGAGATAGCTTTGTAGACTGTCACAGGATGGGCCACCAGAAAATTTACCACTGCATGCCCTTTTACTGCTTTTTCTGGCTCATATGTAATCGCATATTCTGATAACAGCAACATCCACTTTGCTAGGCTTCCTGACAACATCGGCCTTGTCATTAAAAACTTTATGTGGTCCACTCGGAATATCAAGGTTATGTCATGGGACAGACAATAATGTCTTAATTTCTGAAATGCAAATACCAATGCCAAGCATACTTTTTCGATCGGTGTACAATTGCATTCTGCGACAATTAAAGTTCGACTTAAATAATAAAGTACCGCTTCTTTTCTATTTTCGTTCATTTGTGCCAATAAGGCCCCTAGTGAATTCTCGACTGCTGATATATACAAAATGAGGGGTCTTCCTTTCATTGGGGCCGTTAATACTGGGGGTTGTTTCAACAATTCTTTTATTGAATCAAAGGCGTTCTGGAAGGATTGATCCCATATGAATTCTGCTCATTTCTTCATCAAATGAGAAAATGTCTTGCATCTTCCTTCCAGGTTCGAGATGAAACGGCGAATATATGCTAACTTGCCTTGCAAGATTTTTAGCTCTTTCAACGTTTTCGAGGGTGGCATATCTCGAATAGCTCTAACTTTTTCCGGATCTATCTCGATACCTCTATGTCTCACCACGGAACCAAGGAATTTTCCTGACGATATTCCGAATGCACATTTGGCCGGGTTCATCTTTAACTATTTCTTTCTGATTCGACAGAAGACTGAAGCCAAATGCTCGCGGTGTTCCTTATGATGATTTGACTTGACCACCGAATTGTCCACATAACACTTAACATGCTTGTGCATCATGTCTTGAAATATATTTTGCATTGTCCTTTGATACGTCGCCCCTGCATTCTTGAGATCGAACGACATAACTTTATAACAATATATCCCCAATGGAGTTTTGAAAGCCGTCTCTTCCTAGTCTTCAGGTGCCATTCGTATTTGATTGTAACCGGCATAGCCGTCCATGAAGGACATGACAGCATATTGCGTGGTACTGTCTACCAGTATTTCGGTTATCGGTAGTGGAAAGTCATCTTTCGGACATGCTTCGTTCAAATCTCTGAAGTCGATGCAAACCCTGATCTAACCATTTTTCTTTTTCACCAGGAATATATTCGATATCCACTTGGGTTATTTAACTTCTCTGATGAATCCAACCTTTATTAGTTTGCTTATTTCTTATTCTATCTTGGGAACCAAATCTGGGTGAAACCGCCTCTGTACGTGTTTGCTTGATGGGTCTTTTGTCTTTAAAGATATTTAATCGATGCATCGCTGCTGTCGGCTCTAGGCCTGACATTTCTGCGTACGTCCAAGCAAAGACTTCTTTGTTTTTTTTCAGAAGACTAACATATTGATTAGCTTCTTCTTCTGATAAGCTGACACTTATGAACGTATTCCGCAGTTCTTCTTCTGTTCCCAAATTTATCTCTTTCAAATTGTCAATTGTCGGCTACCCCCCGTCTTTCATCTGCTTTGGAGCTGTCTCAGGCTTGCTGATTATTTCAAGGTCCATTTCTTCTATCCGGTCAACTGTTACCATGTTCACTGAAGCCTCTGCCCCCAGTCCTCGGAATTTTTCTCGCTTCTTTTGATTCATCCCGATTGGAATCTGAATTCCTTCTCCATAATTTAAGCCAACGGGTTCTTTATGATCAAAGCCCATTTTCTTCTTGATTTTCTGACTCGCTGAGCTATATCTTTCCAGCTCTTTGGGTGTCAATGTTCCATTTCTCATACCACTGTGGACTACTTCATCTTTCTTCACTTCTGAGGGAGCATAGAATTCGATTGGCTCTGGATATCTTGCACTGGGTTTAACATGAAATCTTTTCGGAATGAGGGAAAACTGCTTTCTCCTTTCAGCATACGGGAGTGGTACTGTGTAATTTGACCGCAGAATTTCTAATTGTTCTAGCGATAGTAATGTTAATGGCGGTTGTCTCGGCTGTCGCAGATGTTTTGGAACAAAATAGAACTTCTTTTTCACCTTTTTTGCTACAGGCAGCTCCATTTATTCTTCTTTCACTATTTTCATGCAACCATTTTCTAGGATCTTGTTCTCATCATTCTCCTTTTCTTCCTTACTGGCGAATGCATCATAACAATTTGCATCTGCGGAAAAAGCTTCAGCTTCTGTATACGGTCTTGGATCAACTAATACTTTGTGTTGTACCCCATCTTTGCAGTATTTGAAACACTGGTACAGGGTAGAAGGTATGATGCCATACTGATGCATCCACGGTCTTCCCAGAAGGAGATTATATGTAGTCACTGCATTTATAATGTGGTAAACAACGTTTGTAGTTAATTCTCCTATCTCCAGCATTATTGTGATCTTACCAAGCGCACGTTGTCCGTCTTGATTAAAGCCTTGTATCATCATTCCACTAGGGCGTAAGTTCAAGCGTCGATAACCCAATTCATTCAGTATTGTCAATGGCAACAGGTTTACAGCAGACTCGTTATCGAGCATTATTCATTTCACTTGTTTACCGCAAATATGACCCATTATCATCAATGACCTATTATGTTACCCATTGCAAACCAGGTCATCATCGAAGAAGGAGATAACTGGCATATGATCTTCTCATTTCTCATTCTCCATCTCAGTCAGCAACACTTCCCTTATACCTTCATCAGATGAGGCTTTAATCAGGCTTTGTCGAGAGTCTTCTAGCAATTTCAGAGCATCATAGACACTTAATCGAGCTGGAATGCCTTTCAAGTGGCTTATAATGTCATACATCACTTTCCCTGTCTCCTTTCCCCTTTATTTTTCGCCACTATTATTATTGTTGGCATGATTCTTGACTGCTTCTGTCTTTGGTTTTTCGCATTTCGAATTTGGTGGGCTGGCCATCTTCTTCCCTGATCGCAAGGTAGTCACTGCAACTTTCCCCATTATTTTCTGATTATCCACCCTTGTCCTTCCCTGATAATCTTCTCGCATGGTAAGTACGTTTGATGTCGCTCTTCTGTCTCTTTCTTTCTCTTTCCCAACTATTATCTCACCCCTATTTATCATCCTTTGTATAATGCACTTCAGTGTATAACAATTTTCTGTCAGATGCCCTATTATGTGGTGATAATGACAAAAGTCTCTTTCTTTTATTTTAGATGCTTCTTCGGGACGTTTTGACAGGGGCAATTCAATTGTTCTGCCTTTTAGCAACTGATTCATCATAGGAAGTACGTCCTCTTTTTCAAATGCAAAACCCTCACGAGAATTCAATAATTAGGGTTTTTTTATCGTAAAACCTTCCTCTGGGGCGATTCGACTCTTCTTTCCTTTCCGTCGTTTTTCCCTAACTTCTCTGGCATCGGCCTCTCTTTTCGTGCTCAACCACATTTGTGATCAGCTTCTGAGATCCTCTTCTAATCATTTCATAATTGAACGCCAGCATTTTTTGAGTCATCAGTTCTAGACCGTGCGCTTTTGTAGCCAAGTCACGGAAGGTTCTGATGTCAGCACTGGTGAGACCAAATGCTACTCCGGTTTCCATAGAGTTTAGGCACATTTTCACCTGTTCTTTCTCTTCTGACAATTGCCTATAAGAAGCCCCCAAGGTCTTTCATCTGTCTATAAAATTTTCCACTGGCTCTCCCTCTCTCTGTCGCACCGAAGCTAGTTTTGTGATACTGACATCACGTTCTGATGAGAAGAAGTTTGACATGAACGCGTCTTGCATCTGTTCCCATGTTCTTATCGACCCAAGTGTTAAGCTAGAATACCACCTGAACGCTTTATTCGTCCGAGGCAATACTGGGGGCATTGTGGGAAAATTCCCCATACTAGTGATGAAGTGCATCAGGTGCTCTTCCGGTGACCCATCCCTGTTGAATTTCTGAAAATATGGATGCTTGAAATTGTTCAGGAATGGGATATATTCTACTTCTCTTGGGTACGATGTTCGATATCTGAATCTTCCTGTGCCGTCACGTTCTCTTTCTGACCTAACTGCAACCCTTCGGGGTGTTGTTCTCGTTCATTCGCGTTATCAGTCATTGGGGGTGCCGCCATCTGGGCTACATTATGCGCAAGAGTCCCTAAGGCCTCCCGGAGGTTTCTGCATTCTTCCATTAGTGCTTTCTATGCCTCTACCATTTCAGCAATTTGATTCTCTGTAGTTGGAGAAGACCCTCGGTTTGTTCTGGCCATGTGAACGGCAACCTCTCCATTCCTTGACAAGGCAGTAGTCGATGCTGAATGGGAGTGTATTAACATTATAAGAGTTTCTGAAAGGGGAGACTCATATGATCTTTGTGTATTTCTGGAGTAATCGGCCGATTGGGAAAACATAGAGATTGGTGACGTGGATCCTGGTAGACTTATCAGTAAAGCCTTACCTTTCTGCTATCTTGTCCACCAGGAACTCTTAACAGGCAAGGCAGGTAAATCTTGTGTGGCTAGAGGGATCATCGCCTGCGTAGGGTAGATTGTCGGCGGAGCAAGTTCAGGATGTTTCCTAGCTGTATTTCACGTTATCGATCCCCAATCTCTTCTCAATGGTGCATTCGTTCCTGTCACAGTGATATTCCGGGTCCTTGTCCTTCTGTGAGTGATGACGATCCAATCATATCTTTCTTCCTGTGTAATTGGTGAAGCCGTTATAACTATAGCAATTGCCCATGGCTCCACATGCTTGGTTAACACCGCTTTTTCAGAATACTCCACGATGAAACCCGTCGTAGTGAAATAGAAGACTGTATTCTTCTAAACGATTGCCATTGATTGGTTGGTGGGTTGCAATATCTTTTCTCCCGAATCCTCCATATTGCAAAACAATAAAAATTAGTAATTAAATCAAATTATATTCTATTTTGGAGATGAAAGGTAGGAAGTTCCCATCGAGAGTCGCCATTTTGGTGCCTTACCGGCGCCAAACAATTATGATTATCTTTCGTGTAATTCTTAAGTTAATATTTAAGTGAATATCAGAAATTTCCCTAGGAGAGTCACCATTTTGTTTCGAACAAGAAACAAATGCATTCCATTTGGAGAGATTATCTTATTCACTTAATTATGAACAAAAGAAAGTAAAGAAGATAATCACATCATTTATTCATTCCAAGTTCTTTTACATCCTTGTCTCCTTTGATTCTAAAATAGAATGTCCATGACTTGTACTAGAAAACAAATAAAGACATCATGCGCTAAGACAATATGTGCTGGAAGCACCGTATATTGCAGACTGTTGTGCACTGGACACTACTATGCACTAAGTATTATCGTGCACTTGGGCTGTTGTGCGCTCGCTAGTAGTGTTGTGCGCCCGCTTTGTTGTGCGCCTAGCTTGTTGTGCTCTCGGCACTGTTGTGTGCCCGCTAGTGTTGTGCGCCAATAGCGTTGTGTGCCAACAGTGTTGTGCGCCGCACAACACCTGTCCCTCACAATGAATGCGGACTCGACCTCTCTCTCTTTTTGAGATCTTCTTCTCCTTGATTGGTTGCTAATTATCCCCTACTGAGGGGTCAAGGGGTATTTATAGCCCTTTCACGTGTGTGAACATGATACATCGACATTGCGTGGTATCCCTTGTGTGCCAATTCCCCTCTGTGCGGTCTCCTTTGTGCGGACTCCTTTGTGCGGATTCCCTTGTGCGAACTTCGATATGTAGATTCCTTTGTGCGGACTACAGTGTGTGGATTCCTTTGTGCGGACTTCAATGTGTGATTTCCTTTGTGCAGACTAACTCCTTTCAGCGCACAATGCTCCACTGCGCACAATGATCATCAACGCACAATACCTTTCTACGCACAATGGTTGTCTGCGCACAATGAATTCTTACTGTCTTTCTCTCTCTTTTTTATGCCTCAACATTTCAAATTGTGGCCTCCACCGGTTAACTTCAAGTACTGGCATAGTATCCAACATGACACCCATCTCCCTAATCATATCATCTTCTAAATCATGGGAATGGGTTAAACACGTCTCTAGAGGATCAGAGTATAGAGTTAGAAGTGCTTTATTTTTCACGACAGAATTAATCATGTGAATGTCGTGGGTATCGTCATCGTCCTCTCCCTGTTTGCTCATATTGAAAAAATATTGAGCTCTAATGTCATATTTCTGAAAGATAAATTCATGACTCCATTCCTACAATTAATGATTGCATTTGATGTAGCAACGAATGGGCTACCAAGAATGATGGGAATTTGAGTACTAATGTCCACGATGGGTTGAGTATCCGGGATGATAAAATCTACTTGGTAGTAGAATTTGTCAACTTGGACCAACAAATCCTCAATTGTCCCTCTCGGTACAGAAACTAAGCGATCAACAAGTTGTAATGTGGTCCAGGTGGGTTTTAATTCACCTCGACCCAGTTGTTCGTAGACCGAGTAAGGGATCAAATTTATGCTTGCTCCTAAGTTAAGAAGTGCATGCTCAATCCGGTAATTCCCAATTACACAAGCGATGATTGGGCTACTGGGATCTTCGTATTTTTGTGGTACATCTTGTTTTAGGATGACACTCACTTTTTTTGTCAAAAATATTTTCTTTTGGATGTTTTGTCATCTTTTGGTCGTACATAAATCTTTCAGAAATTTAGCATATGAAGGTATTTGCTTAACGACATCCAGAAGAGGAATGTTGACTTTCACTTGTTTAAGTACCTCTAAAATGTCCTGAGAGTTAGAGAGAGGCTTTGGTGCCATCAATCGTTGGGGTAATGGAGCAACTGGTTTGCTTTGAAGTTTTAGTTCTAACTCATGTAGAGTGTTGCTAGGTCTATCAGTTTCATCTACTTCTGGGTCCTTAGACTTTTCAACCCTTACAGGAATAGATTTGTCAATTGTTTTCCCACTCCTAAGAGTAGTGATAGACTGGTCTTGCTCCATTTGATTTGAAGAGCTTGAGCCACTAATCTCATATTGTGGTTTTGGATTTGGGAGAGGTTGGGCTAGAAGTACCCATTTCTCCCCAATTGTCAAGTGTGACTCGATTTTTTGAATAGACGACGCAAGCATTCCCAATGTTGATCTGATATCCTTAAATGCTTGTACCGTATTCTGATTAAGTAGCTCTTGGTCTTAGATATGTTTTAGAACTGGATCCTCTCGAGGTTTCCTTTGATCCAAAAATTGGTTAAGGATCTCTTGAGGTGTAGCAGATTATCCATTCCTCCAACTGAAATTTGGATGATTTCTCCAGTTGGAGTTGTATGTATTAGAGGAGGTTCCTTTAAAAGGTCTCTGGTAGTTGTTTACGACATTTGACTGCTCATTTAGTATTTCTTGAAAAGCAGGTATTGTTGGACAATTTTCAGTTGTATGAATGTTGCAAGCACAAATACCGCAGACAACTTCCTTATCCTTATCCTTCTTAAGTTCCATAACCTCGAGTTTCCTTGTGAGACTGACCACTTTAGCGTTTATATCATCTTCCTCTTTCAAGAGATATATCTTGCCTTTCTCCTTTGATTCAGTAGGCTTAGACGTGGTGATAGTTTCTGGAGAGATGTCTCATGATTGTGTGGTTTCAGTGAGTTTGTCAAAGTAATCCCAAACCTCATTGACATCTTTGTTCATGAATTCCCCGTTGCACATTGTCTTGACGAATTGGTGCATGGAAGATGTTAGTCCTTCATGGAAGAAATTTTTTATGCGCCATGTTTCAAAACCGTGTTATGGGCATGAACATTCGAGATCTTTGAACAGCTCTGTCACGCCCCAAACTCGGAAACCGGGCTCACAAAATTCCGGATCGCCGAATCCGGCACCAACAGCCTCCGTAATGCCCCATTCTTGGATCCAGGCACTTGTATGTCAGGTTCCGATCCTGGGATTCTACAAGGAGCATTTTCAATATGAATTTTTTTTTGTAATGGAGCATAACCACAAGCATAACGAAGTCACTAAACAACTACACCACATATCCACTATATCAAAAACTTTTAAGTACAATACGAAAAGGAAAATACAATGTAATCAAAAAGCTCTAAAATAGTTTGGTACGCGCTCCTGCCTCAGCGCTGCTGCTATCCAACGACACCTACACCCAACGGTCGTGCATAAGCTTACAAAAGCTTAGAGGGTGGTGTAGGTGTGTGCGAATGACAAACGCCAAGTGTACAATATCAGAGTAATGCAGAAGTATGTGGTAAGTCCATGAATACAACCAGACGTACCAAGGCTATGTGATGCAAGGCATGAATGCTATCGGCCATACCAAGACCATGAGATACAAAACATGAATGCTATCGGCTATACTGATGTAATGCAAGGCCTACGTAGCCGAATGTCATATGCGAGATGCAGAACAAGCATGTCAATACTCATCAAATACACATATCAATACAGTTCCTCTCTGGATATCACCGGGGTCTAATACATCTCACACTGACTGCCTCCTCCCTAGCTGCACAGCCAAGCGAGTGGACTAGACCTCACTATCCGCCTGATCAGTAGTCTGCCAATACCTACCTGGCTCGTCGATAGCGGACTCAGTTACGAGCTTGTCAAACATAGCCTAGCTTATAACCCCCTCACTCGGGCGGATAAGGCCACACCCCCTTCCAATCGACCACAACACAGTGGGAGACGTGGCCTACTGGTATTCGGCACTCGGGCGCTCGTGTATCCACTCAGTCTAGACGTTGGAGCATCTCCTGGTACCAAAAAGGTTCTGGGACTCTCACCCAAAGACATCCTAAGTGCCCACAGTGCTAGAACAAGGTATTTTCGGTATCCAATATAACCGTCCACAATGTGCCTGTGGAGGCCACGGCTCTGATGTCGCTAGGGCGTGCAGTGATCAAGTCACACAGATGCGAGATGCATGAATCACACCGTCAAATAATGCAGCAATCCATGTGCATACAGCGAGATAATGTGGGGTACTCTGTCTCACAAGGAGTCCTGTAAATGGTCTGCCCAATGGTGTATGTTATGATCAGTTACTACTCATATCAAGCATACATATGATGCGTATGGGCATGAGTCATGTGATTATGCTAAGCATGCTATAAAGTAACGAACTACTCTTACGATGCAGATGGACCTAGATAGCCTACACACAACTAGTATGGGCTTACCAGTGGGCCCTAAGGAGAGATACAACGCTGACATTTAACTAACATTGTACTTACAATGTGGGTGTCAAACCATCATTGCTCCTAAAGCACGGCCCGCCATAAAACATCATTACACAATCCATGGAGGAATCACACATTGCAATGGACCTTAGGTACCTCTCATTGCGCCTTAAATATATCAAATGGGCCATATCACATGGGCCTTTTGGTTATCAAGCAAGTGGGCCGCATTAATGGGCCCGATGTACATTGCAATGGCTATAACCTGTGGGCCTTAGATTACATCACAATAAGCCTTAACCCTCGGCCTTAGAATACATTAAAATGGGCCTAATCCCATGGGCTTTATATATGTCAAATGGGCCTGATCCCATGGACCTTACATGTACACCAAAATGGGCCTCAATGAATGACCACAAATAAATCAACATGGCCCCTATACACATACCAAGGTGGGTCGATTTGAACCATAGATCTGACTATATTTTTTTTTTTAGCTCATGCACTAAAATGATCTTTCAAAATGGTTGGAGGGATGGGATGCAGCACGTGCATCATGGTGGGTCCCACTGTCGTTGGATAGTGTGAATAAAATACATGCATCACCGTGGGCTCCACCGTTTGCTGGACGGTGGCATTACAACACATACATCGCTGTGGACTCCACCGTCCGCCTGGACGGTGGGAGCACAACACATACATCATTGTGGGCTCCCACGTGGGGCCCACCATAACATTTATTTTACATCCAAACTATTGATAGGTCACAAAGACCTGGGTGAATAGGAAAAATAAATATCAGATTGATTCAAAACTTCCGTGGGCCCAAAAAGAGTTTCAATGGTAGAGTTCAATCACCGTTGTTTCGTGTGGTGTGGGCCACCTAAGATCTGGATCAAGCTGATTTTTGGAGGGGACCCACCTCAGGGGGTGGTCCACCTCATGGACGGTGTGGATACAAAATATACATCATGGTGGGGCCTGTGGCTGGAGCCGTGGGTTGCTATCCGCCCACTCGCTGTGGGCAGTAGGTGCTGCCTGCAGCAGCAGCCCTGCTGCTTACTCTTCTTCCTTTTCCTTTTTTTTTTGAAATGCGGTTTTTTCGTGGTTTTTTAGGTGTGGGGCCCGCGTCTGATGAATCCACTCCAGCCTTTGGATTCCACAGCCCATAATAGATCTATCAAGACCAATATTGGACCTCTTTCAGCGTGTAAAAAAAATCTGGATAGATTTCAATGGTAATAATACTGTTTTTAACACTATGGCCCACTAGGTACTCCGATCAACCTCAATTTTCAACTCAACGCCTAAAATGAGGTCATAAATGGAATAGATGGCGTGGATTGAATACATACGTCAAGGTGGGTCCTATATGAGTGGCCCTTCTCCAATGCTTGGAGAGTCAAGCTCATATTTGTGTTTTCTTTCCAGCAACGTCCAGACGCTGGACGTTTTTGGGCTTAACAACCATATTTAAGGTGGGCCCTGTTTAAGTGGGCCACCACATGATGGATGGTGTGAGTACAACACATATAAGATGGACCCCACTCATGGACGGCTTGGATAAAATACTTATTTCACGGTGGGGTCCATTCAAGTGGGCCACACAACCTCATCATCATCACAAAAAAATATATATAAAGAGAGAGAAAGAGAGAGAGAGAGAAAGAGAGTGGGACACGCGTGATGGAGGGACCCCGGCACTATGGGCCCTCCCTTCCATGACCTACAACATAAATCAAGTGCGTCCCATAACATGTGGGCCCAAAAAAAATTGAAATCTAACGATGGAGATCCTTTCTCCACAAAAATAAACGATCTAGAAGACCCATATACAAGCTAAGAAGGTAAACATCATGATGGGGTCCATGGAGAATGGCCCCATCATGAAATGATATTGATGATCAAGATGGGCCATCGGCCACATCCTAGGGTCCAAAGTGAGATCCAAACCATTGATCGATAGGCCTCACTTGGCCCATCATAAAAACATGAAATTTAGGCTATGGAAGCACCCACCACTTGATCTTCTTGGTCCGTTGGGAAGCCACTCTCCTTATGCTTCACTTTGATAGTGGTGATGAGAAATGGATGGTTAGGATGAGAGATCTTGGGATGGAAAGGTGGGCCTCACACATGCACTTTTCTCTCCATAGGAAGAGCTTGGACGTGAGTGCTCTTGCTTGGAATTGGGAATGTTGAGAAATGAAAGGGAGAGAGAGAGTTGTAAGGAGAGATGTGAGTGATTGGTGATGGAGTGATGGATGTGGTACTTGACATGTAAGGTGGTGTAAGAGAGAGGGGGAGAAAGAGTTGACTTTGATGGTTGCTTGGGGATGGGGTGAAAGGTGATGTGTACTTGACATAAAGTGATTGATTGATTTGACATGTTGTAGAGATTCTCTGGGATCGTAAAAGCGCGGCGTTTCTTCGAAATAAACGTCGGCCCACATCTTCTGACCTGGGTATCGGATCGGTGCGTGAGTCACGGTGACGGTGTGGTCGCAATGATACAAGCCTCGGCTTAAGCCGACTCAATTCTACAGGATACGACTTAGGGTCGATCGCAAACATTGATTAACATCGCAGGTTGCCAGAATTCGACCGGAAGGATCGCAGAAGTCGACGGAATAGTACGGACTAGGATACGGGTCTTACAGCTCTCCC
Organism: Magnolia officinalis; assembly: GCA_021015155.1. Taxonomy (NCBI): domain Eukaryota; kingdom Viridiplantae; phylum Streptophyta; class Magnoliopsida; order Magnoliales; family Magnoliaceae; genus Magnolia; species Magnolia officinalis. Next base: position 20,702,400 of record JAJHSJ010000015.1, read on the forward strand.
CTCCTAATAAAAAATTCGTCCTCGAAATTTACACTACCATCACAACTCAACATAACCCATAAGGGAATAGGAAACATATCAGCATATATAATCACAACACAATACAACATACAATCAAACATCAAAAGGATGGGGTTAGCGCTCGCGAATCTCCTCCTCATGCTCCCAAGATGCCTCATCCACACTATGATGGCCCCACTGCACCTTCACCAAGGGAATGACCTTGGTCCGCAGGATATGAACTGGCTGCTCAATGTAAGAAGCATCCTCACGAACCTCCAATGGCTGCCAATCAATAACATGCACGATGTCTGACCCATACTTCCTCAACATAGAGACATGGAAGACATGGTGGACACCAGACAACTGAGGTGGCAAGGCTAGCCGATAAGCCACGGCGCCAATGCGCCCAGTGATCTCAAAAGGTTCTATAAATCTCGGGGCAAGCTTTCCCTTCACTCCAAAACGAACCACACCCTTAATGGGTGAGACCTTGAAATGCACATGGTCCCCAAAGGCAAACTCCAAGGGATGACGCCGATGGTCAGCGAAACTTTTCTGCCGGCTCTGAGCTGTGCGCATCCTCTGCCTGATAATATCGATATCCTCTGACGTCTGCAGCACAAGCTCGGGACCCAGGAGACGGCGCTCTCCAACCTCGGTCCAATAACTCGGAGATCTGCACGGTCTGCCATATAATGCCTCAAAAGGAGTCATACCAATGGTCGCCTGATAGTTGTTGTTGTACGCAAACTCAGCCAATCGCAGGTGCTCGTCCCAACTACCCGAGAAGTCAATTGCTTAGGCCCGAAGCATATCCTTAAGGATCTGGTTGACCCATTTAGTCTGCCCATCGGTCTGCGGATGATACGCGGTGCTGAGCTGTAAATCAGTGTCCATCACTCTCTGGAAGTTCCTTCAAAACTGAGATGTGAACCTCGAGTCTCGGTCAGAAACAATCGAGACAGGGACACCGTGCAGTCTCATGATCTCATCAATAAACATCTTGGCGAGCCGGTCCGTATGCCAAGTCTCATAAATCGCAAGAAAATGTGCCGACTTCGTCAGACAATCTACAACAACCCAGATGGCGTCATGACTGTGCTGAGTCATCGGCAAACCCATGACAAAATCAGTAGATATGTGCTCTCACTTCCACATCGGGATGCTCAACGGCTACAATAGACCAGGTGGTCTCTAGTGATCGGCCTTGACACGCTGGCATGTGTCACACTCGGCTACAAAACTTGTTATCTGACGCTTCATCCCTGACCAAAAATACTGACGCCTCATATCGCGATACATCTTCGTCGAGCCAGGGTGGATAGAGAAATGCGATCGATGTGCCTCGATCATAAGATCTTGGCATAACTCAGGAATATCCGGGACACATAATCGGCCTCTGAAGCGAAGTCCACCATCAAAACCAATCTGTCAATCTGTTTGACTCTCGGATGCTGCCTCTGCTCAGTAATCCTGTAACGACTCGTCTGTCTGCTAAGCCTCGATCACCCTTGCTACAAGAGAGGGTTGAATTGACAGGCTCGATGGCTGAACAATAGAAGACTGCAGACCAAACTTGAAGTCATACTCTGCTATATCCTCGAGCATTCTCCACTCCCAAATCATCAAGTGCGCCACCAGGCCTCGTGGCTGACGGCTGAGGGCATCCGCCACTACGTTCGCCTTACCCGGGTGGTACTAGAGATCAAAATCATAGTCCTTTAGGAGCTCCATCCAACGCCTCTGCCTCATGTTCAGCTCAGACTGAGAGAACAGATACTTCAAGCTCTTGTGGTTGGAGAAGAGGTCGAACCTCACCCTATAAAGATAGTGTCTCCACACCTTCAGTGCGAAAACCACTGCCGCCAGCTCCAAATCATGTGTGGGGTAGTTCAGCTCATGGACCTTGAGCTGACGAGACGCATAAGCCACCGGCTTCCCATGCTGCATCAGGACAGCACCCAAACCAACTCGTGAAGCATCGGTAAATACAACAAATCCATCACTCCCAGAGGGAAGAGTGAGGACAGGAGCGGACGTGAGGCGGTCCTTCAGCTTCATAAATTTATGCTCACAAGTGTCACTCCATACAAATTTGGCACCCTTTTGGGTCAACCTGGTCAACGTGGCTGCAATACGAGAGAATCCCTCGATGAAACATCAATAGTAACCCGCCAAACCAAGCAAACTGCGGATCTCGGATGCGTTCGTGGGCTGGCCCCACTGACACACGGCATCAATCTTCGAGGGGTCCACTGCGACACCCTGCCTCGTCACCACATGACCGAGGAACTTCACCTCCTCCTGCCATAACTCGCACTTCTCCAGCTTCGCGTAAAGCTGGTGTGCACTGAGGGTCTGTAATGTGATCTCTAGATGTCGCTCATGCTCCTCATGAGTCCTCGAATATATCAGAATGTCGTCGATGAACACCACACCAAATTGGTCAAGATACGGACGAAAGACCTCGTTCATCAACTGCATGGATACTGCAAGCGTGTTGGTCAGTCTGAAGGACATGACCTGCAACTCAAAATGACCGTAGCGCGTCCAACTGCTTTTGCAGTTCCCATAACTCCAACGGTGCCATACGATACTGGGCCTTCAAAATAGGCATGGTACTAGGCACAAGATCAATCTGGAACTTAGTGTGCCGACGAGGTGGTAACCCCGCTCCTGAAATACATCGGGAAACCATAAATGACCGGCAGCTGGTCGATACTCAAAGCAGCTGGCTCCTAAATGGCACACGATAACAGGCAAGAAAGCTGCTCTCCTCTGGGCTTTGCAACAAACTGGAACTCTGGCACGCCGGGTATACAGAACGTGACTGTTCTCGCGAAGCAGTCCAATATGGCGTAGTACTCGGCAAGCCAATCCATACCCAAGATGACATCAAACTCGGACATCGGCAATACAAATAAGTCGGCAGGCAAGAAGATATCCCCAACAAGAATGGGACAAGATGCGCAAAATCGGCCCAACACTGCAGTCTTCCCTAAGGGCGTCGATATTGATAAACCCTCACGGGCAGACTCCATCGGCAAACCGGTCGATCGGCAGAAATCATCGGCCACAAAAGAATGCGATTCACCAGAATCAAACAACACACATGCAATACATGCAGAAACAATGAGAGTACTCTCGACGACCCCTCCTGATGACTGTGGGTCCTGTTGTGCAGCATAGAACCTGCCCTGGGCCTGCTGGGGAGGTGCAGGTCCCCTCTGAGGTCTCTTCTGCTGCTGTGACCGCTGTGGGGGCCTAACCTGCTGTCTCCGCTGTTGTGGGGGAGGTATAGGAGGCTAGTATTGCGGTCGCTGCTGCTACTGTGGTGGCTATCGCGGAGGCTGATGCGGTGTCCTTGGCTGCTGCCGCTGCAGATGGGGACACTTGTGTAAGCGATGTCCTGTCCTATCGCACCTAAAGCAAGTACCTGTAAATGGTCCCGAAGGTGGTGCTGGGGGTACTGCTGATGCTCGGAATGCTGGGCGAATCGTATGTCGCTGTTGTGAACGATGCTGTTGGTGGGAACTACCAGAGGGTGCCTTCCTCTTCTGATCTTCCCTCTGATCACGGGCTCTCTGCATGCCAGCCCAATTTGTCTCATATATCAGGGCTCTCTCCACTATCTGCTCAAATGTCGGAAGCATGTGTCTAATCACACGACTTCGGAGGGCAGGACGTAAGCCGTTCTCAAAATGGCGGGCCTTCCGCCCCTCATCATCAACAAGATACATTGTGAATCTCGATAATGTGACAAAATGAGCCTCATACTGGGATACCGTCATGTCCCCCTGGACCAGAGTCTCAAACTCCAATGAGCGCTGCTGTCGCACATGCTCGGGAAAGAACTTCCTGTCAAACTAGTCTACAAAGTCCTCCCAGGTCCATACGAAATTGGCCGCTACCGATCGGGCTACAGATGCCCACCAATGCTAAGCCTCAGCCTGAAGAAGAAACACAGCTAAGGTAACTCGCTGCTGGGTCGTACATCTTATGGTGTCGAATATCTTCTCCACCTCGAAGCACCATATCTCTGCAGCAGTAGGGTTTGGCTCACCCCGAAAACGCGGAGGATCGTGCTGTCGGAAGTCCTTGAGAAGGGCGCTCGCACGCTCCTACTCAGCCTCAGCTGGTGTAACGGTGGGACGCCTGCTCTGCCCCTGAAGAATAGCGGTCATCGCCTGAAGCATCTTCTGCACCTGGGTGGCACTCATAAGTACGGTCGGATCTGCACCGGTCTCATATAAAGGAGTGGCATCCTCAGGCTGAAAAGCAGGAATATCTAGTGGTGGAGCAGGAGTCGCATGTGGAAGAGTGGGAGCTGCGGGTGGTGGAGCGGGAGTCTTTCTGTTCGATCTCCTAACCATTACGTCCTACAGGAAGAAGCAAAGGTCTAAATTGCTAAGTAATTCAGACTCAGAACCCATTTATTCTAAGTTCATAACAGATATGTGATGTGATCTCATGTATTCCCAAGTTATGCTGTGATACCAACTTCTGTCACGCCCTAAACACGGAAACTGGGCTCACAAAATTCCCGATCGCCGAATCCGGTACCGACAGCCTCCGTAGTACCCCATTCTCGGATCCCGGCACTTGTATGTCAGGTTCCGATCTTGGGATTCTACAAGGAGGATTTTCAGTATGATTTTTTTTTGTAATGGATCATAACCACAAGCATAACCAAGTCACAAAACAACGGCACCACATATCCACTATATCAAAATCTTTTAAGTACAATGTGAAAAGGCAAATACAATGTAATCAAAAAGCTCCAAAATAGTCTGGTACGCGCTCCTACCTCAGCGCTGCTGCTGTCCAACGACACCTACACGCAACGGTCGTGCATAAGCTTACAAAAGCTTAGAGGGTGGTGTAGGTGTGTGCGAATGGTAAACGCCAAGTGTTCAATATCAGAGTAATGCGGAAGTATGCGGTAAGTCCATGAATACAACCAAACGTACCAAGGCTATGTGATGCAAGGCATGAATACTATCGGCCATACCAAGACCATGCGATGCAAAACATGAATGCTATCGGCCATACCGATGCAATGCAAGGCCTACGTAGCCGAATGTCATATGCGAGATGCAAACAAGCATGCCAGTACTCATCAAATACACATATCAATACAGTTCCTCTCTGGATATCACCGGGGTCTAATACATCTCATGCTGACTGCCTCCTCCCTAGCTGCATAGCCAAGCGAGTGGAATAGACCTCACTATCCGCCTGATCAGTATCTGCCAATACCTACCCGACTCGTCGATAGCGGACTCATTTACGAGTTGGTCAAACTCAGCCTAGCTTATAATCCCCTCACTCGGGTGGATAAGGCCACACCCCCTTCCAACCGACCACGACACAGTGGGAGACGCGGCCTACTGGTATTCGACACTCGAGCGCTAGTGTATCCACTCGGTCTAGACGTTGGAGCATCTCCTGGTACCAAAAAGGTTTTTGGGACACTCACCCAAGGACATCCTAAGTGCTCACAGTGCTAGAACAAGGTATTTTCGATATCCAATATGACCGTTCGCAATGTGCCTATGGAGGCCATGGCCCTGATGTCGCTAGGGCGTGCAGTGATCAAGTCACACAGATGCAAGATGCATGAATCACACCGTCAAATCATGTAGCAATCCATGCGCGTACAGCGCGATAATGTGGGGTACTCTGTCTCACAAGGAGTCCTGTAAATGATCTGCCCAATGGCGTATGCTATGATCAGTCACTACTCATATCAAGCATACATATGATGCGTATGGGCATGAGTCATGCGATTATACTAAGGATGTTATAAAGTAACGAACTACTCTTACGATGCAGATGGACCTAGATAGCCTACACACAACTAGCATGGGCTTACCAGTGGGCCTTAAGGAGAGATATAACGCGGACATTTAACCAACATTATACTTATAATGTGGGCGTCAAGCCATTATTGCTCCTAAGGCATAACCCGTCATAAAACATCATTACACAATCCATGGTGGAATCACACATTGCAATGGACCTTAGGTACCTCTCATTGGGCCTTAAATATATCAAATAGGCCATATCACATGGGCCTTTTGGTTATCAAGCAAGTGGGCCGCATTAATGGGCCTGATGTACATTGTAATGGCTATAACCTGTGGGCCTTAGATTACATCACAATGGGCCTTAACCCTCGGCCTTGGAATACATCAAAATAGGCCTAATCCCATGGGCTTTATATATGTCAAATGGGCCTGATCCCATGGGCCTTACATGTACACGAAAATGGGCCTCAATGAATGACCACAAATAAATCAACATGGCCCCTATACACATACCAAGGTGGGTCCATTTGAACCATAGATCTGACTATATTTTCTTTTTAGCTCATGCACTAAAATGATCTTTCAAAATGGTTGGAGGGATGGGATGTAGCACGTGCATCATGGTGGGTCCCACTCTCGTTGGATAGTGTGAATAAAACACATGCATCACCGTGGGCTCCACCATCCGCTGGACGGTGGCATTACAACACATACATCGCTGTGGACTCCATCGTTCGCCTGGACGATGGGAGCACAACACATACATCACTGTGGGCTCCCACGTGGGGCCCACCATAACATTTATTTTACATCCAAATTGTTGATAGGGTCATACAGACCTGGGTGAATAGGAAAAACAAATATTAGATTGATTCAAAACTTCCGTGGGCCCAAAAAGAGTTTCAATGGTAGAGTTCAATCACCGCTGTTTCGTGTGGTGTGGGCCACCTGAGATCTGGATCAAGCTGATTTTCAGAGGGGACCCACCTCAGGGGGTGGTCCACCTCATGGACGGTGTGGATAAAAAATATACATCATGGTGGGGCCCACGGCTAGAGCCTTGGGTAGCTGACCGCCCACCCGCCGTAGGCAGTAGGCGCTGCCTGCAGTAGTAGCCTTGCTGCTTACTCTTCTTCTTTTTCCTTTTTCTTTTGAAATGCAGTTTTTCCGCAGTTTTTTAGGTGTGGGGCACGCGTCTGATGAATCCACTCCAACCATTGGATTCCACAGCCCATAACCGATCTATCAAGACCGATATCGGGCCTCTTTCAGCTTGTAAACAATTTGGATAGATTTCAATGGTAATAATACTGTTTTCAACACTATGGCCCACTAGGTACTCCGATCAACCTCATTTTTCGGCTCAATGCCTAAAATGAGTTGGTAAATGGAATAGATGGCGTGGATTGAATACATACGTCAAGGTGGGTCCTATATGAGTGGCCCTTCTCCAATGCTTGGAGAGTCAAGCTCATATTTGTGTTTTCTTTCCAGCAACGTCCAAACGCTGGACGTTTTTGGGCTTAACAACCATATTTAAGGTGGGCCCTGTTTAGGTGGGCCACCACTTGATGGATGGTGTGAGTACAATACATATAAGATGGGCCTCACTCATGGACGACTTGGATAAAATACTTATTTCATGGTGGGGTCCATTCAAGTGGCCCACATAACCTCATCATCATCACAAAAAAAATATAAAGAGAGAGAGAGAGAGAGTGGGACACACGTGATGGAGGGACCCCGCTACTATGGGCCCTCCCTTCCATGATCTACAACATAAATCAAGTGGATCCCATAACATGTGGGCCCAAAAAAAAAATTGAAATCTAACGGTGGAGATCCTTTCTCCATGAAAATAAACGGTCTAGATGACCCATATACAAGCTAAGAAGGTAAACATCATGATGGGGTCCATGGAGAATAACCCCATCATGGAATGATATTGATGATCAAGATAGGCCATCGGCCACATCCTAGGGTCCAAAGTGAGATCCAAACCATTGATCGGTAGGCCTCACTTGGCCCATCATAAAAACATGAAATTTAGGCTATGGAAGCACCCACCACTTGATCTTCTTGGTCCGTTGAGAAGCCACTCTCCCTATGCTTCACTTTGATGGTGGAGATGAGAAATGGATGGTTAGGATGAGAGATCTTGGGATGGAAAGGTGGGCCTCACACATGCACTTTTCTCTCCATGGGAAGAGCTTGGACGTGGGTGCTCTTGCTTGGAATTGGGAATGTTGAAAAATGAGAGGGAGAGAGAGAGTTGTAAGGAGAGATGTGAGTGATAGGTGATGGAGTGATGGATGTGGTACTTGACAAGTAAGGTGGTGTAAGAGAGAGGGTGAGAAAGAGTTGACTTTGATGGTTGCTTGAGGATGGGGTGAAAGGTGATGTGTACTTGATATAAAGTGATTGATTGATTGATTTGACATGTTGTAGAGATTCTCTCAGGATCGTAAAAGCACGGCGTTTCTTCGAAATAAACGTCGGCCCACATCTTCTAACCTGGGTATCGGATCGGTGCGCCAGTCGCAACGTCGGAACAGCGGCGACGGTGCGGTCGCAATGATATAAGCCTCGGCTTAAGCCGACTCAATTCTACAGGATACGACTTAGGGTCGATTGCAAACGTTGATTAACGTCGGAGGTTGCCGAAATTCGACGGGAAGGATCGTGGAGTCGATGGAACAGTATAGACTAGGATACGGGTCTTACACGCTCCCACTATTTGAAGAATGTTTCATCTTCCTTTTGCGCGAATTTCATGATCGATTTTCTGATGGTGTTCGTTTTATGATATGAGAATAATTTCTTTATGAACTCCTGTGTCATGTCATTTCATCTGTCAATAGATCGTGGACATAGTGAATATAGCCACATTTTTGCTTTTTCTTTCAAGCAGAAAGGAAAGAGCTTCAACCTGATTGTGTCCTCAGACACATTAGGAAAATATAAAGTGGCAATTATCTCGTCGAATTCTTTCAGGTGTAGATATGGAATTTTAGATTAAAGTCCAAGGAACTTTGGAAGGAGTTGGATCACTCCTGGCTTGATGTCTATATTTCATGTAGTTTTTGGAAAGATCATACAGGAAGGTGTGCTCACCCCCACCAGTTTTAAATAGTCTCGTAAAGTATGAGGCAAGGGTTTTTGGTGCACCTCATTCTCATCCTGGGCTTACGCAACCGGAGGTTGCTATTGAATTGCCAGTTGATTCGCAGGTTGATTGGCAGCCATCACTTCAATTGACTCTGAGGATCTCAAGTGGTGTCTAATCCTGTGATGGATTAGATAAGCCCTCAACTAATCCTCTTTCACTCAAGAGACGTAGAGTGTTATCACGGACCCACTTGGACATGAAACATTCTCAGCCTTCAAGTTCAGAATTTAACCCTAAACATAAGAATTGAAAACTATATCAATAAGAAGTAGAAAAGAGAGAGTTAGAATGAAGTTACCAGATAGGAGAAGCTCGGTCATGATCCTACAAACAGAAAACAAAATTAGTTTCTAGAAATAAAGCAAAAAAATTCCTAACCAAGAAATAAAACAAAAAGTCAGTCCTAATATTAACCTAATTCCAAAACTAATTAAATTAGAAAACGTAACCGTTAGTCCCCGGCAACAGCACCAAAAACTTGTTCACAACCCCAAGTGTAAGGTCGCGATGTAGTAATAATCTCGATAAGACCGAGGTCAAAACGACAGGGACTGAACTTGTACGTTTCTGACATTAACTAGAACTAAAACTAGAAGATGTGAATCTAATTCTGAAGTAATTGAGAGAGTAATTGTGATTAAAGTAATTAAAACTTGTAAATTTAAATGTGGGAACTAGGGTCCCAAGGATCCACTTGTAGCTCTTGGGATGCTACCTTACTTTGATTCAAAAAGCACAACTGGAATTGGAGTCTTATACTATCCAATTGGAAAATTAAGCAATTAAATCAAATCTGAACTTTCATTAACCTAATTCTCAATGGAGGAGAATTGTGAAGGTTGGAAGGGATTCCATCACCAAACCGTGCCCAGGAGACGATGACAAACAACAGGATTTACCAATCCCACAATCTCAAAATAGGAAGAAGAAGATACTCAAAGCTATTACAGATCTATTGTAATTTGAGTCACAACAAACTATTAAAAACTAAAAGTATTCCTTAAAAATGAAATTAGAATCCATGAAGTTCAACATAAACATGAATCAAAGTATTAAAAAAAAAAAAAAAAAAAAAAAAAAAAAAAAAAAAAAACATCTCAATCACACTACAAGCTTCATCTCTTAGCCCTAGGTAAGAGGTTTAACCAACTATAGACATGATTGAACCAAAGTCTTTTAAATAAAACATGAAAATAACTAAAGAAAAAAGAAGAAAAACTCTTGGCGATGACTTCTCCACCCTTTTTCTCCACTCCTCAAACCCTACAAGATGCCTCGGAACATCTTAGGGACTCCTATTTATGGTTGTGTCACACCCTCTTGCGAACCGACCTTGAAAATTCACAAATTGACCTTGGAATCGCCTCAAATTTACGCAGTCCGAGCAAAATCTGCGTAACCCATGACTAGTCGAGGACAACCTTCGACTGGTCGAGGATGACAGGAATTTATAAGATAATGTTGCTAGAGTTTGAACCGAAGTTTCTTCGACTAGTCGAGGTGGAGCTTATACTGGTCGAAGCAAAGCTTAGGCTAGTCGAGAATCAATTAGTTTCCTTGGATCTTTGGCATGTGAATTCTTCAATCTTTGTCTCCTAAGATTCATCCTTTGCTTTGGTGATTTTTGAGCATTAAATTCATACTTCTAACATTCTTTTCAATCCAAGCTCTCAGATTAACCTTGCAACACAAACATATATAAAATATACCATTAAGTAGTATCATATTTATAAAACCAAGATATAAATAGAAAAAAATATGCAGTATTTGACACTCAACAACCAGCCATCAGAAAAACCGGGGTGTTACAATAAGGTGAGTTACACCATGTAATCATGCCCAAAACCTCTCAAATGAATTGAGGCAGCGCTCCAGAATTTTGGAATGGCCTAATTTCGTAGGTGTCCATTCATCTTGGTTGGATGCATCTTTTTAATTGATTAAATGGAATATATACAATTCAGTGGGCCCCACTTACATTGTAGAAAATTTTAATGGTAGCATTCCCATTTCGACTGTTCCCTGTAGCGTGGCCTATCCGAGTTTTGGATCAGCCTGATTTTCCGGTGCCAGGAAAAAAAGGGGGGCCGAAAATGATTGGATTGGTTGGATATCATTGACACATCATGGTGGGTCCCACGGGGTTTATTTGGACCTTAAGCCTAAGGTAGAAACGTTTGGCTTGGATCCAGACCCTTTTGATCAGTATGTTTAGGCTTTGTTGACGTCCATGTTTTCATACTTTGTGGGACTATGGTTCGTAGTCCAAACAGCTGATGATTCTTAAAATATATCCTTGATTGGAATTTCTTAACCCCCTCTTATTATTATTATTATTATTATTATTTTATTTTATTTTATTTTATTTTTATCATTGTCCCACGAATAATTGTTCAAGGAGAACATTAGACAATGGTCCAGTTCAACAACAAATAGTCTAATAATCAAAGGGTTAAATTTTTTTTCATCTGGGAGACATTTAGGTGATCCCCATGTCAAAAAATTTCCCCTTCCCTTATCAAGGTGGCGCCTATGAGATTAATGGTATGGATCACCGAACAGTGGTGCAGAAATGTAGAGGATCTTGTCAGCTAATAAAACATACGTTTGCCATGAGCAGGAACCAATAATACCTCCATAAAAGTGTTACGCTTGATTCAAGGTGGACAGCCAAAAGAAAAGAGAAAATAACGTTACTACAACAACTATATTATCAGAATAATCTGCTGGAAAGGTAAACATTAAACAACATTGATGATGGGAAATGGTACTGTGAGGTAGACCTGATATGAGCTTCCCATGAGGATGATTTGTGTGGGCCCCACCATGATGTGTATAAGAAATCCACACCGTGCATTTGGTGGGCCCCCTTTAGGTTATGGGATATTCTAAAGCTCAGCCGTATCCAGAGCTCAAGTGGGCCACACTGTCTGAAGGAGTGTTAAATCATACATAAAACATCGAAAAGCATTGTTTGGAGGTCGCCTGATATTTGGATTTGGCTGAAACTATCCCTCATCCAGGTGGGACACATACAATGGATGGTCTAGATTTCTAAAACACATCTCAATGGGCCTTAGAAATGGACACACACAACGAATGATTTGGATTTCTAAACCACTTCTCAGTGGGCCTTATAAACCATCATGAAGATTTCATTGGGCAGTTAACCACTCAACTTTTGCATGTCTATCGTGTGGCCCACCTAAGTCATGGATTGGCTTAATTTTTAGGCCCTGGCCTCCCATAGGGAAGCAGATTGGCTGATGTGCCACAGCCACGGAGCCGGCTTATGTGTTGTCGTCACTAAGTTTTGTGGGACCCATCAGAAGGTATGTGTTAACGTCACTAAGTTTTGTGGGACCCATCAGAAGGTATGTGTTGACGTCACTAAGTTTTGTGGGTACCATCAAAAAGTGGATCCCAAGATTACACCCAGATCCATAGCTCAACTGGCAGACTTGAGTGGAAATGCCTCGTATACTAACAAAGATAACCCCAAAAAATAAAAAAATAAAAATTTTTTAAAAATCCAAACAGTCCATTGAGTGGTCATGAGACTTAAGCTAAAAAATAAGATAGATCTAAAAATCAAGCAGACCACACTACAAAAAGCAACGTGGGATTGAACGTCTACCATTGAAACCTTTTGGGGTTGTTATCAACATTATATTTGTTTTCCTCTTCATCAAGGTCTGTGTGACCTTAATTACCAACAACTTGGATGAAAAACAAACATTATGTTGAGCCCTACGAATATTTCAACAGTGACAATAATTGTTCCCACTGCTATTGGTGGTGTGGTCTGCTTGAACTTTAGATATGACTCATTTTTGGGCTCATGCTCTAAAATTGATCTCCCCAAATAGATGAATATGATAAATACACCATTGTGGGGCCACGTAATTTTCTTCTCCTTTGAACTGACTGTCAGCACACGTACCACACCAGCCAAGTTGGTGGAAGGATGCATTTGATTGATGGGCTGATAAAGCACCACCTCATGGGATTCTTCCTCGACCCTACTACCTTCTCCTTTATTTTACTAAAAGTCGTACGATGTGAGCTGCCTGGGTCCAAGATGATCTTTGGGCATAATAAAAATGGGAGAGGAGATCAGGCCGATTCTGCAATGGGATGATTGCTTTTTCTTTCTTCTTTTTTTATTTTTTGTCGGATTTAAATTCGTTCCTTGAGTATTTTGTCTTCGGTACTTGTCTCTTTAATCAACCAGTGCCCATGAAAGGTCACTTCTACGCAGGGCTTTTAGGAAAAGAATCATCCAAAGTCCAGGCGATCGATGTGATGGTTCACCATTTTAAAAAGATAAAAACTTTGATACTCAGTTAGAGTGTGATGGATGATATGCATGCTATTATAAATCACGTAGAAATTAGACGTGTGGCATACAAGTAGTCAAATGGAATAGTTAAGATTATGGTAATTAGTGCAGATGTATTGTGTATGAAAGCCTAAACTTATTTGATTACCTGACTATTAGATTGGGCGACATTTATGGAATGGTTAAAAATGAAAAATATCTAACTGTCCTATTTTTACAAATAACCGTCCCTGAATCAGAGGTTAGGATTGTTCAACCAATCTGATCTTGAAATTGTCACTTGCTGACAGTGAGCTGCACAATCTAGTCAGTTTTATTTCAGTTCATACCTACCACGTGTGTAATTTCTGAGTTGCTGAGTATCAAGGGACATACTTATCATAAAAATCCTCATTTAAAAATGATGATAGCACGTACGAAAGTTTTAAGCTTTTGACACTTCCAAACGGCTGACCGTAATTTGAGCAGATGACAGTAACTGCTGACATGGCCGTTGAAATTTTGACAACTGACGGGCACCAATTGGATGGTTGAGATTGCTTAGTCAGTGTGATTTTTGGGCTAACTTGATTGGACTGAGAGTGACTTACTTAGCTGACTTGATGGCTCAATCAATTCGGCACAACTCGATGTGACTTGAATGGGTTGAGTTCCAAATGTCAACTTAGAGAGGCAATGAACTTGGGTCCTTACTCATGCCTCGGTAATAGCCTCACACGAGTTTTAACATGCGGTCATGGGTTCAAGCATTTGTTGTTATGAAATCCTACCGTTGTGTGAGTGCATGGGTTTATGTAAGGCGTAAGTGTGTAAGAAGAAAAAAATAAAAATAAAAATAAAAAAAATAACAAAAAAAAAGGCAAAATATTGTTACTTTGGATTGTAGTCATTGTTAAAAAATTAGGAGCTTGACTAAGTAAACTAATGAGTCTAGACTTCGAGCAATCAACCTGGTGACTCGGCTGAGTTTCACATGGTTAACCAGGCTTGTTATACTTTTATTTAAAATTAAAATGACGGAAATACAAATAACCAATCATATGATTGAGATTTTTTAAGTTATTGATTCAATCATTGAGGGTGAGACTGATGGCAGTGACCTCACATGACGAAAAATGGGTGTGCAACTTTCGAAAAAGAATACCACCTGAATTTGAAGTTCAGTTGCAAAGAAAAACCCTAGTTCTTGTATTGCATGGCCAACAAATAAATGGTTTGAAAGAAAATGTAACCATTCTACCCATAGAATAGAATGCTTATTATTTTATAGAAAAGGGTCTTCTATTCTGGAGTACTTTTGGTGCATGGATTATCCTGGGTGAGCCCCATTAAACAAACGATTCCTATTTCAGATTACCTAGTAATTGGCATCACTTTTATCAACTGAATGCACGTGTAACGTACAAATCCTTAACTTCTGCATTGAGTAAAAGAATCATAGGAAACACAAGAATGTATTGAAAGAAGGGTATTGAAGAAATAAGTTAAAAGAGAACGACAGGAGAAGATTTTGCATGTTGGAGTCGAATCTCACTACTTTTAACGAGTGGCTTTAAACGTGGGAATAAAACATTTATGTTGTGAGTAGGGCTCTCAAGGGGCTGGGCTTGAGGCAGATTTTGAACTGTTCTTGATGGGTTTCATGCTGGGCCTATTCAAAATTTTGCTTGACAAGCCCAAGCTCGGGCCACTAACAATCCCAGTTGTTGCCTTTTGGAGGAGGAGAACGTAGGTTATGAAGAAGAGGTGTCTAAAATTATTTGAAAAGAAGATGAGTAGAATCTAATGAAGGACATCGTGGGCATGTTTGGATACCACCAAATAAGTTACTTCTTAACTTATTTAAGTAATTGAGTTACTTTTTTGATACAGGGAGGGACGTGAAGAGGTTGATCACTGTCTACCTCAGGGGATATATCTACTCCGAATGCATCGAGAGCTCTCTGTACTCCTCAGAGAGCTTCCTCGAATCCATGGATAAAAGTAGGAATAGTTCCTAATAAATTACAAATACCCTTTAAATAATGAGCTCAAACTTGGGACAGAGTTTTAGATTTAGACTCCTACTCAAACACCTTAAAAATGTGTCTTACTATTTATAGACAACCTCTATTATTCCTACTAGACTTCATAGTTTTCAGCCAAAATAGTAAGTGTCCAATTTGGCCCAACCATGTTATTCTCCTAATTTTTCAAAGCCCTTTTCATGCATGTTGGGTGCAACTTCTTTAAGTCAAAGGATCAAATGTTATACTCGAACTAAAACTTATTATTTATAGTAAAAACAAAAATAAATGGGACTTTTGATCATCAATATGATGGAGTCTCGCAAATTCGATGTAGGCAACCTAGCGTAGATGGTTAGTTGGCTTAAGTATGTTCTCTTACCACAAAATCATATATAATATGTCAAAAAATTCATCCCAATTTGACAGATATGGTTGATTTAGGTCCTGACAGTCTAGATCGTTTTCACCTCTGATCAGGCCTTCTCCGGTCCATCTTTGCCATGAAAGTGTTCGTTGCTCTACATCATGTTTTTTCCACTTAAGTTACTTTGGTAAGCATTATTCTAAAAGTAACTTATTCGTTGAAAGCTACTTATCTTAATAGCTTTAAAAAAAATAAAATAAAATAAAATAAAAAACAACTACTTTTTAACTTATACCTCTCTCTATCTCTCGCGGTTAGTCGGTGTCAAAGAAGGCTTTCTCATGGTCCATATCAAAGAAGGCTCCACATTCATGGATTCGTCACATCAAAGGTGGGGCCCACACAATGGATGGTCTACATCAGAGGTGGGCCCCACATGATGGATGGCCCCATATTAACGTGAACCCACATAATAGATAATTCACATTAAAGGTTAGCCCTTAATAATAAATAGCCCACATCCAAAGTAGGCCAATATAATGGATGATCCACTTCCAAGGGGGGACCTACGTGTTCACTCCCCAAGTGCAGGGTTGTGATGTAGTAATAAACTCGGTAAGACCGAGGTCGAATCCCAAGAGACTGGAACTTGTACGTAATCTGAAGGTAACCAGAACTAGAACTAGAACAAGATGAATTTTAAATCAAGTGTAGATTGAATGATATTTGGTGAAATAATTAACTAAAACTTTAAAAGAATTCAGAGGAGGGAAACTAGGGATTAAGAGGATCCACTTGTAGAGATCAGGGAGATCTTATGCCTGCTTTACGAATCATGGAAAATAACTGAACTGCTATTGATATAGTTTTCTAGAGATGAAGGGTATATGAATTAGAATGGATTCCATCACCAAACCATGCCCATGAGACAAAGTAAACAATAAAATTAAACTAATTACCAACCAATCATACGATATATGAGAATTAGGAAGGGTGCCATCATCCAACCATGCCCAGGAGACGATGATGAACAACAGGGCTTCCTGATGTCGTAAAAAGTAAAAGGAGAAAGAAATACTCAAAGCCATCGCAGACCCATTGTAATTTCAGTCACAATAGACCATTAAGAACTAAAAATATTCCCCTAATAATCAAACTAATAGCAAGTTCAATTCACAAATTAAATCAAAGGCATAAATAGAATCCCCCATTACGCTACAAGCTTCACCTCTTAGCCTTAGCTAAGAGGTTTAGCTCGACATGAGTGGAATAAATCTCTTAAAATTCATCAGAAAGAGGTAACAAAAGTAAAATAAATCAAAACTTCCCTCTACTTTCTTCCTGCTCCACGACCAGCCCAAGTTCCAAGCTCTCCCTGTCTCTCTCTCTCTCTGTCCACGTTCCAGCCCAAAGCTCTCCCTGTCTCTCTCTCTCTCTATGTCCATGTTCCAGCCCAAAGCTCTCCCTCCCCAGCTGTTCGTTCCTCTCTCTTATATAGAACCCAGCAAGTGCGTAGCAGTTTAAGCACTCCCTGTTGTAATGGGAGACAAATTGACTTACGCTCGCGCACTCTAGGACCCATTCTTGAGTTCCGACAGGAGATCCACTCCGTTCACCAGCTTCTCCTCGAAATTTCAGTAGAGACAGTTGGTTTTAGCTGTCTGTCGATTCGGCCCAAGGAAGAACTCATTCCGCTGTCCATCATTCTTTTGATCATGATTAATACGTGCTCGCGCTCATGGGAATAGTGGCCGCCTAGGCTTGGATGAGATGGAGCATGGGCTTTTGATTGATGGTCCGGATCGAACCGATGTTGTCTCGTGGGACCCCACAAAGATCAACCGCAACCCAACTGCGAAACAGAACCGACGCAGCAGCTCTGTGATGGTCGGCGCCTCATTAAGTGATTGCAGGAAGAAAATCCACACCATCAAGTGGCTTTAGGACGAAAAACCGTCTAAGAAGGGCAAGATAGGTTTGATTTCGGTGTGGCCCACAAGATATTTCATTCTACCGTCCATCTTACGTGTGATCGCAGTTAACACGTGTGTACGTTTTCGTGGGTCAAAAACTCACCTTGGAGAGGGTCGTGGATACCTCCTGGGATGAATTAACGGTTCAGATCTTTAAAATATGAGACGAGTGTGGCCCACAAAAAACACAACGGAGTCTCTGTTCGGTTCGCAGCAGAGTTCGAGCAGGTGATGAAGAAACGTCAGTCAGCGACTGCTGACCGGCTTTTGTTTGTTCGGTGCGCTGCAAGCATCCATGTACATGATGTACATGCACTAAAAAATAGGGTCCACTGTGATGTTTTAGTGCGATCTGTCCCGTCCATCTACTCTGTCATATCATTTTAAGGGTTGAGACCAGACTTGAAGCATATCCAAATATCAGGTGGGCCCCAGATTGAGATTTACGGGCTGATCTGTCCGTTGGGCTGCTTCCGCGAGGATTCGACGGATGAATTTCGACGTGTATGGTTCATTTAGAGTCCTCAGGCGCTGTATAGAGTTTTAAGCCGATCAGATGGTGAGAACCTTGTGGTCATGCATTCTAGCTTACTTCCAGGCCACTTGAACTTCAGTTTCTCGATTTTCTCCGATCTCTGGCGTGTAAATCCGCCGATCTTGTTCCCCTGGGGTCTAGCCCTTACCTTTGGTATCATAGATCCTTAAATTCATGCCTTTAGCATTCTCTTCAGTCCACGCTCATAAATCTTCTTTGCAACACAAACACGATTAAAATCAGGTGTTACATGGTTTCATGTTCGAAAATTCATGCAATAACTAGGGTCTAATATGCAATATTTGACCCTCAACACAACCCCCAACCAGTATTTTGCTAATCCTGAGCAAATTATGCGAGAAATAAGTTGAGATTTATAGGACGATTTCTGTGAACTCAAGTGATTTTGAAAAACAATTCAGATCTTAGAGTTCTAAGATTTATGAATGTTAGGTATTACATTCCCTATACTCAAGTGCTCGGTAGACTTCATAATCAAGATTAAAATATTAATCCATCAATTGGAAAAATTCTAAACATTGAGTTCCATGAGTGTAGAGTGTAATATCGGCTTATCAACATTAAGATTCAATTCATTTTTTCAAGATAACGTTGCTAATCACAAGAGCATTCAGGACACCTAAACCCTAAACTAAAACATGCCTCATTCTTTCAACTTTTGATTTGATTTTTTTTTTTTTTTTAAGTAATGCCAATAAGGGAAATCAAATCCTTACCTATAGGGAGCAAATCTATGGTGAAAACTTGTCGCCTAACATTTTTTCAATGTCAACACCATGGGGAATAGAATCTACACCTATAGGGAGCAAACCTATGGTGAAGTTCGATCGCCCAGCCCTTTCAATTCTTCTTTATAAACTGATGCTAAAATTTTTATTTTTCAGGCTGGTTCCGTTCATGCTTAGTGATTACCAAGTTAATTCTTCAATATCAAACTGAAATCTTAATGTGGAAGCGAGGTGTGATATGTGAAAGCATGACTCAATCAATGTTTAAAACCTCTAACCATGGACTAACAATTTAAATTTAACTGTGAAATCTAACAGCTACTGAATCCAAGAGTAGTAAATCACCAACTTTCCATATCTTGTAATTCTAAATCAAAGATGGTCGTCAAATCACTTCGAATTCACCAGAAAGTCCAGAAAAAAATTTTAAAAAAAAATTTCACAATTTTTTCTCAAGACAAAGAAAACACTGATTAGGTAACCTAATCTCCCACCCTCAACCTAAAAGCTACATTGTCCTCAATGTAAAAGATATGAGCATGGAATGCACATGTGACAACAAAAGTAAACGTGAAGTGATGGGAAGATAGTACCTGGATGACGAATCGTGAGAGACTTTCCAAGAGATCGCAGCATGGAATCCAATCAGCACGAGAGAGAAAGCAACACAAAACTAACAAAAATAAAATCATATCTATATCACTTTCGCAGGTGCTCTCGATTGCATTTAGCACATGCAATAAGCTTTTAAACCCCTAGGTTGCCCCTAGTGGACGAGTTTATAGTCTCGTGAGAGTTTGCAGCAATGTTACCCACGAACATTGAACTAACTAACTAGGAAGCTGAAATGAATTGAAAAGTTGGGTTGCCTCCCAGAAGCGCTAAGTTTACCGTCTTCAGCCAGACAAATAAAGCAACTACCCTAGTCCTATGAAAGCTCTAAACCTACCTATAACTCCGTCAGACTAGGAGATCATTCCTGGTAAACAGGATCAGTCAGAGGCATGGACATGTCCTCTGAATCAAATTTCTCGACAAATGGTTTTAATCGATGTCCATTTACTTTAAACTCCTTACCATTGTCGGGATCTCTTATCTCAACGGCCCCATGAGGATAAGCAGTAACAATAATGTAAGGGCCGGTCCAACGAGATCGAAGCTTACCCGGAAAGAGATGTAATCGAGAATTATACAAAAGGACTTTCTGACCTGGCGTGAATGATTTTTGTAGAATATGTTGGTCATGAAACGCCTTCATCCTGTCCTTGTAAATTCTTGAGTTCTCATACGCGTCGTTTCGGATTTCTTCAAGTTCATTTAATTGAAGTTTGCGTAGCGAGCCAGCGTTGTTCAGATTAAAATTCAGATTTTTGATCGCCCAGTAGGCTCTATGTTCCAACTCTACAGGCAAGTGGCAAGCCTTTCCATAGACGAGTCTAAATGGAAACATTCCAATAGGGGTTTTAAAAGTAGTACGGTAAGCCCATAAGGCATCGGTCAATCGGATTGACCAGTCTTTACAATCAGGGTTAACCATTTTCTCCAAAATGTGTTTGATCTCCCTATTGGAAATCTCAACTTGCCCACTTGTCTGTGGGTGGTATGGGGTGCTCACCTTATGAGAGATACCGTATTTCTTCATTAAACTATCGAATGGCCTATTACAAAAGTGTGAGCCCCCATCACTAATGATGGCTCGAAGCGTTCTGAATCGAGAAAGGATGTTTTCTTTTAGGAATTTAATGACCGCGGGATGGTCATTAGTTCGACACAGAATCGCTTCGACCCATTTAGTGACATAGTTTACGGCAAGCAAAATATATAAATTCCTAAAAGATTGGGGGAATGGTCCCATGAAATCGATGCCCCAACAATCAAATGCCTCTATGATAAGAATGGGATTTAAGGGCATCATATTTCGATGGGACAATGCTCCCAATTTTTGACAACGCTCACAAGCTTTGCAAAACTCATGAGTGTCCCTGAACATAGTGTGTCAATAGAAGCCACACTGTAGAATTTTGGCCGTGGTTTTTTTAGCAGAAAGGTGACCACCACAGGCCTGTGAGTGATAAAAGGAAATGACACTCTGATGCTCATCGTCTGGCACACATCTCCTTAAGATCTAGTCTGGGCAATATTTAAACAGATATGGATCGTCCCAGAAAAACTTACGTACCTCGGTAAAGAATTCCTTCTTATCTTGTGCGGTCCAATGTGTCGGTATGGAACCTGTAGCAAGATAATTAGCAATATCAGCAAACCAAGGTGAGTGGGAGACTTTGAACAGTTGTTCATCAGGGAACATGTCATTGATATGGGTCGCCTCAAGGGAATCAGAGGTATTAAGGCGAGACAGGTAATCGGCTACTACGTTCTCTACTCCCTTTTTATCTTTAATTTTCAAATCAAATTCTTGGAGTAGAATGATCCATTGTATCAGGCGGGACTTATAATGATTTTTACAAAGAAGATACTTAAGTGCCACATGATCTGTATAGATAATGATCTTGGATCCGATCAGATAGGACTTAAATTTGTCCAAGGTGAACACTACGGCTAAAAGTTCCTTTTCCGGAGTCGAGTAGTTCACTTGGGTAGGATTTAAAGTCCTACTCGCGTAATGGATGACGTAGGGCCTCTTATCTTTTCTCTGGCCTAGAACCGCTCCAAGAGCATAATCAGAAGCGTTGCACATAAGCTCAAAAGGACGGCTCCAATCGGGTGGCTGCATGATGGGTGTAGTGGTTAACATGCCTTTGAGCTTGGTTAAAGCTTCCTGACATTGCTCAGTCCACTCGTATGGAGCATCCTTTTGAAGAAGATTACATAAAGGACGAGAGAGGAGACTAAAGTCCTTTATGAATCCCTGTAAAATCCTGCGTGTCCTAAGAAGGATCGCACGTCCCTGATGTTCTTGGGTCGGGGTAGGTTAGAGATAAGATCGATTTTTGCCTTATCTACCTCAATTCCTTTGGACGAGATGATATGTCCAAGGACAATCCCCTTATGAACCATGAAATGACACTTCTCCCAATTAAGTACTAGATTCTTTTCTTCACATCTTTTCAGCACACATTTGAGATTCTCTAAGCACTCGCTGAAAGATGAACTGAAAACAGAGAAATCGTCCATAAAGACTTCTAAATATTTCCCCACCATGTCAGAAAAGATACTCGGCATACATCGCTGAAAGGTGGCAGGGGCATTACATAACCCGAATGGCATCCTTCTGTAAGCAAAGGTGCCATAGGGGCAAGTAAATGTGGTCTTTTCCTAGTCCTCAGGGGCGATTTCAATTTGGTTATAGCCCGAATATCCGTCAAGGAAACTGTAATAGGAATGATCGGCTAACCTTTCCAGGATCTGATCAATGAATGGTAAAAGAAAGTGGTCTTTCCTCGTCGGTATTTAACTTCCTGTAGTCAATGCACATTCTCCAACCAATAATGACTCTAGTTGGCACGAGTTCATTATTAGCATTGGCTACGATGGTGATTCCGGACTTCTTATGAACTACCTGAGTTGGACTCACCCATTGACTATCAGATATAGGGTATATGATATCCACATCCAATAGTTTGAGAACCTCGACCTTAACCACTTCCTTCATGTTTGGATTTAGTCTACGTTGTGGTTGCCGAGTGGTCTTCTCATTATCCTCAAGATATATGCGTGAGTACAAATTGAGGGGTCGATTCCCTTGAGGTCCGCGATCGTCCATCCTAGGGCTCCTTTATGCTCAATGAGAGTAGATATGAGCATACTCTCCTGTTCTTTCTCCAGGTGGGCAAAGATCACCACCGGGTATGTCTCATCTTGACCTAAATAGGCATATTTCAAATCAGAGGGCAAAGGTTTCAGGTCAAGCTTCGGTGCCTTAAGGTTAGACGGTAGAGGCACTACATCAGTTTGTGGCAATTCTTCAAATTATGGCCTCCACCGGTTAACTTCAAGTACCGGTGCAGTATCCAGCAAGACACACATCTCCCTAATCATATCATCATCAAACTCATGGGAGTGGGCCAGACACGTCTCTAGAGGGTCGGAGGATAAGGTCAGAGGTGTTGTATCTTACACGAAAGAGTCAATCATGTTAATGTCGTGGATATCGTCATCATCCTCTGAGTTGTTGCCGTTATTGAAAAAGATGTTTAACTCCAATGTCAAATTTCCAAAAGACATAGTCATGACACAATTCCTATAATTGATAATTGCATTTGACGTGGCAAGGAATGGTCGACCAAGAATGATGGGAATCTGAGTGCTCATGTTATTGATGGGTTCGGTGTCCAGGATGATAAAATCTACAGGGTAGTAAAATCTATCGACTTGGACTAACACATCCTCAATAATCCCTCTTGGTACACGAACAAATCGATCGGTAAGTTGTAGTGTGCTTAGGGTGGGTTTTAACTCACCCAAACCTAACTGTTTGTATACCGAGTAGGGAATCAGATTGACGCTCGCTCCTAAGTCAAGAAGTGCGTGATCAATTCGATGGTTCCCAATTACACATGATATGGTTGGGCTACCGGGATCCTTGAATTTCTGCGGCACGTCTTGCTTCAGGATGACACTCACTTTCTCAGTCAAGAAAATCTTCTTTTGAATACTCTGCTGTCTTTTGGTCGTGCATAGGTCTTTCAGAAATTTTGCATATGAAGGAATTTGTTTTAGGACATCAAGTAGAGGAATGTTGACTTTCACTTGTTTCAACACCTCCAGAATATCCTGAGAGTTAGAAAGACGTTTTGGTGCAACCAACCGTTGGGGGAATGGAGCAACTGGCTTCTCTAGAAGTTCCGGTTCTAATTTTTGTGCGGTATCACTAGATCCATCATTACTGTCCTCTTCTGGTTCTTGAGGCTTTTCGGGCCTAATCGGAAGGGTTTTATCAATGATCTTCCCACTCCTAAGAGTGGTGATGGATTTAACGTGCCCCATTTGATTTGAGGAGCTGGGATCATTTATCTCGTACTGCGGTTTAGGATTGGAGAGAGGTTGTGCAGGAAGCATCCCCTTTTCTATAACCGTCATACGAGAATCTATCTTTTGCATAAAATCTGTAAATCCTCGCATCGCCTGAGCCAGCTCTTGTATGGAATTTTGAACCGGATCTTCTTGAGGTTTCCCCTGATTTGGATTTTGATTGAAAAAACCTTGGGGGGTAGCCATTTGTCTATTTCTCCAACTAAAGTCTGGATGATTTTTCCAACCAGGATTGTACGTATTGGAGTTAGGTCTAGTAAAAGGTCTTTGATAGTTGTTTACGGCATTGGCTTGTTCATTCAACACTCCTCGAAAGGCAGGTATTGTAGGACAGTTTTCAGTTGTGTGAATGTTGCAATCACAGATGCCGCAAACAATTTCATTGACCTTATCCTTCTTTCCTTCCATGGCCTCAAATTTTCTTATGAGATTAGTCACTTTATAATTGAGATCATCCTCTTCTTTCAGAAGATACAATCCACCTTTATCCTTAGATTGAGTTCGCCTAGACGTGGTGTTTGATTTTGGGTAATAGTCCCAAGATTGTGTTTTTTCAGCCAAACTGTCGAGGTAGTCCCATACCTCGTCAACATCTTTATTAATGAACTCTCCATTACACATCGTCTCGACGATTTGGTGCATAGAAGATGTTAGTCCATCATAGAAAAAATTTGTAATGCGCCACGTTTCAAAGCCGTGTTGTGGGCATGAACTGACCAAATCTTTGAACCTTTCCCAACATTGGAAGAATGTTTCATCTTCCTTTTGGGCGAAGTTCATGATTGCTTTCCTAAGGGTAATCGTTTTATGGTGTGGGAAAATTTTCTTTATGAATTCCCTCTTGATGAGGGTCAAATATTGCATATCAGACCCCAGTTATTGCATGATTTTATGTAAATCATAACGCCTAATGTCATAATTTAATTGTGTTTTGTCGCAGGATGAAATAAAAAGCATGGATTGAAAAATGATATTAAAAGTGTAAATTTGACGCTCCAAAATTACCAGAGCTCGGGATGGACTCCAGAAAACCAATAATGAAGATTTTACACGCCTGGGATCTGAGGAAAGCAAGCCAAAGGGGCCCGAAAAATGTCTAGAATGCAAGATCACATGGTTCCCACCATCCGATCAACTCGAAACTTCATACATGTGATGGGGGCCGTAAATTAACCGTACATATTAAATTTCATCTACTGAAGATCTCAGGAAATGGGCCAACGGACAAATCAGCCCATTAAACTCCAATTTGGGGCCCACCTGATATCTGGATCTTCTTCAAAATTTACCTAGACGGTTTACATTATATGAGAAAGAGGATGGACGATGCAGATTTCTCATAAACATCATAGTGGGCCCCATGTGTGATGCATGTGCACCATGCACTCACAACGGCTGCCGTGCACTGAATGGCTAAAGGCGGTCAGCAAACCGCTGACCCGCGCTCTCTCTCAATAGCGGCTGCTGTTTCCAGCGTCCGCAAACCGACCTGCGGTCGTCGGTTGTGGGTCTACAACGTCCATCAAGCCATCAATCCGGGCCGTTCATCAGGTCTAAATGAAGACCATTATCACTGCCTAGGTGGCAGATTTGCAAATGATCATCATGCGTGAAATCTAGCCGTTCAAACATGGAATGGACGGTGTAACGAGATCTTCCATGGCCCACACCAAAATGGAGAAAACCTATTTGTTTCCGACCGAAATTTCGAGAGAAATTCGGTGGACGGAGGGGATTTTCAATTCAAAAGATGGAGTGGGCCCCACCATTTTCGCAGCGGAAGCAGTCCGCGTCCCTGTTTACGCGGCAGCGAACAAACGGACGCTGTCCGTTTTTGCGAAGCGTTGTGGGCCCCACCCATGGCCTGTATGGCCGATCCAAACCGTTCATCTTGAAGAGGGCCGCGAGCACTACAAACCCATTCTGATATTCCACTCCCATGCGTACACACGTGCATAATGAAGAGGCCACAAAAGGGCTGCCCTGCAACGTTCAAATCAGATCTTTCTGTATTTTCTTCTCTGGGCCGCGTTAATGGACGTTCAAAACCACCCATTCTTGACTGAAATTTCGTCTTGAATCCAATAGACGGGGTGAATTTTCTAGAAAATACTTCTGTGGGTCCCACCAATCATGGCTGCGAAAATTTGTACTCCATGTTCTGCTACAACTCTGCCACTAACTCCAGCCCTCCAACAGCTATAAAAGAGGAGTCTTGGACTTGGGAAATTCATTCAGAAATTGAAGGATTTCCATATCTACAGCAAGGGAGAGAAGAAAGAGAAGAAAGAGAAGAAAGAAGAGAGAGAGAAATTGGTTTGATATTTCCTCTATGAATATTTCTTTTTATTTATCCATCTGTTTAATGGATTTTATGGGTAACTAATCTCTCAGCTAGGGCTAAGATGAAACCCCTAATTTGAACACCCTTTGTTTTATGTTAATTTTACTTTAATTAGATTGATTTGTTTCTTTCCCTAGTGTGCTTGATTGTTTTAAAATTCTATACCTCTCCATCTATGAACTTGACCATAGTCTATGGATGGATGTTGTTTGGATGCTTATTCTAGGAGCTTGTGTCTGATCTTGAACAGGTTTTCCTGTAGAGGAAGAAACAGGGTGCTTAAATGAACTGCATATTCCATATGCCCGATTAAGGACATGGGATACGTTCTTCATGGCATTGCTTAAGTAATTAGACAATCTGTATGCCCAATTAAGGACACAGATTGTGCTTTCTCTAGATAAGTTAGATCAATCTAAATTAAGGTGAATTAACAGACAAAACAAAGGTTAGGAAAATTAGGGGTGGATTCGAAAGTCCTAGTGCTTCCTCTGATTGAATTTTCTTCCTTATTCTCAATAGTTATTTTCCATAAATTTGTGTTAGCAATTTGATCCATTATTTGTTGAATTAGTTAAGAAGAATCGTGAATTTGAATTGTGACGACCAGTCCTCGTGGGATTCGACCTCGATCTTACCGAGTTTATTACTACATCACAACCCTATACTTGGGGAGTGAACAAGTTTTTGGAGCCGTTGCCGGGGACTGTTTCGGTCTAAATTGAATTTAGGATTCTCTCTTATCATAATTCATAGCTTAGGATTTTACTAACTTAGAGTTCTTTTCTTTATTTTAGAAATTAACCTATTTCCTGTTTTGTAGGGTCCTGAGATAAACTGGTAATCCCTTTCTAAATTCTTTACTTTTTCTAATTTTTATTTTTAGAATTAGGTTTTTCTCTTAAGTAATTTTCTAGTTTTAGAAATTTCTTTTTCCTTTTTAGAAACTTACTTAGCTTTTTATATTTAGTAACTTTCTTATTCTAGGATTTCTTTCCTTTTAGAAACTAACTCTTTTAGTAAATTTTCTAACTTTTTTTTATATTTAAGTAACTTTCTAATTCTAGGATTTCTTTCCTTTTTAGCTTTTTATTTTTAGAAACTTTCTTTTTTTAGAAATCAACCGTTACTTAGGATTTTTCTATCATTATTTTAGGAAACTTGATTTGTTTTTGTTTCTATTTTCAGGAATTGAGGAAGAAAGTTACTAAGTGAAGGAGGAGCTTCTTAAATCTTCTGACATCAATCATCTCTTTTTCCTGGTTCTTTCTTCCCATTCTTACTTACATAGTTTTAACTTGTTTTAAAATATCATAGTTTCTAGTTCTAGTTTTCTTTCTCTTAGGTTGTTACTTAGTTTATGCTAGGACGTAGATCTCTAGATAAAGAACTAGCACCTTTTGATCCTGAAATAGAAAGAACTTTTCGTAGAAGAGTTAGAAACATCATATTTGAAATGGCAGAAGAGAATGGAACTAAAACTCTTAGAGATTATTCAGCTCCTGTCCAATTCAATGCGCCTTCATGCATAGTGTTGCCCACCACCACGGCAGCACACTTTGAACTTAAGACTGGGGTCATACAGTTGTTGCCTTCCTTTTATGGGTTAGACAAGGAGGACCCATATCATCATGTGAAAGAATTCCTAGACATTTGCTCCACCTTTAAGTTCCAAAACTTCTCAGACGATTCGATCCGCCTACGCCTGTTTCCTTTTTCTTTGAAGGATAAGGCGAAAGCATGGTTGAATTCTCTAGAAGTTGGGTCTATCACTACATGGGACCAATTGTCTAGGAAGTTCTTAAACAAGTTCTTCCCTGTTCACAAAACTAATGCTCTCCGTAGAGAAATCACTAATTTCACACGAAAAGAGGGAGAGCACTTTCATGAATGTTGGGAAAGATGGAAGGACTTACTTCTTAAATGTCCACACCATGGTTTTGAAAAATGGCAACAGGTTCAATACTTCTATGACGGTCTGACACCCCAGAACCGTCGCATGGTTGATGCCACCAGTGGAGGGTCCTTCATGACCAAAAGCGATACCGAAGCGTGGAAATTCTTTGAAACCTTATGTGAAAACTCCCAGCATTGGGACTATTCAGATAGAGATGAAAGAAGTTCCCAACCACAAAAGAGAGGTGGCATATATGAGATAGGAGTCACGCTAGATCTCCATGCCAAGATTGATGGCCTGACAAAGAAGGTTGATGCTCTGATGTTGCATAATGGACCTCCACAAACAACTCAAGCCGAGGCTTGTGCCATATGTTCTAGTCCTGCCCATCCTACGCAATCTTGCCCATCTGGTGCAGCATTTCCAGAATTCCTCTCTGAACAAGTTCAGGCTTTGAACACCTTTCAGAAACCTGGGAATGATCCTTACTCGAACACATACAATCCAGGGTGGGCTAGACATCCAAATTTTTCTTGGGCAAAGGGACCACAACAAGGAGGACCATCTGGAAATCCTCCTATGCAACCTCAGCAGTTTCCGCAATATCAACAACTGCCTGCACAATCAAGGAAACCATCTCTTGAGGATACACTCCATCTTTTTATGCAGAGTTCTCTCCAATTCCAAAAAAACACCCAACAAACCTTACTAGCCAACCAGCAAAGCTTACATGCAAATGCACAATCCATTGCCAAGCTGGAAGTACAAATGGGTCAACTAGCTGCCACATTGAGTGAGAGAGAGAAGGGTAAGTTCCCTGGCCAACCTGTGGCTAATCCAAAGGGACAGTATGAGATTGACTCTAATTCCAATCAAGGGCAATATCATGAGCAAGCCAAATCAATCACTACCCTTAGGTCAGGCAAACAGATTGACAACAGAATAGAGATGCCTAGGGATGAATCAAGTTCTAAAACAGAAGATCAAGGTGAAGCAGAGAGACACACCAATGCATCCAAAGTCCAAAAACTCTTTGACTCTCCAAGAGCCGCTGACGTGCCACCTTACGTGCCCAAAGCACCCTTTCCTCAACGTCTGGCACCAATGAAGAAAAGAAACAACTTTAATGAAATCCTGGACGTGTTTAAAAAAGTGCAAGTCAACATCCCGTTGCTTGACGCTATAAAGCAAGTCCTTGCTTATGCTAAGTTTCTTAAAGATTTATGCACACAAAAGCGTAAGCAGAATGTTCATAAGAAAGTCTTCCTTGCAAGCAGCTCAGCTCCATGATTCAACATAACACCCCTCCTAAATTTAGGGATCAAGGAGCTCCGACCATCTCTTGTGGCATAGGAGATCATAAAATTGGGAAAGCATTACTTGATTTAGGGGCGAGCGTCAATTTGTTACCATACTCGGTTTATGAGCAGCTAGGACTTGGTGAATTAAAACCGACTAAAATAACATTACAACTAGCTGATAGATCTGTCAAGGTGCCCCAAGGTATTATTGAAGATGTGCTAATCCAGGTTGATAAATTTTATTTTCCAGTGGATTTCATAGTTATAGATACTCAGCCTGTCCAGAATCTTCATAGTCAGATCCCAGTCATCTTGGGTCGTCCATTTTTTGCCACATCTAATGCTATTATAAATTACAGGAATGGAGTTATGAAGTTATCATTTGGTAACATGAATATTAAACTCAATGTTTTTAATGCAGGACAACAATCCGCAGATTTGGACGACATATTTGAGGTGGACATGATCGAGAGTCTAGTGCAGGACTCCTTCCGTAAATCTTTTGATGATCCACTTGAGACCTGCTTAGAACAATATGGCACGGATTTTGACATAGATAGTCCCATTCACGAAGTCAATGCACTGCTCGACTCTACTCTGATATTAGAGACTGAAAAATGGAGAGCGAAAGTGGAACCTCTTCATCCCTCTGAGACTCTTCCTGACAGCACAGTTTCTAACTCTGAGAAGGCAAAAGAGAACAGGTTGCTTAATGTTCTTGGAACCTATAAGGCAGTAATTGAATGGAAGATAGCAGAAATACAAGGAGTGTGCCCCACTGTATGTAAGGATCATGCTGTGAAAATGTCACGTAAAATACAAAGGAAGCATGATCTTAACATGGAAGAAGTTGTTCGAGCAGAAGTCCTTAAACTGTTTGATGATAGTGTCAATTACCTCATTTCAGATAGCACAGTTTATGGGAACTCGCATCACTTGTCTAGGATTGGTTAACCACAGTGTTGAGGTAAATTCTTTGGCGGACCCTGGTCTTAAAGATTAATGAATTCATGGTCCGTTCTTGTCTGGCTGAAGACGTTAAACTTAGCGCTCCTGGGAGGCAACCCAGATTTTCATTTCATTTTTTAGTTCAATATTTGTGAGTAACATTACTACAAACCCTCACGAGACTACAACTCATCCACTAGGGGTAACCTAGGGGTTTAAAGGCTTGTTGCATATGCTAAATGCAATCGAGAGCACCTGCGAAAGTGGTATAGGTAGGATTTTCTTTTTAGGATTTTATTATTTTTTTGTTTTGTTTTTGTTGATATCTCTCTTGTACTGACCTGCTTTTATGTTGATATTTTTGAGCAAGCTTCTTGATTCTCCATCCAGGTACTATCTTTCCATCACTCCTCTTTTATTTTCGTTGTCTCATCTACATCACATGCTTACTTCTTTTACATTGAGGACAATGTAGATTTTAGGTTGGGGTGGAAGATTAGGTTACCTAATCAGTATTTTCTTGGTCTTGAGCAAAATTGTAAAAAATTTTAAAATTTTTCTGGAATTTCTGTTGAATTCAAAATGATTTTGAAGGATAGTTGTGATTTTGAAATTACAAGATACAGAATGTGAGTAATTTATGACTCTTGGATTCGGTTGTCTGGCAGATTTCACACTTAAGTTTGAATTGTTAATCCATGATTAGAAGTTGTAAACATTGATTGAGCCAGGATTGCACATATCAGATCTCACTTACACATTAAGTTTTCAGTTCGATATTAAATGGTAACTTGGTAATCACTAAGCATGAAAGGAACCAGCCTGAAAAACAAAATTTTTAGCATCACTCTATAAAGAAGAATTGAAAGAATAAGTCACATAATCGTCATCATAGGTTTGCTCCCTATAGATGAAGATTCGATTCCCCATAGTTGACATGAGAAAAGATTTAGGCGACAAGTTTTCACCATAGGTTTGCTCCCTGTAGGTGCAGATTTGATTCCCCTCCTTGGCGTACTGTTCATAAAGAAAATCAAAAAAAAAAAAAAAAAAGGTAGAATGAAAGGTTAATCTGTAAGGCAAGTGTTGGTTTCAGGTTTAGTCATCATGCACTCCGTTGTTAATTACCAATGATATCATGAAATTAACAATTGGATCTCTTAATGATCGTAAGCCGAGATTACACTATACACCAATGGAACTCAATGTTTAGGATGTTCTAATTCATGGCTTAATATTTTGAACTTGATTATGACATTTACAGTGAACTTGATTCCGGGAGAAAATCCCACTCACCATGCATGAATCGTAGAATGATCACATCTCGACTATCTGTTCACAAGTCACTTGAGTTTACAGGAATTGTCTTTTATTTCTGAAACTATTTTTTCGCATGTTTTGCTCGGGACTAGCAAAATGCTGGTTGGGGGTTGTGATGAGGGTCAAATATTGCATATCAGACCCCAGTTATTGCACGATTTTATGTAAACCATAACGCCTAATGTCATAATTTAATTGTGTTTTGTCGCAGGATGAAATAAAAAGCGTGGATTGAAAAATGATATTAAAAGCATAAATTTGACGCTCCGAAATTACCAGAGCTCGGGATGGACTCCAGAAAACCAATAATGAAGATTTTACACGCCTGGGATCTGAGGAAAGCAAGCCAAAGGGGCCCGAAAAAGGTCTAGAATGCAAGATCACATGGTTCCCGCCATCCGATCAACTCGAAACTTCATACATGTGATGGGGGCCGTAAATTAACCGTACATATTAAATTTCATCTACTGAAGATCTCAGGAAATGGGCCAACGAACAGATCAGCCCATTAAACTCCAATTTGGGGCCCACCTGATATCTGGAACTTCTTCAAAATTTACCTAGACGGTTTACATTATATGAGAAAGAGGATGGACGGTGCAGATTTCTCATAAACATCATAGTGGGCCCCATGTGTGATGCATGTGCACCATGCACTCACAACGGCTGCCGTGCACCGAACGGCTAAAGGCGGTCAGCAAACCGCTGACCCGCGCTCTCTCTCTCAACAACGACTGCTGTTTCCAGCGTCCGCAAACCGACCTGCGGTCGTCGGTTGTGGGTCTACAACGTCCATCAAGCCATCAATCCGGGCCGTTCATCAGGTCTAAATGAAGACCATTATCACTGCCTAGGTGGCAGATTTGCAAATGATCATCGTGCATGAAATCTAGCCGTTCAAACATGGAATGGACGGTGTAACGAGATCTTCCGTGGCCCACACCAAAATGGAGAAAACCTATGTGTTTCTGACCGAAATTTCGAGAGAAATTCGGTGGACGGAGGGGATTTTCAATTCAAGAGATGGAGTGGGCCCCACCATTTTCGCAGCGGAAGCAGTCCGCGTCCCTGTTTACGTGGCAGCGAACGAACGGAGGCTGTCCGTTTTTGCGAAGCGTTGTGGGCCCCACCCATGGCCTGTACGGCCGATCCAAACCGTTCATCTTGAAGAGGGCCGCGAGCACTACAAACCCATGCTGATATTCCACTCCCATGCGTACACACGTGCATGATGAAGAGGCCACAAAAGGGCTGCCCTGCAACGTTCAAATCGGATCTTTCTGTATTTTCTTCTCTGGGCCGCGTTAATGGACGTTCAAAACCACCCATTCTTGACTGAAATTTCGTCTTGAATCCATTAGACGGGGTGGATTTTCCAGAAAATACTTCTGTGGGTCCCACCGATCATGGCTGCGAAAATTTGCACTCCATGTCCTACTACAACTCTGCCACTGACTCCAGCCCTCCAACAGCTATAAAAGAGGAGTCTTGGACTTGGGAAATTCATTCAGAAATTGAAGGATTTCCAGATCTACAGCAAGGGAGAGAAGAAAGAGAAGAAAGAAGAGAGAGAGAAATTGGTTTGATATTTCCTCTATGAATGTTTATTTTTATTTATGCATCTGTTTAATGGATTTTATGAGTAACTAATCTCTCAGCTAGGGTTGAGATGAAACCCCTAATTTGAACACCCTTTGTTTTATGTTGATTTTACTTTAATTAGATTGATTTGTTTCTTTCCCTAGTGTGCTTGATTGTTTTAAAATTCTATACCTCTCCATCTATGAACTTAACCATAGTCTATGGATGGATGTTGTTTGGATGCTTATTCTAGGAGCTTGTGTCTGATCTTGAACAAGTTTTCCTGTAGAGGAAGAAACAGGGTGCTTGAATGAACTGCATATTCCATATGCCCGATTAAGGACATGGGATATGTTCCTCATGGCATTGCTTAAGGAATTAGACAATCTGTATGCCCGATTAAGGACACAGATTGTGCTTTCTCTAGATAAGTTAGATCAATCTAAATTAAGGTGAATTAACAGACAAAACAAAGGTTAGGAAAATTAGGGGTGGATTCGAAAGTCCTAGTGCTTCCTCTGATTGAATTTTCTTCCTTATTCTCAATAGTTATTTTCCATAAATTTGTGTCAGCAATTTGATCCATTATTTGTTGAATTAGTTAAGAAGAATCGTAAATTTGAATTGTGACAACCAGTCCTCGTGGGATTCGACCTCGCTCTTACCGAGTTTATTACTACATCACAACCCTATACTTGGGGAGTGAACACCTCTGCATATCATTCCATGTGCTAATGGATCTAGGACGTAGTGAATGTAACCACGTCTTAGCCTTCTCTTTCAAGGAAAAAGGAAATAGTTTCAGCCTGATTGTATCCTCGGATACGTTAGGAAAGTATAAGGTAGCTATAATCTCATCGAACTCTTTCAGGTGTAAGTATGGACTTTTTGATTCAAGCCCATGGAATTTAGGAAGGAGTTGGATAACTCCTGGCTTGATGTCCATCTGTCCTGTATTTTCAGGAAAAATCATGCATGAGGGCGTACTCACCCCCGCCGGTTGTAAATAATCCCGTAAAGTACGAGGCGGGGGTGCTTGATGCACCTCATTCTCATCATGTACTTCCTCATCCCTATGGTGAGGTAGTGCTTGAGGTTGATTTGCAGCCATAACCTCAATTAACTCAGGGGAATTCAAGCGATGTCTAGTCCTGCGATGGACAGTTAACCCCCCGACTAATCCTCCTTCAGTCAAGAGACGTCGAGTGTTGTCACGAGCCCACTTGGGCATGAAACACTTGCAACCCTCAATCAAATTCTAAACCTAATCCTAAGAAAGGAAAATAAAAACTAGCAAAAAGAGAGGGTTGGAAGGAAGTTACCAAATTGAAGTCCCTAAGTTAAAACCTGCAAAATAAAACAAAACAAGTTAGTTTCTAAGGATAGTAAGCCTAAGAGTGGAAAATTCCTAAGATGAAAAATAGTAATCAACTAAGTTCTAAATTAGAAAAGAGCAATCCCTAAAAAAAAATAGAAAACTTCTAAACAAATTAGGAAATTCTAAACTAGGAAATAAGTGAATAATGAAAGAAATTTGAGAATTAGAAAGTAAAAGTTTAGAAAGAGCTTACCAAATTAGAAAATTCTATCTTAAAAACCTATAAAGCAGGAAAGTTAGTTTCTAAACAGAAAATTTCTAATAATAAAATAGGAGACAAGGTTAGATTCTAAAAGAATTTTAGAATTAGAAATTACCTAAAAAGGAAGACAAATCCTACTTTATAAATAGAAAGGAAAGAAGAAGAAAGTTACCAATTTAGAAGTCTATCAGAGTCTACAAAACAAGAGAATTGGGTTAGTTTCTAAAAAGGAAACAAAGACTATCTAACACTTAAAGAAATTAGAAAGTTACTAAAAATAGAAAATTTCTAAAAGGACAGCCTGAAAATTCTAAAACTAAAAATCCTAAAATTAAAAGAGTCCTAATCTTACACTAATCCTAATACCAGTTAATTTCAGAAAATCGTAACTGTTAGTCCAGGGCAATGGCGCCAAAAACTTGTTCACTCCCCAAGTGCAGGGTTGTGATGTAGTAATAAACTCGGTAAGACCAAGGTCGAATCCCAAGAGACTGGAACTTGTACGTAATCTAAAGGTAACCAGAACTAGAACTAGAACAAGATGAATTTTATATCAAGTGTAGATTGAATGATATTTGGTGAAATAATTAACTAAAACTTTAAAAGAATTCAGAGGAGGGAAACTAGGGATTCAGAGGATCCACTTGTAAAGATCAGGGAGATCATATGCCTGCTTTACGAATCATGGAAAATAACTGAACTGCTATTGATATAGTTTTCTAGAGATGAAGGGTATATGAATTAGAATGGATTCCATCACCAAACCATGCCCATGAGACAAAGTAAACAATAGAGTTAAACTAATTACCAACCAATCATACAATATATGAGAATCTGGAAGGGTGCCGTCATCCAACCATGCCCAGGAGACGATGATGAACAACAGGGCTTCCGGACGTAGTAAAAAGTAAAAGGAGAAAGAAATATTCAAAGCCATCGCAGACCCATTGTAATTTCAGTCACAACAGACCATTAAGAACTAAAAATATTCCCATAATAATCAAACTAATAGCAAGTTTAATTCACAAATTAAATCAAAGGCATAAATAGAATCACCCATTACGCTACAAGCTTCACCTCTTAGCCCTAGCAAAGCAGTTTAGCCAGACATGAGTGGAATAAATCTCTTAAAATTCATCAGAAAGAGGTAGCAAAAATAAAATAAATCAAAACTTCCCTTTACCTTCTTCCTGCTCCACGACCAGCCCAAGTTCCAAGCTCTCCCTGTCTCTCTCTCTCTGTCCACGTTCCAGCCCAAAGCTCTCCCTGTCTCTCTCTCTGTCCACGTTCCAACCCAAAGCTCTCCCTCCCCAGCTGCTCGCTCCTCTCTCTTATATAGAACCCAGCAAGTGCGTAGCAGTTTACGCACTCCCTGTTGTAGTGGGAGACAAATTGACTTACGTTGGTGCTCTCTGGGACCCATTCTTGAGTTCCGACAGGAGATTCACTTCGTTCACCAGCTTCTCCTCAAAATTTCAGTAGAGACAGCCGGTTTTAGCTATCTGTCGATTCGGCCCAAGGAAGAACTCATTCCGCTGTCCATCATTCTTTTGATCATGATTAATACGTGCTCGCGCTCATGGGAATAGATGGCCGCCTAGGCTTGGATGAGATGGAGCATGGGCTTCTGATGGATGGTTTGGATCGAACCGATGCTATCTCGTGGGACCCCACAGAGATCAACCGCAACCCAACTGCAAAACAGAACCGACGCAGCAGCTCTGTGATGGTCGGCGCCTCACTAAGTGATTGCAGGAAGAAAATCCACACCGTCTAGTGGCTTCAGGACGAAAAGCCATCCAGGAAGGACAAGATAGGTTTGATTTCAGTGTGGCCCACAAGATATTTCATTCTACCGTCCATCTTATGTGTGATCGCAGTTAACACGTGTGTACGTTTTCGTGGGTCAAAAACTCACCTTGGAGAGGGTCGTGGATACCTCCTGGGATGAATTAACGGTTCAGATCTTTAAAATATGAGACAAGTGGGGCCCACAAAAAAACACAACCGAGTCTCTGTTCGGTTCGCAGCAGAGTCCGAGTAGGTGCTGAAGAAACGTCGGTCAGCGACTGTTGACCGGCTTTTGTTTGTTCGGTGCGCTGCAAGCATCCATGTACATGGTGTACATGCACTAAAAAATAGGGTCCACTGTGATGTTTTAGTGCGATCTGTCCCATCCATCTACTCTGTCATATCATTTTAAGGGTTGAGACCAGACTTGAAGCATATCTAAATATCAGGTGGGCCCCAGATTAAGATTTACGGGCTGATCTGTCCGTTGGGCTGCTTCCGCGAGGATTCGACGGATGAATTTCGACGTGTACGGTTCATTTAGAGTCCTCAGGTGCTGTATAGAGTTTTGAGCCGATCAGATGGTGAGAACCCTGTGGTCTTGCATTCTAGCTTACTTCCAAGCCACTTGAACTTCAGTTTCTTGATTTTCTCCGATCTCTGGCGTGTAAATCCGCCGATCTTGTTCCCCTGGGGTCTGTCCCATACCTTTGGTGTCATCAGATCCTTAAATTCATGCCTTTACCATTCTTTTCAGTCCACGCTCATAAATCTTCTCTGCAACACAAGCACGATTAAAATCAGGTGTTACACGGTTTCATGTTCGTAAATTCATGCAATAACTGGGGTCTAATATGCAATATTTGACCCTCAACACTACACGATGCACGATCCACATCAAAAGTGGGCTCCTCATGATGGGCAATAGACAATGAAGTCGGGCCCCACATGATGGAAAGTGCACATCGAAGGTAGGCTCCACAAGATGGACAACGGATATTGAAGGTAAACCCCATATGATGGATGACCAACATCAAAAGTATGCCCTAGATAATGGACGGTGCACATTAAAGGTCGGCCCATAATGATAATGGGCCCGCATGATATTTGACCAACATCAAAAGTGGTCCCTACATAACGGAAGGTGCACATTAAAGGTCGGCCCGTAATGATAATTGACCCACATTCAAGGTGGGCTTTGGATGACCCACATCAAAGGTGCGACCCACACAATAAACAATCTACATCAAAGGTTGGCCCCACATAATGGATGGTAAATATGAGGGGGAACAAAACAAACTTGAAGGATAAATACTTATGGGATTACCGGTAGAAAACATGCTATTTTACTTTTGTTTTCTTTTATTTCTTTCTTTATTTCTTTTTATTTTTAATTTTTTGACGTGTTATTTACCAAACATGCTTGTATGCTGAATAAGCAGAAATCAAGATAAGCTACTAGATGCTTAAGTAGCTTTTCAAAAGTAACTTACAATCCAAATCCCCCCTAATTGATAATAAGTTGTTATACAAAAATAAATTTTCTTTTAAAAAAAAATTATCAAAAAAAAGGACCACTAGCAACAACCACCATTGATGATAAAGTTCATCCTCGTTGCTTGAAATTCAGGTGAGTTTTGTTTTGGAATGATCCATATCATAAATCAACTAACTATTTTGGATGATCCGAGTCAACTCAGGCAACTGATGGTTGATTCATCGAGTTTTTTAGATAATGTTTATGTTTATATTTACTTGCCTATATCTAACTAATTAAAAAATTAACTAACTTATCTCATGTATTTAATAAGGATCAAATATCCAGTCAAGATAGGTTGAGCCTTTGAGTCAATCCAAACCTGCCGAACTTCAAGCCGATTGAATCTGAGTTTTTCGGTTTTTTAACCATGTTCTTTATTTTCTTCGGTAGCAAATAGCATTAGCAATTGTAAATTTAAAACCCTTTGCCCTTGCAACTGTTGTAATATACAGTAGAGAGAGACATATATATATATATATATATTATATATATATATATATATATATGTATATATATATATATATAATATGTATATATATATATATATATGTTATATATATATATATATATGTTATAATATATATATGTATATATATATCTATATATATATATATTATATATGTTAAAAAAAGATTTTGATTGGATGTTTTTCACGGGAGAAATATGTTGTTTTTTTAAGTCTTAAATCATTCAAAAACCGGGCAGGATTTGTTTTTTCTTATTCTAATTGTGAGTCTTCTAAAGGTCATATATTTGGGTGTAATCGGGATTGTGAGGAAATTCTAAGGCTTTCTAATTTGTTCTAGGGTCTCAAGGGTTTAGCTTAGGTTGATTCGAGGTTGTTCGAATTGGGTAACCTCTTTCCTTTGTAATTTTTTGTTTTCATCGCGATATATGTCACTTTGTGCTGTCATTTTTTCCCAAAAGGGTTTTTCCACGTTAAAATTTGGAGCATTTGCATTGTGCTTTCTTGGTGCAATTGGATTACCCTACTTGATTCATCTCTATATTTTTCTGCGGTCCCCCAACAAGTGGTATCAGAGCTATCGTTGAGGCACAGGCCTGAATCTGAAAGTAAGTATCAATGGTTGCTAATTCTAAGTTTGATGTTGAGAAATTGATGCAGGATATGAAAATTTAAATATGCTATGCAAGATTTCAGGCTTTAGATCATACTAGTTCAGAAATAATCACATAAAATTCCACATCCCACAACAAAATCAAGTATTTAACAAGGGAAATCTATATGGGTCCAGGCCTACACATGCTAGGGCTGGATCAATTAAAGTTATAGACCAAACAATACTTAAAGGAGAGTAAATTCATCCACATATGCACAAAAATATTTTCCCAATCTAAGGGATTGACAAGTTTCAATTTGGGGAACCCTAGGGTTAGAAAAAGGGGTAAAGAAATTGGAATTTAAGACAATCTAGGACTAGGGTTAGGAAAATCAGGTGATAGATAAGTAAAAGAGAGGAGGGAGTGAACCCTAGGCCAACCCGCGCGAGTGGACAACAGTCCAAGCCTGACACACATGCGTTGAGGGCTGTCTGCACGTGCGTGGGGCCCTAAACCTGAAAATCCCCTCCTTGGGTCTGGTCGGCCAGGGTTGGGCTACAAACCCCCTAAGTTTCGGCCCGATCCAAGGTCTGGTCTGCGAGTGGTGTTCCGCCGAAGTTTCAGCCCTCCTGTAGGGCTGGATTCTTAAAATCTATTATAGAGAAGGATTGACTGCAAAATAATGATGGATTTAAAGGTTGAATGGCTATAGGAAAAGGTGAATATGGATGGTAGGAAATTGGGGCAAATCGGAATGGGTGTGGCTTCGCACCACGGTAGTAACCCTTTGAAGAAGGGAGTGTTGCACACTCAATTAAGTTTTCACAACTCAGAGAAAAGTAGGAAAACACAGAAATTTTATTACAATCATTAATGAGGAAAAAGACTATAAGGGGTGCCTATTTATAATAAAATCATATAACTCAAGACTCGCGCAATGTGCGCAACTTATTACAGAGATGAAGTAACCACAAATAACAACTAATCAAAGTAATCTAAACCATCCATGGTGTTCCTAACCACAACTCAAAGTACTAAATCGTTTGGAATAGTGGGCCACGATCATGAGAACCCATGGTGGGATTTACATGGCGATCGGGTCCACTCCAAGGAACCAAAACGCAGTCCTCTAACTAGGAGGCCCTCCCTGGACGTCATCATCGATCCAGATAGATGGTGGGGCCCTCCTCCTTGCATACGTGTGTAGGGGGCGTGCATGTGTCAGTGATATCCCCATCAGAAATACTTCAGAAAAAATAATTTTGAATTATGGAAGGTCAATATGACTAGCACGTCGATTCAGCAAGGATTTGATTAGGTCCTTGAGAAGCGACCCAAATCTATAGATGTG
This sequence comes from Magnolia officinalis, assembly GCA_021015155.1. Taxonomy (NCBI): domain Eukaryota; kingdom Viridiplantae; phylum Streptophyta; class Magnoliopsida; order Magnoliales; family Magnoliaceae; genus Magnolia; species Magnolia officinalis. Next base: position 20,743,061 of record JAJHSJ010000015.1, read on the forward strand.
ATGAATGGAAGAAATTGGATAAGAAAGCCAAATCCTCAATCCAATTGTGCTTAACGAATGAGGTTCTTTATAATATTTAAAGGGAGAAAACCGCAACAAATTTGTGAGCGAAGTTAGAGGACATCTATGCTAAGAAGTCCCTCGAAAAATGCCTATGCTTGAAATTACAGTTGTTCACCTTCAAGATGGCAAATGGAGGAGATGTTGAAGCCCACATTAACAATTTTAATAAGATGATCTGCAAATTGCTAGATGTGGGGTAACGGTCGATGAAGAAGATCAGTCATATATCTTGTTGAATTCTCTCACTGCTTCGTATAAGTCTTTTAAAGACACCTTGTGCTCCAGTAACACGGCCCTTAGTGTTGATATGGTTATCTTAGCCCTTTAGGGAAAGGCAATGAAAAAGAAGAATGTTAGTATGGGGGCCTCTACCGATGCTTTATTTACGAGATGTAGAAATTCTGAGCGGGATATAGGATCCTCTAGATCAAGATCTAAATCCAAGGGCAAATGAAAGTTAAAGTGATAAAATTGTGGGATGTCAGGGCACATGAAGAAGGATTATACAAATCCTAAAGCAAAGAAAGAGAATACAGTGTCTTCTTCCAGGGAGGCCAATATTGTCATGTTTGATGAAGAGACAAGCAGAGGCGATGTGTTATCAGTGTCTATGATTAAACACTTATACGATGATCGTAGAGGCAGGTGAATTCTTAAGACATGGGCCTTCATATCACATGACTCCTCATCGAAGTTGGTTCGCCAATTACAGGGAGTGCGATGGCGGACATGTTTTTATGGGCAATGACAATGCCTGTAAAGTTATGGCTATTGGTGCTATTCGTATCAAGATGTTTGATAGAATGGAGCGTACCTTGACTGAAGTGAGGCACGTTCTTGACATAAAGAAGAATTTGGTTTCTTTCGGTGCACTCGAAGCAATATGGTGCAAGTGCACAGGTTTTAATGAGTCGTTAAGGTTTCAAAATGGGTACTTGAAGTCATGAGAGCACAGAGGTACGAAAATCTTTACAGGCTGATCAGGAGTACTTCAACAGGTAGAGTTGCAGCAGGTGTAGCGGATTCCACGTCTGCATGTATGTGGCATGCACATCTGCGCCACATGAGCGAGCGGGGCATGAAGGTACTTTCCGATCGTTGTTTAATTCATAGTTTTAAAAGTATTGATTTAAATATATACGAGCATTGTATATGTGGTAAACAATCAAGGTTATCTTTTAAATATGGAAAACATGTATATATGGGTGTGCTTGACTATGTGTATTCTGATGTATGGGGTCTATCACTCGTGGTTGTCGCCGGAGGGTGATCATGGTTTGTCACATTCATTGATGACTGCTCCTGAAAAGTTTGAATTTATTTATGAAACATAAATCTGAGGTTTTCACTAATTTTAAACAATGGAGGGCCATGGTGGAAAAACAGTAAGGGAAAAAGTTAAAGGTATTAAGGACAAATAATGGTGGTGAGTTTACTTCAAGTGAATTTAATCAATTTTGTTAAGGATGAAGGGATCATTAGGCACAACATAGTGTGTCGCACACTAGAGAAAAACGGTGTAGCTAAACGGATGAATTGGTATTTTTTTGGAGAGAGCTCGATGCATGATTAGTAATGCTGGGTTGGGAAAGGACCTACGGACTGAGGTCGATATCACGGCCTGTTATTTGGTGAACCAGTCTCCTTCTACGGTTATTAAATATAAAATTCCAAAGGAAGTATATAATGGACATAAAGTGGATTACTCCAATTTGTGTATTTTTTGTTGTGAAGCATACTCTCATGTACCATCAATTGATAGAGATAAGCTAGACTATAAAGTTAAAAAGTACATCTTTGCCTGCTATAGTGACAGTGTGAAGGGATACAGGCTATATGACCAAGTCACACGAAAAATCGTTATTAGTAAGGATGTCAAATTAAATGAAGGCTCCCTATTCCACAAGAATGATCAAGAGGAGCAATAAGAACCGGAAAGGTTGGTCGTGGATTTTCAGATTGACACAAGTGATACTTAGGTTAAGACAGATGCGTTGGATTGGCCCTAGGTGAAA